>JAPNXP010000010.1:3169184-3802413 GCA_028753945.1 Hexactinellida sp. DTS-2022 | reverse complement strand
GGCAAGAATCCATCACTCATATACAAAATCATGATGTTGGGCTGCATGTTTTCACTCAGAACTAAAAGGGAGTGAATAAAAAATGGATCATACAAGGGAAAGCTGATTCGTTAAAACTTAATGAAATACCGTTATCAAATATTCTACCCTTTTGTAGATCGTAATTAACCTATGAATCTTTACTACAATTTGTTCAATCAAGAATATAAAGGAATACTATTGAAATATTCAGTTGATTACGATTTGTTGTCGCAAAAATTCCGCCATCTATTACAAAGCTCATTGAAGGTTAAGGACATTAATTTCAACTTAAACAATGATTGGATAAGATATTAGTTTGGTGCTCAAAGTAAATTAAATACTATAGTAATATAAATATTTATTTTTGTATATAGGAGCGGCCTATAAGACCCGATGATTCACCAAAGCACATTCTCGATGATCAGAGAAGTATATATATACCTATATCAGATGCAGTCTATAGGACGTTCGCAGACACATTAAGGTTCCGTATCCTTGGAAAAAAAAATTCAACAGTTTTTAGATGAATAGATTCAAAAGTTTAAGAAATATATAACTCGCCGAAATTTCTGCAAAAATACAATGAAACCTTAAAAAATAATCAATCTTTTTCGTTTAAAGCCAAAGAAAAATAAATTACTTGTTTATCATCCCCGACCGTCCAAATCTTTATCCTCCACCCGGACAATATACTACTTTATTAGGCAATCATAATGTTAAAATAAACCATTACCAATACAGTGAACTGCCGTTATAACGAAATTGATATTTTCCCCCAGATTATTTGAAAAGAAGCAAGCATAAAACGATAGATGGCAAAGAGAGTTGTCAAATCGTTGAATCTTTGTTCTAAATCCAATATTACCAAATACTGGAGGGAAAACTTTAAAAGATTTTAATGGAAATAACAATATTTTTAATAAATTATCACCATACCATCGTGGCATAGAGGTGAATTAAAAGTGGACCATTTAAACACGAACGAATATTTTGCCGTTAAATTTGAAATGGATCCTGAGAAGAAGGTACACTATCCATAAATGAAATATAATCGTTTGCAGAATTTTAATGATTTTAGATATTTTTGGTAATACTACAACCTTGCAAGCCAAAATATTGCCAGAAGGCGGAAGGACAGAAAGTTTTTTCAAAATTCATAAATTTTTGAAATTTTCAGAGAAGAATAATGAGAATGTATTGTAACCTAAAATACATTAAGATGTAATAGTATTTGTTAAGTGATTCTTAGAGATTTGATATGGACACTCGAACTTGAAGAGGGGTCAAAATAGATTCTCGAAGGGTTCGTGTGTGCCTCTAAAGAGGTTCCCAGTGTAACCTCCAAGAAATCCGGTCATGCAACAAATAAACTATATTAGGATGAGTAACAAGTATTGTATACTAATGATTGAAATACAATATTTCTACAATTTTTATGATTATGAATTAGTGATAACTTATATATATAACACAAACTCAATACAAAATTGAAAATAATATAATTAAATACCATATTTCCCCAAAAGCGCCGTGTGCTTAGTAATCCACGAGTCAATTAAATAAAATTTGAAATAGACATTCGTTGATAATTGAAGTATATTTGCAATGAGAATCATGAATTTTTTTAATTTTCTGGATATTGCAAAATATTTGACGGGAAATTGCTAATAAGAACATTAAACAGCAGGGAAATATTGTAACAAATCAAGCATAATGAATATTTACTTACAATTAGTATTAAAGGAATAATCGAAAGGATCAGAATCAATAGAAAAAATATGTTAACTAGGTTTATCTGGTAAGAATTAGTTCGAGAAATCATCAACTGTGATGTAAAAGCCAAAATAAATGTAATCTACAAGAAAGAATGGTGAAGAAAATCAAACGATATGATGAAAATATGTATGGTAGAGAAATTGTGATTGGAATGCAATAAACGAGAGAATTGGAATAATAGAATTAAATTATTCTAGCTTTGCGTCTTGGAGTACAGGAGCAGTTCCACTATAGAATTCGAGAAAATGTTTCTTCATTCATTAAATATTAACCAGAACCCTAATTAAATATTAAAGTACTAGCGCGCTTCGCTAGCTAGATCGCTTCGCGACAGAACACAAACACAGACACACCGCTTCGCGGTTGGTGTGTGGTTTATACACTTCTAACATTCATTATAATACGATTGCTCGGACGTTCGTGAATTATCGCACTAGAAACACAACCGCTTCGCGGTTGTTGTGTTACACTAGGTTCTTCGTGCCTCGCGAAGGTGAAAACTATTAATTTTTTAGGTATCATCAAGATGAAGTAATATTTGTGATTTGGTTGGGAGATATATTGGTACTATGAATCTGCATATTGTATAAAATTTTAAGTTTTTATCTCTCAAATAGACAAGACTAAATATACATATATATATATATTTCTATTCGCATATTTCTAAATTGTTGGAAATATTTTCATGGCAGAACCAAATACGGAACCAAGTCAATTCAGGTTGATCAGATCGTCAACTATCCATAAGGAGTGACAAAAACTTGTTGAATACGGTTTAATCTATACTAGCGCGCTTCGCTTGCTATGTCGCTTCGCTTGCTAGGTCGCTTCGCGGCAGAACACAACCACACACCAACCGCTTCGCGGTTGGTGTGTGGTTTATATACTCCTAATATTCATTATAAAGCGTAAATAGGCCTAAATAGTCAAATTTAACAATATGAAATTTTAATGATTACGCCATCATGCGATAATGAGTTAGCATATTGGCGATCTGGTGTGACAAGCATGTCCGCATCATTAATGTACATGTTCTATTAAATTTTCAGATTTTTATCTCTTCGAGGGCGGTTATTAGGTGCGATTAAGTGAATTTTCAGAGGTCACGAAATGTGACAATGACGTCATAACTTGTTGAGGTGTGAGAAATTTTGAGTGGAAACCTCAACTTGTTGGCGGGTGCCAAAAGTTACCCCCATATGCCAAAAATCACATTTGGAAACCGTCCACTTTCTTCAATCAACTCGTAACATACAAACAAATATATATACGTATATATAATATATATATGTATATATATATATATATACACACACCGCCAGATCGTGTCCCTAAATGTAAGATATTTAGGGACATATGTCCCTAAATACTCCATAAAAACACACTTTTATGGTGAATTTACTTATAGGGAATTTAGCTATTTTTACCTAAATTGTGTTGTAAAAAAAGCTAAACTTTTAAATATGTCCCTAAATGTTACATTCAGAGACATGCTTTTAGACACATATACACCCAGGCTTGTGTTTTAATAGTATAGATAAACAGAGTTTTGGGGGGATATTACTCAGTGGCAATACGAGAAAATCAGGCTATGTAAAGCAAGCTTTGTACGAAAAGTAATGAAATTATAAATCGGACTGCAGAGCTTCTTCACAGTCCAGACATATTGGCTGTCAATTGCTTAAAGTGAACGATAGATTTAAACGTAAAGCTCGTCAAGCACATGATACATCTCATCAGATTCTTGCAGTCGAATTAGAACTAATTACTGGTCAACTGCTGCAAAAATACCAAATTTGATCCGTACCATTTGTAGAGACTGGCAGATACGATATATAGCTCCCGTTAAACAAGAAAGTCTTCACGATCTTGCCATTTCTCCGGAGTTCATGATAACTGCTAAAGAAGACAACTTTATATTATACGATTCGGGTCCTGAACTAACAAGAATTATAATATTTGGGACACAGAACTGTGACCTGCTAACATCACATAATTGGCTAGCAGATGGAAATTTCAAAACAGCTCCTCAACTTATCGCTCAAGTATATACAATACATGCATTACGTGGAGGTCCAAACCCTCTACAGGATGGCTATCTTTAAACTTGCCCCTTTATACTAGTATTACCCAATAGGACCAAAGCAATATAAACTCGAATGTGGGAACGAGTCAGAATCATTTGGCCAACAGCATCTCCAACAAGCATTATTTAGGATTTTGAAAAGGCCGCAATCAATCAATGCATTTCAGATGGAATGGCCAACAACTACAGTAAAAGGGTGCTACATTCATTTTAAACTAAATGTTTGGTGTTAATTTCAAGAATTGGGACTCCAAACAGACTATATGAACGATGAACAATTAGCTCTTCGTCTAGAATGCATCATTCGCTTGGTTTTTGTAATGCTTTGAAGTTTAAGAATTATTTCCTCAAGTATAGAACTGGATAAACCAGCTTCTCTGGAACTTGCGTTGTATTGTGAGACTACCTACAAAGGTCGGACAGTGTCAGGCGGTATACAGTTAGCACCACTATTGCCAATGAGATGTTGCACAACCATCACGCTGTACCTCAGAGGATACCTCGTACAACCAATGCTGTAGAAGCATGACACATAGCCTATAATGCAGGTGCGTGCAACCTCTTTTAACCCTGGGCCGCATTGTGCTTCTCAGACCTGTTCACGGGCCGCGATTCGGATAGTTTTGGAATCTTCAGATTTAGATTAGAAGAAAATATTGTTTAAGTTTTGAATAATTAGAATGATTAAGTGTTTTGACTATGTGAAATATTGTCACAAAATTCTAATAATAGTCACAAGGTCACATATGTGTTCCTTAGTGTGAGATCGGTGATTGTTCAGGATTGCTTCGCGGGCCGCAGCACAGAGCGTTGCGGGCCGCATATGGCCCGTGGGCCGCAGATTGCACACCGCTGCTATAATGCTACCAATGATTGCCACCATCCGAATATATGGTAATGGATTAACGCAAATCAGGATTGGTTGATTGGCAGGATTGGCAAGGATTAGTTGAGATAAAGCAGGCAAATGTTTAACAGGGGATAAGCCATCTAAAAGAACAAAGAATTCGATAATGAAGATGGATTGACCAATCTTGTTCTTTGTTACTTTCAACGATCCCCAATGGAATTCCTCCAAGTAATTGCACACAGATTAACTTTTGGGACGAATTAAGATAATTATAGGATTACACTTACTATTAGTATAATGTATCTTACTTATGCATCATTAGTTCATCTCTATGTTATTCTAACTTAGTAATTATTAAATTTAGTATTATATATATAAGTATATACAGATTTTAATATTTACAGTCAAAAAGGACTAAACCAGATAAATCTCTAAGGTCCGAGGAGATCGGGATACGCGCACTCTACTGCATATGTAGTAATTGGTACATGTAGCCATACGCCATTTATTTAAAAACCATGATGTAATTATTGATCTAAACATGAAATTAGAGAGTAGATATTACCTTAAATAATTAGCCACATATTTACCAAACCTCAAACCAACAATATAACAGTTTATATAGTAGCTCGAAATCACGTGTAATCCCTAGATATTTATACGAAATTATTCATACTACGTATATAATTATCGTTTTTAATGTTTATTTCAATATTTCAGTTATGCTCAAATGTTCAGGAACCACAGCTCAAGTGATTTCTAAATTCAGGAATAGAAATATCAACGGAATTTTCATTATAATCCCCTTCCAAATGTAGTTAGTAAACATAAATCACCGAATCACTCTTCGATTCGATAAAACAATATGACAAAATATATTATCAATTATATAGATGTGCATGATTTTCATGAATATCTTCGATACTTTAGACACATGTTCACATTCCAAAATGAATTCAATAAACGAATAAGGCGTCAAGAAGTTACTAAATTGTAAGCTCATTAAATAACCTCATTGGCTATCTTTCAATTTCTTATTACTAATATATATACTTTTTCGAAATATTGAGGAAATATAACGCTTCCTGCAAAAAAATTCAAAGATATATGTGAGTACCCTAGATATGGCCTTTGGACCTTGGTTGTACAGAAAAACACCTGTTTGGGTAAAAGTTAGACTTTAAAGACTCACAGTTTATACTCAATAAAAGACTCCCAGTTTATACTCAACATCTATTCTTTGCCCAAACATGAATTCAATTCGGACAATCGTTTAAAATAATAAGGTTTTGATGGGAAATTATAGGGAAATTACCGTTTACTGCATTTCCAGGATAACGGAAATAGGATGTTTACTATTTTAACAATAACTCATGGTCAGCTATTCTTTTGACATTTAATAACTATTTCGTAAACAAAGTTTTGGCATATTCTTAATAACCGAAACAACCTAGCTGCCAAACATCAACAACCTATCTTGTAGTGGTCAATTTGGTGGCGCTCTCAATTATAAGCTAGAAGTTGACACCTATGCCCATATATACATACATACTTTTTTTTTTGAAGTATAACGCATTCGTGAATTAATTGAAACTAGCGTGCTTTGCTTGCTAGGTGATTCGCGGCAAATGCTGACTAAGTAGTGCAACTAAAACATATTTGATTTTTAAGGAAAATGAATTTCTTCTTGAAAGGTGTTCACGACAGTGTCTTATTAGCATATTACAAGATTCTACAGCCTCTTCAGAATATTATTTCAGTCCATATCCGTCATTGCAATCACGGATAAATATTGTGGAATGAGCAAAATTATATCCAATGAAGGCCCATTGAAGGGGTACTATTGCTCATGGGAAGAAGGCTGTTAAAATTAGCTCGTATATTTGTTAGCAAAGAACATCAATTCTCTCTATTTCTACTTCATTCTACTGTGAAAACTCGTAAATAAACTGATAAATTCATTTGAATGATTGCAATCTGCTCTCTAAAGTCTGACAGAATTAAACAAAATACAAATGTGATAAAATAATTCTTGTTGTAAAACATTGCAGAGCGATATTCCAGGTTGAAAAGTATAGCTCTGAAGTGTTTGCTGGTCTATTCGAAGGCCAGTTTTTTCAAAGAGAAAAACCGAACAAAACTTTTTCGTTGTTTCAATTGGTTTTGAAGTACCATAGTCTCCTTCCAGATTGTAAATGACAAAGAGTGGAAACCAATGGAAGACACAAGTGTAGCTATGTAAAGGTGCCGCCGACAGGATGTTTATATCGGATAGTGGTTAATGAGTCATATCTAACCTATCAACAAGAGGAAATTATAAATATTCAAAAGCATCCACATGATTGAACAGTTCTTTGTATCGAACAACACCTTTAGGAAACTGTATTCCTTCTTGCTCAATGACTGACACTTCTGGATACACGAAATTTGCCATAATGAATTTGTCGTTCTCAAAGAATTCTATCTGAGAAAATAATACAACAAGGCTTACACCAGATGAAGAATTCGGGGTAATTTTTCTACAATTGCATGTTACTGGAGTTGATTATGGAAAATAATTTTGAATGCGAATAAGAACTTGGAGTTGGATTGAGTTGCTAGCGATTATAAATCAGATGACAACCGGACAATCGAGGCTGTCAGCAATTGTTATTGAAAAAAGGAATTTAGAATCAACGATCGGATTCGGAGGTAAAGTTTGAAATAGACGCAATAAACTCTGGAATAAAATCTTTCTAGAAGATAGTGAGATCCCGAAAGTAACATAATGAACATTCGTTACATAGGTTTTATAAGATAGTGAGAGGCCGATAGTAACATTATGAACATGGTTTAACGACATCCTTACGATATTGAGCAAGTTTATAATAAGATGGAAATATTACGTGCTATATATAGAAATTAACAAAAAAGAAGTATATTTTTGTACTGCAAATTCAAGAAGACCAAGAAAGAACGTTAATTTATCAATGGAGATAATTTTCGAGCTATCAGCAAATGTCCCCTTTGAAATGATTTCCACTGCAGAAGTTTGCCGTGCTTAGCTCCTTCGACTCGTTAGAAGTAAGCTGAAGCTATTGAGCGGCTATGATATTAGCACTAACATCCTCCTTCTTAGCTAATTGACAGATGTGTTGTAATAGCGGCGCACTCTAGTTCTCAATCACTTGAAGGTTAACTCTAATAGATCATTTCGTATTTCTTTTGATAAGGCAACGGTAAAGATGTAAATCAACGGTAAAGTCAGCTGAAAGTATTATCTCCGAAGGTTGTTTAATTCTAGGAGAGTAAAACATCAACTCCTCACAGGTGCATACATTTCCTTTCTTTACAAAGGTCTCTCTTCTCGATTTGAGATCGTGAAAAACTTTCTAGAAATGAAAAGAAATTCGCTATCCGGCTGTTGGAACATGTCTAGTGATTCCACAGAAGCATCTATGATTGATGGTTTAGAGTTTAAAAGGACAAAAACCTCTATGTCATATAATCTATAGTATCAGCAGTCTAACAATGGCATAATTCAATCAATTTTGACTTTGTATATGTCAATAATTTTTAGCAAATTAATTAATGGCTTTAGTAAATTTGGCTGAAGGGATTCGGTCCGTAAAAAAATACAAAATTAAAGTTAAACCAACTAGCTATACAAATAAAAAATTATAAAATCTTCTCACGACTGCTCACCAATATTTTTCAAATATAAATTGTGTCCGATTATTGTTCAACATCATTGAGATAACAAATAAAATTTTCAGAGAATTAACTTACAACAGTCTCTTCGTTTATTTATATACTAGAATCAATGCCAAATGAAAAGATATCATATCCGCCAGGGTTGGGTTCAATTATAATTACAATTACAATTACGCTCTCTTTAGAATTTCAATTACAATTACAATTACAATTATAAGGATTGTGTTTTCCAATTCCAATTCCAATTACAATTATAGGGATTTTAGTTTTCCAATTACAATTACAATTACAATTGAACTCAACCAGTGGCGGATCCAAGGGGGGTGGGGGGGTACGTGCCCTCCTGAATTATAACCTGCCCCCCTAGTTCACTAGTAACACCCTATACTTCCCCCCTCGGATTTGTCTCGGATCCGCCTCTGAAGGCAAACCCTGAAAAATCATGCGTACCAGTTTTATCATAAAGGAACACTAAATGTCTACTCACTGGAGTCTAAAATATACTAGTAATTTCAATCTAAGTGTTTGTTTCCACTTATAAATAATCGACAATCTTTCCGTCTACATTTAAGAACAAATTATTTCATTTAAATTGCCAATATGGATTAGTGCTTTTCAATTATAATTACAATTATAGGGATTTGTGTTTTTCAATTACAATTACAATTACAATTATAGGGATTTGTGTTTTACAATTACAATTACAATTACAATTATGTCAAAAACGTAATTAATTGTAATTGAATTAATTACAATTATAATTGAACCCAACCCTGATATCCGCTTTTACCTTACTGTGTAATTAATATCTGTTTATAAATAGAATCCAACAGTGCGAAACATCAAACAAACACTATGAAAATTCGTTATCAAGTTAGTAATTAATCAACACACAAGTAAAAAAGCTGAAGTATTATGACAATAAAAAGTTGGATTTATCGGTTTTAGACAAGGCGCAATAAGAATATGATAAAAAGAGTAATTCAATAATTCCCATTATACCCACAGTAAGCGTAAATGTATCTATCATGGCGGGCTCTGGGGATTCAGAATACCCCAGGTTGATGTGCTAACATCATGTGAGTTAAGGAATGACCCATGCCATAAAGTCGCAAATTTAATCTACTATATTTGCTTAACCATTAGTAGCTTCATCATCGGCCTCCGAATGCTCAAGTCGCTATCAAGACGACATGCATTCGTGAGCGGAAGCAGCTTACACTCAATCATGGAACGAATTTACTTTCTGAACCTTTGGGGGCCAATGTCGAAAAAATTGGCTCCAAAGTTGTCCCCCCCCTCAAGGAAATACCTCATTCCTACAAAGATCGGCGCCTATGGCACTCTCCATTACGTCGCACATAGTCATTTATTTCATAAGTGAACAGATGCATGCATCCTCTGCATCCCCTGGGAAAGGTTTCCCGGTAACTGCACTAGCTTCACATTTGAGTTGTCTGTTGCTAGCTTCGAATAATACACCCATATCATCTGCATCTTCACCATCTGTGGAGATGAGTTGCTTATTCAAAATTATGCTGATATCATATAAGAATTGAGTCTCAACGCGTTTCTCCAGGATATCAGAATAAAATTATAGACTTCATCAAACTTTCCATGGAAATATTCATCAATACAAGGTATGAATATACTCGGAGTAGCCTGGTAGGGAGCTGTGGTTGATCAATTACAGACAAATTTGCTCTTTGACTAACAGCTGCATAAAAAATGTCAAACTTGTGACTTTGTGAAATAATTGCTGATTTTAGTTTAACAATATGTTCCCCTCCTTCTATAACTGTGATTTCAACTTTCTGCATAAAGTGTATGTGATATCGAACTGACGAAGGATTTTTTAAAGAAGATTGAAGTCGAAGTAGGTCTCAAAACGCAATATCTTGTCTGCATACCCTCTAGCTTTGGATCCAGCGAGATATTTTTTATCGCTCATTGCAAGATACGCACTCGCAACTTAACCAAAAGCAGTGATAAATTTACCAACACAATTTGCCCTCGTGGTCGAACTAGTAGCTGAGGTGCCCAATTACAACATATCGTTTACCAGAGGCACAAGGAAAAACGAAATCCTGTTCATCGAATATATTCTTCAATTTCTCCTCTAATGGATCACCAACACAATCAAATTTAGTCTTCTTTCGTGATGCAGAGCCTTTTAAGTACCATAGCAACTCAGTTAGGATCTCTATTGATGGAATACCCAACTTAATAACGTCGTTAACCAGAAGAGCCACGTTATGCGCTTGACATCTTAAGAACAAGATTTGATCACCATATCACTCCATACCCGAGCACGGCGAGCAGCAAGGCCAGTATGCTGACAAGCCACTGTATTGCAACCATTGTACCCTTGTGCCCTTAAATTATAATTGTGCAATCCTACCATGTTTAGGATTACGACCATGTCATTAAATAAATTCTCTGCCTTTCCCCACAAGATTTGAATACACCCAGAGTCCCAGACATAATTCTTCAATCTCCAAAGAATCAGTAACAAATCTTGCTGCCGCAGACAGTTGACTATTGTTATTAATGTCAGTGGTCTCATATAGTAAGAAGGCATATAATTCATTCTTGTGACGTCCGAGGAGTCTAGAGTAGAGTTCTTCGCTAAACATACAGAATATCTCATTTGGACTTTTGGAGACGAGTACTGGTCACTAGCCAGTAGCGCACGTAAGTTTGAATGATATGTAACAGTATGTAACAGTAAGGTCGTAAATTTTATACGGGATTCTGTGTAAAATGTATTTTCACCTTTCTTGACAATTTTGCCACGGTATGCGATGCCATGATTAGCAATGTATTTAACACATCGAACAACCTCCACAACACCATCAAAGTTTAGTTCGAATTATTTGGATTGAGTAGTTCCATTACGTTGTTATACAAACCCATGCCAAACAACTGATCTAAGAAGATAATAGAACTATTGTGCATTTTGCTCTCTGAGTGTACTGCCATAGCTATTTTTGCATCATTCTACGAATGAAATCCGTGATTCGTGTCAGTTGAATGTTACCTATTCCAAGGCATATTATTTCCTGTTGGAGTGTAATGCATGCCAGTGTTTCATACAGCATTTGCATACAAGGGGGCCATCTGGGTTATGTAATTCGCAAGAGGGGCACTCTGGGATATGTATGTTCTTAAGGGGGGAATAAATTAAAATTCGTAGTGTAAGTGGTTTTTCTATGGGAGGGGCACTTGAAAGAGCAGGGGGGGTAATTACCCCCCTCAACCCCCTGTATGAAACCATGCTTGCCATTTGCAAAAGATACAATACAGATAGTGCATTGACAATCATGTTTCTCATTATCATATCCAACCCACTCAAAGTCTTTCTTCCATAATTCTTGAAAGCGAGTATTAATTTAAAAAATAATCAACTTATAATGCACTGAAAAAGTTGACTCCATCTAGAATCTAATATTAGGTCTATTTATTAAATACATGTAATTAAATTGATTATAATATAATATCGCTTTATTTTAATCAAAATTACTGTGCAATAATAATTTACTTGGGTAGCAATGATGCTAACTCCAGTTAGGTTTGACCTGGGCAGGCATCAATAGGCTTACACGGCGTTCTAGTAGAGAAGTAAAGATATTAGTTTTAAACGGATAATTGTAAACACAACTAGATCGAAACTTTATATAGATTTTTCGGTAAATTGGGAACATCGCTTAATTGGGACAATATTCCTGAAACAAAGATGTCCTAATTAAGCGGAGTAGATTGCAGGCCTTCATCGGGGTGCGTAATTTTAAGGAAAATGCTGGACGGGTGCGTGAAATTGAAATTAATTTGTGTGCGCACTGCGAACCCAGTGTTTTTAATGCTAGATTTTTATCTTTTTTCGGAAATGTACTATATTTGGTAAATTTGGGTGAGCGATTGTAAAATCAACATCAACTAGGGTGCGCGAATCTCCCAGGGCTAGATGAAGGACAGCAGTCAATCTGAATCGCTTCCAACTTATACAACAACACACATACACACACCATTCCACAATACCCTCAAAACATAAACATGCGTTAAAGCTAAACATTAACTAGGTACATTATTGCATAGGAATGTTGTTGATTGCGAAATATTGAATATTGGAGAGAGTTCAGATGAAATCCAGGTTGAAGAAGACACTTCCTGTGAATTGGCGACTCAACAGGAAAAATCTTACTTGTCGATCAACCACAACTAGATTTAATATTCCAATCCAAAAAAAACCTAGATAATATTATAAAAAAAGAAATGGAACTTTATGGAAAGACTGACACAAAATAAGTTACAATGACGTCATAATTTGTCGAGGGGTAGTAAATTTATGTGGAATTCATGGTCCACAGCGACACTAAATGTAAAAGTATAGTTGCATAACTAGTTTGAATTAATTGGCAATTTATATATTCCCGAAGATAATTTAGTCATGAGTGAGGTCTGTTGCGTAGGATTCTGACCCGCGTAGGATTCTGACCCGCAAGTCGCAATTTCATTTTTGTGTAATCTGTGTTCTATCCCTAGTATCTCGGTTACATATAAAAAAGCTACTTTCTAATATTTTACTTACCCTAATTTTATTATTGTTTCTAGATTTTCAACTTCAAATTTGACATTGACAATTATTATGGATGCGAGCGAGTATCAGACAGTTCTTGGATACCTCCAAACTCAAGAGATTCCTAGCGAAATCAAGAATGATCGCTATAAGAAGAAGAATTTTATCAGGAAGTGCAAGGGGATTTGCGTACAAGACCAAAAACTGATGAAGGTAATAATTTCTCAAACTATTTTCAGATGGTATTTCTAATCAATATTTTATTTAGAGCCTGAGGAAGAAGAACGGAACCTTAAAATATCTCGAGATTCCAATTGACACAGAAATAAATGACATTATTGGCTTCTACCACAATGTCACTCACCCCGGAATCAATACTACTCTTGACGGGATTCGAAACAAATACGATTGGAGTGGCATTTACAACGACATCGGGGAATTTGTAAGCTATCTTTTCGCATTAATTTCAATAGAATTCATTTTTAATTAGTGTTCGTCATTTAGATCAAAACTTGCCACACCTGCCAGACTTCTGCCGCTCTGTTACCTCAGCCTCAGCGCGAACTCCAGCCCATCGCCCCTCCAGAGGAACCGTGGTATCATTGCGGGATAGATCTTGTCTGCAATATGTCCCGCACAGCATTTGGATTTCAGCATATTTTGGTAATCGTATGCTACTTGAGCAAATTTGTAATCGCCAGACCCCTCAAATCCAAGACATCAAGGGAAATATTGGACTGTCTACAGGATATCTATCTATCATTTGGTGTACCCAAAATCCTCCAACATGATCAAGGAACTGAATTCTCAAGCAAGGTATATTCTAATGCAGTTTTGATGCTTTCCAAATTGTGAATATTATCGTTAGTTATTAATATATTATCTACTAATAATATAATATATAGAATGTATAACCTTCATGAACAAATAATGTGTTTATTTACAAATGCATACAAATACTTCGACATAAGTACAATTTCATTGGATTTGTGAGAGTGGTGGCGTGTACTTGAGTAGCTGACTTAAATTCATTTTTTAAATACTGTTCCTTCAGGAATTTCAGGATTTCCACAAGAAATTAAATGTCGACACCCGAAGAACCACTGCCTACCACCCGCAGAGTAACGGACTTGTCGAAGCTCACAATAAAATTTTGAAAACGTAAGTTCTGTAATTAACTAATAATTCTTAAAAATTAAATAACCAACAAATTATTTACTTACTCAATTTATTGAATGTTGAGATTATATTCCCAATTCATTACTAAATACAATAATTATAATCAGGGAATTAAAGGATTCACAAACGAACTTATTGATCTTGAACTGGACGAACTGAATGAACTGAACGAACGCTGGCACTGTTATTGAATTTAATGTGAACGTAAACAAACTGAACGTGCGTCAATTTGAGATGGGTTTATTCAGTCCATTCGTGAACCTTACATTCTTTTGATAATAATATTTATTATTCAAAACTAGCCTTAAGTTAATTTTATTTAAATAGCTTAAATTTCCAATATTATTCCAAACGCTTAAAATTCAATGCTTACAATAATTATTAAGCCTTGAATTTGATTTGTCCGTTGTTTTAGAAAAATTAACTATATGATGTGCAATGGGGACAAAGAATGGGTAGATAAATTACAGCCAGCAGTACTAGCAGCCAATACTCAGACTAAACGATCCACAGGCTACACACCATTTTATCTCATGTTCGGTAGAGATTTCGATTCCTCTAATCTACTTAATCTTATCACCTCTCCAAATAACCCCGGCTTCAAATCACCAACAATTATTGAAACAGAAACAGAATTAGCCCACCCGAATATTACCCCAATGGACATTGATGAAATTACAGATCCTTACGAACTCCCAAATAACGATAACGAATGGGCAGAAACAATTGCTGCAACTCGTAAGACGGACAAGAAAAATGCAAGACAAAACATCAAAGAAGAGCAAAAAGTCCAAAAGAAAACCTACGACCGCAAAGTCAAACGCAATAGGTGTGTTGATATGTCTTACTATGTTTCACTTTGCTATTGTAAATCTAATAAAAATCATTTTTTAGAATTCCTTACATATTTCAAATGTATTGTGTTTATTGTTGTTTCCGAGATAACATCTTACGAAACATAATGAGGTGGGTGATACTATCATGTGATGTCTAATAATAGTAACCTTAGGTATTTGAATGTGTTATTGTTATTGCGAAAGTTCTGGTTCAATTACGCAACTTCCGAAATTCTTATTGTGCAATGCATTGAGTGTACTGCTTTAGGTCAGAATTTGAAGAAGGAGATCAGGTTATAGTACACAATATCAAGAAAGCAAAGAGACTCCCAGGAACAAAAGAAGCAAAGAAATACTTAGGCCCATATTCAGTAGAGAAAGTAACACCAAGCCACCTCGTAGCACGAAAAGATCCCAACAGCACAAAAGTAACAAAATTACCTCTCCATCTCTCTCGAAAATATTTCCCTCGCAAACAACCGGTAAGTTAACTTTAGTTGATTGTTTACCCTCTTACTAATGACTCATTCCTATTACAATTTAGGTTACACCAACGAAGAATCAAACACCCGACATCACATCAACCGGATTTTCTATTTCGCATGCAATTGGTAAGTATTTTCAATTGTTTACTGCTATTATTAAAAATACGTTATTACCAAGCACGGTTATGAATCAGACACTGGCAGCGTTGTAAATAAATCATTTTAGATTTCAAATCATTTCAAATCAAATCAAATCAAATCAAATAATTAGCCACTCAAAATTATCTCAAATCAAATCAAATATTTGAAATATTTGATTTGATTAACAACACTAGTCATGATATTTCTACATACTATTCGAACTAGTTCAATCCTAAAATTTTAAACACACTTTATTTGATTTCATTTAGAACCATTTGAGGAGACCCTGACTTTAGGAGCAACTGAAGAAATCTATGAAATCCCTGAACAACGAGGAACAGAAGAAAGTATTGATGCTACACTAACAACCATAAAACCTCAAGTATTAACAGCCCTTAACAACCGTACCTATCTAACCCCACTACATAAAACGCTCGCCACCAAAGCTGAATCACTAACATCACTAAAATCACTATACGATTACCATCCATCGACTGAACTAGATTTTACGACCAAAGAATCGATCGCCATCGCTACCGCTAATTGGTACAACGAATATCGCAATAGCCATCCCTGTAACGATCCAATACAAATCAGAAAAGACTATGATTATCCACTCGCAGTTCTGTTACCTGTTGTGATTCAGTTAATATCACCTAAGCATCAACTAGAAGAGATAATTACCATCGATACCAATCCATCACCATCTAACCATCTGAATACCATCTCACAGATTGCATCACTACCAATAGCATATCCTATTTGGGGGGGAGAGCACAATGACATCATGCAATCCAATACCTGCTCAGTGGACAACATCCTAGCCATCCTAAGTTCTAAGAAAGCAAACATACTCGATGCACTGAACTTAATCGGAACCTCACCAACTGACACCAAATTCTACCATCTGTTCAAACTGGCTGCTACTAATAAATTCGAAGAACTGCGAGATTATATCGCCAAACAACTCGGGCTGGATATTCAATATGATTCAACTGGTTTGATGCAATCATACAATTTTTTTGGATCAGAAGGCAACATCATTCAATTCCTAAGAGCAGAAGACCTATGCAACGACAGATACATTACCAACTTCAAATGCCACCACTGCACCAACATCTTTAACACCACCAATATGATAGGAAATATTGGCAGCGTATTCACTAATCTGGAGTCTTCTATAAACCGAAAACTAATTCCAACTAAATGTAAGTCCTGTGGATCAAGTGATGCAATCTGTGAGAGGTTATCTGGGCATTTTCAATCCATTCCTATACTGCTAACAATTGAAATTGGACACATTATAACACAAAGCAAACAAGTATTAATATCTGACATCGACCAACAATTTACCATCAGTCATCAACAACAGACATTACATTATAAACTAGCTGGCTTTTCCATCTTCGTTAGCAACCACTTTTACTCTATCCTATGTGACAACGGACAATTTTATAAATATGACGGCATGAGAAACCCGACTGTCGAACTATGGGACTGTAACCAATTCATCGGATCACTCAATACTATATTCTACCTCTTGCACTCTTCTGACTAATTCTTCTTCTTATTATTCAGTCGAAAGCGCTCAAAGGCAAGGTACATCGACCTTGTGGGGACCTCTGCTAGAGGCTAGTCAGGCTACGCAATCCCTATCATGGTGAGCCCAGATAATGGTAACGCGACCTGCAACGGCATGTCCCCAGTGGCGACTGACAGCGTAACACTTCCAACACTCAACCAACCCAAGTGTATTGCGTGACAGGCAACGCAACTGACGAGTCCGGGCCGGGACGAAACACAAATTGGAACCAGAAGTAAGTGAGTTTCTAGACTAATTTATTGACTATAACATTAAAGTATATTCTATAACTGTCTAGTATAACGGCCACTTAGAATAGGTCCCCACATGACTTCCCATATTATTATTATTCTGTATATAGCTGTCATCTGTCATAATGGCCATTTTTGAACAGTCCCTAGGGTAGCCGTTATTTACAGGTTCTAATTATTAGTATAACAGTGCGGTCTGTTAGAATAGCAGTGCGGTCTGTTAATATAGCAGTGCGGTCTGTTAATATAGTAGTACAGTCTGTAATGTACTAGTGCGGTCTGTTAATATAGCAGTGCGGTCTGTTAATATAGTAGTACAGTCTGTAATGTACTAGTGCGGTCTGTTAATATAGCAGTGCGGTCTGTTAATGTACTAGTGCGGTCTGTTAATATAGCAGTGCGGTCTGTTAATATAGCAGTGCGGTCTGTTAATATAGCAGTGCGGTCTGTTAATATAGTAGTACAGTCTGTAATGTACTAGTGCGGTCTGTTAATATAGCAGTGCGGTCTGTTAATGTACTAGTGCGGTCTGTTAATATAGCAGTGCGGTCTGTTAATATAGCAGTGCGGTCTGTTAATATAGCAGTGCGGTCTGTTAGTATAGCAGTGCGGTCTGTTAATATAGCAGTGCGGTCTGTTAATGTACTAGTGCGGTCTGTTAATATAGCAGTGCGGTCTGTTAATGTACTAGTGCGGTCTGTTAATATAGCAGTGCGGTCTGTTAGTATAGTAGTACTTTCTTATAATACAGTAGAACTCGGATAGTACGTACCCCCTCGGAGAAGAGAAATTAGTACGTATTATCGGAGTGTACGTACGAACAGATTTGACACTACATAGAGATACATATAAATTGACAACTTTGTTCATACAAGTTAGGCGTATTAAGCCGAAGTACGTACTAAACCAGGTACGAACTAACCGAGTTCTACTGTATATAAAATTATAAATGGAGAGGATTGGATTGTGGCTGTAGGGGAGGAGGAGGCCACACATTACTTGTTTTCTTTCTAGAATATATGTCTTTCACATGGAGTTATTGGTAAATAGTGTAGAAGATATACCTCACAAATTCATTAATTGCTCAATTAGAAAGTTGGATGTACGTATGAATATAGATTGTGGTTACAGAAACCTAAGGGACAAGCTTCTACTTTTACATCCTATTCAACACAGTTTAATAATTATTACTCCAACTTATATTTTCTTTATTCTTAATAAAGTAATGTATTTATTACTATTTTCTTTGTCAATGAATTTTGTATTATTATTTATTAATTAAACTTAATTTGAATCTGATTAACAATGCGAATAGAATCACTACTTTTGCTAAAGGTATTCCGTACAAAGAGAGTGGATGGATCTAAAATTAGAAATATCTTAGTAACATTGGTTCACATAAACAAGTTGGATAATTATCGACTTCAGTAGTTTACAAATTATCCAAGTTAGACAAGCTAAAAATATCGTAAAATAAGCTACGTCTATAGCAATTCAATAATCATAGCTAGTATGCAATAATGTTATTGTGAAAACCGAGATAGGCTCGATAATACAATCATAATTGATATAATATAATCAATGCGGGTCAAAATCCTACGGATGACTATCGTAGGATTTGACCCGCACCATGGATTCGCTATTATAATTTTGTATTGCGGGTCAGAATCCTACGCTCTTGACTACCGTAGGATTTTGACCCGCACCATGGATTTGCTATTACAATTTTGTATTGCGGGTCAGAATCCTACGCGGGTCAGAATCCTATGCAACAGGTCTCGAATAATATGACAGTTACAACACAGTTATATATTCTAAATCTAAAAGTTATAATTGCAAGTTGCAACTGTTACACCACAAAAACATTTTACAACGCTAAGGACTACATATACGCTGTACCATAGCCTACTATACATAAGGCCTCACAGTAAAATATGAAATCTGGACCAGGGATGCGGTCGCCGCCGGGAAACGAAAATTATGGTGTTGCAATTTCTGATCAAATATAGTGGCTTACTGCTTAAAAACAGCTATCTCAATCAGGGTTGTATCAACTCATTTTGAGTTGGCAAAACAACTCATTTTTTGTCTACCAACTCATTCAAATTTCCTTCACCAACTCATTCAACTCATTCATTTTGCTGTTACCAACTCATTCAACTCATTCAAGAAAATGAGTTGATTCTGCCAACTCATTTTTTATTAAACTAATTGTACTAACGTATATCTTAAATCTTCAGTTTAATAATACATTTATAGCAGCGTCGGTCGGCTCTCAAAAGTGATCCGGCCAAATTTGGATCTCCCTACGCATTAATGTTACGACAAAGTGAAAGTTGTCTGGCCATGGTCGGAAGTAGGGTTGTATCAACTCATTTTTTGTCTACCAACTCATTCAACTCATTCATTTTTCTGTTACCAACTCATTCAACTCATTCATTTTGCTGTCACCAACTCATTCAACTCATTCAAGAAAATGAGTTGATTCTGCCAACTCAAAATGAGTTGATACAACCCTGATCTCAATAACTAGCAACTGTAATAAAGTAATACGTATACTCTCATTATACCATTAATCTTGTTACTTTGTGAGTTTGAATACAGTCACATAACATACATAATACAGAAACTACTAGAAAACCTCTATTTACTCTGGTAGATATAGTTACTTCACATAAGACAACTAACTCGTATCTAAATAATCAGGAATCGAACTTTTTCAATTTCCGCTTTTCTAATCCCTTTAAAGTAAGGCTCGAATTGTAATTCTTGACAAGATTTGCAATTAGACAATTTGCTTCACTCCGAACGAGACTTGATAGAATGGTTGAACCTTTCACATTACAAGAAGGACAAGTAGTTCTCCAACCTTCAAAACCACTATCAAGACCAGTTAGGGAGCCAAAAGCAAGTGTTACTAAAATCTTTCTAGTTTGACCTTCTATCAACAGGGACATAAGTTCACTATTACTTTGGATTATAGTTAGAATCTTCCATACAATAATTAAAGATTCCAATGCAAGCTCTGAAGGATACTTTAGACCACCCGACCAGAAAGCTGCAGTAGTTGGTACCGGAATTCGAAGGATTCATCTACTAGAATATCTTTGTCGATAATTAAAAGATCTCGGCATATTAAGCACGGTGAAGAATGCTTAAGGTATTGGTAGGCAGCATACCCAGCAATAAAAGCTAGTGACTGGAGTGTTGGGGTATCGCACTCAATGGCTGATACATCTGATAAAGCATCAAGAAAAGGATCAATGTCAATTTCTGTATCTGTATGTACGCTATAAATGGGAGAGAAAGAAAGAATAAATTCCTCCATAGAAATCTGGCTGGATGGTTGAGTGTTGGTATTAGAAAATAGAGTTAATAGATTGGAGATCTTCAAACGACGTTCAGCTTCTAAAATTTGAAGGTACGAAACATGGTAATTTGATCCAGGCATCATCCGATAAAGTCCGAAATGGTGCTCTAGTGGATCTGTCTGTAAGAAACGTGTTAAAATGTAAGCATATCCACACTGTCCAGTTAGATAATTAACTATTTGAGGGAATACAATGCACGCGTGTCTTAAGCTTGTAAAGTTTGCTTGCTCAATTTGCCATCTTTCAAAGAGTGTGATTCCAAAGTCTCTAGCCAATTTACTATCCTGGTTAAAAAGATAAAGCGTTCGTCATTAACTGTGAAAGGGCGACATGAAGAATCATTTAAACGAATATACTTATATGGAACATTTACATTAAACATGTTCCATAACGTGAGTAGAATTTTGACGAATCTAGATGTGTTTGTTTTCAACTCACTGCAACGTTGATCATTTTGGAGAGTTAGAGCTTTTAATCGTGGACTCATGGATTACTTTCAGGAATAATTTGACATTTTCCTTTCCAATACAGAAGGATAACATGATTTAAATGTCAACCGCGGGGCTAATTTTGCAAGACTCTCCTTCTCTGAGCAATAAAGGGCGCGGCCGCACCCGCTGCAGTGTTGAGTTACACCACGGCCGCTCCTGAATTACACCAAGGTCTCAACCTTAAAAAAAACCCTGTATGAAGGTATATGTAAATTAAATAAGAATTGTGCAATTGAAACATAAAATCTTCAGGAATTTAAGCAATTTCATCAAGAACTCAAGACAGATAATCGAGCAACCACCATACCATCCTCAGAGTAATGGCCTTATTGAATCTCAGAACAAAATCCTGAAAACATAAGTTCAACCTAACTAAATAAAGTCAGATAAATTTAAACTCTAATACATATACTACTTGTTCATTTGTTTCAATTTAAAATTACCATGTGCAGTAAATTAAATAATTAAATTAATTTTAGGAAACATGATAAATTTCGAGCGCAATCAGATTCAGAATGGCCAGAGAAACTACCCCTTACATGCCTGGCAGCCAACACGTATTTCAAAACTGCTATTCAGTCAACACCATTTAGGCTAATGTTTGGTCGGGATTGTAAGTTGTACCCTGTAAATATTTTTCAATATAGTAAAACAACTGAAGAGAGTGATGCAGAAGATCTGCTAATGAATTCGGAACAATCCAGTAGTGTATTTGATCCACCTATTGATCCAATGATGAAAAATGGAAGGAACTTGAATCAAATAGGATAGCAGAAAGAGCGGCGGCACGTTCTAATATCCTAATTTGAACAAAAAGACAAAAGAATATCTACGATGCAAAAGTTCAGAATAACGGATAAATCATATATCTTTCTTACTAAGTGATATAATACTTTTTTGAAATAATTCCTTACTTAGATCTGAAATCGATCTTTCGAATTTCATACTAGTACGAAATGTTTATAAGGTTTAGAAACTACTTGATGCTAAGTCACAAGCTAAATTTCTCGGACATTACCAAATTAGGCGAACAACTAAAGGGAATCTAGACGTTGAAACAGAAAGAAAGAATCAAAAAAATATCCCGTTTCATTTGACTAAAAAATAATAATATCTTTTTACTATATATGTAACAACAGTTTTCAATTGAACAACGAAGTCCAATTGAAATGCACCTTCAA
Source organism: Hexactinellida sp. DTS-2022 (assembly GCA_028753945.1). Lineage (NCBI taxonomy): Eukaryota > Metazoa > Porifera > Hexactinellida > Hexactinellida sp. DTS-2022. The sequence goes on along the minus strand of JAPNXP010000010.1, from coordinate 3,779,894 downwards.
ATATCCATAACCAGTACAATCTCCTCAAGGAAAAGAAGCAAGCACCTGGATTAGAAAATTCAAAGCATTCAAAGGTAAACTTGGATAAAAACTATTCATGAAGTAAGGGTAATTGACATGGTAACTTGGTTTTGTTAGGTTGTGCAACAAGAGGATGAAGGATTGATTGCAAGTTGCAACTGAAGATCAATGTAAGTTCAATTGGTAAACGCCTTGTTGTTAACTCATAAAATGTGAAGGTTATTATATGTTATTAATAGATGAGATGCAACAGGAAATCTACTACATTTAGGGGCAACTGAAGAAATATTTGAAGATATTTATGCTACCAAAGATGGGAGAAGGTACAAGTAACTCCTAAACTCTCTGAAAGATCAAGTACCTGATGCATTATCAAGCAATAAGTTCCCATCTGACTTAGACAAAATTCTTGACGAGAAATCGAAACATATGCGCTTTCGAGACCTGTTTGTAAATTTTCTAGACACTTCTCTCCCATTCTGGCTGAAAGAAGAGGTCGCGATTTTCACAACAGATATTTGCAGTGAGTATTTAGAATAAACTGGAATGTTGCTCGACAAAGAGAGAGAAAGGAATTACCCTTTAAATTTTCTTTACCGGTTCTGCTTCAAATCATAGAAGAATCGCTTGTCCCTACAATTGATATAGATTCCCATGAAGAAAAAAAACTGAACTCATATCCATATATTCCCGATATACCGATATAGCTATTACCAAATAACTACATGTTCAGTTGATAATATACTTGCATTGTTGAGTCTACATCATGATAATATAAAAACAGCAATATACCTGGGAGGACACACAAACGAACGTCTATCGAATTTTATCTTTTTTGTTAATCGTCAAGAATTCGCTCAATTACATGATCAATTGCCAAAGAAACTAGTATCAACTGTAACCTCAATTGTTTTTATTTTTTTGGATTAGAAGCTACCCCCTAATTAAGGAGAAAAATTGATCTCACTAACGAAATTTAAATGGAAACTATTAAATGTTCCAGCTGTGATAAGATATTTACAACTTCTATTCAACTCGGAAGCATTTGTTCCATAATTAGTTAACAATCAACTGACGATTCAAAGCCCGGATGCAACCCATCAAGTGCAAAGCATGCAACTCAACAAACTCAAATCTCGATAGCTTGAAGGGTATTTTAAACAGTTCCACCGATTCTCACATTTGAAATTGGTCACCTTCCAGGCATAGTCGACAGCTAACAGCAAACAAAATAGATTAGTCGATATTCATACCTCATCGTAAGAAAAATATCTGTTACAAATCAGCAAATTAGCATAAAAGATCACTTTTAATTGATCGTGGAATTGAATGGGACCTGGTACAAGTATGATGGCATCCGATCAACAAAAATAATAACATGGGATTTACTTAATATTTAGGGAATAATTAATTAAATTTTTTATATTTAGTGTAAGAACTTATACTTTAGTGTGAAATAGTCCATATTTAATGTAATAAGAACATGACTTAATGTGTTCAACATTTTCGTATTTAGGAACAACCGGGTTTTCGCTTTTCGCTTGTATTAACTGAAAAACTGTGTTAAAGAATACTAACCCATAGGTGACTTCATGGAAAAATATATTTTTAGGGCATTACCTAATAATGAATTAAGTGTTAATTATCTCATTATATCAAATATTATTGAAGTTAGGCATAGAAAATGTATTATCGATGAATAGGAAGTTACCTATTCCGGATAGATCAGTACCAGCCTAGTTTACATAACATTCATAATTTTTGAGTTATGGCACATTTTAGGAAATATACATTTTCCATGGCAACGAGGAATGTGTCAACATTCCATTTCTAATTTCGATATATTTATTCTACTACTTCTGGGTATAACCATGTTCCAATTTTGAACATTTATAACGCGTTTAACTATGTTAAAAGTATGCTAGAAAAACAAGATAATTCGCAACCAAAATAACCATAACGTCATCAGATGATGACATATCACAATTCTGGAGGATGTTATGTATACCTGGATACCATATTCCTATATAGTTATAATACACTTTTCAGCTCTATCATTGCTAATTATTCGAATAAAGATCAATTCTCCATTTTGAAAATTAGAAACTGGCCTCTTTGTTTTATGGCCTTCTCGGCGACATATATAGCCGTATATTAAGTAGGCCATGTCCCGGGTTAGCCCATTCAATACGGAGCGCTAGCGCCGCCACTGGGAACGGGAGAAACAGCGTTGGATCTCTGTGAGACATGGGAGGCCTTCGTATCCAAGCTTGAGGTATACTATCGGGAAATATCCAAAATGCAACCTTCCGCTACTTTAAACATCTGAAGGAGTTCACAGCGCGTCACAATGTTAATGGGGATGACATCGGAGTGTATATGCGAGAGCAAGTTCTCCATTCGATTCCAAGTTCTCCATTAGATTCCAAGATTTGAAGCATTTGGTCCAATGTTATATTTTTCTAATCAAACTTGATCAAACCGGATAAATTTGAGAACTTAAATGTATCTGCATATGAGTGCGTGGATGGATATAGAGGACTTGAAATGCAACTAATCGATTTTATTGCATCCTCACTATGGGTATCCAAATTAATAGAATGGCAAAAATATTAATACGTATTATATTGACCATTTCGATGACAAAAGTGAATGTGTACGTTTACTTTAGTAAAATAGTTGTCTAACATGAATAATCATAATTAATAATGGGTAAATGGGTATATGCATAGATATAACTATGAGAATTATTTTTGGCGCAAAAGGTCATAAATATGTTGAAATTATAGTAAACTGGCAAACTTGATTAAAAATTTTCGCCGCCCCTGATCTACACAAATAGGTGTTTCTACGTTAATAAATGAATATTGCTAAGACGTATGTATGTATATTTTCCTTAAGTTTGATGTAAGGTATTATGGAGTTTGGAAATAACTAAGGCAATGTAAAATGAACGTTTATTACCAGCGAAACGTTCTATATTATAATAGGCGAAAGCTTGCTTTGATGACGCAAATGTTGTAACCACTAAATGAATGCAAAAAGGAGGATTAAAATATATGGTTAATCGTAACCTAAAAAATGAAATACAGTGATAATAAGATGTATATTTAAAGCAGGTTCAATAATAATAAATGTGTTAAAAACCATATTTTAGTAATTATGAAGAATTATAAAATGTTCTTTTTGAATGAGAGTCCCTCGGTACTAATTATGGCATATGTGGTATCCAAATTAATTGTTTTTGTTGAAAATACAAAGAAAAATTCACAAACAAATGGTATTAATAGGAGAATCAAGAAAAACTTACAAATAGGACAAAACTTGTTATTAGTGTGAAGAATATATCAAAAACTTTATCCTAAATATAAAAAATAGTATTAAATACCATTTAAATCAAGAAATTCAATATTGAACAGACTATACTAAACTTTCAAACTGAACTCAGCTAATTTTGAAAGCGACATTGGATCAGGAAAATTGAAAAGGGCTTTTTATGATATTTTGGACAATCAAATTCTATGTTAGATAACCTTTACAATTCGCCAATAGGAATTTTGCTTACTTAATATGTTTTTGTTGGTCGCTAAAAATAAATAAGCAACTTATCGTCCGAAACGTGAGCTGTCAAAAAATTATATAATACTGCCGCTCTTAAATCAAAACAAAAAATACTATATATAGTAGGTAAATATGATTGGCGGGAATATTTAATGTAAACCTCCTGTCTATACATAATTGAATTTTCAGGTTTCACCATCAGCAACTGATTAGAGATCAGAGGCGAATGAAGGAATTATTTAACGCGGGAGTTCATCTTCTAAAAATCATCCAGCTGAGGTTTTGGGAGAGCTGAAAGCCACCCAATTGCGCACAGGGACAAAGTAAATGGAAGCAGGTTACAATAAAGTGCTATTCTCTCGAATAGTAGCCCATACTTAACTGGATTAAAGGTTGTTATATGACGAGCAGTGGCGTAGCCAGCACCGAGTGATTGCCCGGGCACACGATTCAAATTTTATTAGTAGATTAACATAAAGTATTTATATATAAGGCACTATGCTACTTGTAATACACTAAACAGACAACTACATAGTTCATGCTAGAAAAATTCTCTAATTCAAATTTCTAAATCCAGTGACAACATCATCTAAAGATAATTGACTTGTCAGTTCTTTTTCAATTGTAAGAATGGCAAGATCTGTGAGCCTTTGTTCAGTCATTGTCGACCTTAAGTAAGTCTTGATACATTTGAGTGCTGAAAATGACCTCTCACATTCCGCTGTGGTGATTGAAATCGTGAGGGAAATTTGGATGGCATTTAACAAAGTTGGGAATGCATCCCTTATTGGTTTGAGTTTAAGCAATAAATCATTTATACCATTTATCTCTGCATTTCCTAGAGTACGCTTTGCTAGTATTGATTCCATACATAGGAAAATAGAGATTGAGTTTATATTGCTTATTGGTTGAAAGGGGTTCTCTTCGTCCAGTAGGTGCAACTATATTGCTATCTTTCAAGTGTTGGGGAAAGTGACTTTGTCTCGGTGGTCTATAGTTAGTGTTATCAATATGATTTGATCTGGCTATGTTCTCAGTATAGTTTAATATTTTATCCCATTCTTCATCGGTACGAAAATATTCAAGTGTTGACACTGTTGATGAAACTAAATCAGCTGCACTATCTAAATTGACTTTAGGATTTTGCAGGCAGTCTGACAAACTCTTAGTACAGGTCAAAATCCTATCAAACAAGATGAGTAAGAGAAGAAACTTCAAACTCTTTATCTGTAGAAGAAGGCCTGTTGCCTCAACAGCTTTTGCTCGATTAATTTTCTCAGAAACTTCTTCCAAAGTAGCAATCAACGAATAGTAAGTGTAGCAAATTGCACTAACAGCAGCTTGTCTGCAAGACCATCTTGCATCTGAAAGTTTTGGTAGCTGACGAACTTGTTTTTCTGGGTGAAGCTCCTTTTGCTTTGCTACGAAGATAATATTTGCTTTAGAGGTAGAAATTAAAACATAGGTAGACTCAAGCAATATGAAAAACAAAATACTTATATGGAGCTGAGTTACTGGTACTGAAGTAGGTTTATATTTATGTTTAAATTTCATTTCAGAGCTTATGGGTCTTTTAGAATTGAAACACTTCCTTATATGGCAGTTCAGTTACCAGTACTGAGCTCCATATAAGTAATATGTATGAAAAAATCCCAAGCGAGTTGAATTTTCTTTGCTGAATCAACTAGAACCAAGTTTAGTTTGTGTGCATAGCAATGTATATACATGCACTAGGATATATCTCTTTGATTCGCTGCTGCATACAGTGACAGTTTCCACTCATGACTGCAGTCTGCAGCTCAATCATATGCTTGAGATACGATACATGCCGGATTCATTGAGAGTTGAGATCACGCAAGTTGTCAAACTCTCAGCATTTAGACTTGTTGCCTCAACAAATGTAAGGAATCTCTCGTGAATTATTGCCTCTTCATCAACGTACCTAACAATGATAGCCATTATTATATTCTACTCAAACTTGAATATCTCTAAAATGAAGTGAACTAAATGGAAACTTCCAACTCACTAAGGGTCGTAAAAAAAATCCAAAATTGCAGCCTGTGCTGCCTGTGCTGACTATCAATAAAACACCATCAAAATATAGTGCCACCAAGGAACATGCGTCGGCACAGGCTGCAATTTTGGATTTTTTTAATACTGTGAGTGGTAGAACTGAGGAAAAGTTTACTATTGTGGGATTTAGAAAGTGGAAGCATGCAACAGGCAAAGAAGGTATTCTCCACTGTCATGCAAAATGCCTTACACACATCAACGCAACGACTTCGTGGCATGAATATAAGCAGAATGAAGAGTTTGGTACATCTGTTGTGAATCGTATCAAGTCTGCAAGAAGTGAGCAAATCCGCCTGAACAGGCATTATATTTTAGAGTGTATCGGAAGTCATACTTTTGTGCATCGTTTTGAAATTCTTTTCGAGGACATGATGAATCCGAAAATTGACTAAACAAAGGAAATTTTATTGAAATATTGCAAGTTATTGGCAAATATGACCCAATTATCTAATATAGACTCTATCGAATCAGGCCCACAAAATGCAACTTATCGTTCACCAGAAGTTCAGAATATATTATTGAATATCATGGGTAACATGCTTAGAAAACAAATTTGTGATAATGTATGAAGAGTGAACTTTTTTTCTCTACTTGCAGATGAATCATAAGAGGAAAGCAAGATGATGACTCAGCATTTTTTATGTGAGTGTTGGGTCATCACCCAACACCAACCAATCCATTTTAAATATCGAATTCACAAAATTGTAAAATACATTTTTTAAACGATGTCATCATCACCTCAAGATGTCAAGACCCACTTGTATAGGTGGCACGTGCCATAAGGACCAATTGATAAATGAAAGTTTGTTTCTATCTTCTATGATCTCTGAGATTTATGATATTTAATTAATTAGTATAAATAATTATTAATATTATTTGTAATTTAACACCAATTTCAAAGTCAACTTATATTTATTAAGTTTAATTATTTTGTCATAAATAATTAATTAATTAATTTGGCTATCAAATTTCAATTCCGCACACTCGATAACCCCTAATAAACAAATTGGAAGCATCTATATAAGTCATATACTGACGGAATTCATTATAATTAATTACGTCAGTATATTAAGGCTAATCAATATCAGAAACTAAAATAAATATTTATGATCTAAAATACACTCATTTTACAGGTTATTGCATTAAAACTACTTCTATATATGTAGTATATAGATCCAGAAAAAAAAATTACTAAAATCGGTCTAGAACTAAATTTTTTGGTATTTTTGCTTTTTTTTTAATTATTAAAGTGCAAGAGTATTCTTGCAGAAGGAAATATAATCACATAATCTTCGTTGTTATGGAATGTAAAATCTCGGTGTTCAATAGGAAATAGAAGCCTACTCGATCTCACAAGTTGATCAATATAATAATCACCAGTTGAAACAATAGAATTAGATTTAACACTTTCAATTGAACTGAAGTATTAGTAAACAAAGGAAATTTGCAACTCAAAAGTGGTATAAACTAGGGCCAATTTGAAAATTCGTGCACTGTGAAAAGGTCTAGAATTTAATTCTCTATCGAATGCATATAAATTGAATATTCGGGTACTATTTATTGTGCCTGTTTTAATGTTAAACAGGTGCAAAAATGTGTCCATAAAAATGCAATCAAAAATCGTTACCCCAGGTGCACATCTGTAACCCATGAGACACATATCGTGAAAATTTGTGCTCTTAGTTAATAAAACTCTGTTCTGTGGACGATCTACGGAAGGAAAATATACCAAAGTAGTAAGATTAGAACTGGGCCACTATACTATAGTATAGTCGGCACAGTAATAAACGACATGGGTAACAAAAAGCAGCGTCTCTTTCTACTGAGTATTCCAACCAACGATATTTAGCTAACGATTCTGGATTGAATGATCTTTTCTTAGTTCCCACTAGTGTTGAGGGAAAACTACAAGTATACAGATTGGGCTGAACAGGCTTATCATTAGGCCCTTGAGCAATATATGACGGTGACTGTAGATTAGAATTGGGAATAACAACTGAAATTGAAACTTGCGTTTGTGTACTGCTGAGGAGCGTTGTTTCGGCAATTGTACCAGAACTAACATAGTTTGTAGTATCCAATGATAGTTCAAGTAAGGGGTCACAGTCTTGCATTAGCTGATGTTCATTGATGGTATCATTATCATCTTCAGAATCCTGCCACATTCTCTTGAAAGTATCAAACAAAGTTAATTGAGAACTGTTCGTAGGTTTAGATCTTCGAGACATAGGTGAATGAAAATAAATATATATAATCTATTGTAGAATAGATAATCAAATGAACAAATAAGAAATTGATTAATTGAATAATTCAAAATAATGGTTGGATTTTTGAATAACCGTAGATAGGCATAAATGCTCAGGCTGAACAATAGAATATCGAGAAATCGAAGCATAAACTATTAGATGATTCGTCAATAATAGTGAATAACTTAATAATAATACACTAAATATAACCTCATTCAAAATATATTCCCCGGGCACAGAGAGAAGTTTCCCGGGCCTGTGCCCCCCAGGCCCGGGCCTGGCTATGCCACTGATGACGAGTATACCAAATGGGCTATGTTGAAAAAAACTTCAGCGAGTAAATCAATTGGGGAATGACCGAAAAAAAACTAAGGCTAGTAAATCAATAGGAGCTAGGACGAAAAAAAAATATATGGCGAGTAGATATGGATGACCAAAATTAATGCGGCCTAATTTTAACAATCATTTTTTAGAACCCTGTTAAGGGGACGGCCAAATTTTCGACAGAGGCCTGTGAGCTTTATAAGCAATAGCAGACCGTGGAATTTTGATATTGAGTGAGGGGCTGAGGCGCAGATTGGGTGAAAGCTTGTCGCTTTTTGGGGCAAGGGTACAGTCGTTGCTTTAACTGTGGCCATGTAGTTCACAGATTATGGCAGCAAAGATATACAAGAATTGTTGGCAGAGAGTCTGTGGGAGATATGATTCGCTAATGATGGAGAAGTTTTGTCTTTGGAGCAAACTTGATATCTTTTTAAGATTTAGAAATAAAAATAGGAATAACATAACTAAGCGCCATACACTCCCCTACCAAAAGTATTCGTACTCCATCAGTAGTCCCATAGAAAATAGCAATATAGTGAGTCGATAATAATGTGTATTGTAATACAAATACATGAGATATTGCAATTTAGATTTCATATTCGTAATCTACGCATTCGAAATATACATTGAAGAAGCTTTGAACTCTATTGGCCATTGATAAGGTTGAAAATTATCATCGAATGCCACCATGTTCACTTATTCACATCTTGTAGCATGGGGGCAATTGGAAGAAGTGGTACTGGATGATAATTATCAAACTAATCAATATGTAATTTAGTTGAAAGCTTCTACAATGGTCAATTCGGTGGCGTAAAATACGATTCTGAAACCTAAGTGGCGACATCTCATATAATTTGATACATTAGCAATAAATATTAGAGTTATATAGTACTAATTTGCACAGGAGATTTTTGGGTTACGAATACTCTAGGTGGGGAGTGTATACTGTCTACACATAAATCAAAGAGCCTTTAACGATGATTTGTACATCAAGACATTTGATAATAAAAATGTCACCATTCCGATCTCGCGAATTTTTATTATTGACACTCGCCAAGTTGAGACCATCCTCGGTGAAGTGAATACATTTTCACTACTACTTCAAATTACTCAAACTGAATGTTCAATTAACAACTATATAAAACTATTACTTGTATATTCTGGACTGAGAAGAATTGATGATTGATAGAAGCGTCTTTGATGAGCTGAATAGTTTGAAGAATAATCGATCTTATTGTTGTAAATGAACTAATAGCTGTGGAGATGTTTATAACAGGAATATAACAATTATATTATGTGTTGAGAAGAATTGGTGATTGATGGAAGGGTTTTTGATTAAATGAAGGCCGGAGAAAATCCTTCAGGTAGCATTATATCAGTATTACATTCCAATTAAATAAACTTACAAATAGATTAAGTTAAATATAATTTTAGGAATTCTTTTTATTTACTTTTGAAAATATGTTCCTATTTTTTGATTTTTGATGTATTAGTATTTTTATACTATTATTATTAATTTGATAAATTATCAGATGTAATATGATGTCATTCCAATATAGTTTCAAAATAGTCCACTGCATGATTTATATAGAAGGATCCAGGATCATTAGATGGAGGCTGGCTATCCATTATTTGCTCCAAACTAACAACTTTTTCAGAATATAGCATCCATTTATTTTTCATTTCTGTAGTATTTACCCATATACATATGTGTTTATTAACAAAGCAATTGAAAATAATTCAATGTCTCCACCCCAGGTTTTGTCCAAATATATTTTGAATTACAGGTAAACCTCCCAAAGCGGCACCTCTGAGTAGCGGCAACCTCCGAGAAGCGGCACAAAACCATTCTCCCGATGAGTGCCGCTTTGGGAGTTTTACCTTACGAGCAACCTCCCAAAGCGGCAACCTCCGAGAAGCGGCACGAAATCATTCTCCCGATGGGTGCCGCTTTGGGAGGTTTACCTGTACTTATAAACTCCCTTGTGTTGTGATATGTAGGTGGGAATTTTTTCTGTATGGAATTCAAACAAATATGGCATAAATTCCCATTATGTTGTCAGATACTATCTTGCGCATTATATAGTTTTAGCTAGTGCTTCCAGTAATTAAATATGAGAGAGTTGAGAATAAACAATTTCCATCACCAGGAATATACTAGAATGTTAAGATGGAACTAATTGATTTAAATGGATATCTTTCTCGATATAGATACTAGCGGAATTAATCTTACAAGATAATGGATATACTACAGGCAGTTCTAAGCAATTACAAATACCGTATTTCCCCGAATAAGCGCCGGGTCAATAAAAATGACATTGGTATGAAATAATATATACACGTTAGTTAATCACTGTAATGTAATTCCGTTGATTTTGGCAACTTCGGTAGGTATACTGTTGGTGGAAACCATTAGATCCGACCTAAATATTATATTCTGTATTTTTCACAAAAATTTCAGGATAATTTTGGCCCACGAAAAACAATAAGCGCCGGGGCGCTTATTCGGGAAAATACGGTATTAATCTGACTTAAGAGTGAGAGATGATTAAAAAGTAATGTCATAATGTCAATTGTACCAAACGAATTATATCTAAATCAAGTATAATCTCAATGTTTTTAGCTTTTATCGGTAGTGATCCTTCTAACAATCTTTAGTCTAAGAATTTATTCTTCACGGACAACGAAAGATGTCTAATTCTGGAGATCTCAAAATTTGAATTCTTCAACTCGTCCGTCAAAACTATATCAAATTTACTTTTGTTTGAAATATTTTTATTTTCCTCCCTCGTCAAATATATTTAGATTCTTCCTCGTTACTAACATCTCGAATTTTTTTCTTCGACTTAATTAAAACTCCATGACCCATTGGTCACCATCTCTGAAATTAATTTGAGATTTAAATTTGGAGTGTTTTACAATTTAAAACCAAATCAAAATCGCTGTCAGTTGAAACAGCACTGACTTTTACTTTAATTAATATGTTCCCACTCGAAAGAGGGAGCAATCCATTCAAGCATAGGCGGAGAGTTAGGAGTGGCTGGGTGGCGGGCCACCCCAGATTTTATAAATATTTCTGTCTTTGCTACTACATTTGTAAACGATATCTACATATTAGTCATAATACATATACGATGCGATTATTTTTGAATTATTGTATACATCTAATTGTGACCCAATGATTGAAGCCATCTGACCTGTTAAATGTTAAGAACACCACAACTGTCAAGTAAACCATTACTGTCAAGTAATATAAGATGTGTTGTCAGTGTTGAATTGAGAATATCATATAAATTTGGGATCTAAACATTATCCACTTAATTACCTACTGAAAATCTTTTGGAATTATTTTCGTTTTACTTTCACGTAGATTACCCTTTATGTTATGTCATTTTCCAAACGCTCTTTGGACATACCTACTCATGATAGTCAGCCTTCCATTTTGGCTCACTTCGAAAAGAAATCAAAGTTCGTTGAAGATGCAACAAGCTCCGACGCGTTCGCATCTTCACATACTACAAATATGCTGGAGATCGAGGTTCCTTTTCCTCTAAAGCCTGCCCTGTGCACCTTCCCCGATCAGTTTGCTAAATCAGCAACTGGTCACTCTATCCAGAAGCAGTGGTTTGAGGATTTCCCATGGCTACAACTGGCTGAAAACAAGACATCAATCTACTGCGGTAGCTGTCATTGGTCATACAAAAACCGACGCCTGAATGTAAGCGACATGAGCATCCTCAAGAATACGAAGCTATCCTGGATAAATAAGGACGAAGGTTTCCATACATTCAAAAAAGGTAAAGAAAGCATCAAGAAACACAACGAGAGTCGCATTCACCGAGATGTAGAATCCGCCCTTAGATGTGCATGGAAATTGGCTGAGCACAGAGTTACGGTTGACAACACGATCAAAGAAGAATTTTTAGTCAACAGAACGGAATTAAGAGCTATATTCGAAAGCGTAATACTATGCGGTTAGCAAGGAATGGCTCTTAGAGGGTATCGTGATGAGGAGCATACTGCGAATTTCAATTGTTTAATGAATCTCATTGCAAAGTTCGACTCCAAGGTCTCTAAATCAGTGTATTTTATAAGGAATAAAAAAATGTTTTTTATTGTTTTCGTGGAATAAAAAAATGGATTTTCGGTAGAAATGGAATCTTGAAATGGATATCAGACGATAAAAACTCATTATTCAAGGGAGTAAAAAAATGAAAATAGGAATAAAAAAATGGGCTAGGAATAAAAAAATGGGCTTATAATATACCCTGCTCTAAATATCTTTCTTCGTCCGCGAAGTTCAAATTCTGCTCCAAGGATATACAGAACGAAGTATTGAAATGTATATCTCACCTAGGGCGCCGGCGGCACGGGTGCACCCGTTGCTCCGGTCAATTTTTTCACCCAAAAAAATATTACTCAAAATTAACTAACCAACTACCATAATAATCAATAACTCTTATATAATTCAACAAAATATTAAATCAATAAATATATTATTAAACGGTGCATGAAGGGGGGTGCAGGGGCTTTGCCCCCCTGGTTTTGGTTTATCATTTCTACTTGTGCACCCGTAGCTCCGGCGCATCGCCGGCGCCCCAGCTCACCCTCTACTCTGAGATCTGATCAAAATAATCAGAAATGAATCCATTGGGAAGGCAAAAGTTCCCTTGTTTTCGATCATAATTGATGAAACAACGGATATCAATTCGACAGAGCAAGTCTCTTTGTGTTTGCGTTTTTGCGATGTTCATATGGAAAGCGAAGAAGTATTTGGGGTTTTCACAGCACCGCTCGTACGGACTCAGGAACGCTTCTTAACTTTGTAAAGACATCTTTGATGAGTTTTGATTTGCCAATCGACGGGATTAGAGACCAAGGATACGATGGAGTATACGATAAGATTCTCAAAGAAAATAGTAGGCAATCTACCTACATATACTGTTTCGGTCAAGAGCTCAATTTAGTTGTGCAGGAATCTTTGAATGGCATCACCCAGGCTTCTCTAGCACTTGAAAGAATGAATGGTGATGTAAAGTTAATCAAAAATTCACCATCAAAGTGGGCACGATTCAATGCAATTTTGGCTCAGATTGGACAGAGAGAGAACCACAACCTACGGCCCCTATGTCCCACACGGTGGGTAATGCACCTACCAGCCGTGGAAGCGTTCCTCATACATTATCGTTCTATTCTTGAGTTCTTGGAGGCTCTAAAAGATGATGCTTCTGAACCTGCCGTCAATAGAACCACTGCGGACAGCTTCCTGCAAAACCTTGAGAAATTTCAAACATATTATTGTCTCCGAATAATTCAGAAGTTTCTTCAGGTAGTCAGTCCGATCCACAAGACGTGTCAGAGTCGACAAGCAACAACTGGAGATGTGAAAGGCTGGGTTAACTCTTTAGCTGTGTCGTTGTCTGCAGGAGGCAATTTAGCGAAATCCGAGAGTTTATACAACTGTGTCAAACTTAGTGCCTTAGATACTCTCCAGCTCGATCTCCCGGTCCTGCCAAGAGCGAATAGAGCATAAAGAGGGGCGATCGCTATACTGACCCACGAACAGATTCGGGAATTCTATGTCATATCTATCTCGCTGTTATGACCACCGCAGCGAGGTCAATTACTAAGCGTTATTCCAAACAAGACCTTGAGATGGTTGGATTGCTCCGTAGTGCACTTGAGGTCGAGGATATGGCCGATTATTATCTCACCACATGGCACACTTCTACGAAGGAGACGTCACCCTGGACAACTTGCGGTATGAGAGAACATGTGGTTTGAAAGGTGCCGACAAGTCGATGAGCCTGCAACAATCACCACATTTAGAAGGAGACTTGTCGATGAGACCGCATTAAAGTGGATGATTCCAAACATGCAGGCTCTATGCGTGACGTACGTTTCCCTTCCAGTGAGCACATCCAAAGCTGAGCGTTCATTCAGCATGCTAAGGAGAATCGACACATACATGCGAAACAGCCAAACACATCAGCGTCTTAACCACTGTGCAATATTGTTAGCTCATAGGGACGTCACTTGTGAAGTGGAACTTGATGGAATAAAAGATGAATTTGCGGAATGGAATTCTCAAAGAATGAATATGTTTGGGCCTAACTAATCGTGCATTGCAGGTAGCATATCATTTTCGATTTTCTAGTAGGTTTTGACATTCGAATCAATTTTTCCTGATTTAAGGATGGATGGAAAATTATTATTACTGTAAATGTATTCCTATACTGATCAATTCTCAATTTAACTCGAAACTTATATCGTACTCGCCACCCCTGATTTTAAGGATTTCATGCAGGCTATTTAAAATACCCTACAATGACTTTACATTTAGTGCTATAATTATAAATTTTAAAAAATTTAATTAGGGATTTTCAAAAAATATCCATCAAGTGCCAGTGTCGTTGCCATGTGACACTTGCGGCGCAAGCAGCATAAATGGGAATGAGGCTGTATCTCAGTGTAAAATGATCGTAATTATTAGATATTTAGCACCTAGAGTAGTTCGATTGTGAGGAATTCAAATCCGAAATCAGAATTTGTAAATTTTAATTGCGTCAAAATTATCCGAATTTTAATATTTAATTAGCTCATTATATAGTTTATGAGTTTATCACCTCTATAAGACGAATACTCAAAACAACTATTCCTCAATGATCCAAGATTTGATCTGTGTGACCAAATTGTTAACTGGATTGATGTGTGGAGATCATTACCAGGTAAAGAAGGGAAGTTAAGCCCACAAACGTTTAGCAACTTCAAACACACATGTCTTACCCTTCCCATCTAAGTTAATCATTTAACCTCCCAGTGCGTACTCGCCTACCATAGGCGTCGTAAATGCAAAGGTCAATCCTTCGGGCCGCCCGGAAATTCCGGGTAATGTCCGGGTAAACTCGGAGTATAGTGTTAGTAGCATGGGGACAATCCCTTCGGCCCGCCCGGACATTTCCGGGCACCCGGGCGGTTTACGACGCCTATGTCGCCTACGTTCTAAATTATTTCTTACAGACTGATTCCCTTGAACATCATTGTGGACTGTATAGGATGATGTCTGGATCGAATTATCATGTGTCTTATTCTCAGATCCTCGAAACTGAACGTCGACTAAAGATTTCCAGTATACTTAAATTATTTTCACAACAGTCCTCTTTCAAAGAAAGTAATTTACACAATTTTATTAAATATTTCTTTCCATTGAGCTGGATCATGATAATAACCAAGTTGACTTGGAACCTTTTCTATCAAAGCTTCAAGATCTTTCTAATATCGTACTTGATAAACAAACCATACAGTATTTAGCTTTTATTGCTGGTTACTGTGTTCACCAATATATCAAGAGATCTCAAAATTGTCGCTCTTGTCGAAATTTTCTGACTGTCGACAAAGAACTACTGTTTGATCCTGAAGAAACGACGATATATAAACTTATTGATATTACGGATCGAGGATCATTGAAATGGCCGTCGGATACCGTCTTCAATTCAATCGTCCTCGTATGGCGAATCATCATGACCCTAAAACAGTGCGTAGATGTCTGGAGTTTGTTTGTAGGCTTCAAGCCTACAAATCTCTGGAGATAAGCCAACTAAACGTCGAAAAGACAACGCCAATGAAGAGGGTCTTAAAAATTTAATACATAGTTACTTTCATAGGCAACCTATAGAGTTTCTACAGGGTGTGGCTCATTGGATTGGAATCAACGCCTCATAATTATCTATACCATTATATATAATTCTTCATATTATTACTCAATATTTCATTAATTCAACTGGATTATCTCTCGTTAATTACATATCAAAAGAAAAATTCGTACCGAACTGTCCTGTACCGAATTGTCTGTACCGAAATGTCCATGTACCGAACTGTTCGTATCCCCCCTGGGATCGGTAGGTATATAATTATACTCAGGTAGTTGAGTGGAGTCGAAATAGGGGTCACTCGATTGGTTAAGGTTAAATTACCCCACGGGAATGAAATCTCTTGTATTAATCTGTAATTGTTAGAAATAGATCAAGATACGATACAAAGCAATAAACAAAAAAGAAAATGTCTCAATATATTATACTTTTTATTTTTTGTCGGTTTCAATATTTGGCTAATACAAATCTCCCATAGGGCGATTTCAAAAAGTGGTGGTCGATATTATAGTGTAATTTGGCAATGCGGCCATCAATGTTTGTTATCAGAATCAATATTGAAAGATTATAAGCGTACGGAGTTGGTAGTCGGTTTACATTTTTGAATTATGACTCTGAAATTATTTTTCAAACATTTTATCAAATATCTCATAAAAAACATGACCTTTTTAATGATTTCTTTAGTTCAAAAGGTCGCAACTTTTTTTATTTAGGTCAAATCAAAATTCTAAACCAGTCACCTACAGCATATAACGATGATCTATGTGATATATCGCACATAATATGTCTTTAGCTAATAATGATCTTGAGATCGACACACTTATCAGGTGGAGTCTGAAGAAATCCCCCTATGGGACTTTTGTATTACCATAAAACTGCACTCCCCATAAAATCGAATTTATTCAAAATAATTCGATTTCGTTTTCAGTTTCGATATAGCTATAATGTCTTCTATTATATATGTGAAAATTAAACATCTTACTTCAAAACGAAATTTATGTGTTTTTTTACATGAATCTGCCGTAATTTAACCTTAAGGACACAATTGGAGAATGGAATTTTTGACAAATTCCTTGTACATTCCACCGTTGCCATGCAAAAATTCTTCCAAATATGGTCATGTGATATATCAAATTATTGGAAATTTTACTTGGAAACCGAATTCAACAATAAAAAAACGATGTAGCTTAATTTGAACAAGTTTTATGGGAAACAAGTCCGGCGAACACTATCGGACGTGTTAACTTTGACGAGCTGTCATGGCCGATATACACTCTTTCAATTTCCTCAATATCCAAAAATGTTCGCACTACATCAAAGTATGTGTACAAATTTGGTGCTTTTATTAAAAAAATGAAGTATTGTATGGTTGTGCCGCTGCACTATTAGGAATAGTGGTGACCTACGTTATATAAGGCCTGTTCAACAATCTAATTTCCTGCACCATGGTTAAAAGGAAGTGCATTGTTTCAAATGATGTTATAACACTATATATAATTGTATATGTTTGTTTATTAACATAGTCTAACTATTGTCATGTCTTAATCAAGTTAGAAGCACAGTGAAGTGCAGTACAACCATGCACGGATCCACCGGGGCGCAAAGTTCGGAGGTGCAGGTGGTGCAAGTGCATTATTACTGTGCCGACTATAGTATAGTATAGTGGCCCAGTATTGAAATCACTGCCTTTATTATCGATATTATTATTATTATTTCTCCGTAGACGGTACCCTGGCCAGAGCTTTATAGTTGATGGGCTGAAACTTGGCATGTAGGTGCGGTTGGACCGTCTAATTTGCACCTGGGGTTACGATTTTTGATTAACCAATTTTGGACACATTTTTGACACCTTTCAAAATTTGTCTGGTCCATAACTAAAATGATGTTTTACTAAACCCCCAAATTTTATTTCATATTTGGATTCACCATAAAATTCTGCGTCTGATGGGAGAAGAAATTTTTCAATAAAGGGGTCAATTTATGCCATAAATGGGGGTTGAAATTTCTTTGTTTACTCACACTTAAATTTCATTAAAGTGTTAAATCTAATTCGATTGTTTCAACTTGTAATAATTATATTGATTTAACTTGTTAAATCCTACTCTAGCAATTCAACTTTCGATAATTATATTGATTTAACTTATAAATTCCAGCTGGCTTCTATTTAATTCTAGTATTACTATACATTAAATAAAATAATATAATATAAGGAATTTGTTGACTCAACTCAACCAACCATGGATAACATTGCTAAAATAAATGAGGCGCATGCATCAGTCCAAATTTTCTATGTTGTCGTTAGTCCAAATTTCAAAGTTGTCATTAGTCCAAAAATGTAGGATGTTGTCGTTAGTCCAAATTTGCTATGTTGTCATTAGTCCAAATTTCAAAGTTGTCATTAGTCCAAATTTCAAAGTTGTCGTTAGTCCAAAAATATTGGAATTCTTTCAAAATCCAAACATTCACCAATACTTGTTAAAGATTTATTAGTATGTCCCATTGTGGTTTTATCGTATACAAGTTGCCGCTTTTATACTTACCACAGAGTGTTTAAATATAACTGTTTATCAATAACAGTAGCTATTGAATACTAAATGCTTCTTATAAAAACATGAGAATTTACAATATAACTAAAATAAGTAACTATTATGGAATACAAGATTGAAGAATATCAACGCAAGGGAGGTAAGATTGCTTCCACCCCTGATGGGTACAAATATTTCTTGAACAGCCGACCGACATCAACTTACATTTACTTAAAATGCGTGCTTTTCAGGAAAGCTTGCAAAGGGTCCGCTAAATTGATTCCTGAAGTTAATTTAATATTTCCTAAAAAAGAACATAATCATGAAGTAGAAGAATACAAGGCAGAAGTTTTTGCTAAAAGCTAAATTCAGGAAAAGTGCAAGCTCTTCTAAGGATAATCTTCGAGAAAATATTCAACAATGTTACTAGGACAGATCAATCAGCTCATCAAATCACTTTCAAAGAATGTGAATCTATGGTGTATAGAGCAAGATGTGACTCGCAACCTAGACTCCCTAAGTCTGCAGTTGAATTTTGCGAGATGTTACCGACAACAAACTTTGCTGCAAATTTAAAAGCTATTATCAAATTAGACGAGCGGATAGCGGTTATATTTTTCTCTGAAAAATATTCACGTTAATGGCCAGGCCTGGGGTAATAGTAATATGTAATAGTAATTGTATTAGTAACGATTACATTTTAGAAGTAATAGTAATAGTAATAAGTAATAGTGTTTCAAATAGGATGTAATAGTAATAGTAATAGTAATAGAACCTATTGTAATAGGAATTATCCTTTACAATTCTATAACTTCGGACTGGCTTATTTGATTTTTCGTGAAGAAATAGGAAGTTGTTAAAATAAAATTAAGGCACGAAGGGCACATGCCCACTTACGACATGTGAATAAAGGGTACAATAGCATTCAAGAAGGGCATGCACCTTTTGATAGAGGCCTAGCGAGAACCTTGGTTTTGTTTGTGTGGGATAATCATTTAAAATAATAACTTCAGACACTCTGAATCATAGCAAAGTCTTAGTAAATGTCTAGTAATTTGTAATAGTAATAGTAAAAGTAATAATAAAAGTAATAGTAATAGTAATATATTACATATTATAATAATGTAATTGTAATAGTAATAGTAATAGGAAGAAATATAAGTAATAGTAATAGTAATATATTACATTTTAGAGTAATTGACCCCAGGCCTGTTAATGGCAGATATCCATGATATTCAATATGACGGCACGTTCTATGTTGTTTCCAAACTATATTACCAGTTGTTTACGATTTTCCTCACAGTTGGAAGACACAGTATTCCAGCTATACACTGCTTGATGACAAATAAAGATGAGCAACTTTATACGGCAGTAATCCTAAAGCTAAAAGAACTTATTCCTCAACTACAACCTACAAGCACAATGTCTGATTGGGAAAGAGGATCACGGAATGCATTCAAGCATGTTTATCCAGGAACCAAACTTCATGGATGCTGGTTCCACTATACACAAGCGATATGGAAACACATACACAGATATGGATTGGCATCAAGTTATCGACATACAAGTATGACAGAACTCGAATCATTCTTGCGGCAAATAATGGCAATTCCCTTCCTACCAGGTGATCTGATCCATTCCACCTACTCTTTCCTTCAAATTCCAGCACTACCAATGATAGAAAAGTTAAAACTTGATGACTTTCTCAAATATTTTAAAAGATCTTGGTTAATTGAAGTTAAATCAAATGAATTATCAATTTTTGATTTAGAGAATGTTACAAACAACGGGGCAGAAAGCTACCACGCACGCCTAAAATGTTTATTCAAAACAAGTCACCCGCAAATATGGAAATTTCTGGATACACTTAATACTACAATTGCAGATTATGACAATGAAATCTCTCGATTGGAGCAAGGAAAAGACATTACTGATCGAGGAAAATACACGTCAGGGTAACATGGAGTATAGAAAGTGTAAAGAAAAGCTCATGAATGGAATCTATACTCCATGGGAATTTTTGAATTCCATAAGCCGATCATTATCGAAAACAATTTTAGATGATTCACTATTGTTTATATCTCCGATGATTCGGATGTAAGTGAAGAAGAGCCAGAACAGGAGTTACATAATCTCAATTCATGTGGGTTTGTCTAGGTGCACGGGAAAATACATGGATATTCCTTCCATGTAAACACGCAAACTGCTGTGAGCTATGTACCCAAACCATTACACAAATGGTAATACTTGTCCAACATGCAGAACTCCAATCGTGGACACATTTCAAATTTTCCTCAGCTAAAATCCAATTTTATCTAATCGTTTCAATTTATATTCCTTCTTAATTTATTTTCTATTTCTAAATATACTTTCATCATTTTAGTTTTGAATTTCCCAATTTTATTCATTATTATTTTTCAACAAGCATCAATTAAACTTTTTCAGATAAATGTCACAATTCTTTTCCTATGTGAACTAATTAACAACAATTTACATATTAAATTAAGCCCAATATTTTTGGACGAACGACAATATCCTACATTTTTGGACTAATGACAAATTTGAAATTTGAACTAACGACAACATCCAGAGTTATTGGAATATTGACACTTTTAAAATTTGGACTAACGAAACATAACAAATTTGGACTAATGCATACATATGAATTTGGACTAACGACGCCCCCCACAAATAAATAACTAATAATATAACTTATTATCAATACATAATGAATGAATGGCATTAAACTCAAGATGGTTTATGTTAGGAAACCTCTTCAAAACAGGTTAAAGGTACGCAGGGTAAATGAATTAAATCAAAGGACAAAATCAATTAGGAAAAATCAAAGCAATTAAAATCAAATTAAAATCAAATTAAAGAATCGATTCAAATATTCTGCGTACCATTAACCTGTTGGCGTACCATTAACCTTTTCGGCGTACCATTAACCTGTTGGCGTACCATTAACCTCTTCGGCGTACCATTAACCTCTTCGGCGTGCCATTAACCTTTCGGCGTACCATTAACCTTTTTGGCGTACAATTAACCTCTTCGGCGTACCATTAACCTCTTGGCGTACCATTAACCTTTTCGGCGTACCATTAACCTGTTGGCGTACCATTAACCTGTTGGAGTACCATTAACCTCTTCGGCGTACCATTAACCTCTTCGGCGTACAATTAACCTTTTCGGCGTACAATTCTCCTCTTCGGCGTAACATTAACCTGTTGGCGTACCATTGACCTCTTCGGCGTACCATTAACCTGTTGGCGTACCATTAACCTGTTGGCGTACCATTAACCTGTTGGCGTACCATTAACCTATTGGCGTACCATTAACCTGTTGGCGTACCATTAACCTCTTCGGCGTACCATTAACCTGTTGGCGTATCATTAACCTCTTCGGCGTACCATTAACCTCTTAGGCGTACCATTAACCTGTTAGGGTACCATTAACCTCTTGGCGTACCATTAACCTCTTAGGCGTACCATTAACCTGTTGGCGTACCATTAACCTTTTCGGCGTACCATTAACCTGTTGGCGTACCATTAATCTCTTCGGCGTACCATTAACCTCTTCGGCGTACCATTAACCTTTTCGGCGTACCATTAACCTTTTTGGCGTACAATTAACCTCTTCGGCGTACCATTAACCTGTTTGGCGTACCATTAACCACTTCGGCGTACCATTAACCTGTTGGCGTACCATTAACCTATCGGCCTATCCTGGACTAATTTACCGTCCCCTTATTTTCCCTTTTCGTAATTTAATTAGTTCTTTGTATATAATTTCTTAATATACTAAATGAGTTTTGTTCTTTCCATGTTCTTTGGCTTTTATTTCCTTTTTTCATGTATTTCTCTTTCTATTTCCATTTTTACTGTGCCGACTATACTATAGTATAGTGGCCCAGTTCTAATCTTACTGCCTTGGTTAGTTATTAGTTCCGTAGCCACTCCACAGAACAGAGTTTAATTAACTAAGAGCTCAAATTTTCAGGATATGTGTCTCATGGGTTACAGATGTGCACCTGGGGTCACGATTTTTTATTACATTTTTTTTGACACATATTTGCACCTGTTTAATATTGAAACAGGAACAATAAATAGTACCCGAAAATTAAATTTATATGCTTTCGATAGAGAATTAAATTCTACACCTTTTCACAGTGCACGAATTTTCAAATTGCCTTTCATTTGTGCCACTATTGAGTTGCAAATTCCCTTTGTTTACTAACACTTCAGTTCAATTGAAAGTGTTAAATCTAATTCTATTGTTTCAACTTGTGATAATTAGGCCACATAAAATAAATTACTTGTTTATCATCCATATTTTTCGAGAAATTGGGATGGCGGACGGGATTTTATTTTTATTTTTTAATCCCATTAATATGCAAATAACATCACCCTATGCCAAAAAAAATATCTAATATTTAATTTAATTAGAAAGTAACATGACAATGCCCAAATAATTTAAGTAATGCTCTAAAATATAGGACTTATTAAAAATTTATGCATAGTAGGTACTTTACACAAGTTTATTGCTTATATTTTGTACGATTATGTTCATAAGATAATAATAAAATAGATCCGGACGGATAGTAAAAATTGGGGCGGGCGGGGATGATAAACAAGTAATTTATTTATACGGCCTTATATTGATTCCACTTGTGAGATCGAGTAGGCTTCTATTTTCTAATTGAAAACTAAGATTATATATTTCATAACAACGACAGATTATGTGATTATATTTACTTCTGCGAGAATATTATTCCACTGTTAATATAATGACGTAATTAATTATAATTAATTCAGTCAGTCTATGACTTATGGAGATGCTTCCAATTTGTTTATTAGGGGTCATCGAGTGTGCGGAATTGAAATTTGATAGCCAAATTAATTAATTAATTATTTATGACAAAATAATTTAACTTAATAATTGTAAGTTGACATTGAAATTGGTGTTATATAATAAATAATATTAATAATTATTTATACTAATTAATCAAATATCATAAATCTCAGAGATGATACAAGATGGAAACAAACTTCCAATTTATTAAATTATCCTTATGCCACATAACACCTCTACAAATGGGTCTTGACACCTTGAGGTGATGATGACATCGTAAAAAAATGTGTCTTAGCAATTTTGTGAATTCTATATTTCGAATGGGTTGGTTGGTGTAATGGTGTTGGGTGATCACCCAACACGCACATAAAAAATGCTGACTCATCACTTATTATATTCTACTGAAACTTGAATATCTTTTAAATTAAGTGAGCTAAAACGAAACTTCCAACTCACTAAGGGTCATTGCCTTAAGGAACACCTTTCTGAAATAATTTAACACCTTCATAGTGATGATGACATGGCGAAAAAAAAATCCAAAATTGCAGCTGTGCCGACAGCATGTTCCATTGGAGGCACTATCAATAAGCCACCACCAAAATACAGTGCCACCAAAGGAACATGCGTCGGCACAGGCTGCAATTTTGGATTTTTCTTTATTTAGTCAATGTATAATCTTCTCCTGTTTCGGATTGGTCATATTAACATTACATAGTACGATAGCGGTAGCAATTAATAATATAAGTATAATTTAAAAACGTTTAATGTACGTACGTATGTTGACAGAATGAAGTAAAGTAAAATTTTATTGTTGTTTATTTAGGAGGAGGAAAGAAGAAGTACGAAAAATACAAGTGCAGATAGGAGAGCAAATCAGAATAGAGAAAATTTGTCAGCAATTTGCCAAATTAAGAATAGAAAGTGTGATATAAGATGCAGATGAAATAATTTATTTAGAGAAGTGTGAGGTTTCATTGAGAGGATTACTGAAGATTACTGAGATTACTGAAACGTACTGAAACGTATTTGGTGTACCATTAAACTGTGTAATTTGCGATTAACTTGGTCAGTACTGTATATCATCTACTAGTTATGTGTGTCGTTGACCTATTCAGAGTACCATTAACCTCTTCGGTGTACAATTAACCTATTTAGTGTACCATTAGCCTTTTTAGTGTACCATTAACCTGTTTGGCGTGCCATTAACCTTTTCAGAGTAGTACCATTAACCTCTTCGGCGTACCATTAACCTGTTAGGGTACCATTAACCTCTTCGGTGTACCATTAACCTGTTAGGGTACCATTAACCTCTTCGGCGTACCATTAACCTGTTGGCGTACCATTAACCTCTTCGGCGTACCATT
The DNA here is from genome assembly GCA_028753945.1 of Hexactinellida sp. DTS-2022. Lineage (NCBI taxonomy): Eukaryota > Metazoa > Porifera > Hexactinellida > Hexactinellida sp. DTS-2022. The sequence goes on along the minus strand of JAPNXP010000010.1, from coordinate 3,755,280 downwards.
AACCTCTTGGCGTACCATTAACCACTTGGCGTACCATTAACCTCTTGGCGTACCATTAACCTCTTGGCGTACCATTAACCTTTTCGGCGTACCATTAACCTGTTGGCGTACAATTAACCTCTTCGGCGTACCATTAACCTCTTCGGCGTACCATTAACCTCTTCGGCGTACCATTAACCTCTTCGGCGTACCATTAACCTCTTCGGCGTACCATTAACCTCTTCGGCGTACCATTAACCTGTTAGGGTACCATTCACCTCTTCGGCGTACCATTAACCTCTTCGGCGTACCATTAACCTCTTCGGCGTACCATTAACCTTTTCGGCGTACCATTAACCTCTTCGGCGTACCATTAACCTTTTCGGCGTACCATTAACCTCTTCGGCGTATCATTAACCTCTTCGGCGTACCATTAACCTATCGGTGTACCATTAACCTCTTAGGCGTACCATTAACCTCTTAGGGTACCATTAACCTCTTCGGCGTACCATTAACCTCTTAGGGTACCATTAACCTCTTCGGTGTACCATTAACCTGTTTGGCGTACCATTAACCTGTTGGCGTACCATTAACCTCTTCGGCGTACCTATTAAACTGTTGGCGTACCTTAACCTGTACAATTTGACATTAACTTGTTCAGTGTAATATTAACTAAGCATTCAGTGTAGCATTAACATCCTTGAGTTTTAATATTTGAGACTACTTATTTTTGCATAATTCTTAATTTAACTAGTCCATTCAAATTCTTATGCGTACACTTAACCTGTTCTGTCGTGGTTTACAGTAGAAACTAACTCCAAATTTATCTACCGTTCCTTGTGACTCCGACCAATAAACAAATGGTTCTTCACACCTTGGGTGTTGATGACTTGGCGAAAAAAATCCAAAATTGCAGCCTGCCCAAACAGCATGTTCCTTTGGAGGCACTATCTATAAACCACCAACAAAATATAGTGCCACCAAAGGAACATGCGTCGGCACAGGCTGCAATTTTGGATTTTTTGCAGTTTTGTGCAATACATTATAATTCAATGAGACCACTATTCAACATAGGGACAGTTAATGTTATCAAGAACGAGTCAAAATCAGACGGTATAATAGTATCCATGGTATAGCTATAGTAACGAGTTAAGATCAGACGCGAGTTAAAATCAGACTCAACAGTACTACGATCTAAACGATTTTTGTGTCTAGTTAAAACAGAGAGATGATTAGGATAACCAGGTAGGAGCTTTGGAACAGCATCTCGGTGAAGTCTAGGCATGCTACCTTTGACTTCCAACTTAGTTCCATCGGAGTGAGGAATTAAAAAGTGTGTTTCCACATCTTCATCATGGAAGTGTTTCAGACACACAATATTTGTGACTTTTGATAATTGATAATACACATGTTGATACAATGTATTTAGTATAGTCGGTTGATAATCGTATTGCGACTAATATTAGATAAAGAGATTTACTCAGGTGACCGAAGCAAATTTGTATTTGCTAATTGGGGGGGGGGAGGGGGTTTAATGGAGTCTGGCAATTATTCGAATAGGGGCTACTATTAGAGTATACACGGTATTTAATGTTACTTTTGTAACATTAAACATGTGAAAAACGTGTCCAAAAGAATGCAATAAAAAATCCTGACAGGTGCACATCTGGAACCCATTAGACACAAATCCCGAAAATTTGGCCTCTTAGTTAAGGCTAATTAATATCAGAAACTAAAAGAAATATTACAAACTAAAATACAAAATTTTACAGTTTATTGCATTAAACACTACTTCTATATATGTAGTATATAGATCCAAAAGAAAAATTCGAAAATCGGTCTAGAACAATTTTTCTTTGGTATTTTTGCTTTTTTTATTAATGTTAATAAAACACTGTTCTTCGTAGAGAATACGGAAGGAAATAATCGTATACCAAAGTAGTAATATTAGAACTGGGCTACTATACTATACTATTGCATACTTGAAAAATGTTGTACCTGACGTTTTAGCCGTGCACTGCGTCGTTCATCGAGAACATTTAGTAGCAAAATTTCACTAGAATTGTAAAAAGAATTAAGCGATATGCATAACAACTGTGAAAAAAAGTTAGTTTGAAAATGATGGGATATAAACGGTTTTGGCAGGAAATGTCAACACGAAACAAGTTCCCAAATATGTGGAAGGTGGTGAAATTGCTGACTTTGGCTTTCCCCACATCATATCTCGTGGAGAGGGGCTTTAGTGCCGTTACCCAACTGTTAACGAAACAAAGAAATAGGCTGGATATTCCAAAGAGTGGTAATTTACGATTGCTTCTAACAGATATGAGGCCAAACGTGAAAAAGATTATTGAAGAGTCAAACTATAGTATAGTATAGTCGGCACAGTGAAATGCATCGTGTCTCAATCATTAAAATAATTATAAATTAGCATTATATAGACGTTTTGTTTACTAGTAACAAAGGGTATTAGTTTTTTAAGAATTCAAAAGTACGAACTATTCGTAGCTTACTAACTATATTAATAAAGGTAAGAATTCAAGGAAAGAAACAGGAATAAATCAATGTTAGATTAAAATAATGAATAATAAACCTGCCTTACTCCTTTCCTCCCCAAAAAGTGGTTCATGTTGTGCTCTCCAGTGATCAAGTTGATCATTAGGAACATTTTCATATCTGTTAAGTTTGTTGTTAGACATGAGCTGGTAGTAATTAATAAAAAGAAAGCTAAACAAGAATGAAGAGTAATTACAATTAATTGCAAATCATTTCATAATTAAATAATGTCAGAGAATTCCAAGTTAAGTCATCCAGAAATTCCACAACTGTGAATGGACTTTTCTACAAATTCTTATGTAACAAACTTCGAGCAAGCTGCAAGTCTTGAATTTAATTTAGTGAGAAATTTAGATCAATCTGGCGAGTGGTTTTGACTAAAAAAAAAGAGCAAATACTCTCTCAAGCTCTTAAGTGCAAATCAAAGAAGATCCTTCTAAAATTTGATTTATTTGTAAATTAACAATCTTCTATTATACACTGCTTATTCATCTCATATTTGAACAAGGGAAATTAATTAAAAGCTTCCTAGAAAATATTATAAATGACATCATTAAACATATTCCGACCACTAGAGAATTTCGAAAACCCAACGGTTTAGGGTATATTACAAACGAAAAAAACCCGAAAACTATTGCATTGAACAAATATAAGGGTAGGATATTAATAATCATAGGAGCAAAGTACGGTGGTGCAGGTGGTGCAAGTGCACCCCCGGCACTCAGCGATAGAAGTGCTGGTGGTGCAAGGTGGTGCTAGGTCCACCTGTACTTTGTATTGAGGTGCACCACTGGCACTTTTGGCTACAGGTCAAAAGTTTGCGCCTATGTTAATAAATGTATACAAAACTAGTGGACCGATTCATTTGAATTTTTATGCGTGTTTTCATACGCCAGAGAAACCGGGGAAAATGCAAAGAATTGACTCTAACTACTCAGTAAATTGTTTTATAAAATTTCATAATGGGTTTGCGTCATGGATGTAGACGTAGCAAAACTACCTTACCTAGTTGTTATTAGTATTGAAAAAGCATATTTAATAGACGATTTGTAAATTAAATACAGTCAGGTCTGAATATTATGAACAAGATTTCGTCTACTTAATATGAAGATTTTTTATTATGAACAAGCCCTAAGGTCTCAATTTGACAACTTTCATAGGGATGAAAGTTGAGATCGCTTATTATGAAGTATATCTGTTATGAACATAATTTTTGGTCCCTTGAATGTTCATAAAAAAAGAACCTGACTGTATATGAGAATTTGGATATAAGTAAACGAGCCCTTCGGTCTAGGTCGCTTTGCGATGGATCGATACAACACACCTCAAGTCAACGGCAGCTATTCGGCCTTACTCCTCACCCCTTCTACTATGGAAATAAGAGAGGGACGTATTATAAATCCCACTCTACAATTTTCCATAGTTTTGGCTTGTTTACCTATTTCTTAACACCAACAACAACAAATATCTATATCATAATTATAAATGCGAAATTCGTGTTCACCATACTTGTTTACCTATAATAACCGTTGAAAGCTAACTTCTAGGTTGATTTTGAATTTTTATTAATTTGTTTACCTATTTGTGTAAACAACAACAACAACAACAAATATTCACATTATCATAGCCTACTATACACAAAGCATAACAGTAAACTGCTAATTTGGTACCATGGATGCGGTCGAAGATGGGGAATTTTAAGTAACCACAATATTCTGCTATGATTTACTTATTTACAATAAACCATAATATTTGAATACGAGTTGCATTATATGTATGATATCCAACAATAAATTTTATTTGTTTGTTTCTTATAGTATTAATCTTTCTAGTCACTTTTCAACATTCCACTCCCAAAACTAATTGTTTAAGATTAGTTCTGATAAATGTTATCTACTACAACAATTAGAAAGCCGAATATATGCTCTGCCCCCCGGGTGTAAGAGTAACTATAATCCAGAAGATCCTCTTCCTGTATTCTGAATGCCTCAACAGCCGGATGAACTATGAGTCTTGGATTCGAGCTGTGCATAGAGAAGATATAGATAATCTGAAAACTGTTTTGAATGCGTGAAACTTTTAGAGAAGAGGATATTGAGTACACCCACGAAATCCCTAACGGAGATGGGACTTTCCGCGAGCTTCCACACAAAATCCCAAGTTAAAAGATTGGAGAGTACAAGTTTACTTACCAGGTTGTCCATCATACGACTCTTCACAGACTACTACAAAAAGCAGACGTCTCTCCTTCAATTTGAAAGATGAACTACTCTTGCAGGCTGTGGCACTTAGCTTGACATCGCAGAGATAAGAGAAGTATTTGGTACACAGTTATATGGATTTTAAATTTTTATTTATTTACCTAATTGGTCATTATGGTTCCGAATGAGCAGAGTCTAATTTTTATGCGTCCTCTCTTGCTGAATTCAAATATTTTGGTCGATGTTTACTTGATAGTTGAATCCGATTTGTCTATAAAGCATAACACTGATGTTATCCCTATCTCTACATCAGGGTACCGCAAACTTTCATTTATATCAGGTCACATAATCTTTTAAAAATTTCCTCAGGCCGCAAACGATATCGAGAAATTTTTCGAAATTTATAACAGAACTATTATGTCGTTGTAATACTAGAACTGTGACGGTGGGTGACAGGAGTGCACTAGAGGGAGTTTAGTGTATCGCCAGTAGGGGGATGAGCGTACCAATGGTAGGGCTCCCGGCAGTACGGTGGTAACTAGGGACGGACGGGCTAAGTTCTAGGTGGTCGATTCACTGGATTGTTACCCTCCTAATGAGTCCTTGTAATATGAGGAAACCACTACCTTTCACGAGTACATAGCTCCCAACCGTACAGGGATTCCCTGTACAGTACAAGGATTTTAGCCATTTTGGCTGTTTTGTACAGGGTAGGAAGGATTTATTCCACTTGTACAGGTATTTTTAATTTACTAATTATGAGTAAAATAATGTCTAAAAATGTATATAGTGATGATAGTATATTCTACCATGCATTCTGCATTTACCACACAAAGAAACAACTGGTTTAGATATTTATTTAAGGTACAGGGGGGGCACCTGTACAGTATATAGTTCAATGCTTTCTCCTTTCCAAAGTGCTAATTTTGATATGTAAGTATAGTAAATTAATAATTCCCTGGACGAGCAAGCTCAGCGAGCGAGAAAATCTTTGGGAGGTGCACTGGGATTTGGGCCAATGTACAGGGGGAAATTGGAGCCCTGTACAGGGATATGAGTCAAATAGGTTGGCACTTAGCAGGTATACGAGCTACTCCTGATGGTTGTGTGATCCCGTTGTGGAGTCTCATGCTCATCACAGAACTATACTAATTTCTAAGCAAAAAGTCATCAATTTACTGTTTAATAGTACATGAATCAGTGTGTATATGTGTACATACCAGAAGAAAATTAGAAATGTCTCTCAGGCCACACGTGATACAAATTTCCATTGGGCTATCAGGCCACACATAAGGTTGTTACAGGGCGCATGCGGCCTGAAAAACCTAGTTTGCGGAACCATGCTCTACATGTTCCTAAATGAAACAAGACTGCTTGAGTCAATTTTAAGTGAAATTTCTGAATTTTCTCACCAGCCTAGCTCCTCTAATACCTCTAATACAGGAACGGATCCACCGGAGGGTGCGCCCCCAAGTCTTCATGAGATTGAACTAAGGCTAAGGTTTCCCTGGAAATGGAAACAGTACTTTGGCATGTTATATTTATCCATAATACCCTTTCGTGATAGCTATTATTCAAGACAAAGTTTGACTCTAGCTTACAGCAAGGTATGTGAATGTGGAACAAATGACATATCATTTAACTTAACATTAATTGAAATTTAATTATAAACAGGGTCAGATCTGAAATTTGGGTTATTATCAATGCGAAGTTAATGTCGATATAGTTAGTACTAAGACTAAGTAATAGATCCCTCAAATAGAGAGCTTTTTTTGATCTATTGTTTACTTTTCACACTACTGGAAGTGATCAGTCGGAATTTTCTGGAATGTTGCATCATTCCAAAAAATTCCTAATAGTCACTCCATTAGTGTGAAAAGTAAACAATAGATAAAAAAAAGCTCATTATTTGAGGGAAGCTATTACTTAGTAGTAAGTAAATTTCAGACATGGGTCAAGCCCATCCCTAATCAGAAGGGCTTAAGCCCAAGCCCTTTTTCTAAGCCCTTTTTGAAAAAAGGCTTAAGTCCAAGCTCAAGCCCTTAATAAAGGGCTTAAGTCCGGACTTAAGTCTTTTACTATAATTATTTATAAATCCATATCGTATTTATTGAATAAGTGCTTGAAGAGCTTGAAAAAGGGCTTGAAACTCATCTATAAAGGGCTTAAGTCCAAGTCCTGACTTAAGCCTTTTTAATAAAGGACTTGAAGTCCGGATTTAAGCCCTCTCAAAAATGGGCTTAAGTCCAAAGGGCTTGGCCCCATGCCTGTGTCACTACTAACTATATCGACATTAACATCGCATTGATACTAACCCAAATTTTCAGATCTGACCCTGTTTATAATTTAATTTCAATGAATGTTAAAGCAAATGATGTCTCATTTAGTTCCAGATTCACATACCTTGCGGTAACTTGGAAAGTACCGTATTTATTCGAATAGTAGCCTCTATTCGAATAATCGCCCCCCTAAAGTAGCAAATAAAAATTTATTACTGCTACCCGGAGTAAACATTTACATCTAATATAACTCACAATACGATTATCAACCGATTATCATAATTAAATTGTAATAAAATGTGATATTCTAGAAAATTGCTCAAAATTATTGGTCGAAAAATGGAGTAAAAAACAATAATCGCCTAGGCTACTATTCGAGTAAATACGGTATATAAACTAGAGCAGGGGTGGGCAAACTTTTTTGGCCGCGGGCCAAAATGGATAAATGTCATAGTGTTGCGGGCCTGAGAGTGAACATTTCCTATTTAACACATTTTGTATTTTATTTGCAGTAGCATTAATGGGAAATAAACTATGATACTGAGGAAGTATAAACTAATTTAATGACATATTAGGAAGTATAAAGAACTAGTGGGAGTGTTGCAGTTGATCCAGCGTTTTTATTAGTTCATCAAAATTTGGTTCTCTGGCTGAAGTAGCAATACACATAAGCTGAGAAAGGTATTCATCTGTCAATATTGATCTTGACATATTTTTGATAAACTTTATCATACCTGCCAATCGTACAGGGATCCCTGTACAGTAAATAATTTTAACCATTTTGGCCATTCTGTACAGGCGTACAGGGATTTATTCCATTTATATAGGGATTTTTAATTTACTAATTATGAGTAAATAATGCCTAAAAATGTCTACAGATGTGATATTATATTCTACCATGCATTATGCATTGACTACATTAAGGCACCACTTTGTTTCTATATTTATTCAAGTGTAAAGTAATTCCTAAACGAGCGAGCTGAGCGAGCGAGTTATTTTTTGGGAGGTGTACAGGGATTTTTGCCAATGTACAGGGGGAAATTGGAGCCCTGTACAGGGATACGATTCAAATAGATTGGCAGGTATGATTTATGTGGACTAGACTACCAAAAATATGGACTTCTGTTGAGGTCAATCGGGCCGGTAAAATATCGCAGGCGGGCCGTAGTTTGCCCATCCCTGAACTAGAGAGTCAAATTTAGTCTTGAATAATAGCTAATACGAAAGGATATTGGTAAATCTAACATGCCAAAGTACTGTTTTCATTTCCAGGGCAACCTTATCCTACCTCTAATACAGGCACGGAACCACCCGAGGGTGCGCCCCCCAAGTCTTCATGAGATTGGACTAAGAGACTGTAACATTTCACAGATAGCTAAAATATAGTGATAATTACCTATTGTTTAAATTTGCACCCCCCACTAATTCTAACTGGAATGGCGGAACTTTCGTCGCCGGGAATTTCGTCTCACGGAACTTACGTCGCCCAATGTTTAGTTAGTGTAATTAACAAATTTAGTTGAGGGAAACAGTGAACTGTATAATAATTAACTAGATAGGAAATGAGGATATAATAATTAAATATGAGTATAAATAAAATAATTAGAAACATGCAAGTATTATTTAGAATGTAAAATTATGAGCGATGCCTCTTAAATACGTAATGGTATCTCGATTTTGATAATTTGATACTAAATTAAACAGTCTTTCAGTCCTTTCCTTACTAAATTTGGATTGCTTAGGTATAACTCCACTCTCCCATTTTGCATATTTAGCGTCTTGAAGCGATTGTTCCCGTTGCAAGTAATCAATTTAGGGAAACTTGGATGATGAATAGAAAAGCCAGATTGGAATGCGTTATGCCATCCCTCAGCATAATTGTTTGTCCTAGCTGTTAGATTCAATACGCGTGCATGCATATTCCAAAACCTCATTGGAAATGGAGGAAGCCTTCTAGTTTTGTCAGGTAACTTTTTGCCGACGTAATTTGTTTCAAAATAGTTTGCTACTTCTATTGCCGCTTGCGGAAATTCAGTGAAACAATCACATACGGTACTTCATTTTCCGGAAGAAATTCGAGACTGGGAAGCATTCTCATATATATAGCGAATTCTGGATCTTCCATATACTGTGTTGTTAGCCCCAATGATTGTATTTTCCTAAAGATATTTGGGGAAAATGAAAGAAACAACCAGATTATACAGCAATGAATTGTTCCTCCAATGCATTGATGGCTGCTTTTTCGAAATCTACCATTATATACGCTGGATTCAATTCTGGTTCAATCTCTACTAACTTTTGAACATCCTGTTGTAAGTAAATTCGTTTTTGTATGTTAGCAGTGCATATATGCAAGGGAAGATAAACCCATCTTTTCGGCATGAATGGTATAAAGTTGATAGAACTGTTGAGGTGCTACTTTAAATGTTCCATCGGCATACCAACTTTGAGAGCCGAGAGAATTGAAATCATTTTAGGTGTGCCAAACATAAGTAATCTGTTGTTATCTCCAAAACCTGAGTCAAACAGTAAAAACGGTTCACCCTTTGAAGTTACTTTCTACAGATCGAGAATTTGTAACTCAGAAGCAAATGCTGGATTAGCCAAACTTTCAGGACCATTTTTATGCTTACGAATTGAGCTTTTAATCGAATTGTTTTCGGCAGTTGGACAAGGGTTGAAGTCTCCATTGTTGAAACGCCAGAAGCGAAAATAGATCGAGTACTTTCCTCGGAATTTTGGCTAGCACGTTCCTTCATTTGGTTGTACCCTTTCAGCATTTCAATGCGTGGTTTGTCAGAACTATGCGTGTGACTTTCTTGAATCTCTATAATATCAGTAGGGTTCACGATGGCTAATTCATAGCTGGTGGTCAATCGTGCTTTGCATTGCCCGCGTTTCTCACACACCCAGTGCTGGAATTCTTCAGTAGCTCTATTTAATGTATAAATGAATCCGAATATAACAAGTTTATCTTTACCTCTCTTGCTTCGGATTGTTTCGGCAATTAAAGGAGACGCCATATGGTAGAATACATTTAATATTATACGTAGAATCAGGAAGATGTAAACATGCCATTTATAACCCTTTTATATTGATCAAGATCAATAGTATATTCAAACTTCATAGTGTTAATAATAATAGAAGCAATATCAATAAGTTATAATAGTTGAGGGAAATAGCATAGAGATTGCAACAGATTCTTTTCCAGGTAAATAAATATAGAAATTTAAATGAAAATACAGTGGAGTTCGCTTGATAGCATACGTGTTTGCCACTAAATCTGGTTGCTAATAGGGGAATGAAATTAACAGTTTATCATGTAAATCAATAATTTAGACAAAACATCCCAGGCCCAAGACAAATTCAGGAGTAAAAGTTCCGGCGACGAAAGTTCCGCGACGAAAGCATACCCAAAAGCATATCATTATCAAATGGATGAAATACACATCAAATCGGACGTATCTTACAAAGGAGGAAACTAGTTGGTTCTAATGTAAATCCAGTGATCCACCCAAAACAGTATTTGCTATCATGGTATCTAGTATTCATAAAAAATGGTCCTGCATTGTCCGTTTTTTGCCATGAGCGTCTATTTCTGCTGAAAAGATATTTTCTGTTATACAATCTTGTATGAAGATATTGAGCCTTGTGGACTACTAGGTAATATCAACTGATAACTATCCTCTAAATGTGAAACTCTTCAAACTGTTTTCCCTGTTGGTAAGCTAGAGACTCGAGTACCTTATTCTTATGATATAAACAGGCCACTTTTTCTTACATTTGATTTTGTCCACATTCTAAAAACTATTCGAACTATGCAAAACGTTCGTTTATCCTGATTTAGACAATTTTCACACAAATTACTGTTCCTTTCCTTTGAGATTATGTTCAGCTTCGTTTCGGGGTGTCAGAGTCCTTTACAAATCAGAGAAACATAGTTTAGCCAACTTGCACCACGCTTAACATTTTTGAGGCAAGTTGTCTATTGTTTATAAGCCTGGAGATCACTCCCTGGAAAGGAAAGGAAATTAAGTCTCCAAACTTTTACAAGCTTAGGACATGCTTGTGTTGCCTTACCTCAAATAACTAACCATCTGGTAGAAAATTGTGAATATTTTTATCTCTAAACATCTTTCTTACAGCAGACCCACTAGAGTACCATTTTGGTCTGTATCGTTTAAGCGTTAAGTTTTATGCCTGATTCTGATACTTTAGGATATAACTCGCGATTTATGCTCCCATGCCGCTCTGGAAAGTTTGGGCAAACTTTTTTATAGCGACAAATTCAAAGGGCCTCCGGCAATCATTTTGAAAAATTAAGCACAAACCATAATTTTTTGCTGATATTGAATAGCCTTATATTAGGAATTACTTATCCTGTATTTGATAACTATGAGGCAAAGTTGAGACATTTCCTGGGGAGGGGCATCTTTTTCGGGGGGGGGGGGGGGGGGGATCCAAGGGCTCCCCCCCTCTGTAACATACCCTGAAATGAAAACTGTGATTCCAAGTGACCTAAATTGTGTTATACAATTATAGAAATTCAGAGTACTTCCCAAATGCTAGAATTATTTTTTCTGCATCAAATTTTTTTTTAATGATTATTATGAACTTATTGAAATAAAATAAAATAGAATACATAATTTAGGACACTTTGCAGAAAGTGATAAAGGGGGAAAATATCATTTTTGAACCGGATATTCATTGAAAAAAACATCGATAATTGCAAGTACTAGTCTTATGGAATTTCAAATGTTTTATGTTTTAATAAGCAATTAATTTTTAGAAGGAAAAGTAAGAATATTTTCGACAAAATGTCCAAAAATGTTTTTTAGAAAATTGGAAACCCAAAATGAAAATTCCTTACAGCACAAACAGCAGCTAAATATAGTAAATAACATTTTATAATTGAGGTTTCTATTCGAAATCCTAAATCTAGATAGTGAAATCACTTTTCTTGTCTAGCAGTGCTCGACAAATTAGGTGCTTGGTGGCGTTAGCCACCAAAAATCTTTCTTAAGCCACTTTGGTTGCTTAACTAATCGGTAAAGCGGAAATGGTTCGAATTTTTCAAAATAGGAAATAGTTCGAACAAAAAAGGAAATAGTTCGAATTTCATTTTTGTATTTTTGGACCATGGATTCAAGCCGGGATTTTCTCATATCCATGGTGCAGCAACACTAAAAAATTCGAACAATTTCCGGTTTCGGTTTTCCGAACAATTTCAGTTTTGGTTTTTCGAACAATTTCAGTTTTGGTTTTTCGAACATTTCCAGCATACCAACTAATCCACCATTAATTGTGGAATTATTTGATGTTGTGTAGATTAAATTGTTCGTTGAATTATTGGTTATGAATATTAGTGTTATTTACGGCATCAGAATTTTGTCAAGCCATCAGTGGTTTGTTAAACCAGCCGTTGATTATTCTTTAGCCACCAGAAAAAGTGAGGTGGTGGCTTAATTAGCCACCATCTAAATTTCATTTTGTCGTGCACTGTTGTCTAGTATGGATCAATATAGTATAGAAATTTGATTAAGCTATAACCTAGGTTATATGAATTTTTAACTTCTAGTATTAAGGATATAAACTACATAGATATAGATCAAATTAATGGCTATTTCAAATTTCTCATATTCGATATTCAAAAATTCACTTAAGACGCCCCATAAAAAACCTCACACTGATGGAGAAACTCTAATCAAGCCTTCAATGCTGGCTCGTGCCAAGCATGTTCTGGGAAGTGAAGCAGCTGAGAAACTAAAGAAAATCCCCTTTTCTATTGAAACAGTAAAAGGAGGATTAGAGAAATTTCTGAGAATTTAGATTCTAAATTCTCTAAAATTTCTCTAAGCCAACCTTTTACACCCTGCGGGCCGTATTCAGGTAATTTGAAGAACTCGGCGGGCCTCACTAGTCCAAGTGGCCCAATATGTTTAACATTTTCATACATAAAATTATGGCAAGGGGAACAAACGTTTATTGTACATAAAATTATTAGATTAATGTGACTTTTGAGGTTGTTTTTGATGGACTAGTTTCATAAGGTCTGTCTTTAGCTCTGCCGTACTCAACCGAAGTGATGCTGCAACATGTTCATCTATTAGTCTTGATCGTACTTTCGATTTTGTAAGCTTCAGCATTGAAAAGGTTTGCTCACAGATATAGGTGCTACCAAAGAGAGAAAACCTACTCTGCGCACGTCTCCTTAAATTTGGATAATGTTCGCGTGGAAGTGTTTTGTAGAATGCAAACAAATCCCTTTACTGATTTGAGTTTGGAAGTCCGCTTTGATGATTGGATGGCTCTGGAGAGATAGCAGTTCGAGCTGTAGGTTTGCAGATGCAGTATCAATATCAAATATAATTGGATTGGATATCAAGTCAAAATCAGACAGATACCTACGAAAATCAACGAACTGTTCTTTAAATTGCCCTATCAGGCGATCGATTGACGGAATGTATTCTTGTGCTGATCGAAATCTTTTCCCAGAGATTTTAGCAAAGGGAAATGGGTGATGTCTTCTCGTGCCATTTGTCGTTTTAGAATTCTCAATTTGTTAGTGAAGCTTCGACACTGGCAATCATATCCAAAATGTTCCTTGACTTCCCCTTCAGTTGAGTGTTGAGACTGTTGAGGTACCCAACATCTGACACGAACTCCGGATTTGTCAAAAGGCATTCACGGCCTTTGCTCAGCAAGAACTCCGCAATGACATTTCTTAACTCAAAGACACGTTCCAAAACATTCCCATGGCTAAGCCATCGAACGTCTGTATCGAAACATATGTCGGAATACTCGGCGTTAAACTCATCTAGGACAATCTTGAATTGTCTGTGGTTGAGAGCATGTGATCGGATGAAGTTCACGTATTTAAACACAGCTGACATGACTTCTTCAAAACCAATTGCTTTGGGGCATAGTGCTTCTTGGTGAATAATGCAGTGATACCTCATTATTTCATGGGATTCAGATGTCAAAACTCCACCCATACAAACTTTACCCTGTTCTTTTGCATGCTCAGGCAGTTTTGTCACTGCTCCTACCCTTGTGCCGATCATGGCAGGGTACCATCAGTAGTTACTCCACATAGTTTTCCCCATGCACCACCTAATCCTATGTTTTCAAGCCCTTTGATTGTTTCTGCTGCAACTTCCGCTCTTGTTGTGGCACACATCATCGAAAGCATTTCTATCAATTATTCTGTTATTGCTAAGTCAGCATTTACTCCACGAACAAAGATCAAAAGCTCTGATGTATCAGAGATATCCGTGCTCTCGTCAAGAGCAAGATTAAAATACTCGAACTTCTTGCTAACAATTTTCACTTGTTCTCTACTATCATCAGCCATATTAACAATTCTCCGAGTGACTGTTTGACGGGACAAACTGACATTTTCGAACTTCTGCTTTCCTTCGGGAAAAGTTTCATTGCACATTCTTTGTTCAGATTCGCCATCTGAAAATGGTTTGCATTTTCCGGCGATCTTCTGTGATACAATGTAGCTAGAAAGCATAGCTTTTTCTTTGTCAATTGTAACCCTAAAAATTGAATCCTGTTGACTTTTCAGTCCCTTCATTAGTTTGCCGAGTCTTTATTTCCTGGCCTCGGCATGAAGTTGTTAAAATTTATCTTTGTGCATAGTGTCGTAGTGTCTGGATACATTACTGCCTTTCATTACATTTACACTCTGATTACAAATAATACAGATTGGTTTTCCTTTGTCTTCTATGAAAAAGTACTCTAATGTCCACACTTGATTAAAAGTTCTTCCTTCATCAGTGAACTTTCCTTTTCTTTACGGGTCTTGATACCATTCAATAAGAAATAACTAAGAAAATATATAAATACTATTAATTAATAATTAAGTTCATTGTTCGGAAACGAATCGCTATTTAATACCCAGAATTACGATCATATTGCTATAACATCCTATTCTTGTAGGATTACAAATTTTGAAGAATGACAAATAATATTACTAATATGACAAATGTTAACAATCTAGATCCAATAGTATAAATTTATACTATTGGATCTAGATTGTTATTATTTGTCATATTAGTTATTATTTATAATTTGAATGTCGTTGCACTGGACAAGATATATTCAATTTGCTGAGATCCTATTTTGACTAGCATGAAATAAAGCTAAGCCAATTGTTAGTGTCAGTCAGATGGAGTTCGAAATATGACTGGTAGAGATACTGGATTCTGGGGAAGTTTCAAAAGTGAAGTTCCGCAATGCAGTTTTATCCATTGTATGCTTCATAAACAGGCGTTAGCTGCTAAAAATATCCAGCTTGAACACCATTAAACACTAAACCTTGTAATCAAAGTAGTTAACTTAGTTAATATAAAATTGTTTGTGAAACTGGAACTATTTTATATATTTGTATCACGATTAATGCAAGTCAGAGAATTGAAGATTCGGCTGGTGATTCAGCTATATGGCTTGATATAAAAGAGTTTAACTATTAGCAATACTTCAATGGACTTTGCTCTTGGGACCAAATCATATTTTTAGATGATAACAACTTTCAATTCGATGTTATGGCGATGAATTGGCAGAATTTTCTGAAAGTCATATCAGATTTTCCAAAATTCAGCCAAGTCATCGCCATAACATCGAATTGAAAGTTGATATCATCTTAAGGCGAGGGTTCCCCTGCAATTTATACTTACTTACTCTTATATATTAAACCCCTCTATATTAGAAATTATTCAAGACTAAGTTTGACTCTCTAGCTCATATACTTTCCAAGTTACAGTCAAATATTTGAATATGGAACCTAATGACGCGGTATTATTATGTAACACTAATTTAGATTTGACTATAAACAAAGTTGTAACAGAAATTTGGGCAGTTATCAATGCGATGTTAATGAGTATATAGTTAGTACTAACTAGTAGCATATGGGCAATAATGTTAAATTACGGCAGATTCTGGCAAAAAACACATAAATTTCGTTTTGAAGTTAGGTGTTTGATTTTCACTTATATCATTATAGCTAGATCCAAACTGAAGACGAAATCAAATTATCTTCTTTAACCTCGATTTAAGGGGGGTTCAGTTTTGTGCTAATACAAAAGTCCCATAGGTGGATTTGTTCAGAATCCACCTCATAGGTGTGTGGATTTCAAGATCATTAATTGCTAAATAATTATTTTGTGCTATATATCACATAGATCAGGCTTGTCCAACCTTTTCTCTTTACGGGCCGAACTAGAAACAGTTTCAGAAGAATCGATATTGCATTTATGTATATTGTTGAAAATTGCCAAATTCTTGTTTAAGATTCCCAACTATACTTTGAAATATATCTAACCAATTCAGGAAGAAAAATTGGAATCTGACATTTTTTCCTTTTTGACATCACTAAAGGTCAAAGTCGCTGTCATTTTGTAAAAACAAACCCGCACGAATTTCCGGATAGTGACCTTTGTATAACTAGCATATCTCAAAAGTATAAGTCGGAGAGAAAAATATATATCCCTAAAATGATCCTTATCTGTAGTAGTTAAAATTGCGCCGTGTCGATTTTCAACTTTAATACAAAGTTATAGAGTTAATACAGGTAAACCTCCCAAAGCGGCACCTCCGAGTAGCGGCAACCTCCGAGAAGCGGCACAAAACCATTCTCCCGATGAGTGCCGCTTTGGGAGTTTTACCTTACGAGCAACTTCCTAAAGCGGCAACCTCCGAGAAGCGGCACAAAATCATTCTCCCGATGGGTGCCGCTTTGGGAGGTTTACCTGTAATTATAAAATGCCAAAATTCTTATAAAATCGATAGAAAAAAAGAAAAATCGATTTCGAAAATTCTGTGTGGCGAAATCCCTTGTACAAATAGAGTAAAGTTAAAATTGCACTACAATAGAACTTGCGCCAAATAGAGTAAATAGCTGGAATTTATATGGGCTAGATTTACTATTACACTATTTTAAACTATCAATATCTAATTCAAATCTTCATTTTAGAGAATTGTGATAATACTGTTATTTGTTTCTACTAAAAAGTCATGTCTAAAAACGCAATAAAAATTGTGGGTGTTGAAAATGCGATATTGTATCACCTTAACTGATTGCGGGCCATCATATATAATATGGCTTATTAACCGAATATGATGACTGTCAATTTTTGTGTGCGTTCGGTTCGATAAATTGGTGATTCGCCAGCACTGGTAATAACTGCGGAAAGCACTATGTATACTTATTAAGCCCGTTGCCAGAAACAGATAGTAGATGGGGCAATGAGAATTTTGGGGGCAGAGATCAGAGTTCCCTCTAAGCCATGTTATGGGCCACATTTGGCCGGCCCCGTACTTGGCTTCATCGACCGATAAATTTCAGAAAACGGCAAAACGCCGGCTGTTAAATACGACACTTTTCAAGACATAAATACAATATAAATACTTCGGTATCACGCAAAATCTCTAAAATGCGTCCCTAAACTATTACTAAGGTTACTTACTACCCCAAAGCTTTGCTACATTTTCTTCCTCCTCTTCGGTAGTCTCGGTGTTTCCTCGGTTTCGGATCCCTCAAGATCACCCGAAGAAATATTTCCGCTCCGCACTCCTGACGAATGAACTCCAGCTCTCCCTTAGACATTTCATCTTCTACGTTTTTCCCGCTGTATATCTTCCAAGTCTATATCATCCTCGCTGAAGTCCTCATCATCAAGTTCATTAATCTCTTCAAATGCCATGTTGTGAACATTCTCAGGGTGTGTCTTAGTGGTTTAGCGCTAGCGCACCAACATACAATAGTTATTTAATATGGTGAATTGTAAATGGCTTCACTTACGTAACTCTTAGGATTTCTAAGCTACTAAGAGTTATGTTCGAATGTTTTACAAGTATCAGCACTTACTAATCACAATTATAAAGGCTTTAAGTTATAGAAAATTCTATTCTTGGCAACCATTGACTATAATACTATGCATCTCGAAATGTGTGGAGAACACCCAAGTAGGAATTATGGTACTATGTTCTCAATAGTTTCAATTGTTGTATTATAATACTCTTAGCGAGGAAATGCTTACTTCGACAAATATTATGATCAGAATTCTGATATCTCTTACTTTTTCACCGAATTTTCTCTATTATGACAGAATTTTTATGCTAATACCCCTGTAATTTCTACAATTTTAGGAAATTATGAAATCGGGTTGGTGAATATCTAGTTCACTATATCTTGCTTATTTGTATTGTATTTTAGCATCCTAGTTTCAGTAAACAACTCAGTGTGACTCTAAATATTTCGGATTTTACCCTGTAAAACTATAGAGAAAACGCATTTCAAAGTTTTTAACGATTCTTCCCCATCATCAAGAGTCAAGACAATATAAGAAGGACAAATTATAAAAAAGAAAGAGATAAAGGAAGGTCGGACACTTGTTAGGAGTCTTCACACTCCTCGCAGAAATAATCGACATCAGTCCAATCGGAGATATTCTTGATGCCCACGCATCGCCCGTGGAACCATCAGATACAAAATTCCAAATTTTTATATTATAAAGAAAGCTTTCTCATTTAATGTCCTGCAAAGTATGAAAAGTAGCCTACAAAAATCAATACATTGACAATAATTTTTGCAACCCTAGCAAATACTACAGCTAAACCACTAGATATAATGACAGTAAAAGTAAATTTTGACATGTAACATGACAGGTCTAAAGTAAAGGTGTATTGGGTTTGTAAAACAATTGATTAGAAGTTAGAACAAAAGTTGCCAAAATAACTAGGAATATCCGACAAGGCGAAACTAGATTACTAACAGTCCATTCCTGTCAACCATACAGGGATTTCAACCATTTTGGATCTGTCCAGGCGTGCAGGGATGTAATAAATTTGTATATGGATTACTAGTTTGGATAAATAATTGATCGTTTGTCGAATAATACCTAAAAAATGTCTAACCCAAAATGTAGCATTTTGTTTTGTGTAAATTAATGCCCTATTCAAGCGTACAGGAATTCTCTGTGCAAAACTATATACAGTCTACTCCGCTTAATTGGGACACGTTTGTTCCAGGCCTCTTGTCCCAATTAAGCGGAGATCCCAATTAACCGAAAATATTCTGTAAAGTAGTGATCTACCTACGATTTACAACAATTTTAGTTTTAAACATGTTATAACTATTCCACCAATGCCTGCGGAAACTTGATTCTACTCAAACGCATAGTATGACCCTTAATATTCTGTGGACCGTTTTAAATTATGCCTGAACCAAAGTTCATAATCCCATGTGAATTTCGATTTACACAATTCAATAATATAATTGGCCCTATTTAGATATTTTGTCATGCCTTAATGAGAATTGACCAAGATTATTTAAATTTGTTTTGATCAATATTAACTTTATATTTTTCGAGCACAATTTTGTACCCAATTTGTTGATTTTGTCCCAATTAAGCGAAGTTTGTCCCGATTAACCGAATATTTTAGTATTAGCTTCTATGGAAAGGATTCTGTTCTTGGGGAGTTGTCCCAATTAAGCGGCTGTCCCGATTAACCGGTGTCCCAATTAAGCGGAGTACACTGTATTGCAATATTATCTGCGTTCCTAAGTCATTATTTTGATTTATGTCAAACTTAATAAGAATAAATAACATGTGTCGTATGTATATCTTGACACACATAATAAAATGCTTTGGTTAGTGTAATTCGTTTCAATATAAGTGTAGATTTAAATTTTAGACGAGCGAGCGAAGCGAGCGAGAAAAAATTTGAGGTGTCTAGGGATCTTGACCAATGTACAGGGGAAAATTGGAGCCTCGTCAGGGATATGATTCAAATGGATTGGAAAGTGTTAACTCTTTAAATTGAATTCAATAGCATCAATGAATCAGAGGAATAAAATAGATCAATATATTTTACCAGGGGGGGCATTGTTCGGGGAGAGGATTTCTACCAGGGGGGGCATTACCCCCTATGCTCCCCCCGTGGGGACGTCCCTGATCGGAACAGAAGATTTTTAAATCGGAAAATCTCTGTTCGGATTAGCGAGGGTGTACTGTAATAATATTTCAGAAGAGTGTATGGAAGCATGTAACAAATATATTAGGCGATTTCGTAAAAATTAAGCTCGCAAGACGTCATTTGAAGAGAATGTGCATGATATATCAGTCCGTTTAAAGTGTAATAGTTACCATGTACTTGTAGAAAATTATTTCATGGTTACACACAGGCTTTCATCCAGGCAAAATTTCCCGCGCGCCTAGATTAAGTTTTAGCTCGCTCACACGCGCCTAAAATACTCATTTTGTATTACGTCTATGGGAGCATCTCTCGATTTCCGCGCGCCTAGAAAAGTTTTCCTTTGAAATTACGCGCCTGTAGGCGCGTCGCATACGCCTGGATGAAACCCTGGTTACACAGAGTGAATCAAGGCGTAAATACAAACAACATCCTAGATACCATGTAAAATATTATCAACATTTGGGAATGTTCCAAATTACCAAAATTGGATAGTTTTACTGAGCAACCTTGATTACCCTAACTTTTTGGAATTATTCAAAAAAGGTTCAGATAATCTACAGTTCGGATGATTTAAGGTTGAACTATTTGATGCAGTAATTTTGGGATCAGCGAGGGGCATTCGGTTGATTGAAGAGTTCGTTGATTCGAGGTTACAATTTATGTAATTACTGATATATTTCTTAATAGCATATTAGATATATTCTTCTCTTTATTGTTGCCATAGAAATAATGCAGCTAGTGCGATTCCATGCATGATGTATTTACCAACTAGCATAGGAATTTAGAGTAGTTAAAACATTTAATTATTAATGACCCATCATGAAAAAATTCTAATAAATGTTGTCATTTTCACATTTTCTAGACTAGTTAGCAAAAAAACAAACAACGTTTTTGGAATTTACTGTCGAACTAACGAGAACAAATTTTGATCTAATGAAGCACCCCCATTACCCTTCGAAAATCCTCATATTATCCCATTTTGAAGTAATTACCCGGGATCGGGAACCCTGGTACAGTATAATCCAGTATATATATAGTGTAGTGCAACCTCCTTATCTTACTGTGCGATTTGTGCTTGGCCCTTTCTATTTTCTCTTTGCGAATCTATAGGGGAGAACTCGGAAGGCCGCTATGCGGGCCCTAATGGATCTCAGGCACTGGGCCCTGGTGATGTAGCACCCATAACTGCAGTCCAATGTCCCACAGTAATATAAGATCACCGGGTACTGCCATAGCATTCTTCTTCTTTTATGCCCCTAATTTCCTAATCTTTGACATATTCCTAAATTTTTTGACGTAAACCTAAATATTTTGACCTGGATAGTGCGAATTTCTCGATTTTGGGACGCAATATATGACAGTGAAGAATTTTATCGCCTCATTTAATCCTGAAATTCGGAGAAATTCGTAGGCCGCTTCCTTAGAATGCTTATTACACCAAGAATAAGTATCAGAAAGTTACAAAAATTTCTCAGGGCTTACATATAATCCATCCTCAGACCCTTGATTAAGATTTGAAAAAATTTGATTCAAAATTGATATCCGACTCAAAAAAAAAAGTCGAATGCACTAGCGTTATACAATTATTTTCTTATCTGTGGATAATAAATACTTACGTATACATAGCAGAGCAATAACTAGATATTAATTAATTAGGAATTATTTTAAGAGGTTCAAAACAAAGATAAAGTACATAATTATGCCTTTACAATCATACATAATGTGTCTTACAGGGCAGTGCGAATGTGGGACCCGCGCAGAGCTCTAGCGGACTCAGATTTCCGCTTGCGAAATTTCAAAACGAGAACCCTCCTTTTCCTCTGGTAAGTTGGCTAGACGATTATTTTAATTTAGATATTTAGATTTTAATACCCCACTGAGATTTTTCAGCTTACTATCTATTGTTATTTATTATTTATAGTCATTCATAGTAATAATTTCGCTGTTTATAATCTATAATTGCTATTTCTTAGGCTCCGGAAGCAGGGGTGGATCTAGGGGGGGGGGTGCGGCCACCCCCCAAAAATTTGTTTATCCTATTAGAAAATTTCATTCTATTTTGAATTGTAGTCCCATTTTGTTGAACACTTGGCCGATAATATTTAATGAAAAAAACTCATCCAAAATTTGCACCCCCCCAAATTTTAGTGGCTAGATCCACCCCTGTCCGGAAGGGTTTGCTATGGCTCTGGGAATATTTTTTCTTCATCATTAGAAGAACTAATTAAATTCCTACACTACCTTTGACTGAGGAAACATGCAAGTTCAAAACTCAATAACCAATTGATTACTATTCGTTCTAATGGATCTAATCTAACTTATAGATTTGCTTGTGAATAAGATTGTACTTTTATAATACTTTTGATGTATTATTAATACTGTAATACGATGCGCCCTTGTGAGACTATTTGTTTATAGAAGAACCTCTATACGTCCTTTCATTGCACCATGCTTCATATTATCACTAGCCATTCTTTCTATCCAAAATACCATCAAATTCATATAATGATTATAACATTGAGTATGAATTCTTACTATTAATAACTCTATTTCCTATGAACAATCAAATGCTTTTTCTAATAATGTCTTCTCAGTGGAATAGAAATCAAATGATTCAATCAAAACAATATTTATCATGACTATTTATTTGTAATTTTATTATCTTGAAATGTTTTTTTATTATTTTTGATCAATTGTAGCATTAGAAACCAAAAAGCTGTTGTCGGGGATACCATTATACTTTTTATTATCATTGATTCTCAAATTTAGGGTGATATTTTTGCGAAGGTTCAAGCACCTGACAAATTGTATATCTATATTTTTAAAACTCGATTGGTGTGTGTTTGTGTTTGTATGTCCGGATTGCATCAAAGTGATGGGTGAATAGAAACCGCAATTAACATTGAGATAGTAACTAACTATAAAATGTTATTTAGGTAATCAAGTTTGCTGATTACGAATTTCGCTTTAGAAATTTATAATATCATAGCCTACTTTACATATAGTGGGGTCAAAAATTAAGGTTACGTGACCAACCTCTGGCTAGTTAAGTTTTATGCCTGATTCTGATACTTTAGGATATAACTCGCGATTTAAGCTCCCATGCCGCTCTGGAAAGTGGTAAATTTAGTTCTATTACCGAGATTTACATGGAGACATAGTACATAGCGAGTTAAAAGGTTATTGCATGTATATAGGATGAGATATGCTTCAAATTCCTTAAAAAAATAGTTTAAAGAAGGGACCTCCCATGGTGACAAATGACGTAAGAATCTTCAAAAGGTTATTACATTAAAAGTATAGTCCCGATTGAGTTGAAATTTTTCAGTGAAGCTACTACTTATTGTATACTGTTCAAAAATACTCTAATCTCAATTTATGAAATGTTCAGAGAGGGGCCTTAAGGTTAAAATTACTGCAGTTCAGCCAAAAAAAAACACTAATTTCGTTTTGAAGTTAGTTGTTTGATTTTCACATATATAATAGAAGTCATTATAGCTAGATCCAAACTGAATACGAAATCAAGTTATATTGTATAACCTCGATTTTATGGGCCGTGTACTTTTATGCTAATATTAAATCCCATAGGGGGATTTCTTCAGACTCCACCTGATAGAAATGTGGATTTGAGAATCACTATTTGCTAAAGACATATTCTGAGCTATGTGGTACATTGATAAACATTATGGGCGAAAGGTGACTGGTTTAGAATTTGATTAATCTAATTTAAAAAATAGTGACCTTTTGAACCAAAAATTTTTATAAAAGGTCATTTAGGATATTATATATTTAATTAAATGGTTTAAAAAAATACTGAATTCTTAAATCAAGAATGTAAACCGTCTACCTTCTCCGTACGCTTATAATCTTTAAATATTGATTCTGATAACAAACATTGATTGCCAGATTGCCAAAATACAGTGTTTTTAAAAACACTACTTATCAAAGGCCCCTAAAGGGATTATTTGTATTAGCCAAATTTGAAACCCACAAATAATAAAAAGAAGAATAGATAGAGACATTTTCTTTTTGGCTTATTGCTTTCTATCGTATAGGGATTGATGTCTCACAATTAGAGATTAACGGTATTCCCCAGATGAAAGCTGCTTAATCTATGGCTTCAATCAAAGCTTAGGCATAATTTTCACTAATCCCCAAAAAGATGAAGAAAAAATTGAGCAACTAGAACTGTGAAATTGATTTAAGCCTTTGTTATAATTGAGGTATTGAGATATTTTTAAAATTACGTTTTAGAGCTTCATAGGCGAACATAGTTTCCATCAGTATGGATTCATAATCAATTTATTTACTAACTTCAGTAATGCCTATACAACTAGTTTAGAGTTTAATGAAATTTGTTAGATAGCTCACTAATCAATTCAGATATCTGCCTGGGCCCTGGATTTTTTTATTTATTTTACCAAATTTGTTTGAAATACCATGGATTTATTATCTAATTCAAATTTAAACAAGCACCCCCGGGTGAAAAATTTGAAATTTAAGATTCGTAGCGGTCGATCAGTTCAAAAAGAATATGTGCGAAAATTTTCAGAACTCTAAGTACTCTATTGTGGTCCCGTTGATGTACCCCGTCTACGTCACTATGGTCAACAATAATATTCTGATAAAGTAGATTGCAAAGTTTATTAATATTATTGTTTCCGAAACTTTGGGGATTTTATCCCCATTAGTTTTCGGGTATTGGTTAAAATGGATCATTGATATGACTGGAAAGTTAGAGCTAAGCTCTAGCTACTTTTTTTAATTTCAATCTTATGGTGACATCAAAGAAATGACACCATCATTTATGGGCATTCAAATTTATAGGATTGCTACCTATAGGATAATGGTCTCATTTGATCTTCCAATGAATTAGTTATGGGATATTGATGTGATTAGTTGGGTAGAGCTAAGCTCAAGAGTTTATACTAAAGGAGATTTAAACTCCACATCATCAAAAATGGGAACATTACATGCCCATATATGGATCATTTTGAAAACGGTGTGTGTTAGCAAGGGCGTAGCCTGGCCAAAATCTAGGGGGGGGGCAAATGTGAATGGCGGATGTTTCGTCGCCGGACTATTCGTCGCGGATGTTTCGCATGGATGTTTCGTCGTCGGAGGTTTTGTCGCCGGACTATTCGTCGCGGATGTTTCGTCGTTTGGATGTTTCGTCGTCGGAGGTTGCGTCGCTTGGATTTTTCGTCGCTATTTACTCTATTATAGTGCAAGTTTAACTCTACTCTATTAGTATAAGGGATTATGCCGCACATAATTTACAATATTGATATAAATTAGCAACAATATCTCAATACTTTATTATTTATAAATACACGACCCCTACGGTCTCGGTCGCTTTGCGACGTATCGGTGCTACGCACTTCAAGTTCGGGAGCTATGTGGCCTTACTCCCCACTAATTTTATTTTGTTGGTTTGGTATTTTTGGAATTGACGCGACGGTACCAGGAATTAGTATTGTTAACTTTGGTATCTTTGTTATTTTAGAATAGAGAATTTCTGGAGTCAATAATCAGTTAATTAATACTTTAGACATTATTTTTTAAGATTACAATGGATGCCGGTTATAAGCACATCGTCGGGGACTGCACTTATGGTGCTTATAACCGGCATGTGCTTATAACCGACATAATTATAGTCTAGATGGCAAACGTTTTCCAACATAGTGTGCTTATATCCGATATGTTCTTATAACCGGTGTGCTTATATCCGACATTTACTGTACTAGTTTAATAGAATTGTTTATCTCCTTTAATAAACCACAATAAGAAAGGTTCACATTACAAACACACAACAATCCAGTTATATTAATCTAGATATACGTATTGAGAATATTATTTAATTCTATAACCTGTATTACTGAAAATGAAGCTGAAATAAATATTATAAAGAAAAATTATGTGCGATACCTCTTAAATATATAAGTATGTCACGATTAGGATAATCTGCAACTAAATTGTATATCCTTTCATCACGATTGATGCTTAATTTTGAAGGTAGATGAATATTCCCTCCTTCCCATTTTGCATAATTAACATCTTGTATCCCTTGCTCCCGATGTAAAAGTTTTACGAATTTGGGAAAACTTGGATGGGAACATGAAATGCTTGACTGAAAAGCGTTATGCCATCCCTCAACAACGTTATTGGTCCGAGCTCTTTTGTTGATTACGCGATCATGCATGTTCCAAAACCTAATGGGAAATTGTGGTCTTCTCCTGGTTTGGTCTGTCAATCTCTTGCCAATGTAGGTTTGTTCGAAATATTCACCAATTTCTAGTGCACATTGGGGGAAATTCGTCATGAGTATTGTGAAAGAGTAGGATACATCATGTTCTGGAACAAAAGCCAGACTTGGGAGCATTCTCATAGTAATGGCAAATTCAGGATCTTCAAGGTATCGATTTGTTAATCCTTTTGATTGGATCTTCCTAAAAATATTTTGTGATACGTGGAAGAAGCATCCAGACACAACAGCCAAAAACTGTTCTTCAAGTACATTGAGTGAAGCTTTCTCGAAATCTACCATGATGTGAGAAGGGTTTAATGCGGGTTCTATTTCCAAAAGCTTTCTGAATACTCTGTTGTACGTGGTTTGATTTTTGTTGATAGTTAGTATATAAATTGCAAGGAAATGTATAACCTTCTTTGTCAGCGTGGAGGGTGTATAGCTGATAGAACTGTTGGGGGACAACTTTGAACGTTCCATCTGCGTACCAATTTTGAGATTCCCTTAATATTGAAAGCATTTTTGGTGTAGCGAAGATGATAATTCTGCTAATATCTCCCACACCAGAATCAAATAGTAGGAATGGTTCCCCCTTAGGAGTTACACGATATCTCTCCAGAATATGTATTTCTGAAGCCGATGCTGAGTTAATGATTCTATCAGGTCCATTTTTATGTACACGGATCATCCTCTTAATTGATTCTGTCTTTGGAAGTTGATTAATACTCGAATCTGACATTGTTTCAACTCCGGAAGCAAATATAGCCCTTGTTTCATCTGAAATGTGATCAGCACGCTCTCTCATCAAATCATAGCCTTTGAGCATTTCGATGCGTGACATATCAGGCCCATGAGTATGAGTGTCTATGATTTCGTTGTAATCCTTTGGTTTTACGATAGATAAGTTAATTTTGGTGCTTAATCTCGCTTTGCAATGACCACGATTCTCACAGACCCAGTGATATAATTCATCATTTGATTTATTAATGTATAAATGAATCCTAGGATTACAAGTTTATCTTTACCTCGCTTGCTTCGGATAGTTTCTGCTAATAACGGAGTGGCCATAGTTATGATAATTCGGATACAGATATGCCATTTATACTTTTCTGACCTACTGTTTCGAATCCTATTTTATTTAATGACAAGTGTTGGCGTGAATATAAAGCCAAATAATAACAATATGTGACAAAAAATAGAAATTAGAAACCATACGTGATATACAATAACATTAGAAAGGGCTTAAAAATTTTTGGAGTAATTAATAATCTTAATCGAAGAGACAGCGACGAAACGCCCGGCGACGAAACCTCCGGCGACGAAACATCCGGCGACGAAACATCCAAGCGACGAAACATCAGCGACGAAACATCCGTTTACCGGGCAAACGTACAACCAGCGAGCGTAGCGTCCTACTTAAAGGGGGGTCTGGGGGTGAAAATGGCTGAGCTAGGGGGGGTGGGGGGCAACAGCCACTCCCTATCTCCCCCTCCCTACGCAAATGCGTGTTAGGGTCACGAAATGTATTATTGACGGATGGGAAGTCGGGTATTACGAGTATTTTCAGACGTGGATTTTGATTGTAGCACCTCGGATGTCTGAGAAAAAAATTGACAAGAAAACGTACCCTCGAATGGGATTATAGCCCAAAAAGTTTCAACTTTTCACTTTTAAACTATTTTTTTGATCAATTGTTGATTATTTTTGTCAGACAAAACATGGAATAAGTTATGTTGACTCCAGTCTGTCGAATATTGGAGAATAAACTATGGACAATCGATGGAAACGGTGAAATCCAATCTACCGCTAAACAAATACGTTATATCTCTCAAAATAATTATGGAAAAGAGTCAAAACTGTTTGCAAACTTTATATATTGTCCGTCTCTACTGTTTGGAAAAAGAAAACAAAATCGGGATAATTTTTTTTCTTACATAATCAACAAATTTTCTCCCGGGGAATACCTTAATATATAATTTACTATATATGGAAGTGTTTGAAAATCTAAACTCCAATTCCATAGATATATTAGCTAACCAATATTGACTAAATGACTCCTTACATATGACTTCCTATTCGACAATAATGCATTTCTTATGTCTAACTCTAACTGAAGTCGAGAATTTGAGATTATTACCATACTTGGAAAAGGTGTGAGAACCAAAAAACTCACATTCCACAACTATTTGAGATAAGGAAATATGACCAATGTACTCCAACAATATGACTCCCTATATGATTATAATACATTTCCTGTCTAGCATTAGCAGATTACGAGATTTCAAAGAGTACACAATGGACCCAAGTTCCAGGACCCCTAGCTGGCAGCCTACAGTCCTTTATTAAAGTAGTCTATGAATCATACGTTTCGAAACGAATAATCGTTTGGAATAACATTAGATTGAAACGGATATTCGTTGACTACTTTTTACAACAGCATTACTTTTGTTTCAGCCCTATTATTAACTCTATAATTTAGTATCAACCGTGGCGAGAAATAGAATCGTAACCTCAGAACGGTTAATCAAACCCACCCTTACTTAAGATACAATTAATGAAAACTGGCTTTAATTTAGCACTCCATTTAAAGTTTGATCTAAACAGTTAGTTAACATAAGGTCGAATAGTACCCCCCTCGCTAATCCACAGTTGCACGAAATGGTCAAATCCTGCAAGTAGCTATTTGGTTATGAAATAGCGGATTAAACTATATTATAAACTTTTTGGGAAACCTATCCATAGAATCCATTGGCACAATTAGAATTTTTCAATGGCTTCACATGTGAGAGGTATGACGTAATCGTCACATTTTGTAAATGTGAAAATCAATCTAATTTGTCCATATTTATTACATTAATATATTAATTGTGCCCTTAACCTCACCCAAATCACGAGTATGATTATTAATTATCAAATAATACGTCATAATGAGAATAAGATTTGTGACAAATCACTTAATCGGACCTAATTCGCACCATTTACGTATATAAATATAAAAATAAAATAGAGCATATACATAAATGATGCTGCAGACATTTTGGTCATAACATATTATCTATATGAATAATCATTACCGCACGAAGACGTAACCATAAAAATTCAAATTATCAATTTGACTATTTTATGGCTATTACGCTATATAATTAATGTTAGAAGTATAAACCACAACCAACCGCTTTGCGGTTGGTTGTGGTTTTGTTCTGCTGCGAGGCGACCTAGCAAGCGAAGCGCGCTTGTAAACATAAAAATACAGTACCTACTAAATGTTGATTATATAAGATGAATTTTAATTATACCTGCGAATATTTGGTCCACATTTAGGACAAAAGTTGATCAGTACACTGAATGGTTTGTAAATATGTTTAAAATTATTTAAGGAATATTATTCTTAAAGAAATTGTGGAGAAACATATGATAATAAATCGAAAGCGAATAAATCAGCCAAGTATCCACAATGTTTGCATACAACTTCGAATTTGGAATTTGTAAGTTTTTAGTAATCCAGTATGTTCGAGGTGAATAAACTAAGTTATCGGAAATTTCGTAATGCAGATTTGGCTTCATGAAATGGAGAATAAAAAATGCTATCATATAAAACTTATGGGAAAACTTGACAAAAACATAAGGTTTTGAGGCTTGTAAGCTCAATAACGGATGAAAAATAAACCAACAAATTTAGCTAATTATTGAAATTGTTTAATTCATTGGTTGTTAGAACTATTATTAAATCCTCACTGAAATATGAAATAATCAATAATAACAACAACAACAAGTCGTTGAAATGCACAAGTTGTATCATGGTCGACTAAATTATACGGCTGGATAAGTAAGTATTTGCTCGCTTCATTTCATGCCAGTTTACTTTATAATTGCTCTTAAATGAAATTACCTATTGTCATGGAATAATTTAAACCTAGTTTTTCAAATACGCTAGTAACACCTAAAATACTTTGAGAATGATTTCTCATCGGATTTAACCACATGACGTAATCAAATATAAATACTCCTATGGCATTGACGTTAAATAAATAGAGAATCCTTATATAGAGCTGAGTTTTGTAGAGTTCAGATTTTTTCCCATACTAAAAGCCCTGGCTTACTTTCTAAAGGTCAATTTCAAAGCTTGGAGAAGCTTACCTTTCTCAGTGCCTGAATACACATAGTGAAAAACTGAACTCTACTAGAGCTGAGCTCTATATAAGTAATTTCAAATAAATAATGTCAATTTTTTTTGATAATTTGAGATTAGAACTAGGGCTGAAACGAATATTCGAATATTCGATCGTTTGGATGACTAAGCATTAAATCATTTTCAAGACACAAATACATTAAATAAATAGGTTCTTGTTAATGTTACAATGGTTTAATATGAATAGTTACAAAGTGTATTAGACACAAATTAGCTAATAATCAGCTAGTTTAGGTAGGAATTTATATTTATGATTACTCCAAGCTAAACAAAGTCATGTTGTTTTCCATAAGTAGTCTACGAATAACCATTTCAATCTAATATGAACGAATATTCGGTACATTCGTTTCAGCCCTAAATATAACTTAGCCGTTTTTTCCTAATGCATTTTCCTTGTCAAAAACTACAACAGTAATGCTACGTAGCTAACTCAAAATGAACAATTTAATTACACTTACACACTTTTATGGATTAATTTAACTCAGAATTAGCAAAATACAGATAGAGATAATTTTCTAACATTTCGTCAATTTGTCGAGGAATGGTGCTATACGGATAGGTCTATGGCTCTATGCCGTGTTGAGCGTTCATCGATCAATATTATACAATGCTCTGCGGTTTTAATTACCCGAGGGCTCTTGGGATTTATCCAAACAGTCTTCCATCTCTTTAGTAGGGCTTTCATAGACGAAATTTGTTCCGGAGCAAGTAGGGGATTAAGGTTGCAGTATACCTTTAAATTTACCAATTTCGGGTATTTTGCCACTTATAGGTTTTATTTCATTTCTGGATAGAACAGCCTATGCCGCATCTCTATTCCAAACTTTGTAGAAAAATATAGAAAACTTTTAATAATACCGACTTTTTTGTGACCTCCACCTAAGCCACTCCTGTAGGGGCTCATTTTTTTCTGACACCGCCATCTCCAGCCGCAACTTTTGTCAATTTGGGAAACACATTTTGCCTTCATATACAACCTAGAAACAAAATCTCAACGGTTTTGGACAGCTCTCAATTAGTTCTATCTTGTCTATGTAGCGAATTTCATTTGTGACTTTTCTTTCTAATTATATTATATTTCCTAATGATAAAAAAAGTGATGTCGACTGTTATTGATGAAAAATTGGACTCATAAGTAATCAAAAAGAAGTTGTACATTCACATGATATATTAGAAGCTTCTCTATGTAATAAAACAGGAAACAAGTCTTAATCATTAAGAGGAAAAAACTTGTGTATCCCAAGAAAGTGTGTTTATAAAAAATTTAAATTTTCTCCATGTTACCAAGGTCGAATATTATTGCATCTTTGGATAGATCTCGCAGCAGGGAATCTAAAACAAAAAAGATCTTTCAAATCTGCAAAAAACTTTAGAAAAAGTGCTTAAAAGTATACTGCAACCTTAACATGGTATTCAAAATTGTCCACTATAACTCCAACTTCCTGTTTGTTTTCAAACTGAATTAATCCCGACCTTGGGGGTTATTCACTAAACTTAAACTTAGCCCAAACTAAGTCTTGACTTAGTTTTGGCTAAGTTTTCTCAGACTTAACTTTTGCTCAAACTTAAAATTAAATTTAAATTAAGTCAAGACTTAGTTTAAGTTAAATCCAGTTTGTGATTATTTTTTATATACAGTCGACTCCGCTTAATAGAACCACCTCGGGACCAGGTTGTTATGATCCGATTAAGCGGAGAAACCGATTAACCGAAAATATTGTAAGCTAAACTGTAATTCTGTCCTATAGATCTTGTGAAATTTGACCCGATTAAGCGGAGAAACCGATTAACCGGTGGCTCTATTAAGCGGAGTTGACTGTATGTATGCATCAATAAGAACATATTAAACAAAATGTACTTTGTTGTTCATATTAAACACTTCTTTGATAAATTATTTCCTGGTAAATGGCACTTTCTGTTTTTCTCCTCGAGGTTTATTCTTCCCAAAGTCTATTACGCCAGAGAGTATTTCGGGATAGGTTGAATCCGTTGGATGTATATAACGATGTTGAATTTTGTCAGGTTACAGAGTTACAAAGCATATTTTTGTCGATCTTGAAGAGAAAATTTCAATCTTCTTACATAGATCAACTATTCGGCCACATCCAATTGCTTACTCCACTCAATTAGCTGTCGCACTTCAATTCTTAGCTACTGGATCATTCCAAAAAGTGATAGCGTCATCACATGGGATATATCAGCCTTCAGTCTCCCAATGTATTCGGACTGTATCTTATGCACTTTGCTCCTGTGCTAGAGAATTCGTCTATTTCCAAATCAAACTGGCCAATTGATACACCAACAAAGGCTTTACGAAAAATACGGCTTTCCTAAGGTTATTGGGTGTATTGATGGTACGCATGTACCTATTTTGGCACCACCACAGAATGAGGATGTAAATGTGAATAGGAAGAATTTCTATTCTATAAATATTCAGGCATATGCGATAGTAATTTGAAATTCATCGACATCGTCGCCAAGTGGCCTGGTAGCACTCACCACAGTGGTTTATTTGGACCATTCACAGGAAGTAGATATTTCCAGAGCAGATAGACCTATCAAATGTATTATATACCCATGGGTTATCTATACCTGTGAATCCATTTATGGACTCAGAAAATTAGTACGGCTTCAAATTTTTAAGTTATGACGTCATAGTATATTTTTTTATTCCCATAATTCCACAAATATTTGCTAAATTAGTATTTTCAAATAAACTAGAGCTAATTCATTTATATGCATCTCTAAATAAATGCATGGTGTAGACCTATTTAAGTTGATAATGTAATTCGAGAGCATAGGCCAGTTAAATAACCAGCTTTTTTAACATCAATGATTCGACCAGTTTTTCTTGATCCAATTTTGACATTTGATCACCCTTGCATTTTCTATTACATTTACAGCAACCCGTATAGTTTCCTTGGTTGAAAGGTAATCCCTCGCTTCTAAATTATTCATTTAGTTTACTAATTGATGAAATTTTGAAAAAAATAAGTAAAATCTTCGTATATAAATCTTCAAAGCCCCCGTATATAGATAGACACGTAGATTTTGGTTTGCGCGCGGTTGCGCGGGACTGGAAAGTGGTTAAGATCCAAAGCTATATAGTTAAACTTTATATAAAAATAGGGCTAGTAAAACGACACGAGACGACACGACAGTTTACGCAATACCAATACATGGAATTTAGCAGTTCGGACACTTCCAGCTAATCATACTTTGCAATGATAATTATACTAAAGGACAAATAATTATATGAAGAGTATTCAACAGTTTTAGGATGATTTAAACTATAATTAAACACTGTGAAAATATTAGCTGATTGTGATCGAAACCTAATGAGATACACGAGCATGAAATGATGCATAATAGTTAGCCACAAAATTTCTTCAATTATATTTAGCCATTGAAACTATAGACACTGCATCATATTTCTAATTCTACTTGGAATTTTTAACTGTAAAAACAGTTACCTAGGTTCTCGATTATGCTGAACACGATAAAAACGTTTTTGAAGAGATCAGAATTGGTAAAAAATTGTCCAACTCCCTGTCAATAAAACACTGTGCTCACGATGCCTTCATATGGAGGCAATCTGGAATACATCTCCAAATGGAATCTGGACCATGGCCTACTTAATATACGGCTATAGTATATGTCGCCGAGAAGGCCATAAAAAAAAGAGGCCAGATTCTAATTTTCATTCTAGGATAAACTATGCCTCCTATTGTTGTTATTTGGGTTGTATATGGGGTAATCAACCATTGCGAGCCATTAGAACCACTTTTGAGAATCTCAGATTTGTGGTTAAATATATTGGCGGCGAATAATCGAATTGAATTTGATTTTCCTGCTACACAATACGAAAGAGTAATTGACTTCAAACTTTCATGGAAGACTAGTATTGAAACGCAAACATAATTTATACTAGTATTGAAACGCAAACATAATTTTTTCATTATTGTGAAGCCTTTGTCGAAAAGATAATAGAGAGGCGCCGAACTAATTTTCTGTCATAATTGAACCATTGAACTAGACAGCAACCTCGAAGCTGTTTTTTTTTCTGTGGCTGTGTCAGGCGTTAAGTAACTCTTATATAATTTTGATTGTCAAGAAACTGGCCAACAACCAGGAGTTTATCTAGGATTTCTTTGCCGGCAGTTTATAATGGAGGTAAAAATTTTACTGGTCCCTAAAGGTGTCAGCCATAATACATTATCGGCAAAATTCAATGATGTGGCATTATTTGAACGATTAGAAATTTGTACGGATCCAAACAGGGTTATGCAGGATTTCAGGGAAAGAAATCAGGCACCAAATTAAGTGCTAACCCGGCACATAAATCGAATCGCATTGCAAGCACCTTTGCACCATAACAAATGTCCGGCAGGCACCTAAAAGTCTGGGAGGCATTTAGAATTTTAGATAAACCCTTACTAATTGAAAAATAATTATATTCTATTGATTGCATGCTTATATTGTTAGGTAAACCAATCATTCTACAAATCATTATTATTGCAAATTTTCTAGGATAATTAAATTTTCATTTATTCACTTTATTCTAATAATATTCATGTCTGATAAATTCTTCTCTCAAGATTTATTTGAAGCCAATATTCTAAATGAAAAGATAGTTGAAAGCTTGACTCCCTCAACAAATCCTTATTCCTTTCAGTCGTTTATTGATAACAAGAAAGTAGAAAAGTCATTTACTGAAGCTACTGGCCTAAATGCTGGACAACAAGATTCTTTTTGCATAGAGCAATGCTTGAAAGAACCTTTTGAGAGTATTTCCCATCAAGACATTCATTTTTCAGATGAAAATCAACTCTCAAATGATGATTTAAACCTGGGAATTCTTTCGAATTCACGTGATAACCCATTTTCTTTTAGAAGATTTGAGAAATTTCATTTAGGTTTCAGTGATAATAATTCCCATTTAGTATCTCTTAATACTGGAAATATAAATGATAATGAAGATTACTTGACTTGCCATACTTCAAAAGATAATGATTTATTTACTCTCCAAAGAGAAAACTCAAATTTAAGAAAATCTAATTTTGAATTACTGAAGGAAGTAGAATTATTACAGAAGAAGAATGCTTCATTATCCCAAAAATTGTACAAGTTGCATGAAAAGGACTCAAAAGAAGCTAAGGCTTTAGAGAAAGTTATAAAAGATGTTGAGGCAAATCTTGATAAGGCTAATATGCGTGCATTGAGTGCAGAAAATGAGCATGAAAAAGTATTAAGAGATTATACCAATATAAAAACTTCATCTAACGTGAAGTTCCATGAATACTTTGAAAAACAAACAGAGCGTGCATGTACTAAACTTCGATTAGTTACTACAGAAGCTGAGTACTTCTTAAATCAGTTGGTTCTTGGTGTTGGAAATTTAAAGCAAACTGCTGACTTCATTGAATCAATGCATAAGCTATATGAATCCGAAAGTAACGATTAACTTATCATTTCATCAATATATTTTTTGCAAAGTGTTTTGTTGCAGCAATATAGATGTACCTTTAAGCAAGTACTCAAGAGATGGATTCTACAATGGTTTATATAGATCTTGAATACAATTCTAATTTGATGATGTTCTCTTAATCTAATAGATTAAATGTAATTAATTTTTATGACCATATTTTAATTAAGAAAGTTAACTGAAGTGATATTATTAACCACTACGAGTTTCAAAGAGAAAATTGACCTGAGTTTTTCAAATTTTAATATACAGTCGACTCCGCTTAATAGAGCCACCTCGGGACCAGGTTGTTTTGACCCGATAAAGCGGAGAAACCGATCAACCGAAAATATTGTATGCCAAACTGTAATTCTGTCCTATTAATCTTGTGAAATTTTGACACGATTAAGTAGAGAAACCGATTAACCGGTGGCAATAGGCGTTAGACCCACCCGGCATGGGCCGGACAGCCCGAAGGGGCTGCCCGGTGAATGTAGCGGTCCCGGAATCGATTGGGCCGACCTCGGAGCCTTCGGGCCGGGCGGTACGAAGGGCCGGCGGGCCCAATTCCGACGCCTATGCCGGTGGCTCTATTAAGCGGAGTTGACTATTATCTAATGGTAAATTAAATTTCACTCTCAAGTATTACTCTATATGTATGTTAAGCCATTATAAGGTATTGAAAATTATTATATGGGCTACATCGTGACCTACGTTATATAAGGCCTATGCACCAACTTTGTGAAACTGGACCATGGATTAAAGGAAGGCTATTGATAAATGGTGATTTATCGTTATCTAAATAACTAGTAGTGATAGACCTCATAAATGTTCTATTAGTGGGGCAGCATAACAGCCATATTGGAGTGAGTTGTTCTGATTTTTGATACAAGCATGAAAATTGGCACAGACATAGATAAATATATTATAAAAAGTTATGGATATGGAGGCATCTCGAAATTTTAACATTTTCAAGATGGCGGCCTAATAAATGGTTCGGAGTGTCGGACAAAAGCCCGCTCTCGCGATTACTTGTTAAATGACCTCGTAGAGTGTTTATATGCACATAGTTATTCTCAAATGACTGTGCGATGAAGAAAGAGGGGTCACTCGATAGGATATAAACAATATTTGAGAATGGAATGTGTTACATTCCAGCGTTGTCAAGGAATGTCCTCCCTCCCAAACATGGTAATGTGACCCCTATAATGACTGGAAATCTTATGCTGATTACGAATATCAGCATTAAACATTGATTAAACTTCAATTGACAAAGTTTAATTTGCTTTTGTATACATATATGTACTACAGTATAACTCGGTTATTACGTACTTCGGCTTAGTAAGTTCTAATTATTTAACCAATTAGTAATTTTTATGTATCTCAATATAATGTAAAGTCAGTTAGTTCGTACACTTGGATAATATGCCCAAATTTTATCTCCCGAGGGGTTACATACTAACCGAGTTCTATTTGAGTCAAAATGTCATTCCGTCTTAAATATCTTGTGAAACTTTTCCTCGATTAAGCGGAGAAATCTATTAACTGGTGGCTCTATAAAGCGAGTCGACTACGTTTAATCGACAGATTCGACACCAATACCTATCTTATATTCAACGGATATTTCCATATTACAGTAGAATCTCGTTAGTACGAATACGGTTAATACCATTTCGCGGATAAGACGACAAACAGTTCCACATAATCAGGTCCCTACAAGCTACAATGGGTTTTACTCCGGTTAATATGAACTCTGGATAAAGCTAACAAAATTATATCGTCCGTTGGTGCTCGTATTAACGAGGTTCTACTGTATATAGACATGCATGTAAAGATCTTATCCATGTTTTAATATAAATCAAAACTGTATATACCAGGTTTTTTTTTAAGTTGAGACCTTGATGTAACTCAACACCGCAGCGGCTGCGGCCGACCTCATCGTGGTGTAACTCCAAAACATTTAGGTGCAAAATTTACACCAAGATCGGCCTTAAAAAACCCTAGTGTATTCTATTTCCTGAAAATAGTGAATCTTATACTATACGAAAAATAATGTAAAAGTCTGCGCCGATTGAGGACTAAATCCTCCAGGTGAATGGTTCGATACGCCCCTGCCATTCGAGTTACCCAGTGATCATCGATTATTAATAGTTGCAGTTATAAACTCTTCTAAGTCGTTGTTTATTAAATAGGAGCCTTCGGTCTCGGTCGCATTTGCAACGGATCGGTGCTACGCACCTCAAGTTAACTGCCTCTATGCGGCCTTACTCCTCACTAAACAATTGATGATAGAGTTAGTAAAAAGATACCTTCCTACCATTTCCAACTTTTAACTTGTTTAGCTATAATACCCGTGAATGCAAACTTCTAGGGTGATTTTGAATTTTCATTAATCTGTTACCTTTTTTGTAAACAACAATAATATTCATATTAAAATTAAAAAAACGCGAAATTTGAAATCAGCAACGTACATGTTTAACTAATCTAAAATTAGTTAGTTAGTTTTTATCTCGTATATAAATGCAGTTTCTATTCCCCCATCACTTTAATGCAACCTGGACAAACAAACAACAGTCGAGTTTTAATAATATAGATTCATCAATAGTTTCTTAAGATCCTTAGCCCCTGAATGTTCTCGCCTAAAATATTTTGAGCGTAAACTAAATAAATCCTAATTAAATTCAAAAATTGAAATATACAATATAACCTCATTAGTACGAACACGGATAATGCGAATTTCCGGTTACTATTGAACACAATTTTTGGACGCTTCAAAGAATCTTGAATTCAAATAACACCGGTGGATACCAATTTGTAAAATAGCCGAAAATAGAAGACACTAAAAGTAATTATTTGATTTATACAGTACTAACTGACTTTACATCAGTGTTCGGAAAAAACCGCCCTTTTCTAGAAAAGACCGGGGCAGGTGGAAAAAACCGGTTTTTTCCGGAAAAACCGCCCTTTTCTGGACTTTTCTGCCTTTTTCTATTGACTGGCCTACGCGTAATTAATATACGTATTTCGGTGTATTTAGTGGTTAATCCACTAACCTTTGTATAACATTAGGGATCCACTCTCAAAAGTCCTAAATTTAACAATCGTTGGCACTAGAAGTGTAGAATCTCTTTATAATATCTGTCTCTTGCATATAGAAGCTGACCATAAATGGGCCTATAGTGTTGCCATATATGGTCATAAGTGGTTTTTTCCAAATTTACTGCCCTTTTCCGGGGTGGAAAAAACCGGTTTTTTCCGGTTTTTTCCGGGGTGGTCTTTTCTGGCAAACACTGCTTTACATTATATTGAGATACATATAAATTACTAATTGGTTAAATAAATTAGTACTTACTAAGCCGAAGTACGTACTAACCGAGTTATACTGGAGTACATATATGTATACAAAAGCAAATTAACTTTGTCAATTGAAGTTTAAATCAATGTTTAATGCTGATATTCGTAATCAGCATAAGATTTCCAGTCATTATAGGGGTCACATTACCATGTTTGGGAGGGAGGACATTCCTTGACAACGCTGGAATGTAACACATACCATTCTCAAATATTGTTTATATCCTATCCAGGGTTGTTTGATTTAAATCATGATTTAAATCAATGATTTTTATTAATAAAATCATGATTTAAATCAAAAATCGAATTTTAATCGAAGAAGTCTGATTTAAATCAAAAAAGTCGGACTTTTTTGATTTAAATCAGATTTTTTATGTCTATTGTTTTTTGCGAAAAAAAAAAGAAATACATTGATAATGAGTCAAATTACATTGATAATGAGTCATTAACAATGTAATTAATCTATTAGCCAAATAATATACGCCAGTGTGATATAGATTGCAAAAAAAACAATTAAAATCAAAATTCTGATTTTAATAAAAAAATCTTGATTTTTATCAACCCTGAATTCCTATCGAGTGACCCCTCTTTCTTCATCGCACAGTCATTTGAGAATAACTATGTGCATATAAACACTCTACGAGGTCATTTTACAAGTAATCGCGAGAGCTGGCTTTTGTCCGACACTCCGAACCATTTATTAGGCCGCCATCTTGAAAATGTTAAAATTTCGAGATGCCTCCATATCCATAACTTTTTATAATATATTTATCTATGTCTGTGCCAATTTTCATGCTTGTATCAAAAATTGAACAATTTTTTTGCTATGCTGCCCCACTATATAACTATATAGGAACATGGTATCAAGGTATACATAGCACCCTTCAGAATTGAGCTATGTGATCATTTGATTACGTAATCGCTATTTTGGTGTGTATTATCGTGTTTTATAGCCCGCTTTTAACATAGTTAGACGCGTTATAAATGTTCAAAATTGGAACATGATGATGCCCATAGCTAGTTAGATGAAATATATCGAAAATATAAATGGGATGTAGACACATTCCTCGGTTGCCAAGCAAATGAAATTTTATTAAAATTCAGACATAACTCAAAAACTATCAATTTTATGTAAACTATGCTAGTACTTGATCTACCCACAATAAGTAACTTCCTATTCATTGATAGTACATTATATATGCCTAACTACAATAATTTTTGAGATAATAAGATAATTATCACTTAATTCCTTATGAGGTAATACACTCATTATCTCACAAAATATTGAAGTTAGTTCTAGAAAATGTATA
Source organism: Hexactinellida sp. DTS-2022 (assembly GCA_028753945.1). Taxonomy (NCBI): domain Eukaryota; kingdom Metazoa; phylum Porifera; class Hexactinellida; species Hexactinellida sp. DTS-2022. Next base: position 3,714,720 of record JAPNXP010000010.1, on the reverse strand, counting down.
ATCAATGAATATGAAGTTACCTATTGCGGATAGATCAGTACTAGCATAGTTTACATAAAATTGATAGTTTTTGAGTTATGGCTCATTTTAATAAAATTGCATTTCCCAGGCAACCGAGGAAAGTGTCAACATTCCATTTATAATTTCGATATATTTCATCTAACTAGCTATGGGCATCATCATGTTCCAATTTTGAACATTTATAACGCGTCTAACTATGTTAAAAGCAGGCTATAAAATCACGATAATACCCTCCAAAAATAGCGAGTACGTAATCAAATGATGGCATAGCTCAATTCTTAGGGTGCTATGTATACCTTGATACCATGTTCCTACATAGCTATAGAACATTTATGAGGTCTATCACTACTAGTTATTTAGATAACGATAAATAACCTATTTATCAATAGCGTTCCTTTAATCCATGGTCCAGTTTAACAAAGTTGGTGCATAGGCCTTATATAACGTAGGTCACGGCTACATAAATTTTATTACTCATTATAATTTTTCTTTTTGAGGTAATTGTAGGGGTTTTTATTTATAAAAAATTGTATAATATTAAAGTGAGAGGCGGAGCCAGGGCTGGGAGAATAGGCGTCGACCATCCGGGGCGTGCCCCTTCATGATAAAATCAATCCGGGGCGGCCACTGTTCCGCCCCGGCATGAATCTGACGAAATCCGGTGATTTTGGTGTTGTTTCGTGATAATTTGGATGTATTAATCATGGATTACTATTTTCTATTAATTCTGAACTATTTTGAGCAAATTTCCTGCATGTTTGGACCCACCGCGAACATCGCTGGGAAAGTATTCTTACGGTTAGAACGACACGAATCTATTTCGTGAAAAAACTTTTCGGAAAACACGTTTTATACTAGGTGAAATTAAAAAAATTCCTAACTCGCCCCGGCATGATTTTCCGAAAAATGTAATAGTTCGACGCCACTGGCTGGGAGCTTGAGCCCCTCCTCTTTTTTGGTTTGCGCACCCTCTGAGCGTTAGATCTTCCTACAGGTTCCCCCTGCCGAAAATCCTGGCATCGCCTCTAATAACTGTTCACTCACTTACAAGAGATTGACGAGATATTTCACTAACAGTATAGCATTATTTCATCAACCTCAAGTTATTAGCATACAGATACGTACAAAATTATGGTCACTAATGGTCACTAAAGTTATGGTCACTTGTATTGTGTTTCAGTTCTAATCTCAATCAGTGGCGTCAGGTTCCGGGGGGGCGGGGGGGCTCGCCCCCCCCTGTTTTGAAATGAGCCAAAAACCGGGGGGGCCGCCCCCCCAGTTTCTTTTCAAAAATTATGCTCACTTAAAAGGTATTTTGATCGTAGTTTACTCAATGTGCTGTGAATAAATATGCAGTGCGTTAATGCAATACTAGATACTACTGATTATATATTATTTAGTTATGTATTTGAAATGTATACGTGTAATATAAGCCAATTAACATTATCATAAACAAATTAATGTCATTATCTTATTTTAAGAATTCCTCAAGCTATCTTCACTTAGCTTGAGGAAATGCAGACATTGAACGCAGACATGAAGGATTCAAAAGATAATTGATATTTCTATTCATTTTAATTTGTGTATTTGACATATTGAATGAACTAGTACAACGGCCCCCAGTGGCGTCGAACTTTTCCATTTTTCGGAAAATAATGACGGGGCGAGCTATGAAATTTTAAAAAATATCACCTATTATAAAACGTGTCTCAGAAAAGTTGTTTTACATATTGTATAACCTTTTCCAAAGGTTGGGTTTATCTTGATGAAAATTTCCCGATAAATCGCTTTCTTTGATCTTTCTGACACAACAAATACATTGCATCATTGCTATAAACATGGCGGCTTTAATGGTTCGAATTAAGTTCGGACAAACCTAATTAGTTTAGTTCTCAGCGAACTAAATAGGTTCATCCGAATCAAATAGGTTCGTGCTGAACTATGATAAAAAAAACTTTTGCCGAGGATGAATTTCAACTGTCAATAATTTATGTTAATTAATTACCTTTCGAACAGAGCAGAGATGATATGGATCGATTTAGAATTTTTAGTTCAGCCGAAACCAAAATTTTTGGGTTCCAATCGAATCCAATCGAATTTATGCCGGGGCGGAACAGTGGCCGCCCCGGCATGATTTTCTCATGCCGGGGCACGCCCCGACCGCCCCGGCATGGTCGACGCCTATGACAGCCCCCCCCCGATTTTTTGGTCAACCTGACGCCCCTGATCTCAATGCCTTTATTACTGTGCCGACCACAGTGGGCATTTTCAAGGGTGTAAGGGGAAGTAGGAAAACTATGCTAGATAGACTCTAATGAAGTATTATTGACATATAGGTTATCGGTAGCTGCAAACCGAATGGCAATATTAAAAATGATATATATAGTCTCCTAACAGTAGTTTTGGACGATCAATGGTAAATTCATGATTTATTAAATTTTTGGTTCTGTAACAATCATATATTAATCGCCCATGATTATTGATAATACATCTTAAACTTGGGTAAAATAATTGAAATGTTAGTCTTATCCCTAGGTATTCTATATCACATTGATTTTATAGAAGGGTAGATGGATGCTGAGTGTAACTATCGCAGGTGCAATTACTCTTAGGAAACCCTAGATAGTTTTAGGTAGCATAGTTGTATAATATGGAACATTGCTAGCGCCTAAATTTCTTCCGGATCTCATAAAATTATTTTACTGAAATTCAAAAGCATGGATGAATTTCTAACTTGGTATGCTGATTGAGAGATTTGACTTTAATATATCATAAACTGCTTTGTTATTCATTATCACTATCAGTTAATGGAAGAAAAAAACTAAATTAATTGGATAATTAGTGGAGAAATTCAATTTACATTATATGAATTTTCTGAGGGGACAATGGTAAATTGAAAAAATCATTCCGGGGCGGGTTTGGGCGGATGCAAAACTAATATAAATATTTTGCTAATATGTCTATGTAACATTTAAAAGCATTAGAATATGTGACCACGACCGAGCACCTAATGTTTTTGAACCAAAATGGCATATAAATTTCCGTCCGAAATCCATAAATACTTCCATAAGATATTGTAAATTTAGCTTCAATTCCACAATGAAATTGTATTTATAGCAATGACATCAATAAGTTACAATCTTGAGTCTTGATATAAATTACATATTGATAGTATGAATCATCATATGGGTAGAAATCGTACAAGTTTGATTACGATCGTAATATCACAACAGAATTATTGATAGAAAATATATTTAGATCAGTCATTCCAATTCATATTATTCGTTACCCCGCTAGTATATGACTTCGAAAATTAGTATTTCTAGGTTTGAAACAATGGTGAATCTGAAAAAATATAAAAGTTCGTAATCCAAGGGTGTTGACAAATAACTCTATTTCCCCTGGTTTGCCCACTGTGCCGACTATACTTTAGTATAGTGGCCCAGTATTGAAATCACTGCCTGTATTTTATTTATTACTGTGCCGACTATACTATAGTATAGTGGCCCAGTTCTAATCTTACTGCCTTTATTTATATTATTATTACTGTGCCGACTATACTATAGTATAGTGGCCCAGTTCTAATCTCACTGCCTTTTTATATATATTTTTTCTCCGTATACGGTGCCCTGGCCAGAGCTTTATAGTTTATGGCCTGAAACATGGCATGTAGGTGCGGATGGATCGTCTAATTTGCACCCGGGGTTACGATTTTTTATTAACACATTTTGGAGACATTTTTGACACCTATCAAAATTGTCTGGTCCATAACTCAATAATTGTTTTAGTAAACCTCCAATTTTTATTTCACCATTGAATTCATTTTAAAATTTTGCGTCTGTTGGGAGAAGAATATTTTTAATAATGGGTTTAATTTCTGCCATAAATAAGGTGAAATTTCTTTGTTTACTCACACTCCAGTTTCAGTAAAACTGGTGAATCTAATTCTATTGTTTCAACTTGTAGTAACACAGGTAAACCTCCCAAAGCGGCACCTCCGAGAAGCGGAACAAAATCATTCTCCCGATGGGTGCCGCTTTGGGAGGTTTACCTTTACGAGCAACCTCCGAGAAGCGGCACAACATCATTCTCCCGATGGGTGCCGCTTTGGGAGGTTTACCTGTATATTGATTTAACTTGTTAAATCTTACTCTATTGTTTCAACTTGCGATAAATATATTGATTTAACTTATAAATTCCACCTGGCTTTTATTTAATTGTAGTATATACAATGGATTGAATTAAATTAAATAATATAAGGAATTTGTTGACTCAACTCAACTCACCGTGGATAACATTGCTAAAATAATTAACTACATTTATATAATTTATTCTTTACATCATTAATGAAAGGCAATAAATTCAAGATGGTTTAAGATAGAAACAAAAACATCAAATTTATAATTCCTCCTTTGTACGGTAACAACTTGATAGATGAGTCTAACGAAACACCTTGACGCGTTCATTTAAGGGCGAAAAAAATCCAAATTGCAGCCTGTGTCGACAGCATGTTCCATTGGAGGCACTATCAATAAACCACCAACAAAATATAGTGCCACCAAAGGAACATGCGTCGGCACAGGCTGCAATTTTGAATTTATTTATTTATCCGTAGACGGTGCCCTGGCCACAGCTTTATACATTGAGGGCTGAAACTTGGCATGTAGATTCGGAGTAACCGTCGAATTTGCACCTGGGGTTGCGATTTTGATCAAATTATTTTAGCACCTATTTAAACTAATTATGCTCATAACATGAAATAATTAATAGTGAGCTTGATATAATTTACATATTTGAATAGATAATTAAATTCTACACCTTTTCTCAGAGCACGAATTTTTAAATTGAGCTTAGTTTGTGTCACAATTGAGTTGCAAATTTCATTTGTTTACTAACACTTCAGTTCAATTGAAAGTGTTAATTCTAATTATATTGTTTCAACTTGTGATAATTTTATTGATTCAACTTGTTAAATCTTACCTAATTGTTTCAACTTACGATAATTATATTGATTTAACTTGTGAATTCGAGATGGCTTCTATTCAATCGCAGGAATACTATACAATGAATTGAAACAAATTGAATTAATTAAATAAGGAATTTGTTGAATTTACTCAACTCACCATGGACAACATTGCTAGTATAATTAACTAATTATAGAATATATTATTTATACACGTGACCTTCGTTATATAATGCTTTACTACTGAGTATATTTTGCTGGACCCTGTATTACTTAGAGGCTATTGATTATTAGGAACATGATATCAAGGCATACATAACAGCCTTTAGAATTGTGATATATCACCATTTGATTACGTAATCTCTATTTTTCGTGGGAATTATCGTGTTTTTATAGCCTGCTTTTAGCATAGTTAAACGCCTTATAAATGTTCAAAATTGGAACATGAGGAAGTCCATAGCTAGTTGAATGAAATATATCAAAATTATATATTGAATGTTGACACATTCCTCAGTTGCTAGGGAAATGCATATTTCTCAAAATGAGCCATAACTCAAAAAACTATTTATTTTATGTAAACTATGCTAGTACAGATCTATCCGCAATTGGTAATTTCCTATTCATTGATAGTACATCTAGGCCTAACTTCAATCATATTTGAGATAATGAGTGTATTACCATATGAATAATTAAGTGCTAATAATCTCATTATCTCAAATATTATTGAAATTAGGCCTAGAAAATGTATTATCAATGAATAGGAAGTTACCAATTGCGGATAGATCAGTACTTGCATAGTTTACATAGAATCGATAATTTTTGAGTTATGGCTCATTTAGGAATTATGCATTTCCCTGGCAACCGAGGAATGTGTCAACATTCCATTTATAAATTCGATATATTTTATTCAACTAGTTATGGACTTCCTCATGTTCCAATTTTGAACATTTATAACGCGTTTGACTATGTTAAAAGCAGGTTTTAAAAACACGATAATTCCCACGAAAAATAGCGATTACGTAATCAAATGGTGATATATCACAATTCTAAGGGGTGTTATGTATGCCTTGATATCATGTTTCTAACTTCCTATACAATTATAATGAATTTCTCTGGTCTGTCAATACTAGCTATTGAGATAGATTATTTAACAGGGGCGGCACACCCGGTACGGCTGGTGCGGCGAGCGCCGTACCACTTTTCAGAGTGTTCCCGCGTCGCCGCATCACTTCAGGATGGCCAGCTGTGTAGTACCCAGGGTTGGGGCCGATTACTTTCAGATGATTACGATTACGATTACGATTACGATTTATATTTTTTAAACGATTATGATTACGATTTCGATTACGTTCTATAATTTATTTGTGATTACGATTACGATTACAATTACTATAAACTTGTTATGATTACAATTATGAAAATAACCCAAAATGTATACTAAATGCGGTCTGGCCAAGTCTGATAAATTCGAATCTAAAAGTACTAACAATAATTAAAAGTGTCAATTTCACTGTTACAGTATATATTATGATGGAATTCAAATTAATGTGACTGTTATTGAATAAAAGCACTTTCGCAGGTGCAATCCTACGAATTGATAATATATCCTTAATTTCAAAGATAATACGCTAATAAAATAGCATGATTACGATTACGATATGATTACACTCTAATACAGGGATTCCCAACCCAGGGTACGCGTACCCCTAAGGGGTACGCGAAGCAATTCTTAAAGGGTACGCGTCCATGAGCACCAATTCCAGGTACCAAGTACGAACGAACAATTATTTCACATAATTTACCAAGGAATTGTGGAAAATGTATTCGTTGAGTTTTCTCTTGCGAAATTAATTTACCACAATGATTGATAATCATATATCTACACATGAACAATTACGATATGTCAAGTGTTGTTACGAAAACAAATTTTAACAATAGGAAACCAAGCAAATGTTTGATTGGCCCAATTACTGCTTTCTTACGTAATTCCTAGCAAGTAATAATATTTCTATGAGTTTGTTGCTGTTTCCTATAAACAACTAAATTGATTCCTAGTATAAATTAAGGCTAATCAATATCAGAAACCAAAATAAATATTTATGATCTAAAATACACTCATTTTACAGTTTATTGCATTAAACACTACTTCCATATATGTAGTATATAGATCCAGAAAAAGAAATTACTAAAATCGGTCTAGAACTAAATTTTTTGGTATTTTTGTTATTTTTAAAAATATTAACCCCTATTATGACGAAATTTTTCAAAAAATCACTAAAACGGACAAAGTGAGTTTGCGCCAACATTCGCCCAGAAGTTTATATACCAGACATCATGTTAAATCCTCTTCTCTCGTTTAGTTTATGAGTAGATCTGTGATTTGTCGGGTTGTATAAGCTTTTCGATGCATTCTTCACCTTTTACGACCAAATCGTGACGAAATTCCATGAAAATCCAAAAAAGGGGGGTTTTTTGACCGATTTTTTTTTTTAACATCAAAAAAATAATACTTCTAAATTTGATAGAGCTTATACAACCCGACAAATCACAGATCTATTCATGAACTATACGATAGAATAACATTCAACTTGATATCTTGCATATACACTTCTGTGGGAATGTTGGCGCAAACCCTCTAGGGCAGTAGTTCTCAAACTTTTCACAGCCCGTACCACTTCATCAAATATTAGGGTGTCCGCGTACCACCATAATGATCGATATTTAAATACACCCCTGAAAACGACGTACAGCAAATTGTACTAAAGTACATTTCCATTGTATTTAATAACATCTAAATTTTGATGCATTTTTAAAGTATAATGATCTACCCCCTCTCAAGGGCGTAGCTAGGATGAAGTCTCTGCGCGGTCAAATGAACAAGGAGCGAGCGTAGCGAGCGACCTAACGGTGTCCTTAACATGATTATAATTTTTTCCTATGGTGCTATGCTAATCTCTTATTATTTCGCTTTTCTTAACAGTTCTCAGGCATTAACTTTTAAGGTAAAAACATATGCAATTTCATTCTGAAAGTAAATTCTTCGTATAAGCGTGATTATTTTAAAAATAGAATAAGAGCGTCTATCCATACAACACGTTTTATAAACATGATATAAGCAAATATACTTGTTCTAGAATGTTCTAATTCACAACAGAGCTTCTATTATACTTGTTGAAAAAGGTTAACGTACCCGATCGGTGATTAATCAATTCTATGATACATGATTTAATCACACATCGTCCGGGGACAGATTTTGTTGATAATATACAGATTTATTTGGTATTTTGCATACTATTCTGGTGATAGTTCGTTTTTGATGAAAATAATACTGGTACATTTGAGAGTAGGCATCATATATTGTATAATAATTTTTTCAAACCGTAAACTATCATAATTTTGTCTGAATCCAATTCCGTAGCCCCCTGTCTCCGGCATTGACATTATATTTAGAAAAACGCCATGAAGAGGTCCCCACACGTTTCAAAATATGATGTAATATTCGAAAACATTACCATCCAACTTGAAATGGATTAATAATGTGACCAGGAAGTTAGAACTAAGCTCTAGTGTTGTTTTTAATTTCCAAGTTTGTGGTCACATCACTGAAATCACACCACCATATATGGGTATGCGAATTATAGAATGGTAGCGATTTGGATTATGGTCTCATTTATTCTACCAATGAGTTTGTAATGGGATATTTATGTGATTACATGGTTAGAGCTAAGCTCTAGCGTCTATACTTTAGGAGAGAGTAAATTTGCTGCGTAATCAGAAATGGGCACATTACATGCCCATATAGGGATCATTTTGTAAACGGTGCGTCTTAGGGTCATAAAATGTATTATTGAGGGATAGGAAGTTGGGTATTGCGAGCATTTTGAGACGTATAGTAAGATTCTAGCACCTTGGGTGCCTGAGAATGAAAATGGACGATAAAATGTTCCCTCGAATTAGATTATAGGCCATAAAAGTTGTAAATTTCACATATTAAGTATTTTTTTTGATCAATTGTTGCTTATTTTCGTCAATGATAGCTTGAATAGAGTTTTGATACTACCAATCTCACCATTGTTGAGGAAAACAATACTGATAATCTTTTAAAGTCGTGAAACCAGGGATCCGCTCTACACAATAGGTCATAACTCTGAGAATACGCTTGGACGAGACTCCAAACCATGTACAAACGATATTTATGATCCTTCGGCGTTGCTTGGTTAAAAAAAAAAAAATCGGGTCATGTTGAGTTTTGGACTAAATTTTCGGTTTTTTTCATGTTAAGGACACCCCTAAGGGGTTTGGGAGTATACCCCCAGGATTTTTTGCAGAGTTAATGTTAAATACTAATCTACATGCAGAAAGCATAATTTGCTAACAAAAACAAAATACAATTGATTTAGAATGTGTAGTCTAGCAACATTAGAGAATTGAAGATATTGACGGTGTTGAATAATATCAACAATAAACTGCCAAAAATTCAAATGGCTGAAAAAAGTATTTCCCAGTTCCCCTGACTCCTCCTCCCTCCGCCTATAGCTCCGCGTACCACTAGAAAGGAGCTCGCGTACCACCAGTGGTACGCGTACCACAGTTTGAGAACCACTGCTCCAGGGTATAGGAATTTAACATTACGAAATTTAAAAAATCCATTTTCAAAAAAAGTATTTGTAAAATGGAAATTTCAATGGTTGTTTCATTATATACTATGTATAAGTGTTCTACAGTAAAACAATGGATAAGCTGAGACCATAATTCTTTGCTGATATTGATTAGCCTTAACCGAGTACGCGTACATCATAATACAATTTATAATTGCATTTTAATAATCTCTATTTACATTTCTACTTAATTAAAAAGTTTTTAACCTTGTTGCAAATGGCTTCAGGAGGAATGAAGAGAAATTATTCCAATGAATACATCAAATTTGGATTCACACAGATTCATGTAGGTGGTTTTGAACGCCCTCAGTGTGTTATCTGTTTTAAGACACTTTCTGCTGATAGTATGAAACCAAGCCTCCTTAAAAGGCATCTTAATGGATGTCACCCCGAGCTTAAAGATATTGACGTTCTGTATTTTCAAAGGAAAGAGAATGGCGTAAAACAAGTCAGGTTAGATACGACTGGAACATATAAGCAACAAACAATTTCAGCTATTGAAACTTCGTATGTTATTTCTTTGAAAATTGCACAGCAGAAGAAACCTCATACAATTGGGGAAAGTTTGATTCTCCCTTGCATCAAAGAAACTGTGAGATTAATGCTAGGTGAAGACAACGCAAATAAATTAGCGCCGTTATCACTTTCAAATAACACTGTTCATCGTCGTATCATAGATATGTCAGAAGATGTCAAGTTACAGGTTATAGCCGAGGTGAAAGCAGCGCCATTGGGAATATTCAGTATTCAGCTGGATGAGTCTACTGATGTTTCTTCATGTGCTCAGTTAATATGCTTTGTCAGATATATTTATGATGGTGATTTCAAAGAAGATTTTCTGTTTTGCCTTCCTCTACAAACAACAACAAAAGGAATTGATATATTTGAAAAGGTGAATGAATTTTTTATTGATAACGGTTTGGACTGGAAAAATCTTTGTGCAATCTGTACTGATGGAGCTCCAGCAATGTTGGGATGTCGTTCAGGATTCCAAACCCGAGTTAAGGCACAAGTTTCAGATGTCATGTCATTACATTGTATGATACATAGACATGCTCTTGCTTCAAAAACCCTCCCTCCTCTACTTTCTGATGTAATGTCTGGAGTTATTAAATTGGTCAACTACATCAATCGAAGTGCATTGAATACGCGTCTCTTCCGAGAGTTATGCAAAGAATTTGATGCCAGTTCAGAAAACCTTCTATTTCACACAGAGGTACGTTGGCTTTCCAGAGGCAATGTCTTTAAAAGAGTATTTGAATTACGCGCAGATATTCAAGAGTTTGTTCACCAACAGAAAAATCCACACATGCTATTTCAATTTAATATTGAAGATCGGAGCTTTGAACTTGCCTACCTCGTCGACATCTTTTCTAGACTGAATTTATAAAACTTATCGATGCAAGGAAAATAAAGCACAGTGATTGATTTTGTGGATAAGGTCAAAGCATTCTTAATGAAATTGGAGTTGTGGACTAATCAAATTAGGAAAGGAATATATAATCAATTTCAGACTTTGGATGCGCACATTTTAGAAAAGAAAAATACTCTAGATTCAGACACAAAAGGAGCCATTCTGGAGCACTTGAGAGTACTAAAACAAGAATTTATTTCCTATTTTGAGGATTTGAGTGATAAAAACTTCAAGTTTACCAGAAATCCTTTCAAAGTAAATGTTGATTCCATCCCACCCGCTGAACAGGAAGAGTTCATTGAATTAATTAATGATAGCAATGCTAAAGATATGTTCGCTGAAATCTCTCATTCGTTTCTGGTGCAGGATGGTCAAGTTATACCCCAATGTGTCTAAAATGGCCATCAGGATCCTACTCCCTTTCCCTTCTACATACTTATGTGAATCTGGTTTTTCTACACTTGTATTGATCAAAACAAAACACAGAAACCGATTGTCTGTAGAAGACGACATGCGATGTGCAATTTCTAAAACTGAACCTGATATAAAAAAACTTACTATGTTGAAACAAGTTCAACCTTCTCATTGATTAATGTGGAAAAATATTACGTAACATTTTTTCATTATTGAATTAAGTATCATATTAATTACCGTATTTATTCGAATAGTAGCCTCTATTCGAATAATCGCCTACCTCCAATAATCGCCTCCCTAAAGTAGCAAATAAAAATATATTACTGCTACCCGGAGTAAACATTTATATCTAATATAACTCACAATAAGATTATCAACCGATTATCATAAATAAATTGTAATAAAATGTGATATTCTAGAAAATTGCTCAAAATTATTGGTCCAAAAATGGAGTAAAAAAATAATCGCCTAGGCTACTATTCGAGTAAATACGGTACATTTATTATACATATTACGTTACATTATATATATACATATTACCAAAAATTTACCGGGGGTACGCGGATAGGGTAAATGTTTCGAAGGGGTACGCGAGAGGGAAAAGGTTGGGATCCCCTGCTCTAATAGAATCATCTAATTATGATTACGATTACGATTCAGCGAAATGTGTAATCGATTACAATCGATTACGATTGTAATCGTAATCGGCCCCAACCCTGGTAGTACCACCTCCATCTGTTCGAAATTATACAATTCATTGATAATTTATCCAAATAATGCTTTTATGATCGGTGGACCACGCTCAAATACCTGGTATTGAACCGCCAACCGCATTCAAATACCTTGTGCGGATTCACCGGACCACATTAAAATACACTAAAAGTCTCCGCCGTGCCACTTTTCGAAAGGACGTGCCGCCCCTGAGATATGTCAGCTAATAATCAATGGCCTTTAAGTATTCCATGGTTCGGAGTAGTAGTAAGGCCATATATAACGAAGGTCACGCTATACATTATAAATGAATGGCGTTAAACTCAAGATGGTTTAAGATGAAAAAAAAACTTCCGATTTACCAATCGTTCCTTGTAGCTCGTGACCATGAGACAAATGTGTCATAGCACCCTCACTTGATGGTGACATAGCAAAAAAAATCAAAAATTGCAGCTGTGCAGACAGCATTTTCCTTGGAGGCACTATAAATTACCCAACCAGTAGCCACCACCACCAAAGGGAAATGCTTCGGCACAGCTGCAATTTTGGATTGTTTTTCTCCGTAGACGGTGCACTGGTCACCCCTTTATACATTGAGGTCTGAAATTTGGCAAGTAGGAGCGGTATGACCATCTAATTTCGACCTGGTGTTAGGATTTTTGATCAAATTCTTTTGACACCTATTTAAACTAATTAGTGCTCATAACATGAAATAATTAATATTGAGCTTGATAAAATCTACGTGTACGGATAGATAATTTAATTCTACACCTTTTGGCAAATCACAAATGTTCAATTTGGCCTAGGTTTGTGCCATATTTTGGGTGCCAATCTTCTGTGTTTCCTCGCACTTCAGATTGATTAAAACTGTTAATTCAATTTCCATTGTTTCAGCTTGTAATCAGGGTTGATAAAAATCATGATTTTTTAAAAAAAATCAAAAAAATCCGATTTTTTTGATTTAAATTAGATTTTTTGATTTAAATCAGGATTTTGATTTTAATTGTTTTTTTTTTGCAATCTATATCACACTGGCGTATATTCTTTGGCTAATAGATTAATTACATTGTTAGTGACTCATTATCAATGTATTTCTTTTCTTTTCGCAAAAAACAATAGTCATAAAAAATCTGATTTAAATCAAAAAAGTCTTGATTTAAATCAAAAAAGTCCGACTTTTTGATTTAAATCAGACTTCTTTGATTAAAATCAGATTTTTGATTTAAATCATGATTTAAATCAATGATTTAAATCAAACAACCCTGCTTGTAATAATAATTATTTTGAATCTAATTCTATTGTTTCAACTTGTAATAAATATATTGATTAAAACTTGTTAAATCTGACTCTATTGTTTCAACTTGTGATAATTATATTGATTTAACTTGTGAATTCGAGCTGGCTTCTATTTAATTATAGTACTGTATTACTATACAATGGATTAAATATAATAAAATAATATAAGGATTTTGTTGAATTACTCAACTCACCGTGGATGATAACATTGCTAAATAATTAACTATTTAAATAATCTATTATCAATACATAATGAATGAATGGCATTAAACTTAAGAGTCAAGATGGTACAAGATAGAAAGAAGCTTGAAATTTATCAATCGTTCGTTTGTCCCGTGACAACGGGATACAGACAATTCGTGACAAGACAATTCGTGACAAGACAATTCGTGACAGACAATTCGTGACAGGACAATTCGAGACAGAGACAATTCGTGACTGGACAATTCGTGACAATTATTTTATTTTTTCGAATTTTATTACTTACGATTGCTTCTAGTGCAGCTTAGAAGTTTAGCTTTTAATGTATTAGCTATCTTTTAGCATCATAGAGCGCCGAAGATTGAATAAGTGCCGGGTCAATAAAAATGGCATTGGTATGGTAAAATTATAACACATTAATAAATAGCTGGACAGTAATTACATTGGCAACTACGGTATGTATTCTGTCGCTGAAAACCATTGAAAACCTCCAAAATATTATTTTCTGGATTTTTCAAAAAAAAAATATGATAAATTTGGCCCACGAAAACAATAAGCGTTGGGGCGCTAATTCTAAAAAATATAAATTAATAAATTAAATTCAAAAATTCGAAAAAATAAATAATTGTCCAAAATAATTGTCACGAATTGTCCTGTCACGAATTGTCTCTGTCACGAATTGTCTCTGTCACGAATTGTCCTGTCACGAATTGTCTGTCACGAATTGTCTTGTCACGAATTGTCTTGTCACGAATTGTCTTGTCACGAATTGTCTGTATCCCCGTGACAACTTGATAAATGAGTGTAAACCCCTTGAGGCGATCATGACATTTCGAAAAAAATCCAAAATTGCAGCCTCCAAAGGTAAATGCGTCGCACAGGATGCAATTTTGGATTTTTATTATTCTACCGTGGCTCATCCACAGAACAGAGTTTAATTAACTAAGAACCCAAATTTTTTGGAAATGTGTCTCATCGTCCTGGGTTACAGATGTGCACCTGGGTCACGATTTATGATTATATTTTGTTGGATACATTTTTACACATGTTTAATGTTAGAAAAGACCAATAAACAGTGCGCGAATATTCAATTTCTATGCATTCGATAGAGAATTTAATTCTACACCTTTTCACAGCAAATTAATTTTCAAATTGACCTTAGTTTGTGCAACAAATTTCAACAGAGAGCTTTAAGCAATTACGTGATTGATTAAAAATATTTCTCGATGGCTAATCAGAATTTTTGAGAATTCGGGATATTTATAGAAAATTCCGATTAGTCATTCAAGAAATATTTTTAATCAATCACGTAATTGCTTAAAGCTCTCTGTCGCCCCCGTGCTACTAGTTAGTACTAACTATATAGGCATTAACATCGCATTGATAACTACCCAAATTTCCACAGTGGCTAAAAATCGCAGTTGGTAGGGAATAGATATATGTGTGCACTTTAGCATAATATAATGTATTATTTGCATATGGGTTATCGATGTTTAGAAACTGATTGAACATATCGAAATTTAGATACAGCTCATACTTTGTCTATTATGACGTCATGATGATTTCACAAAATTTTTAGAATTCTTAAATCTGCTAATTCTTTGGAGCAGGGTTTCATCCCGGCGTATTCGACGCGCCTCCAGGCGCGTAATTTCAAAAGAAAACTTTTCTAGGCGCGCGAAAATCGAGAGATGCTCCCATAGACGTAATACAAATTGAGCATTTTAGGCGCGTGTGAGCGAGCTCAATCTTAATCTAGGCGCGCGGGAAATTTTGCCAGTATGAAAGCCTGCTTTGGAGTTAGCTTAATACTGTGTATTATTTACATATAGGTTTTCGGTGATTAGAAACTTTTGACAATTTCTAAATTTTCGTATGGGTTGTAATTTTCCAGTCATGACGTCATCCTAAGATTTGTGTTATTTTATTATTTACATAAATTTTTACTTTTTACAAAATCTTTAGCGTTATCACAATTACATATATGTAATCTATTTGTGCTATATGATACTTGAGAAATCTAAAGTCTTTGGTAAAATGGAGAATTAGGGGAGTTGTCTTTCCACAATAATTTTCCGGAGCAAGACGTGATTTGAATAGGTTTGAAACAATAAAGTATGAAACATTTTTTCTGTGTTTGTGCTCAGTTGGTTATATACAGTATGGCTCCCAGAACCATCTAAGCCGTCTGCGATTCTGAAAGTCAATGGAAAATCTTATTTGGGAGAAGAAGCAATGGTTTGTAATATCCTTGAAAAGGTATGTTGGACATACTGAGCGTATGGTACACTTACGCCGATAGATGTAGGATTTGGGTAGAGTTGAATTACAGGACGTATTATTATCGCATTTCTATGCTCAGCTACTCTTTGATATGCTGGAAAATGAATATCGCTAGTTAACAAATGCTGGCGCGCAATTGTGTATATTTCCTCTTCCCGATTTCCAATAAATCTATAAGGAATAATGCCTTGTCGACTTCAAGCTCTTTCTTTACAAGATTCCCAAAGCGGCCGCTGAAATTGTCAGAGACAATTGATTTGGATATTTGAGAAACCTTTTTGTTGTTTTCTTCGTTAGATAATATTTGCAATGCGGGCAGCTATCTTTACTTTTGAGGTGTTTTCAATTTTTGAAAGTAACTTTATTGCTTCTAGTACACTTGAGAGGCGTGATCGTTGTTGTTTCAGGGAAAGCTCATCTATATTCTTCCTATGGTGTAGAGATTTTTCAACTGTATTAGTAATATCAGGAAGAAAAATTTATAATTTTGTCGGTTGAGGCTCCAGAGAAATTTCTGAATTCGACCAATCACCATCCAAACTATTTAAAGTTTTTTTAGCTTTTCTGACATTATCACGTATTCTGCGGAGAGTAGCATGCAAACAATCTTTCTTACCTTCATCTAAAATTCTAAATCAAGATGTCCTAGATCTGAAATTGTTTCGTCGATATTATTATCATTGCTCTTCAAGATTTTTGCCAAATCAAGCCGGGTTTTGGAGAACAGTTAGAATTTAGCCATGAGTGGAACAACAAATAAATGCTTGATTGAATGATTAAGTATTTGTGTTAAAATGTAGTTAGAACTATATAAATACAAGACGAGCCACATCAGTGGTTGATTGGTTATAAATGTATGGTGTATTTAATTACATGACCGCAATACTTAGTATATGGTATTTACATAGCAAGCGAAATACGAGAATGGAATGTGGCTATAATTATTGTCTTGCGCACTGTTTCGGGGCCAGATTTTTTGTATTTAACTAGTGATGACATTGGTCATGAACATGTATTAATATTGGCTTGTCTTTCTCTGACTATTTTTTTCCAGAACACTCGGAATATTTTTTTGAAAAATAAACTGTTCTTTAGACCAGTTAAGTTCAAAAATGTTATTTCAGAAAAATTATTCAATTTTCAGTCGAGATAATCAAATATTCTGATTCAGAAAGCTTGAATTATCTACTGTACAAGTTTTCATAAGAATAACATGCTTGGCTAAACTTTGATGAGCTATTTTACATAGTGCTTATTTAAGAAATATTCGTAACCACAAAATGTAATTGAATTTTAGAAATGTTTGGTTTTCGATTTATGAGACTTATAGGTACTCAATTGACTTCAAATTTAAACTGTGTGAAATTTAAATAGTTTAGAATAATTAGCAATCAAAAACAAGTCAAAATATGACCATCACATTTTTCTCTATTTCCTGGTGTTAAGCCACTGTGATTTCTCAAGTAACTTTGTTTATAGTAAAATTTCAATTAATGTTAAACTAAATGATATGTCATTTAATTCCATATTCACATACCTGACTGTAACTCGGAATGTATATGAGCTAGAGAGTCAAACTTTGTTATAAATGATAGCTAATAAAGAGAGTAAATAGAATACAAACTAAGGAAGATAATTAGCTTTTTCAATTCCAGAAGGAACTTAGCCTTAAGGTTAAGTATCCCCTGGAAATCTAAAGTGTATTTGGGCACGTTAGTTTGTCCCATAATACCCCTTCCAATTATCTATTGTTTATGACAAAGTTTGACTCTCTAGCTTATATACTTTCCGAGTTACAGCAAGGTATGTGAATATGGAACTAAATGAAAAATGATTTACCATAACATTAATTTAAATTTTTCTATAGTCAAAACAATTTCTCAAATTAGGGTTATTATCAATGCGATGTTAATGTCAATATAGTTAGTACTAAGTAATATCACGGGAGCGTCAGAGGGATTTTTTGATTTAGTGTTTACTTTTCACACTACGTGGGTGATCAGTCGGAATTTTCAGAATGATGAAACATTCCTGAAAATTCTGATTAGTCACTCGAGAAATATTTTTATTCAATCACGTAATTGCTTAATTTAATTATTTCATAATGGAATCCAACTTAGATTGTTTACAATTTCCTGTGAATACTTGAATAGCCTTTTGATTTATCTTGTCTACAAGATAAGCGATTACATTATATTCCCCTGTCATAGATTGCTCTTTTAAGAAATATTGGATATTTGGGACTCAAGACAAAGCATCTCCAATGAAGCTTTCTCAATTTCTGGCGGTTGGATTGTTTCTTCTTCATCAGAGCTAAATTCTCATCATTTTCTTTTCGTGTCAAATTCTCCAGAATGCGTGATTCCCAATCTCCTTCTAAATTATCCGTAATTGGAATTTCTTCATCAATTCAAGCATATACCTGGGGATCTATAAAGATATTATCGAAGATATTCGGTACGTGGCTATTTTGAGCAATTCACCAACTGTTTCAATGTCTTTATCTTCCTCATCATTATGTACTGCGTTATTCTTGTCGAATCTTAGCCCACATCTTGAAAAACATTTGTACAGTAATGAGACGTACTTCTTTGAGAGCAGTTGATATTCATCGACAAGCATCCAGGTTGTTATTGCTTCGAGCAATTGTTTCTGCGGAATTGTTGTCGTTAATGTGACTAAGCACACGTCGGAGAAGCAGTTTCCGATAGTGTAGCTTCAGGTTCTGGATAATACCCTGATCAAGTGGCTGTAGAACGGACGTAGTATTTGCGGCTAAAAATACCAATTTATTTTGTCGGTTAGGAAATCAACTGGAGGATGGCAGGGAGCATTGTCCAAGAACAATAAGATATGCCGATCCTGTTACGCACTCTTGTGTCAAATACGTTTATCCACTCGTGATATAACTGACTAGTCATCCAAGCTTTCTTGTTTGCACGATAGGTCACAGGTAAATGGTATGTTGGAATATTCTTGAAGCATCTTGGATTTAAAGAGTGGCCAATAATAAATGGTCGCTCAAATTCTCCTAATGCATTTACACATAGCAAACAAGTTTCTCGATCTTTTGAGCGTTTCCCACCAGTACGGTCATTTGCTCGAGCATGCATAGTTTTGTCTGGAAGAGCTCGATAAAATATTGAAAATATCACGTAGTTGGTAAACACACCATATAGAGAGGTATTAAAAAGCAGTAGCGTAACCAGGATTTTCTATGGTGCGGGCCTAGGTCGGGCACGTTATATTTATACAAAAGGAATAAGTTATGATGGCACACATTTACTATATATTCAATTTGTCCTGTTTTTTTGACAATGAATATTGATCGAATAAGGGGTTAGGTATAAAATATAGCTGATGGGAATTACCAGGGGGCGCATGCAATTGTTCGAATTTTGATGTTGTCAATTGTTCGACTCTTGATGTTGTCAATTGTTCGACTCTATTTTAGAGGAGTTGTCAATTGTTCGACTCTATTTTAGAGGAGTTGTCAATCGTTCGACTCTATTTTAGAGGAGTTGTCAATTGTTCGACTCTATTTTAGAGGAATTGTCAATTGTTCGACTCTATTTTAGAGGAATTGTCAATTGTTCGACTCTATTTGGAACAGATTTAGTTGTTATTTTATGAATGTAATTCTATATTATTTCACTTAATTTGTTTGGTTTTGAATATAATACTGTTTAAAATAGGCAAAAATGTTTGTTAGTATTCGCATCGTAATTCTGTATTATTTCACCTAATTTGTTTGATTTGAATCTAATACTGTTTAAAATAGGCAAAAATGTTTGTTACGATTCCATCGTAATTCTGTATTATTTCACCTAATTGTTTGGTTTTAAATCTAATACTGTTTAAAATAGGCAAAAATGATCGTTAGGATTCGCATGTACATGAATGAAGCAAAACAACAGCATAAATTTATCAATTACTATAAATAGTGTACAGTGATACCTCGTTTTACGCGGTATTTTAACGCGGAATAATTTTTATAGCAAAAACTTTTTTACGCGATCCTCAACTCGTTTTACGCGGTTTATCTATGATTTTCATACAATTAATTCTCTTTTTTATCGAGATTTTAGATAATTTTTAAGTTTTAGTGGCAACAAAGCGGTTCTACATTTCCAAAAAACACAAAATGATAATTTAGGAATACAGTGGAGCCTCCCATAACGGGCACTCCAAATAGCGGACAACCTCTACATAACGGACAACCCTCGTGGCACGGATTTATTTATTTAGCATATGTCTAATAGAAAAGCAACCTCTAAATAGCGGACAACCTCTAAATAACGGACAACGGTTCCGGTCCCAAGGTGTCCGTTGTTCAGAGGCCCTACTGTAGTAGATAGTTTGAGATATGTATTTGTCATATAGTAAGTTAATCAAAATATATCATTGGTCAAATGAATACATATTTGCTTCACTATACAAACTAAAGATACCCGGTTGTGGGACGTACCCGTAGGTGTTGGGTTGCGGTGTGAAGGGAATTTTAATTCCCTTCACACCACAATTCCCTTTCTGTGGGAATTCCCATGTATTCTCACAAGTTGGTCTCCATCAGGATTAAAATAATTTCCATTCCAATCCATATTGGATATCCCATGGGAATTCCCATGGGATTAACATACAAACGGAAACCTTGGCTATCTGAGGTCCGGATGTTGGAGGTTTTAGTGTTTAAATACTAGGTATTTAAAATTTTATTCGATGTTGATCATATTTGGAAACGCATCTATTGGTTTAATATGTGTTACTATGAGAATAGACCGTTTTTTATACGCGATTTCGTTTACGCGGGCTTTTCAAGGAACGCATCTACCGCGCAAAAATAGGGATACCTGTATACAGGGGCGGTCGCAGGATCTGGCCAGCCCGAGGCAAAAGAGCAGCTTTTAATATAAATCCGGGGCATGCTCCATGTAATTATTCTACCAATTTGGTTGGAACCCGGGGCAAAATATTTTGACCCGGGGCATTTGCCCCGGATGCCCCCTCCCCTGGGACCGCCACTGCCTGTATATGATTCTGTTTGCTAACTTTCATTTATTTCATCTGGTGATCTCTTAAATGGAAAACGAGTTAGATACTTACAAGCATATTAGAGGCAAAATATATACAACAACAGATGATCACAAATATCAGTCATACTATTGGAAGGGTTACCACTGTTAACCATACCGATTATTCTGAAGAGTCTAACGAATCTGATGAAGAAAATATAGTTACTGACAATCAGAATAGTTGTGTAGTTTGCCTCACTATCCGAACAACTACCTGGATATTTTATCTTGCAGGCACGCAAATTGTTGGCTGAGTGTGCTAAAAGAATTGAGGAATTAAGAGATCCCTGTCCAATCTGTAGTACTCAGATCGAAACAAGTTTTCAAATATTTACTAATTAGTCATTAGGAGTAGAGTATCAGTATTTTAAATCTCTGAAGTCTAGTTTCAGTATTATTGTTAGGAGAGTTGTTGCATTACTATTAAACTAAATATTTCAGTCGATAGTGTTACAAATACATACAATTTAAGATATCTGTACCAAAATAGAGTTGAAAAGCAATTGACAATTCTTCTCAAATAGAGTCGATTAATTGATAATTCCTCTCAAATAGAGTCGAACAATTGACAAATCTAAAATTGAGTCGAACAATTGACCTGTCCCCACTTGAGCGAAATGGATTTGAGCGAAACCCGTTTGAGCGAACCCGTTTGAGCGAACCCATTTGAGCGAAGTCGTAGATGAGCGACGAACTCTTTTAGCGAACCCCCAAAACAGCGAATTAAGAAATGCAATGTATAAGGAATATTAAGTTATTAACGTGATAATGTTCAACAATGGAAGTGTGTAAACTAAGCAAATGCACTACTATTTGCATATATAAATAGAGGATACAAGTTAATTAATCAATCATAGAGTACATTTTCTTACACCAAATTTATGGCATCACGTTATACAACCACGAAAAATTATCCAGCCTTAAGTTTTGAAGGCTATTCATATAGATTTGACAAATTTAATGCGAGTAATACGAAAAAGCGATGGCGATGTCGTACCCGGGATTGCAATGGAAGTTTATATACAAATAACGACCAAGGTAATACAGACATCGAGCTTTTTACTACTCATAAAGACCATTGCTATCCGGATCCAGACAGGAGATTGGTTGAAGAAGTTATTTGTGATCTTAAGATAAAAGTGCGAACACAATAACTCCTATCACTGTCTTATATAATGAATCTTCTGCCCTGCTTTCACAAAATCATACTGCTGCATCACGATTTCCTTTGTTCATTCAAATTGACTCTTCATTATATCGTGAAAGGCTTAGCCATTTCCCTACACTTCCAATGTCGCGAGCTGAACTGAATATACGAAGTCAACTAAGAAAAACAATTGCAGGTTGTAATTTTCACATGTTTTATTCGGCCAATAATGATATAGTAATTTTTAGTACAGAAGAAAATATTCGTAGGCTTTCTACCAAGTCTCATTGGTGTGCTGATGGAACATTTAAGAGTGTACCTAAAATATATACCCAGATTTTCACTATTCATGGCTTTGAGGGTGACAAACTCATTCCATTGGTTTATTGTCTACTATCCTCTAAAACACGAGCAATATATTCTCAAGTCTTTCGGTCCCTTAAGGATAAAGCTGACAGCCTAGATGTACTTTTGATGCCTACTTTATTTACTTGTGATTTTGAAAGTGGTTTAATATCAAGTATCAAGACAGAGTTCCCCACCACTCGTATTCGCGGGTGTTACTTTCATTTTTGTCAAGCAATATATAGGCGTGTACAACTATTAGGTTTATCACCTATCTATATACATCACGAAGGTCATAGAATGTATATTCGAAAACTTCTTGCGATTGCATTTATTCAGGTAGATCTAATCCATCAAACCTTTGACGACTTAAAACAGCATTGTCCTCTTGAGGTGGAAAGTCTTTTTGAATACTTTGAGAACTACTGGATTAACACTGTTGATCACAATCTTTGGAATATGCATGGAATTCAACGGAGGACAAATAACAATCTTGAAGGTTGGCACTTGCGTCTAAATCGCGCCATTGGGAAAACGCATGCTAATATTTACGAATTCATCTCAAAATTGATCAGAGAGCAAGGAGCAACAGAAACTATATTATTCCAAATTGAAGCTGGCAATATCAAACGACACTCAAATAGCACTAAGTATAAGCAAATCAATGAAAGAATTGACATTATCACAAGGGAATAAGAACGTGGAAGAATTTCTACTTGGAATAGCACACAATTTGTCTCAACCCACAAATATTTCACTTTAACAGACATATTTTAGTGAACTTAACACACTTCTATAAAAATAATAATTACCGGTACTCATCTTTTGTTTTAATTATTTCATATTTCTTCAAGTATATCCTTTATTAATATATTGATCTTCCACTAACCCATTAAATCAATTTATATTCCTTATACATTGCATTTCTTAATTCGCTGTTTTGGGGGTTCGCTAAAAGAGTTCGTCGCTCATCTACGACTTCGCTCAAACGAGTTTCGCTCAAGTGGGGACGAATCGAACAATTGACAACATGACAAATTCGAACAATTGACAACATCAAAATTCTAACAATTGCAGCTTCCCCCTGGGAATTGCTTATACATAGTTAACAAATAATAAGTACCTAATTAGTTCAACAATTAAAATAATAAAATAATGTTTCAAAAAGCATCAATAACAACATATTAATTATTGCTAATTTTCAGGTCCCTCAGGGCGGGCCTAGGGTCCACTAGGGCGGGCCTAGGTCCCTCAGGCCCGCCCCTGGATACGCCACTGATGACAACCCTAGTAAAACCGAGTCGAACTAGTGACAACCTTCAGAATTAGAACTAATGCATGCACCCAACTAACGCTATCTAGAAATACGCCTATACACTAAATATAACCAATAATACGTCTAAATAATTGTTATAGAATCAATAATAGTGTCAATTTCAGAAGTTTGTGCAATACTATCTGCCCTACAACATTTTGATCTTATGAATGTCCAGACTGACCACATCGTTTACAGATAAACATCTCCGATAGCTCACTGAAACTGGATCACTTTGGGAGGCTAATCTAACAAATATATCCATAATATTAGTTTCGAAACTATCTTTTCGAGCCAAAGTTTCAATAAAATTTCTTTCAAAATTTCTTTAATCCAAATCCAGAGTTAGATTCACGAATCAATTCCTCAGAGTGGGCTAATAATTTGTCTAAAGTTGGTGTGATACTCGCCCAGAGAAATGAATCTAAAATCAATAGATAAGTGTCTTTGCACACTTTTCCCAACTCCACTGTCTTCACTTTTCTACTGGAATTATACGCTTGAGTATGTATCTTTGCTAATGCTGGTCAATGGGGATTTGCAATAGCCGATAGTACACATTCTAAAAAACTTGTTTCGTTAGAGAATGCTCTTAGAGCTACGTTTACTGTAGAGGTTGTTCCACCACTTGAGTCTGGTTGGTCAACTTTCAAACCAGTATTTTCTTGAATTAGTGTTTGAAGGAATTTCATCGACTGTTTGATCGCGGGGGAAGTTGGAGACCAGCTAAAACCAACAGAAACCAACAGATTAAACCACCGAAAGATGCAAGTATACGAGTGTAGATGAGATGCTGAATGTATGTATATGGTAGAAATAGGTGTGTCTGTCAAGCCGAAACGCTCACTACTTGGAAGTGCAAAGAAGGAATCTGTACCTTCAATATCTGAGAAAAACTGTCTAGCGTCAGTAATGGTTCTGTTGATGGGGAATCCATCAAGTACCAAGACTTTATCTTTCAAATCTTTATGTGTGGCAGTGCACATTTGACAACTAGCACCTCCTGAACCAGATAGGATTGTCGCCATCTTTCCGTCGAACATGGATCGAATAATATCGTCAACTACTAGACCTCTATCGAGAGATACACCAGTTCCGAGCTTTGCTGTTTCAGGATTGATCTTATCTTTCATAAATTTCCGGATATTATCTTTACATTCCTTCGCAGGCAGCACAAAGAAAAATGAGTCTCTGTGAGAATGGAGAATTGTTTCTCCAAACAACCGTGTCCGATTTTGTATGGATGGATATTGGCTTAAAGCAAAATAAAATGAAATTATTTGTTCTTGTCTTGGTGTGTGCTGGTTATAGATATTATGGCAACCACAGCCATTAGGCCATCAGCAATTCTAAATGTTAACGGGAATTCTTCGCTAGCTGGAAGATTTAAAGTAGATAATATTCTCTCCAAGGTTTGTTGAACTTGAAGAAAATACGAAGTGTATACACCAATTGGCTGGATTGGGTCTAGATACAAGTGTATAGAAGGCCGCGAGATCAAAATATTTCTTAGATCTGCTATCTTGTTGTATGAAGGAAAGATAATATTTTCTGGGATCAATGTTTGGCGAAGTTGTGTGTATATTCTTCTACCCACTCCAACTAAATCGAGCACGAATAAAGCTTTATCTAGTGAAACAACTTTATCTTTTAAGTTACTGAATCCACCATTAGCCACTATTTCTTTAGCAACATTGGAAACCTGACGGTTGTCTTCTTCATTGGCTAAAGTTGCAATGATAAAGCTGCAATTACTACAGGACTAGAATCTTCAATGGCAGCAACCTCCCTTATTTGCTCCCTAATGAAGGACAGTCTGGATCTTTGTGAATGCAAAGAAAAAATCAATAGAGACTTTCTTGTCTGAGACGTTTTCGAAATTTCGGCTGGCCCTGAAGATTTAAAGGATAGCTTGCTAGGTTTTGATTCCCAAGGAATTTCGGGGTCCTCCACTCAATATTTAATAGTTCCAAGGATTTCTTAGTTTTCTTTAAATTAGAGTGAATTATTCTCATATATGAAGTAACAGAATCTGTCAATTCTTCTTCAATATTTAAAAGAGTTATTACTTCATTGACTGCTTCTGGAATGTTGAATTCATTCTTCTTCAAAATGTACGCAAAATCACGACGGTTCCGTGGAAAAGACACTTTAGCCATTGGTAAATTGTTTAATTATATGTTACAGAGTTAGAATACTGAAAGAATAAATGTTAGCTAAATATGTGTTACCATTTACATATTATATAAAGGGTAGATAGTGGCATAGCATTAATACATAGTGGTCTGTAACAGAATGCAACATAGCAAATGTATTGAGAGTTGCCTAGCAACGAAAAATAGAGAATGGAATTTGAATATAAATTCTATATTGCGCATCGAAGCGCATCTAAATATTTTAATATGTTGTATATGTTCCATCATAGAATGGCCACAGGAAATTTCTAAGGTATAGAATGCTATATGTGTTTTAGCGGATATTGATAATTTTTTGTCTCTCAGCTTCAAAGAAAAATTTGAGAAGTTAATAACATATTTGGATCAATTTGACAATTTGAATAGATTGAATGTGTTAAGTTTAGGATGTATAAGAAGAGTAATGTATATTGCAGATACAAACGAAATCCTAGCAAATTGAAATTCTTATTATTTTGAAAATGCAATCTAAGGAATTTTGATAAATATATTATTTCATCTTTAACAGTTGCAATTACACAATTATAAATCTATTTATTTCATAATTAAGCAATTTCTACACCTCGAAATTTTTAACTATTCCGTGCCCCAGACCACTGTGGAATGGGCTGTCGGGTCAAATGGACAAGAACCGGACGAATGCAGCAAATCGGGACGAATTAACCTGATCGGACGAAAATGAATCTGAATTTAGCTGAAAGGGACGAATAGATTTGAAAAGGGCAAATGAATCTGAATTTAGCTGAAAGGGACGAATAGATTTGAAAAGGGCGTATCGATATAACGGGACAAATGAACTGAAAGGGACGAATGGAACTGAACGACGAATGGACCTCAACGGGTCCAAAGGCCTTGAACGGGATGAATCAACCTGTACTGTCAGGTTCTGGTCCATTCATCCCCTTCATGTCCATTTGTCTTCTGCATGATCATTTGTCTCTTTCCAGACATTTGTAATGCTCATGTTCATTCGTGGCGTTCCAGTCATAATCGTCCGTTCAAGTCCATTCGTCCGGTTCAACTCCATTCTTCCCTTTCAGGTCCATTTGTCCCGACAGCCCATTCGTACCGTTATTGTCCATTCAACCCATTCATGTCCATTTGTCTTATTCATAATCATTTGTCTCGTTCAAGAAATTAGGAACGTTCAAGTCCATTAGTCCCTATCATGTACATGCTTCTCGTTCATGTCCATTTTTCCTATTCATGATCTTTTGTCTCGTTCAAAATATTTGTAACGTTCAAGTCCATTTGTCCCGTTTAAGCCATTTCCAAAGTTCATTCCATTCGTCCCGTTCATGTGCATACTTGTCGACTGCCCATTCGTACCATTCGTCTCCTTCAGTTCCAATCCTCCCGTTCTGGTCCATTCATCCAGTTCATGTCCATTTGTCTCTTTCAAGACATTTGTAACGCTCATGTCAATTCGTCACGTTGAGGTCCCTTCGTCCGATCAGGTTCATTCGTCCCGTTCAAGTCATTTGAAACGTTAAATCCATTCGTCCCAATCATGTGCAAACTTCCCGACATCCCATTCGTCCTATTCATGTCCATTGTTCCGTACAGATCAATTCGCCCAATTCAAGTCCATTCGTCCAGTTCAGTTCCATTAGTCCCGTTCATGTCCATTGTCCTGTTCAGGTCAATTCGTCCCGTTCTGGTCCATTCATCCCGTTCATGTCCATTGACTTATGCATGATCAATGGCTCGTTCAAAATATTTGTAACGTTAAAGTACAGCCAGAACAATCTGTTGAAGGAGATGTTTATTCTCCTCTCTTTGTTGATCATTCCGTATCATCAACCGGGTATCTATTCGTGATTCAGGATCCCTGAAATTTTGTTGAAAGATATCTGCCCGTACTGCAGCATTATGATGCATTGCAGACTGCTGATGAAAGACAAGAATAAAATCCTTACCAAGATCCTTCGAATACTGTTTTTGGAATAAATAGAGTACCAAAACACCTGGCTCATCTCCTAACCTACCTCCTTTCTGTAACTGTTCGGGGAAAAGAATGCAAGATCGACAAAAACCTCCAGATGATGTAGTACTGTAGGATAACCAAGGAAACTGCTCTAGCCATTTGTGCTGAAAATAGACATTCCAGGTTTTCCCAAGTTTAGTCACCAAATGGGAGTAGAGTGTCTGTAGGAGCAGGTTTTGAGTGGAGAGTGAGGTGCATCATTTTCTGTGGATTCGGAATTTTCTTTACCAGTTGCTTCAGCTTACTCCAGGAACCACCAGCAACTTGTATTAGTGGGCCCAAATCAATTGGTCCATGGAATGTAGGGAAAGTGAGTGATATAGGTGGAGTGTCAGACACATCTGATAAAATGGATTGAGTGACATTTGCCAAAGGAAAGGCAGTTTCAGTAGGTCTATTGGGAGTATAAGTGAATGTAATTGCTTCTGGAGTAGGGGTAAGTGGTACCAACGAGGAAGCGGATGAAATCATAAAATTCAATAAAGGGTTTGGTGCAAAAGAGGTTTTGATTGCCAAAGAAGCGTCCGTGGCTGGGGAAGTGGTAGCATTCTTCACAGAGTCATCCGTTTCTAATCTAAATACAATAACATAATGAATAGGCAATTAACATTTATTTGATTATAGGTTGAAACTATACCTTTTGAATATGGAATCGATTTGTATACAATCTGTTGCACTTTAAACTCTTTTGGATGCAACTTTAGTTTCTAACATAATTAGTAGCTGAGCAATTTATGTAGTATAGGTAATATTTTAATGAAAATATCAGTGATTTGAAATTAATTACATAATATTAGATGTTGGGATTTCGAATGCACAACTGCACACAGAGTATAGTGGAAATCAAAGGTCAATAATCAAAGGTCATTTAAAATCAAAGGGGGGGTTGCAACACCCTCAACCCCACCCCCCTGGATCCACCACTGAGACAATTGCATTAATTGCTCACTTAATCTCATCAGCATGCTATAAATTTCTACAATCATTTGATAGAAACTTTCTTCCGACAACTAAGACTCTTCGTCGAGTATTGGATTGTAAAATGAATACAAGTATTTTACTTTAAAAACATAACAAAGGAGTTTTAGATAGGGAACGGCATCTTATACTCAACAAGGAGGAAATATATCTTGCATCAGATATCTCAAATCAAGGTTGTGTGAGCATACATATGTAAATAGAATACAATCTGACTATTTATGCATAAGCTTTATATATTGTCATTTATTTAAAAAGTTTTTGATCTGATCGTGTCTAGTTTGAGACTTTATATCAAATTTTTCTACTGCGGAGGAACTTTATTGGTTAGTTAAAATAAGGGATTACAGATTCTGAAGCTCATAATTCGCGAAATAAACAACATAAGAACTTCTTGTCCTATATCAACTTTTTCCAACGAATTGAAATGTAAATTTGTTTAGCCTTCTAATCTATCAATGGATCAGTTATAATTTATCGATCCTAGTCCTTATATTAGTAGTTCACGATGTAACAATGAGTTCTAGTTTTTCCATGGGTAATTAAGCAATTAGAAGATCTATTATCCCAAAATTATACTGTCATTTAAAGGGAATAATACATACATAACTATAAATGTTAAAAGACCAAATGTTATTTATTAGATTATTAATTAAAGTGGACGAATAATAATAAATTTGTAATAAAGGTTACAGTGATATCAAATCAGTCTATACATGGATTGCTCTTGAAGAGATATTCTGCAAGGTAGTCTATTGGATCATCTGGTCTTGACTTGGAAATGCTTACAAGCCCTTTGATAAGAGTTGGCATCACATATTTAATCAGATAATTTCTCAATGGCATAGCTTGGCATTCTAGAAATTCAAGTTGTTGAAATTTGATCTCTCTCATTTGTGCTGCCCAAATAGCCTCTAATGATGATCTTTTAGCTGCTTCTTCAATCTCCCATAAAATTCTTTGCTCACGCAACTCATTAATTTTAAATTCCTTTAATTCTGCTTGACTCCGAATTATTTCTCCCCTTTCTTCATCAGTTGGTCCATAATTTTTTGGTGGACCAAGATTATCGCAGATATTTCGAATAATCTGTTGTAAAGTTAGTCTAATTTCAGAATTCAAATCCAGTCTATAGATATCAATTTCATGTTCATCAAAAAAGTTTAGAATTGTTGGCTCAATTGAATTAGTCATTTGGTACTCACTCAATCTTCGGATAAAGTTGTCTTCGTTATTATGTGTACCTATATTTAACAATTACTTAGAACAAGCACACAAAAGAATAACACGATCATAAATTGGATCGTGGAATTTACACGACATAATTTCGGTGTCTTCATAATAGTAGACTCTCGTAAAGTAAATTGGTTAAAGAGTAAAAAGAAATTCATGGTAATTCGAACTATTCCCATGGTTTTCAGGTCTTAGTACAAATAAGAGTCGACTATATATCGATAAAGACGTTTTATCTCTATTCATTTAGTTGGCTTGGAAAATCTCTCTAAGGAATACATAAAGTGTATTATAAACGGTAGGAATGTATTATACAACCATTTGTAAATACGCTCCTAATCCTGCTCTGATCCCATTTTCATAAGCCTAAATCAAAAATTAATATTTCGAGTAGAGAAGATTCCAATTTTTCGCGCTGCTAATTTTTTTCATAAAATCATACTCCAAAAGGAGCGTGTCGCTCCTGGATAATTACCTGAAGTGTAGTAAGATTATTGTAACTTTACCAAGGTTGATCATATTTAAGTAAGGAACAGTATTGTATAGATATAAGCCCACAATATTTCCTAAAATACCAAATTATCGACTTTAGAGATATCAACCCAGTCCCAGAGGTAATATATTGTATCTATGATGATCTAATATAGAATGTATTAAAATTGATGTTATATAGCTAGAAATTCGCTCCGTTTCCAAGATTGCTTCGAGAAACACAAAAAACTACCGCTTCGAGGCTGATGTTATATTTTAATATTTTAATAATTAATTATTTCTAAATAGGCATAAAATGTAATTAATAACGATACATCTTCATTTATTATTAAGTTAGCGCGATGTTTATATAGTGTAACCTCAATTCTGCATCATTAATGTCTGTTTTGAATAAGACTTTCAAGTTTTATTTCTTAGAGAGTGCAAAGGATGAGCAAATAAGTAAATTTGCACAAAGAAAAAGAAGAATTAGGTGATAACGAGGAGTTTATGCTAAAAACTATTATACTCGCTAGAGTGTGCTAAAAATCATGCTTTGATAGCGTACAAAAGCTAAAATAACTCGGAAATCAACTAATCACCTATGTTGACCATTGATGGAATTATCGCAATCAAATTAACTCAGAGTACAATAATTAATATTGATCGTTCCCTAAACTTGTGAGATAGTTCCAGATGAACACACACCTTAAATAAATTATTTGGGCTGAAAGAATATACCGAAAATTCAAATATTCGTTCGAAATTATTAAACGAAAAGTGTTGCATTTCCAAACGAATCATAGATTGAAACGGATATTCGTTTACTACTTTTAAGCATTAACAAGACTTTTGATTAGATTGGAGAGACCGTAAATATAAATTCCTACCTTAACTAGCTGAGTAATAACTAACTTGTGTATAATACACTTTGTAAGTAAGTTTAAACTATTGCAAAATTAGCAAATTTATACCTTATTTTCATCTAATGTGTTTAATAATCATAACGAACTAATATTCGAATACTCGTTCGTTAATTTGGAATATTTGTTTCAGCTTTAAAAATGATTACACACATCTACAAGACTATGGAATAAAATAGAGCTTACTATAAGAATCATGTGTAGAACTAGGAAATTGTGAAAAATACAATACTAAGATATCAACTCACGAAAATTAATCAACCAACTTTAGAATAATTTATAATATATTAATGCATTAAACAATTCTAGAACAATATTACAAACACAACCTAGCGTGATTAACTATTCGCAAGATTTCATCATAAGACAATATATGAAATAACGATAAATGAACTGAACTAATCGCATTATTTTATGAGGAGAAATCGATAAGTATCATAAAGAGAAAAAATTGGTGAAAACTCTTCATGGTGATCGGTGGATTGTCAAATTTGAGAGATGATATGAACAACAATTCTTAAACTAGATCCAAACATAAAAAGAAGAAGAAATACATTTTTAAGAAAATTGCTTTTATCTGCAAAATTTGGTGACATCAAATATTATTCCGTGACCCTAGAACTAATTTCCACCAGGAAAATATATACTGTAGAACAAAGTTATTTAGAATAAATTTGATATCCAATGAAAAGGAAACTGTTTTGATTAAAAGGTATAGTTTACGACGATTATTTAGTATATACGTGATACAATATTCAAGGAGATGTTCACAATACTTTATCGCAAAATTCAATCAAATTCCAGGAAAGGTTGAGCCAATCAATCCACACCTATTGGCCGATCTTAGTTCTGATCAACAATACCTGCTTAAAGCTTCTCTTGATATTCAACACGGACGTAGCAATCTGATATGAAATTTGCATCAGATAAAATTGGGCCACTAACCATTCTCGTTGCCTAACCCGTGCTAATCGTACTTTAAGACTATACATGTCTGAAGAAAAGCCAGCCGCAAATTTACTCCAAATAGTCACCTAATAGTACTGAATGTCTATGCTCCAATGTGGTTTAGTGGAAAAGTCACCAACTGTGTACTGACAGACCTCACATCCTCTTCTATTTCGTCACACTATCGAGCAATCTTTTTCTTCAGTGGATGATAATCGACAAGGAGTCATTGCCTACACATTTCGATCGAGGAAATACATGCCTTCAATAGCAATGCAAAAAAGATTATATTTAATCATAATATTAAACTTTTCATGTAAAATTTATATATTTCTAAGAGTATTGTAATATAGAAACTTGCT
Source organism: Hexactinellida sp. DTS-2022 (assembly GCA_028753945.1). Lineage (NCBI taxonomy): Eukaryota > Metazoa > Porifera > Hexactinellida > Hexactinellida sp. DTS-2022. Next base: position 3,681,783 of record JAPNXP010000010.1, on the reverse strand, counting down.
ATATAATTTCCCACATTTACTGTATTAACTAAGAACTCTTTAGATTTCAATAAAAGCTCTAAAATTGATTTAGAGTGAAAATTTCCGAAAGTCAGGACAAAACTGCGCATAAATTATTGATAAGAACTTTGATCGGGTTGTGCAAGTGGTTAATGTTGGACTAAATAGATAAAACTTAACAACACCTAAGGAACTTATTCAGAGAAAAAAAGTATTTTTACCCCACCCCAAACATTGTACAGGGCACCATTGCCCTGTACAACTTTTCCGCCCATGTCTAGAAAAATGTATATTGTGTTCGCAATATATGGGAGATTTAGAGCCTAAGGGCGGCTCGGCGCTCCTGAGTTTGAAGCGCATATTAGGCTTATGGGGGCGGATTTAAGGGTGCCACCCTGAATTCGGTTACACCCAATCTGTTGAATGGCCGCGCTGCCCCTGGGGATATTAAATTTTTATGCCAGATTCTTATTCTAACATTATAAATATCCATTGCAGAAGCCTTAACCTCAGTTAGCTACTGATCAGGTTGGAAAATACCATCCATTTACACCAAGTGCAACTGGTTCACACCTGGTACCACGTTGGAAATTGGAATAATATTTCTAGCGGATGATAATTTTCAAACTAATGAAAAATTTATGAGTTGAAAGCTTCAACAAAAGTCAATTCGGATTCGTTGAATACGATTCTGCAATGAAAATGACCACATTTAATAAAATTTGAATGCATCAGCACACAATATTAATGGGAATTTTTGGGTTTATGAATACTTTAAGTAGGGGAGTGTAGGTTCTACCATCAGTGCTGTAAAAGATTGAATAACTTTGTCTTCGGGAACAAATGCTAAACTGGGTAACATTTTTATTTGGAGAGCGAAAATTGGATCTTCAATATATTGGTTAGTAAGCCCAGCTGATTGTAACTTGTGATAAATATTTTGTGACAGGTGGAAAAAACAGCCTGACACTACGCTAAGAAATTTCTCTTCAAATGCATTAATGGAGGCCTTCTCAAAATCCACCATAATTAGAAAAGGGTTTAATTCAGGCATAGCCTACTATACATAAGGCCTAACATCAAAATGTGGATTTTGGACCAGGGATGTGTTAGCCGATATAAACGATAAAATACAGGCAATAGCAAATTTAGAGAAGATGATATTTTTAGTCAGTTTAACCTTTGTAAAAGCTTTAGAACCATCATATCACTGATAATGCGGTTTCCACCCCATAAGCATACTAAAATTGAATACAGCTGATTGTTTTAATATTAATATATAATTCAACATATCTTTAATAGTTATAGACATAATTTTACAATTACAGGTCACTAATACATTATAAGAGGCAACACGGTACATTCATCACTCATTAGTTTCATCAAACATCTCGCAACAGCATCGAACTTCTCATTACTATTTATTATTCTGACGGGAACATCACTAAATCTTTCTGTTACCTAGTGTAAAATGATAAAATATATTTGTGGTTCCAATTAACAATACACAAAATCAAATCAACTAAGAATACACACATGAATACGTATGCTTTAATGGAATTTTTTTAACTTTCGCTTCTCAGTATACTTGAAAATCACCATAGAATTGTAATTCTTAACCTTATTCGCTAAGAAACAATTACCAGCTACGAATACAAGCTTCTGAAGTACATGGGAACAATTCACACTACAAGATGAACACCTCTCTCCATAATTTACAACCGTCAACATCTAATAATACATTCATAGATAAGTCAACAAGAATTTTTCTACAATGACCTTTCACAAATATCTCCATTAGTTCGCTATCATTTTCTATGCAAATAAAGATCTTCCAAACAGTGACAATAGATTCTAGGACTACCTCCGATGGATATTTCAAACCTCCTCGATCAGAGAGTTCTAATAGTTTGAACTTAGATATAGTATCAGATTCATCGATGAGTAAATCTCTTTCAATAGTCAAAGAATCCCGGCAGATACGACATGGTTGACTACGTTTCAAGTATTGATGAACTGAATAGCCAGCAATAAAGGCTAATGACTGAAGTACCTGAAATTTACAGTCATTGGCTGAGCGGTCTGATATAGCGCTCAAGAAAGGATCAAGGTCAACTTCACTGGTAGAATCTGCGCTATCCGATGGTGAAAATGATTGAATGAACTCTTCCAAAGAAGTACTAGAATCATTCTGATTAGAAATAGACGTAGTATATTGGATACTTTAAGACGACGTTCTGATTCTAAGATCTGAAGATAGGAAACATGATAATTAGCTCCTGACATCATACGATATTGTCCAAAATGATGTTCCAATGGATCAGTCTGCAAGAAAGATGTCAAGAGGTATGAAAACCCACAGTCCTGAGTTAGAAAATTTGATATCTGTGGCAACACGAGGCATGCATGTTTGAAGCTGGTAAACGTCTGCTTGCTAATTTGCCACCTTTCCCAGACAGTGACTCCCAAGCTTATAGCCAATAGACAATCCTAGTATGTAAGAGAAACCGCTCATCGTTAAATCTTATTGGATTAGACAATGGGTCGTTCAACCTGATATGTTTATATGGCATATTGATATTGAAAATTTTCCAGAGAGATAGGAGAATCTCAACGAAATCAGAGGTGTTGCATTTGAATGCAGGAGAACGCTGCTCATCCTGGATAGCTAGAGCAGCAATTGTAGATTCGTGTACTATTTTTAGGACCAACTTAACATTTTGACGTTCTAAATTGGATGGATAACAAGCCTTAGAAGTCAAACGAGGGGCAAGTTTAGCAAGGCTATCTCTCTCAGAATTATATAGTATACGGATATCACGGAAAGAAGCATGACAGATTTTCAATGGATAAGCGCATCGGTCAATAGAAAAACAGTTTAAAATCAGGATAAGAAAAGAGCTTATTATCAGTTTGTTGATTCAACCAATTATTGCCAATAGTCTTCAGAATATGTACGAAGTCAAATGTAAGGAAAAGACCTCTGCGTATATCACAAGGGTGTGGTACTCGAGTCTCCAGCTTTCTATTAGGGGAAAACAATTTGAAAAGTTTCACATTAAGGGGATAGTTGTCAGTGGAGATGATTTCAACGAACAAACCACAATCTTCAACATCATGAATACAAGATTTGATAGTGTCGAATAACTTTTCAGCTGTTACAGAAGCACATGGGAGTAGACGAACAATACAAGACCATTTCTTATACAGCCTCGACACCATGATAGCGAAAATTGTCTTGGTAGGATTATCTGGATCGAGGTTTGAAGCAAACAATCTCCCTCCTTTATAAGAAATATCAGATTTCACGTGAATTTCATCCATTTGAATAATGACATGCCTCTGTTCCTGAGAAAAGGAATGTGTGGATTCCGTAAGAAACATAAAGATTTTTGTAAGGTATTGGAATGAGGAAGAGAAATGCAAGACATGCTCTGTAGATAGTGATAAGAAGCAGGAGAAATGAGATGTGTTTTAAGAGCTAAGATCTTCGTCAATACGTTATACCTCCGCCTCTTTTTTGGAACAAGACTATTTCGAAGCTGACAAAGAACAAACTGGAACCTTGAAACTTCAGGACAAGGAACCAAGTCATCATCAGATTTACCGTCGTACATGTTATCAAAAACTTGTTGGATATGACTTTCCGCAGATGCGATATGAGATGTGTTATCAAAATTAGTGGAAATATTCTCAGAGATTTTGGGTGCAGATGGCGGAATAGAAATTTCAATTAGAAGCGAATCAATTTGTCGAACATCACATAGCATTACGATAGAAATTGGAAGATTTACACCATTATGAAAAACTTTGACGGACAAGTCAAAATTTACCAATAAGTACGTATTAACTTCAATCTTACAACTATCTATACGAGGACGCAGAAAAATTAATGTATATTCGTCGGGATACCACGTAGACCATATACTAGCAATTGAGAGCAAGGGTAACTTAGCTTGTAAATCATGGCAACTGTGGATCTTGAACTTTTCATTCTCTTCGACATCTGACTCTAGACTTAGTTTAACTGCTTGATAGAGAAGTTCGTCATCCTTGTCCTCTAGAGATATTCTTGTGCGTTTGGTAGCAGTATGAGATGAATAGTACCGTGGACATCCTGGTATAATAGTTGGCACAGCTCCATCTTTCAGCTTAGGACGGTTTCTTGGTATTTCTCGATAACTTCCGTCTCCATTGGAAACTTTGTGTGTTGTTTCGACTTCATCTTCTCTAAAATGTTTTGAGCACACGTACACGACTTTCAGTTCATCTATATCATCTCTGTGTAGCGCTCGTAACCAAGCATGTCTCAGTTCATCCGGCTTCTGTGGCATCATGAACACAGGTATTCTGTCGGTTGGGTCATAATTGCTTTTACAACCTGGTGCAGAACAGTTGTTGGGCATGATAATAGCTAGGTTAACGGAAACAGATTGGAAAGTATCAGAAAGGTGGATTAATAAAGAGAAATAGTGAGAAATAACGAGATATTAGTGGAAATACAAATTTTTAGATAAATGTTTATATATGCACATTAGTGATTATATACATTATGGGTTATTAATAATTTCATCTTCAAAATCAACCCTGGTTGCAAATTGACCAATTTTATGGTTGGTTTGGCATATTATAGACTATTTAGTATCAGAAATAGCCAATAAATGATATTCCCTTCTAAATCAATTCATATCGGCTAACCCATCCCTGGTCCGAAATCCACATTTTGATGTTAGGCCTTATGTATAGTAGGCTATGAGTCAGGATTTATTTCAAGAATTTTTGTGAATAGTTTCTTATAGGTGGCTTGAGTTTTGTTAGTCAATAGTGCATATATGCATGGAATTATAGTACTACCTTTTCGGCATGAATAGTGTAAAGTTGGAAGAATTGCTCAGGTACAACTTTGAAGGTGCCATCTGCATACCAACTTTGAGACTCTTGCAGTAACGAAAGCATTTTAGGTGCACTAAAAATTAACATACGGTTTGAATCTCCAATTCCAGAATCGTAGACTAAGAATAATTCACCCTTTAGAGTAATCCGGTATTTGTCAGGTATAATCATCTCTGCAGCTGATGCTTGGTTAATACTAGTGTCTTCATCTAAACACTTATGTCTGCGTAGCGTTCGTTTTACTGAATCGAGTCTAGGTAGCGCTATTATACTAGTTTCATCGAGTTTGGTAATGCCTTTTGATAAAATCAATCGAGGTTTCTCTCCCGAGTTTGATACACACTCTTTCATTGACTGATAAGCTTTCAACATTTGGGAACGTCCTGGATCAGGTCCATGTGAATGACTGACTGGAAACTATTTCACTAAATTCAGTTGGTTTAATAACTATACCCCTTGGGTTGTATTAATTCGAGCATTACATAGTCCACGCTTTTCACATACCCAGTATTGGGTACCTGCCGCGCTAACTCTATTAAGAGTGTATAAAAAACCTTGTAGGTACGCCTTATTTTTCGCTTTCGTAGTTTTGACAATTTCTATGCTAAGTGATTCGGCTATTCGTAAATTTTCATATTCATTAGCAAATGTACATTTATACAGATCTTCGTTTTATGCAACCATAAAAATATAACACGCAATTGATAACATAAACCATACCAATTATGAGTGTCATTGTATATTAAGCTGTGAAGTCAATCAATGAAGTGTCCGATTACTTGTGGAAGTATAACACACAATTGAATAAACCAAAACAATTAAAGGTACTAATATATAACAGACAAAAATGTCCTTTATACCCAAAGTCCGTTCGACGAAATGTCCGTTCGACGAAATGTCCGTCGACGAAGTGTCCGCCATTCGTGTTCAATATCACAAAATCGCATGCGCATTTTTTAGTAAACTACCAAAATAACAACGAGATTATATAACACCAAACACATGTTATAGCTGATCTAAAACGGTGTATGTAGTAATTTTACTAGTAAACCAAACTATACTATAGTTTATATTGTCCAGAGTCAGTTGAGTCATGAAATATATAATCATAGTATTAGAAACATACCATAATATAATAATGATAATATTACTAAGTAGAGCATGATGCGAAACTTGACTGTAAAATTATAATGTATGCGGGTGTCTGCTGGTCTAAATATGCTTTTAATTAATAGGGTAGATGAAAGACTAATGATTCATGTCGATACTGCATTTCTCAATTGACCTCAATTGTATATTTTTTACTTTGATGATCTAACACTACAAGCAAATTAATTCAAACGAAAGAAAGATGGAGAAGATAAAACGGTATACCTAATTAATTGATGAATCTGTACAATGTTCAATCATCAGAAAGAGGAGATAAAATAATTTCGAAAAATGTCTAACATTGATGCTACTATTTAAATATGGCATCCTAGAAATTGAAAGAGAAAATCGTATTTTTTCCAACAAAATTTAAACCAGCAGCGGACATCATATCTATGACTTCAGTTAGGTGAAATCGGAAATTATCTTTAATGATTATCCACTATTGAAAGTTTTCTAAGTTTTCGACAATGCTGAATCCAAAAGAAGTAAAACAATATAATTTTAACAACCATAATTTTCACAAATTTTCTAATAATTTAGACTACTGTGTATTGGGCTCTAGTATTATATTGGAGGCGTAGGAAACAGTGTCAGGAAGATTAGACAAGTTTTCAATAGTCACAAAATGTTGCTAATATTAAACTAAATCATTTAAAAAACTAGTATCCATGTTTTCGAAATAATCTAGCAAATGATCAGTGTAGAATATTCAATACTATATCCACAGTTATTTATAAGGATTCCCAAACAATTTTTGTAACAAAATATGCTATTTTAAACTTTAACACTCTATTCACGTCAATGCCAATTTCAGACTTAATAAAATTTCATGCTTTGCTTGTTATATGAATTCCTACTCTTTTAAACTAAGCAAGACAATTAATTAATTCCGAAAAGATAGATCAATTTTTTAATATTTTCAATACATATTCCAATTTGTCAGTAGCTGATGTTTGACTGGGTAGGAATGGGGAGCCCCGTATTTGTAGATACACAAGATCTAGAGTTTCTACTATACGAAGTTTAAGTATTGATAGCGAATAGTGTTTAGAGGCACGAAATAATAATGTCAGGAAATACAGATAAACCCTAGACGAAAATCGCAATTTCAAATAATTTTCGCCACATTCTAGCTAGGCCTTTATGCTTTAGCGACCCAGTAATAGTAGTCAACCGTTTCAAATCGGGAAGAAAGACTAGACAAACGGAAGAAATGGTAAAGGAAGAATCTCAACAGGACAAACTATTTGAATCTGCCTTAATGAATTAATATTACAATTTTTTTGTCAATCTTATCTAATTAGAGTGAAATTGTCAAAAATCAGATTCGTCCACTGAAATCTAATGTGTCGAATTCCTACATATGTACAATACATTTCATATCGACATGATGCTTATTTTTGCCTAATCCCTCATTTAAGCTTTATAGCTATACTGTGGAAGAAACGGTGGCTGGGTTTACTTACCCAAAATTAATTTAAGATAAACACTAACAGGGTTTAATTTAGGCCTACGCGACGCGCCTCTAGCCGCGTAATTTTGGTAGGAAATTTTTCTAGGCGTACGAAAATCGAGGGAAGCTCCCATAGACGTAATACAAATTGAGTAGACGCGTGTGAGCGAGCTCGAACTTAATCTAGGCGCGCAGAAAATTTTGTTTAGGTGAAAGCCTGGCACTAAAGGTATCATAGTTACTAATACGTATTTTTTGTAATAAAAATGTATCACAAAAACAACATTCAAAGAATCGTTATTGACCCAAAAAATGCCTTTTCAAAACATGGCGTAAGTTATAATTAGCAGGATGATCAAGTTCAAATTGAAAATACATATAACATAAATTAAATATAATGTTAATAAATATGTATTCAAATTGCACTAGATTTAAGGCAGTAATCTTTGGCTAATGCACCATAATAGCCCACTGTGTGAAGTTAATAACTAATTGTAGGAATGTTTAGAAAATAATCAGCAAGACTTCTTAATTCTAAACAATTTTTTAGTAAACAGAAACAAATATTTAATGAGCTCATGATCTAGATAGTTCGGTTAACATCTCAAAAAGACAACTTCAAATTAGGCCGTATAAAATAAAAAACTTGTTTATCATCCCCCCCCCGCCCCAATTTTTACTATCCGTCCGGATCTATTTTATTATTATCTTATGAACATAATCGTACAAAATATAAGCTATAAACTTGTGTAAAGTACCTACTATGCGTGAATTTTTAATAAGTCCTATATTTTAGAGCATTACTTTAATTATTTGGGCATTGTCATGTTATTTTCTGATCTATAATAAATTCAATATGTATATTTATTTTTTGGCATAGGATAATGTTATTTGCATATTAATGGGATTAAAAAATAAAAATAAAATCCCGTCCGCCGTCCCAATTTTCTCGAAAAATATGGATGATAAACAAGTAATTTATTTTATGTGGCCTTAGACTAATTTTGGAAAATGGTTAACACTAATATACCAATTTATGAGTCTCATTTTATTGAATCTCAATGTAATGTGGATACTTTTGATTTGTTGGCGAATGTACGAAATGAACGTGGAAAATATTCTTCGGTACGAATATTGTGAATTTGCAATGTTTTGGCAATAAGTAAATGTTTACCTATAATGAATTCTGATTACAAACTAGAGAAAATAATCGATTAATTTTGCCAGAATTTAGAGATCACAAGTTAATTTATCTAATAATCTTCGACGCACACGGTCCATTATCCCAGATAATTGTTCCAAAAAAACAAGAAAGGAGTATAAATGCAGAAGTTAATGCCAACAACTGCAAATCAGAACAAATTCCCATCAACAAATGCCTATCTTGCATCAGGTAATAGACTTCCTGAAAATAAACTGAAGCCTCATTACCAGTGAAGGGACAAGTTGCATTACAATAATTGAAACAATCTACCATCACAATCCGAAAAAAATCGAGTTTTTGATCAAAAGATTACCTTTATTATTAAATTCTAAGGTTGCCTTGGGAAGGCTACTTTCATTCCCATTTCCATATGATTCCAAAGGATTTCTCACAGGATATCTTACGTGGGAATCTCAGGTAGAGATGCACCGGATCCACTTTTTTTCAGGGCTTTTCATGAGTCACCGAGTCATGTGACTCGAGTCTCCGAGTCATTTGACTCGTGATAAAATTCAGTGACTCGAGTCACCGAGTCAATTGACTTGTGACATAATTCAGTGACTCGAGTCACCGATTCAATTGACTCGTGCCACATTCAGTGACTCGAGTCACCGAGTCTGACTCGATGACTCGTGCTGACTCGCGAGTCATCAAGTCAATCAAATAATATCTTTTGAGATTCATGGGTTTGTCAAATTCTGAATATAATCAGATTAGTAAAGATTATTCGGATAATACTCAATTTCCAATTTATTAATCTTAACATATGTAGACATCAATAATTCGCGATTCCTAAACTCGATGGCTCGCGAATCCTAACTGGATAACTCGCGAGTCCTGACTCGAGTCACCGAGTCAATTGACTCGTGATAAAATTCGATGACTCGAGTCACCGAGTCAGTTGAGTCGTGACAAAATTCGATGACTCGAGTCACCGAGTCAATTGACTCAATGACTCGTGGTGACTCGCGAGTCATCGAGTCAATCAAGTGACTCGTGAAAAGCCCTGCTTTTTTTGGTTCCGGCCGGATCCGGATCTCGCTGGATCCTGGATTGACAGATCCGGCCGGAACCGGATTTACCGGATCCGGATCCGCTTTTGCATATTTCTTCAGTCTAACACGGACTTGTTAGATAATATGAACACGATGTAGGGAATACAAGACTATAACATATCTTACGATATTAAAGTATTATAGTTGTCACGTACACAACTAATCAAAAGACTAACTAAGTCCAGCTGACAGTTTTTAAGTACGTACCAACCGATATATAATAGATATATTTTACTGGAGAATAAAAATCGGTAGGTCTTATCCGAGGAACTTCTTATCCGATTAGTTATTAACCGAATTATTTATAATGCATTTGATAGGGGGGAAAAATCGATATTAGAGAATAGTGCGTATTATCCGAGAGTACGTCTTTAGCCGAGTAGTAACTAAGCGAGTTCCACTGTAAGTAATTGTCTATTCAAAATAATACATTTTTTAAGCAATCCAGATCAAACTTGAGTTCGAACTTTCTTATCCATATTTTCCTCAACCTGTCAATCAAAGATATTTACATAGTTAATGTCTCCTATTACTTCATAAGATTAACAAAAATTTGAATTGGCGTAGAGTATGTCACTATTGAATAGTTTTTGTAAGTAATTAGAGGTTACTTATTGATTAATAAAATCAATTAAATAGTTGATACGCATACAGATCCGGATCCGGTAACCTCATCTCGGATCCGGAACCGGATCCGGTGCACCTCTAATCTCAGGTTCCCACAAGATTCACATTGGATTGAAACCACTTTCTAATCCCATGACAACCCTCTTAAATTCAAAATAAAAGTCTGATAAGTTTGACAAAAACAAATGAATACCGTATTGTTAGGAATAAGAGCCGGGTCAATAAAATGGCATTGGATAGTAAATTAAAACACCTTAGTTAATAACTTGAGGGTCATTACTTTAATTTTGGCAATTAAGCATGTATAATATAGCTGAGAACCACGAGAGAGAACCAGAGATGAGTACCTGAGAACCTGAGAACCAGCACCAACAACAAAAAATATTTTCTGGATTTTACAAAATTTCAGGATAGTGTTATACAAAAATGGTGAGGTGACCCATGTGGTGTTCAATGTTTCAATAAGAAAAGGCTGATAACATTTTGTTATTTTCAACACATTTATAGTCCGAATATAACTTTAAGTGAAATCGATAGATAATGCATTAATTTCTACATTGATAATAATTTAAGGTAGATATCAAACTATTATTGAGGAATTAAAATGATCATGCATAGCAATCTATATACTAAGGCAATGATAGTCCATTGAAAATATGGACCATGGACAGCGATGTATAGCTAATTTCAAAATATATTTTCGTGGCTATTTTAACTTTGCTACTGATTTTATTTATATATTTATACTCAATTCACACCCTCCTACCTCATAACATTACTTAGGAACATTTTTGACGAACATTAAATTTTGCATTATTGAGTAGCTGGATTTTAAATCTAAAACTGATCGTGTATCACCTATAAATATAACGAATTAATGTTCTAATAAGCTTATATCATCTTCAGGTACCACTATTATATTTGCTGATGTAAATAGTCCTGGTTAGCGTGCTATTATCTGATTACACACACACTTATTATCAAAGAAACGTTTAATAGGTGTCACATTATAACCACCCATAATTATTGTTTACAAAATTGATTATAAGATAACGAATTTATAAATAAATTATGAATCTACTACAACTTCAACAATATCGATAATACTTTTTTTCTCTATTACTTATAATCATCGTTTCATCGACTTTTAGTCATTGTCTCACTTTTATCATAGTTATACGATTTTATTTTCAACATGACATGTGTGGTGCCAGGTTGTAAATCTAATTATCATTCTGAGAGTGGATTTACTTCTGTTTTCTCTTTCCCTACTGATGAGGATATTCGTGAGAAATGGTTCCGGGCTATACCTAGGCCGAGAGAAGATTACGAGACGCACAAACAGTTAAAGGTAAGATTGACTTTTAAATTTACTACTACGGTATATTTTTATAAGGTGAAATTTATAAATCCCATCTTTATGTCAAACTAAATATTTGTTCTTCCCACCAAAACAATGAATATTTTACACTTTAGAAAGAGTATGGATAATCGAAGTTGCACTGTCATAGGATTATCAATATAAGAATTCATTGACACTGCTGTAGTTTCCTATGACTTCCGAATTCTTTGCTTCAACACTTTCTTTGTTTCGAACTACAACTTTGATACTCGTTTATTTTTAGAACTTAATGAATTATATTTATAAATTATAATAATATAATATAGTATATTACGTACTACGATTACCAAACAATACAATCGAAATATCTATAGTTTATAATTTATTCTTTATCTAAAGGTTTGTATTATCCATTTCAAGAATGAGGACATAGAGAGAAACTATGAATTTTTTGATGGTACTAAAATGGTGGAAGTACCCAGGAAAAAGATCAGTTTGAACAAATATGCTGTCCCAAGTATTTTCCCAAATTGTCCAGAATACCTGACAGATATAACTGTAAAACCCCAAAGACTTTCTCGTGCTGATAAGGAAGAGAAGATGATGCAATCGGCGTATAAAGAAAGTCTTATTGACAACAAAGAAAATGATGCTAAGTTTTTTGTTGCTACTCTTGATTGTATAATTAGTAAATTGAGCCAAATTGAACTCCCTAACGGTTGGCTTTGCCACAGACCTAATCCATCTACAATCCTTTTCCTAAAAATTCATTTTTATGGTGAAATAACTACAATAGATCGCTCCATAAATATAGATCAAAACTTAATTTGTAAGGCTTTATATAAAGAGACACATAAAATACAACTATCTTATAATGTACTGAATGATATGAGGTTATTGGAGAAAATCATTCAAGAAGTTGAGATATTTGAAATGGCCCATATAAAAAGCATCACTTCTTCAGTCAACCCTGTTAATACACATGTTGAGAATGCAATAATGGAAATTTCTAGTGCTATCAATAAATTAGAGCCCAGTAATAATTCCCTTACTGAGTACGAAACCGGGAATACCGATTCTATGCGATTTCGTCTAAATTTTTTGTTAGATCAGCTCAAATACTTAATCCTTGATAAATATTCTCGTCGTTTTAGCATTCTTACTCAGGTTTTTTGTTTAAAACTTCAAGGAATTTCTCCAGCCTCCTATCGTCTTATTCAGTCCTCTAATTGTTTAATTCTTCCACATGAGCGTAACTTATTAAGAATTAGGAACAGTATCGGCTAACAGAGTGAGTATACAAAAATTATCAAAGAAATTGCAACCACTTTTAAACACCTAGAGCGACATGTCATCCTTCAAATGGATGAAGTACATATTCGTAGCGATGCAGCATATAAGGGAGGAAGAGTAATCGGGTCAATTGATAACCCTGAAGATCCACCCACGACAGTTTTTTCAATAATGATTTCAAGTTTAGCCGCTAGGTTTTCCACAATTGTACGGTTAATCCCTTTGGGCTCTTCTTCAGCAGAAAAATTATATCCAATTATCAAGTCAACTATTTATGATATCGAAGCTTGCGATCTGTTTGTTGAAGCTCTCTGTACAGATAATTACCCTCTAAACGTTCGTCTATACAAATTGTTCTCCGCTGATAATACACTTGTGCCTAAAGTAACGCACCCATGCAACCCAGAAAGAAGTCTAATTTTGTTTTTTGATATCGTTCATATCATTAAATGCATCCGTAATAACTGGTTAAATCTCAAGGATTATGAAAGGACATTTATTTTTCCGAAATTCGAAGAGTGTCTATTGGAAGGAGAAAAGTGTATCAATTCTATTAAATCTAACAAAACTCTTTTGATCTCAGTCTCCACAGCCAACATTTCAACTAGCCATTTCACTTCCAAGACACTTTATCCAGAACTGTGTTACGCACCTTTCCAAGATATTCGAAATTTATTCACATCTGATAAGTGTAATATCTTGAAAAGAGCGCCAAGATTAACAGCTAAAGCGTGCTGGCCATCCACATTAGAAAGACAAAATGTTAGCTTTGCGTTAAAAATCTTTCATGAAACAACATCCGCTGGGCTTTTATCTTGGAAAATGGAGAATAACATAGTAAACATTAATCAAACGGTCGAATTTCTTAATCTAATAAATCAGGTTTGGAAAACATTCAATGTCAATTGGGTAGGAAAAGATATTCGGTTCAATGATGATTATTTAGCTCCTATTTATCCAGGTGATTTCCGTTTGCAATTTTTAAGAAATGTTGTCTCTTGGTTGGATAGCTGGATACATCTGCCATTTGCATATGGGAAGTTAACACCACAAACTTTTACAAGTTTTCGACATACCTGTGAAGCATTACCAATGCTTGTTAAACGACTTACTGAGCACTGTGGATACCAGTATCTTCTAACTTCAAGAATCCAAAATGATGCGTTAGAACACCACTTTGGTCTGTATAGGCAAATGTCTGGGTCTCATTATCAGATATCATTTACTCAAATTTTAGAAAGTGAACGTAGACTTCAGCTTTCTAACATTTTAAAGGTGTTTGCTATTAAATGCAAAGTTACTTCAGACGAAAAGCCAGTCTCTCTAAAAGAATATATTAGCCAATTTAGTGACAACTATTATGTTGAAGAACAACTTGATTTTGAAATAGAACTCTATATAGATAAATTGAATGAAATTTCTCGTCCAGAAATTGATGTTGGCCAAATTGATTGTCTCGTATATATAGCAGGCTATGCAGTATTCTCTTATCTTAAAAAATCTAATGGTTGTCCATATTGTCAAGATTTCTTAACGACAGACAAATCACTTGAAGTAAACAATGATGTAGGTTCTCAAAATACGTTGATAGATTTAGTGGATAGAGGCTCTCTCAAATATCCGTCTCGTCGTGTAGTAGATTGTGTCTGTATCCTGTATGAAATTTTTATCAAGATTGATAACTGTGCTACTTTGAACAAAGAATTTTATTTGGGACAATGCCGAACCAAGTTGGTACAACTTTCTATAAAAATGATTACAGATAAATTTAGTGATATGTGGAATGATTGGTGTCGGTGTAATGTTTGGAACTGCGATATCCTAAAGAAGTTATGCGTAACATGGTCAAACTGCATCCTATCAAAGCGAGTCCAGAATTATAATACTGTAGTTCTGAAGAGAGATAATACGAAACTTAAAAAATACAATTAACTTTTAAACCATTCCTTTTATATAATTCAACCTCGAAAGTTCAGTCCAAGAGTTTAGATAACGGCGAGATACTTAGTTAGTATACAAGTCCCGGAGTCTCTAATATTCTAGTTGTTTCTTCAGTCCAGTAGTTTGTTTACAAGTCTAATGGAAAGTGATTAATCTACAAGTCCAGTCCAGGAGTATTCATAATTGTATTTCTTTGTTATGTATTAACGTTTTCCTAAATTATGAATGTACTACAGTTGCTAATGCTCATTAAAATATCAATTATCTACTAATATATATCTAGAACACAGCTCAAATTTGCTTAAGGTGTAGTAAATCTTTAGTTGAACTAGAATAGAAAGTATTTATAACTGGAGTGTATGCGTTATACATTTAGTATTTCGAAAATTAGCTATACATCGCTGTCCATGGTCCATATTTTCAATGGACTATCATTGCCTTAGTATATAGATTGCTATGGATCATGCAATACGTAGCCTAGATACAACTTAAAGGGGGAGATTTATCGAATAGATATCCCAAATCTTAAGCTAGGAAATTGTAAAGTTAGACATAATATAATGTTCCAGTAAAAAATTAATTCAAATATAGACCCTACGTGTACACACAAACTAAACTAAACTAGAGGTTAATGAGGCAATTGTCTTTGCAACTGTAAACAACATAATTTATCCAGCTGTAAATAAATATAACATTCATCGACTTATTCAGGTTCAGATCGAACGAAGCATTCAGGTAGTGGAAATTTCGAGCAAATTGTTTCGAAAGACCACTTCAATAAATTGGCTATATAAATCCGACAGTAATTCAATTTTTCGCTCTCTACCCGAAATTATTGTCTATGAGATAATTTTTATAAGAAAGTGTGATAACTGCCAAAAGTTCAGATGGGAAATAGTGTAAAGAACTTACTTAATAGTGTTGCAATTTATATTTGGAAGTTAAAATACGCAAGTAAACCAGACAGATTCTCAAATCTTCTAAAAGAACACCTAATAATGAAATTCACGGTCACCAAATAATTTCAGTGAAAAATTGGTAACTGCTATCACTAGTAGTAAAATACTATTTGGGAGAACTAACAGAATTAATATAAATTTTCAAAAAAGTATTTATTAATGTAATAGTACAATCTAGACTAGTAGTTCTCAAACTGTGGTACGCGTACCACTGGTGGTTCGCGAGCTACTTCTAGTGGTACGCGGAGCTATAGGCGGAGGAAGGAGGAGTCAGTGGAAGGGGGGGGAGCACTTGCTCCTCGCCTAATTCAGCCATTTGGATTGTTGGCAGTTTAATGTTGATATTATTCAACACCGTCAATACCTTCAGTTCTCAAATATTTCTAGAGTACACATTCTAAATCAATTATATTTTGTTTTAGTTAGCAAATTATGCTTCCTGCAGGTAGATTAGTAGTTAACAATAGCTCTACAAAAAGTCCTGGGGGTATACTCCCAAAATCCCCTTTAGGTCGCTCGCTACGCTCGCTGCTGGTACCTTTGACCGTGCAGACTTTCTCCTAGCTACGCACTTGAGAAGGGGTACATCATTATACTTCAAAAATACATCAAAATTGAAATGTTATTAAATACAATGGAAATGTACTTCAGTTCGATATGCTGTACGTCGTTATCAGGGGTGTATTTAAATATCGATCACTATGGTGGTACGCGGATACCCTAATATTTGATGAAGTGGTACGCGTTGTGAAAAGTTTGAGAACCACTGATTTAGACGATATCCATGGTCAAAATGAGTTGCAAGTCCTGCATTGCGAAGTTCCGACATAAAAATCTAGTAAATTTTGGAAAAATTTAAATAAAAAATATCAATAATCAACTCTAATTATCGAAGGCTCAACTATAGGTCTACGCATATACCATAAGGCAAACTCAAACTCATTAATCCAAATTTTTCTATAAATTCGCATTACTATTTCGGATAATGAAATTTGTATTGAAGCGAAAAAGGGGGCACGTATCGTTTTGTGAATAATTATATTTATGAGAACCAATGAATACAACAATCAGTGTTTCATACAGGATTTGCATGCAAGGGGGCCAATCAAGTATAGGTAATTCGTTAAAGAAAGGCATAAATTTAAAAATCGTTGTGTAAGTAGTTTTTCCATGGGGGCACTTGAAGAAGCAGCGGGGGCAAGGGCACCCCAATCTCCCCCTGTATGAAACCCTGACAACGATTAATAGTTAAAAATATCGAACAAAAAATACCTTCAATAATATTCTGGGGAAGAAGTATAAGCCTCTCTCTCAAAAATTCCTCACTTGAATCAAGATGAATAACGAACGAGGGAGTAATTTTCCTATTATAGGCTACTGAAAATTCATTTTGCAATTCATTTGCTTGAACATTTGTTTCGGCACCAAATAATTCGAGTGCTTGTTTAAATGTTTTCGGGAATCCATCCAAAACAAATCCCTGGTTTTGACAAGGTTTTGAATTAAGCTTCGATTTAAAGAAATCGACAATAAACGAATCATCATATCGACCAGTATTATTGGTAGCATTCTCCCTTAATGAATCAAGTAGATCATTTGCTTGTTCTGCACGAGCTTCATTATCTTCGACTATATCATTATTACTATATAAATAAATATATAAAGAAGTCAAAAAATATAAAAACACCTATTTTACGAAATCTTTGAATCCAGATCCAGCTACCGAGCTACGTGTTAGGATTAAGAAATGCAAAACTTTCGCATTAAAGGATGAGAACAATCAAATAAACATAATGCTTACTATAATCCAAAAATACTGAATAATAACACGTTATTCAACTAAACAATTTTAGCCAGTGGTACAGAGCTGTTAGGATAAGCGAGTTTATACAGTAATAAGGTATACCTCTATTCAAGAGCAGTGTTGATGAAAAATAATATAGAAATCGTGATTATGAAATTAAAATACATAAAAGGTAGCGTTTAGGGCTAATCAGAGTAACCATGATCGAGTAAAATCTAAGGGGGCGCATGCATTCAGTAAACCCTCACAAACAGGTTTGGAGTATACTTTGATTGCTCGATAGCTCGCTTCAAAGTAAAGTTAACATTTATGGTTAGGTATATCGGCAACCAAACATTTAATTGTTTCAATCATAAGCGTTATTAAGCAAATGTATTAGCTATGATTTAAGTAAATAGCCTTAATTAAAACAATTCCAAATTCGCAAGGCTGGATTCGGTTAACCTTTACTAAATCCGAAATCAAGCAATCCAATATCTGCTCAGTGGACAACATCCTAGCCATCCTAAGTTCTAAGAAAGCAAACATCCTCGAAGCACTGAACTTAATCGGTACCTCACCAACTGACACCAAATTCTACCATCTGTTCAAACTGGCTGCTAGTAATAAATTCGAAGAACTGCGAGATTATATTGCCAAACAACTCGGGCTGGAAATTCAATATGATTCAACTGGTTTGATGCAATCATACAATTTCTTTGGATCAGAAGGCAGCATCATTCAATTTCTAAGAGCAGAAGACCTATGCAACGACAGATACATTACCAACTTCAAATGCCACCACTGCGCCAACATCTTTAACACCATTAATATGATAGGAAATATTGGCAGCGTATTCACTGATCTGGAGTCTTCTATAAACCGAAAACTAATTCCAACTAAATAATGGACAATCTTATAAATATGACGGCATGAGAAACCCTACTCTCGAACTATGGGACTGTAACCACTTCATCGGATCACTCAATACTGTATTCTACCTCTTGTACTATTCTGACTAATTCTTCTTCTTATAAAGTCGAAAGCGCTCAAAGTCGAAAGCGCTCAAACGTGAAAGGCAACGGGCCGCAACGCAACTGACGAGTCCGGGCCGGGACGAAACACAAAATTGGAACCAGAATTAAGTGAGTTTCTAGACTTATTTATTAACCAGAGGCGGCGCGAGGGTGGGGCCTATGCCCCACCTGTGACGTAATTGTGCCCCACCAGTGGCGGCTGGCTAGCGCCACCACTGTTATTGACTATAACATTAAAGTATATTCTAGAACTGTCTAGTATAAAGGCCACTTAGAATAGGTCCCACATGACTTCCCATATCATTATAATCCTGTATATAGCTGTCATTGTCATAATGGCCATTTTTGAACAGTCCCTAGGGTAGCCGTTCTTAACAGGTTCTAATGATCAGTACGGTCTGTTAAAATAGCACTGCGGTCTGTTAATATACTAGTGCGGTCTGTTAATATACTAGTACGATCTGTTTACACTAGGCGGTCTGTTAATATACTAGTGCGGTCTGTTAATGTACTAGTGCGGTCTGTTAATATACTAGTGCGGTATGTTAATAAACGAGTGCGGTCTGTTAGTATACTAGTGCTGTCTGTTAACATAGCAGTGTGGTCTGTTAAAATATACTAGTACGGTCTGATAACATAGCAGTGCGGTATGTTAATGTACTAGTACGGTCTGATAATATAGCAGTACTTTCTTATAATACAGTAGAACTAGGTTAGTACGTACCCTCGGAGAAGAGAATTTAGTACGTATTATCGGAGTGAACTTACTAACAGATTTGACACTACATAGAGATACATATAAATAGACAAACTTTGTTAATACAAGATAGTACATATTAAGCCGAAGTAAGTACTAAACCAGGAATGAACTAACCGAGTTCTACTGTATATAAAATTAAAAATGGAGAGGATTGAATTGTGGCTGTAGGGGTGGAGGAGGGCACACATTACTTGTTTTCTTTCTAGATTGTCTTTCACATGGAGATATTGGTAATAGTGTAGAAAATTTAGCTTCACAAATTCATCAATTGCTCAATTATAGAGTTGGATGTACGTATGAATATAGATGGTGGTTACAGAAACCTAAGGGACAAGCTTCTACTTTTACATCCTATTCGACACAGTTAAATAATATCCCGTACAAATAGAGTGGATGGATCCGAAATTAGAAATATCTTGGTAGCCGTGGTTCACATAACCACGTTGGATAATCATCGACTTCACTAGTTTACTAATTATCCAAGTTAGACAAGCAAAAATTTCGTAAAATAAGTTTTGTCTATGTACGTATGGCAATTCAATAATGTTATTGTGAAAACCGAGCAAGGCTCGATAATACAATCATAATTAGTATAATATAATCAATGCGGGTCAAAATCCTACGGATGACTATCGTAGGATTTTGACCAGCACAGGGATTCGCTATTATAATTTTGTATTGCGGGTCAGAGTCCTACGCTCTTGACTACCGTAGGATTTTGACTCGCACCATGGATTTGCTATTACAATTTTGTATTTCGGGTCAGAATCCTATGCAACAGCCCTTTGGGACAATTTTGATCTGTTTAATAAAAAATACTGATTCTGGGTAAATGATTGATAGAACCATGGCTCTACCAAACCTACCGAAGCCTACGCACATGATACATGATCAATTTTACTAATTAGCATTAAATATAGTGGTAAATATTTGATTATTATTGACCCATATTAAAAATAAATGAATGATGTCATTTTCACATATTTCTAGTTGAGTTAGAAAAATAATAATACATTTTTGGATTCTACGGAGTCGATTTCCTACCTGTACTAATGCAACTTTTATGCGTGCTATTAACGTAAATACCTATTACCCCATAATCGCCATTTTGCCACACTGTGTAGACCTCAAATTCATTCATATTCTTCACAAAATATGGATTTAGACCAGTTTCATCGTAACTAGATACCCATCGTAAATTGATATCCACCATGGACGTACAACATCTATCGTAACTTGATAGTATTACAAATTGTTATTAACTTGTTATTCATTGTATTTCAGGAGGATTCATTAGACTGGTGTGAATTCCTTAAGTTTAGTTTATTGATCAACGCTTGACTAAAATTCACATCAGCCGTGACCTAAGTTATATAAGGCCTAAGCACCAACTTTGTGAAACTGGACCATGGATTGAAGGAAGGCTATTGTTCCAAAATGAATATTCTGATAGATATTATATTTAATACATTGTTCAATAATTTAGTGATATAGAAAGTTAAATACATATTATTCTGAATATAGTATGGAAATTCAATAACAATTTGATATGTGAATTGAGATTATTAACAGGTGTGATTGGTACTAAATGATATAGTTGCTAATGCACCATGTAAATCTACTTACAGTGTTTCTCTATTCAAATATTGTAAATTTTCTCCAATTACCTTGTATTTTCAGTTGGAAGTCGCTGGATAGAATTCATATTTTGATTTTAATAGAGAGAAAGCAGTTAGTCGCTGACTTGATTAATTTTTCTAGGAAATCCCAACCAACTGTGTCACAAATAGGACAGTTATCCCTCCAGCTTTTACTCTCCTCTTCTTCAATAATTTTTAGCGTAATTTTCACAATAAGCCGCCTAGATGGTCCTTTGACAATATCTTTAAAAAGGAAAGGGTCTTCTTCAATCGATTTACAAATCTTCCATAAGCAAACAATAACTTCGATAACACAATTAGATGGCCATTTCAGTGAACCTCGATCAATAAATTGCAAGAGTGTGTAAGCTGAGTAGAGTGCTTCCACGATCTCCATTTATTTATCTTCGGTCAGAAAAGATAAGCATGCTTGACTACGGTTTGTTTTCTTATAGTAAGAATGAACTGGGGTATCCAGCAATAAATGCAAGTGTTTGAAGTGTTTGTATAGTAACTGTAATATCTTAATAATTCTGTAGGGAAGATATGAAATGCTCAAGATCAAAAGTTGGAAAATATTGATGTTCTGAAGGAGTCGAAAAAGAACCAATAAATTCATTAATGATAGTTCTTCTGTTGAAGCCTGATAATAAAATAATTTTAAATACTTGATAATTTGATCCGTCTTTCACCTTCGAGAATTTGACAATAGCTAATATGATACTGAGCACCAGCCATCATTCTGTATAAATCAAAATGGTGCTCGAGTGGATCATTTTGTAGGAAAGAAGTGAGAACATAGGTAAAATCACAATCCTGTATAAGGTGGTTAAATATAGAAGTTATAGCGATACAAGAATGGCGAAAGCTTGAAAATGTTTGGGTGGTAAGTTAACCTGTTTTTTGAGTCAAGTTTTTCTATTTTTCAAGCCAGTCAATAACTCTTGACACATAGTTGAATCTTGCATCATTCAAGACGAAAGGGTTAGATAATTCGTCATTCAGACGAATACCCTTAAAAGGGGTGTTGATATTAAACATTTTCCAGATGTCGAAAATAATAGTGATAAATTCAGCCGTGTGGAAGTGCGTGTCGGAATGATGTTTTGAAGAACAACAAACTTTTAGTGCAGAGGCTGTAGAATTATCAAAAACCCTAAAGCTAAATTGATATTTTGTCGTTCCAAACTTGAAGGCCAACATGCCTTTGCTGTTAAGCGGGGAGCCAATTTAGCTAGAGACCTTTGATCAGCTTTGTACAAAACTCGAATTTCTTCGAAAGAAGCAGAATGAATTTGGGGAAAATCTTCTAAGTTCGGAAAACTGAATATACAATTGCAATCTATCTGGTTAAGCCAGTTGTTCTGAATAGATTTCAGGATATGTACAAAATCGAATAGTAAGAATAATATTCTATTTGGATCTAGAATATGTGGAACAATGGGTTCCAATGTATGAGTTGGTGAAAACATCTTGAAGATGTTCACGTTCATTGGATAGTTATCGGTACAGTGGAACCCCGCGTATCGGGGCACTCGCGTATCGGGGCAGTCGGTTGGGAATTTGTTTTTTTCCCATTAAAAATAACCCCGCGTATCGGGCGCCATTTACTTATCGGGGCACTCCACCGAAGATTATTTCTCTTGAGTAACATGCTTTTTACTTTTGAGCAGCTTAGTATTCTTTGTAATGGCCGCTAAGCGTCACCCACTCACGCTAGAGACTCGTGCTGAGGTAATCGGGGGAGTTTTTCAAAAAAAGAATTCCGTGAATATCATAGATTTGTGACTCCTAGTGTAGGTAAAGTATAATGTGAAATTGTAATGTGTAGTACTGCTTAAATGTCAGCCTTAACTCTAGGTTCTGACTATATGTGTATGATTGTTGTGTAGGTGCTAACTTAATTGTTTTAACCAAACATATTGGAGTTTTCTCAGAACCCCGCGTATCGGGGCACTCCCTCGTATCGGGGCGCTGAGCGCTTGGACGGAGGTGCCCCGATACGCGGGGTTCCACTGTACATATAACTTTAACATACAAACCGCAACGCTCGATATCTTCTATCACCTGCTTGATAATAAGGAATATATCCATTGCTGATGAATTTGAGCATGGTAGTAGACGAACGATGGTTGACCACTTTTTAGATAAACTGGAAACCATAAAAGCAAATATAGTTTTGGCTGGATCTGTAGTATTCTGCGATGATCCTATGATAATTCCTCCTTTATAAGTGAACTCCGATTTCACATGGATTTCGTCCATTTGGACAATGAAATTTCGTTCTCTTTAGTTGAAATCGCAGGTAGCCTTTTCCAAAAAGTGATATACCACTATCCAGACCAAATTTTGTATACTATAAACGCTGATGTGTTGTGGGATGTGGAAGGGAAAATCGAGTCAAGAGATTGAAAATAATGGTAGTACGCTGGAGAGAAAAGGTGACACTTGAGTGCTATTACAATAGTTCCAATGTTGTAGCTACGAGGAGTTTTCGAACGAAACAAATTATCTAATTGACACAGAATAAATTGGAGGGGAGATAACATTTGAGTATCCTCTTTGTTATCATCTAGCATAACCTCTGATTTCGACAACTTATCAACTGTTATACGTAATTGTTTGGCCACTTCATTTATCTGCTGGTTCAGTGTAGGGGTTGATAATTCCTGCCTTTGGGTTTCAATACCGATAGATGATATCTCTTCTAGCAAGTTGCCGATATCTCGAATATTTTTAATCTGCTTTATGTCAAGGTAGATTTCTTTGTTGTCATAGAACCCTTTTGTACATAAAGATTCACTGATGGAGAGAGAACATTCAATATAATGAGCGGCAGTGATATTTGATATAGCTGGTTCAAGAAAATGGAGTTTATTTTCATCAGAAGGCCAAGTATCCATTGCTTTGGAAGAGAAATACGAAAAAGCTTAGATTTTAAATGATCAAATCCAAGTAGTTGAAATTTCTAATCGCCCTGTTTTTTCTGTTCCATACTCAGTTGCATTCCAAGAGCGTATAAACGAGTATAAACGAGTTGACGGAGTAGAGGTGTATATTTAATTGGATTGGAGAGGTAACTTGGGCACCAGGTAAAAAATAGGGAACTACAAGTGGGCGAAGTCTTGGGTAAGATTGAACCGTCAGGTTGAGGGATATTTTAAAAAATCAACATCTTCATCAAGATTCAAGGAAATGTTTTAAACAGACGAAAATATTTATAATTTGCTCAATAAATTATCTGTGAAGAAATAGTTTCCATTGATGAACTATGTGAGGTGGATCATTAGGCATCATGAAAATGGGTGTGTGTGGTTCACCGTCATAGTTACTCCTACAATTATGAGCGGAACATATATTGGGCATTACCAAAGAAAAGTAAAAGAAAAGTTCTAATTATAAACAAAAGAAACAAGTAAGTGGGGAATAAAAAGGACAAATGTGAACAAATAAAATGGAAGATTGATAAAATGAGAAATGGATGTACATTACATTATTGAAGAATTAACTGAAATACGCATAGGCGCAAAGTACGGTGGTGCAAGTGCACCACCGGCACTCAGCGATAGAAGTGCAGGTGGTGCAAGGTGGGGCTAGGTCCACCTGTACTTTGTATTGAGGTGCACCACTGGCACTTTTGGCTACAGGTCAAAAGTTTGCGCCTATGTGAAATAGTATATCAATAATGTGTACTAATCGTCATAGGATACACTACTGATAAAATCGAACAAAAATATACCAATTGTGGTTCATTAATATAATAGCCTTACTTTAATCCATGGTCCAGTTTCACAAGGCTGGTGCATAGGCTTTATATAGCCTATTTCAACATCTTGACCATTAGCACAAATAGTATTTCATAAATAGTATGCCATCATGAAGATGACAACATCTACTGTACTAGTTATACCTTTTTCGGATAGTTAACATCTAGACTAGAGTATATATAATAGTATATTGATCCTCTACACTAAATATTTCGGTTTTGAATTTAATACAATCATCTTCATATCTTTTCAATAAATTTAGTTCATGAATTCTGCCGAACACTATAGTTTGCTACAGTTCTTATTGGATGGAACGTATTCAGTCATTATTCAACACGGATCTACATACTGTATTTCTGGGCAAACTTCCGGCGGATGGCTTCACATTTTCATGCTGAAGGAGAGATTCTTTACAAGGTAATAAATTTGGTTTCATTAAATTCTAATATTAACAAGTAGCAAATACATTAATTAACTGTATATGATCCAAAATAGCTCTCGGAACATTTCTAATGTTTCTTTTAATTCAATTTATATAAATATAACATCAAATCTAATTCAAAAATATTCTTCATGATTTGGATTTATACCATCTCAATGTGAGCTAGCAAATATTCGTTGCTAATCGAGCCCATGAGATATTTTGAATGTACGTTTTTGATGACAGGTACATATGTCCTTCACTTTATTTCTAGACTATTCCGAACAAAAGGGGGGTTTTGGAGCGTTTCGAATTCCCTTTTACTTCTGAAATCCAACAAATCTTGGAAGTTTATCATGTTGATCATCCCGGGATCAATGCAATGTCTGTTTCCATCTGGCAAAGATACTTCTTGGATAAAAAGTATAAATAAATTGAACAATATGTACTCAATAATAAATGCGGTTTCCATTACCCGATCACTTTAATACAATCCGGACAAACAAACAACAATCATGTTTAAAATATATAGATTGTAATGTCATCACTTATTAGCAGTCCAATAATTTCGCTTTGATAGATCAAAATGGATTAATTAAAGCAAACTTACGACGAGGGGACTTTATGGGGCCCCAGAACCCACGGGCACCTAGGATGCAGCCTACATAGCCTATTGGGTGATCCGGCCCTGCGCGCCCGAAAACTTAGGCGAAAACTAGCTCCGAAGTTATTGCTGAGCTACTAGGAAAATATCTCCCATTTGGAGTCCCGAAATATGCCAGCATGATCAAGGTAAAGGGATTACTAGCAAGGTGAGACATATCCATCAATCCATACTATATTAGAAGGACATTGTTGTTGTGTGTGTGTGTGTGTGTTTGTCGGGATTGTATTAAAGTGAGGGGAGAATGAAAACCGCATTTATAATTGAGATAGATACTAAGTTTCAAATATTATAATAGGTAAACATTTACAAATTTCTAATGGATATTTATTGTTGTTGTATACCCAAAATAGGTAACAAATTAATGAAATTCAAAATCAACCTAGAAGTTAGCTTTCAACGGGTATTATAAGTATATAATTATGACAAATATTACTAACTATGTAATCTATTGTTTAGTGTGGAGTAAGACGGCCGCGTAACACCCGCGTAGCGGACGTAAACTTGAGATGCGTAGCACCGATCTGTCGCAAAGCGACCGAGACCGAAGGGCTCGTATTTATGTAATATGATTGGTGATCTTACTCTTTTCACTTACCTGTTTATTAATAAAACACAATTGAATAGAATTGCGTTTAATGTCTTGATTGTGTATAGAATCAAATTGATGCGTAATATATGATAATGATAATGAAAAGTAGGAATTATTTATGTTTATAATAAGAAATCACAAATCAAAGTTATGAGCTATCCCTCTTAAGTATATTAATATCTCACGATTATGTTAGCTTGAAACGATACTTTCAACTCTTTCATTGCGCAATTGACTTAATTCAGACGGGTGTATGACCTGACCTACCTCCCATTTTGCCTCCCATTTTGTAGAAATAAAGCTTTCCAATAGATGGATGAAAGTATGATATCGTTGACTGAAAGGTATTTGCCAACATTCCAGATGGTTGTTAGTGCGAGCTTGGTGATTGATTATTCTCGAATACATGTTCCACAGCATGATTGGAAACATTGGAATCCTACTACTCCCATTTGATAATCTTTTACTAATATAATTATCTTCGAAATATTTCCCTATGTTCATCGCAGATTCAGGGAGGTCCTGCATTAATAAATTAAAACCATCAATCACGTCCATTTCAGGTAAAATGCAAGACTAGGTAACATTTTTATTTTGAGTGCAAACTCGCTATCTTCTCGATAATTTACCGCTAGTCCCTCTGTTTGAACCTTGCGATAAATATTTTGGGCAAGATGGAAGAAACATCCACTTATGACAGATAAAAAAATTTCTCTAAGGCATTGATACCCGCTTTTTCAAAATCCACCATAACGGTAAATGCGTTTAAGGCAGGTTCTATTTCCAATAATTTTTGAAAAACACTATCATACGTTGACTCTTGTTTATTTAATTGTAAAGCATAGACGCAAGGTATGACCATTCCTTCCTTCCCAGCATGGATTGTATATAGCTGAAAGAATAAGTCTGGTACAACTTTGAATGTTCCATCGCAATACCAATGACGACATTCACTTAGAATGGATAAAAATTTGCGACTGGCAAAAATAATCATTCTTTGCTCATCTCCAAATCCGGAATCAAATAATAGGATAGCCACTCCCTTAAGTGTCATTTTGTATTTATCTGGAATGATTATACCACCAGCATTATCGGGATGCACACAACTTTCAATACCTTTGCTTTTGTAAGAACGAATAGTGCGTTTTACAGATTCATATTTTGGGAGTAGTACATTAATTGTAGTTGTATGCATAGTTTCTAACGTCGTAGATAAAATACCCCTTGTGCTTTGTTCTAAGTTTATTGCAGCTGTTTTTAAATTAGAATAGCTTTTTAGCATCTCGATACGTCCTAGAATGGGTGAGGGTGTGATCTTCCACCATTTGTTCAATGTTTGTTGGTTTTATAATATAATTATCTGTTGCATTGATTCGAGCGCTGCATTTACCTCGTTGTTCACATTCCAAATACTGGATATTACCATTACTCTTGTTTAAAGTATAGATGAAACCTTCTACAACAGCTTTTCCTTTGTTTCGATTACTTTTTGTTCTTTTGATACAATAGATTTTGTGGAACGGACATCTTGTTCTGAAAACTGTAATGCAGTAAGTAATGTAATTGTAATGTGAACTTTATGTTCAAACGAAAGAATATATTTTTATAATGTATGCAAATTTGTAATACAAATCTATTCTCAAAGTTAAAGTGTGAATGAAATCAGTGTAGGGATCGACCGGGAATCCCGGTTAATTCCCGGTTTTGCCGGGAACGCCTAAATTAACCGGGATCTAGCCGGGAATTAAAAAAACCTTTATGTAGTGGAACTCCGAAAGATTAATATTCTACTCATTAATTTATGGTTAAACGTATTTATTATACACTATAGACATTACCATTAATTAATTTCAGAATTCTGGACACCCAGCTATTCCGAAACTCGACCATTCTTTTAGGACGAAACCCTACCTAGGCTACCTTTATCCTCAGAAATACGGTCCATTCATAACATCAATAGTTGACAACTTGTTGAATCAATAGTTTACGTGTTAAACCAAACATTTGATTGACAATTATACGAGTAGACGAGCCAATAAATTGCAATGTAGATATATACATATCTATAAATGATGTACATCCTATTTAGTCATCCTATTTAGTCCTTCATATAATTCCAAATAATAGATGAAGTTCATAATGTATCATTTAGATTCTCATATTACTATACTAGTATATAATTGTGTATTACATACGTTTATATACAAATCCCGGCAAAATCCTGGCAAGCAAAAAATCTGACAATCGGAAAAATCCCTTCCCGGCATGAAAATATTATCCCGGTCGATCCCTAGAAATCACAAACAAAAACGACCCATTGTGTGTAAAGGTGACAAGACAAAACTTCTCCCGTTCAATAGTTTCGACGAATATTCCTTTCGACAAAGAGATTCGACGTATTTCCGTCGACGAAATTTCCTTTCGACGAAATTTCAGTTTACCAGAATTTGGGTAATTGTTTTAATCTGAAACTTAGGTTTGGGAAACTTAATTCTTAATTATACTCACCTGTTAGTTTTCACTTTTTTGTCATATATACGTTTTTGTCTCGTCTGCTCTATTTTATATTCAAACGCGCCTAAGACTCGTTTTGCATGCATATAAATTCCATCTCACTGGCAATATCATCTAAAGTTTCATTGGCGTAAGGACATGCTAGAGATTCACTGTGAATTGATTCATCCTCAGACTGCTCGCTGGGATAGGTTGTATAGCTTTTACCTAGAGCCAGTAATGGTATTGGATCATACTTGCGACCATACATCACCTCAAAGGCTGAAAATTTCATGGCTCTTTTGACATTTGTATTCGCAGCAAGCACTGCAAAAGGTAGCTTAGTTAGCCAAGTACCATCAGAAGTTTGACGTAGTTTCTCCATTTTCCTATGATAGTAATCAGAAATTTAATTAAGCTGCGGGCGCTATTATTGTAGCCCTAGTTTAAGCAAAAGAATTTTCCAACCTCTCTAATATCTTGTTATGTGCCTCGACAAGTCCATTGCTCTGCCGATAGTAAGCACTTGTACGTCGGTTATCAACTACCAACTGTTGTTGCAATTCGCTGAATTCCTATTAAATACTTAATTTATGAATAGGATGCAAGAATAAACAACATATTTGAAAATATGGGCCAATAGTAAATAATAACAATATAATAATAATATACCAAGGTAAAGAGAATAGAACTGTGCTACTATAGTGGCCCTCCGCCCAGTAATGAAATGAATGCCTTGGTTAGATATAATAAATTTTATTGTGCCGACAATACTATAGTATACAAAAATGTAATCGATAATAACTGCTAAATTATATTTTTATGAACTTAAGATCTATAGAGAAACTACAGTCAAACCTCCAAGATCCGGACACCTCCTTCAACCGGGCAACATTTTTCTATAAGTTCAAAATAAAGTCGCCCTTTTTTGGTTATTAGCCCCAAATTTAGTTTATCTTTGCAGATTTGAAAGTCAAACATGTTAATAAAAGTGAACCACCCTATCTGGGCAGTAAATATTGGTTTGAATTTGGCCAATGGAAATTTCGCTACTTTATATACAATTCATTTTCGAAATTTATCAACTCCTTGGGTAGAGTTATACCAAGTTTCGATTATTGGAGGATACGCTTCAGGCTAGAGTTCCCCTGGACAATAGCTTTGGAGACATCAGACCATAAATAGTTGATTATGCAATAAATTTATGGTTATTTCCGAGAACCGGGCAAATTCTAAAATCCGGGCACCCTACGGACGACGATGCCGGGATAGGGAAGGTTCGACTGTATACATTTTATCGTTTTTCTAAAAATTCATTATCATATATTATGAATCAATTTGGTTGTTATAGATAGGTAGACGCAATCAAAACAAGTACATGTTCGACGAATTTTCCGTTCAAAAAGTATTCCATTCGACGAAGAGATTCGACATATTTTCCCAACAGTGGCTTAAAACTGTAGTTGATAGGAAATAGGCATTTGGGTTGCAGGTAAGAACTCATATAAACCCTAGATGACTTTTCTAGCTAGCTGTAA
Source organism: Hexactinellida sp. DTS-2022 (assembly GCA_028753945.1). Classification (NCBI taxonomy): domain Eukaryota; kingdom Metazoa; phylum Porifera; class Hexactinellida; species Hexactinellida sp. DTS-2022. Next base: position 3,651,169 of record JAPNXP010000010.1, on the reverse strand, counting down.
CTTGTGCATCAGACTAAATAACCTCCGAATTGTGAAAAACTAACTTCCTTCAATATCAAAAACCCAATATGAGTTCATAGTTCGCTGCTCTGATTGATGAAATTGTCCTTGAGTGCTCAGTTGTTCTTGATATGCAATATTTTCCATACATTTGGGTAACAATAAGATATACTACTGAATAATAGCGAATAATTAGTTTTAGAATTTTCATAGCAACACAAAGAGACAATGGAATTCGCTAAAATATTTAAAGTTGCGCACTGTTTCGGAAGCTAAGATTTCCATAATGAATTCTTACAACATTAATCTAAAACCATTCAAAATTTCTCGTTGATCTTTGATGTATGTACTTTTTTGCGCTTACCTGAGATTTTGAAAGTTTTGAACAATTTTGGACATAGTCTTTACCCCCTGTTAAAATTAGAATGCATCCGTGTAACAGTAAATCAGTATAGAAATATATCTTTAACATACTCATTTTGTATATATTTGACTAGAAAATAACCACGATTACTTATATGTTGTAATTCAGAGTGAAATGAAGTATGTTGTATTATTGAATTCTCAAACCCACAAATGGAACTATACATTTGATATAATACAAAAGTATATTTACAGGCGTAGTTTGTGTTCAAATCAATTGAAATTTCATACGAACGTTAGTATACTATCTAACTTGAATTTAATACCATTTAGAGGCCTCAATAAACCACGAATTTTTCCGAATTCCATGTGTTAAGCCACTGTGAATTTCCATCGACAAATTTTCCTTTCGACGAAATTTCGATTATTCAAATGGGACACTCGGCTGCTAAGCATTACAGAGACAATTTTCTAATCATAATTTTGAATAAATTTATTTATGTAAATGAGATAATTAGTGGAAGTATATTTAATTAATTCAAAAAAGAAATTTACTACTGGTATGTAGCTAAGTGCTTCGTAAGAACATTTAGAGGAGTGTCTACGTACGTCAGTCTGTCAAAACATGAAACAGTTAAGTTCTCAATACATATACAAAGTAGCTTTGATGCCAAAATAACAAATGCATAAAAATCCATTGAAGATTAATTTTCGCGGGCGAATTAGATCAATGTTCTTTCTCCCATTTGTATAAATTGCTGTTGAACAAATCCAATTCCAAACGGATAAGAAAATCCAGGAAGATAAATTGGACTAAGGAAGAAGAGTGCACGCTCATTGATGAAATTGATTCTGCTGGTGAGTTATTGAGAAGTTCAAGAAACAGCGCTGACTTCAATAAGAAGAAGGAACTGTGGAAAACCATTACAGGCAAAGTAAACGCTGTATATGGAAATAATAGAGGGGTAGAAAACTTAAGAAAAAAATGGAATAACCAGAAATTATCTGCCAAGTCAAAAGTTGATGCCAGCTTTAAGGAATCTAGAATGACCGGAGGGGGCTCAAACTCCGCTGGAATTGTCGAAGACGAAGACGTATTAATTTTAGCTGCAGATAGGAGTATAACTAATTCTGATAGAATTAGAGAGATGTTTGAGACCACCCCAGCTATAGCAGAATCTCAGGTGCTGTCGAAAATTTCGTATTCCGTATGAAATCTTAGTGAACCGATTAACCGGTGGCTCTATTAAGCGGGAGTTGACTGTATATAAATATATATATAATATATATATAGATATCTAAAGCGTGTCTCTTAATGTCACATTCAGGGACATATTTTAAAAGTTTGGCTTTTTTTCAACACAATTTAGGTAAAAAAAAGCTCAATTCTCTATAAGGAAATTCTCCATAAAAGTGTGTTTTTATGGAGTATTTTTCATAAATATGTCCCTAATGTGACATTTAGGGACACGATTCTGTCAATATATATATACGGTAAATATATATATATACATGTTAGTGTTTTAATAGTATAGATATGATCTTCGCAGTCAATATTTCAGCTAAATAAAGAAATTTATCTAAATTAGTAATTGCAGAAACTACAAACTGGATAATGTAATTGTAATACGTACGTAGTGATTTGTAATGAGGAAAATAAGAAAATTAAACAAAGTAGACCCTGGTTAAGAGGCACCAAAATGGGAAACAATAAATCTAAATGCTTAATCCATAAGTTCAAATACTGACTTATTCAATGATATGAATACGATGTAGAGTATTCGAGTCTTTAACATACTTAACGATAAGATTAAAGCACTTTAGTTGTCACCTACTGACTTAAACCAATTACTAACTGAGTTCTGCAAATAGTTTTCTGAGTACTTATTAACCGAAATAAAATAAATAATTACATTTTATTTACTTGGGAATAGAAATTTGTACGTATCATCAGAGTACCTATTAACCAAATCACATAAAATGGATCATATAGGAGGGAAAATCGATTATTAGAGAACAGTACGAGGTATCCGAGAGTATCACCCTAATATGTGTCACAAAACAGCAGAGTTTTTAAATATATATTCTAGTCTGAATCCATATACGGGAATCATGAACTGACCCGGGAAACTGTGCCAACACATCGCTAAACCAACCGTCATGTTGGCATACAACTTGGACGATAATTGATTAATAAAACTGAGTGAAAAAATGTCGATTCGCGGAGTCAGACTCGTTTTCAGATGGTTTCTGAATACGTATTTCAGTGCCATCAACAAGCGCTAGCATACCTTGGAAGTGAGCAAGTTTATAAAACTTTGTTTCAACATCCGCTTTATCAGCTGGACCTGGCATGTTAATAAACTGTTGGTATATATCATGTGAACCTAGAACAACATTTTGAATATAGCCACCAGCAATAGATTAACTAACGTGAACTCCATCTCAACATAATATTTGAAAAGTTCCAGAAGCAAAGAATTGAAAACAAAACAAATTTGCAAATGGGAGGAGAAGCATGTGAACGTTCTGTTGAGTTCAAATGAGGAGTTCTGGAAATTCTGGAAATTGACGTTCTAGATCTTCATAGCAAAAATCGTCATAGCATCGTCATTGCAATATAATGGATAAGTATCGTAATAGCAATCTAATGGATAAGTACGAAAACTCGCTCAAGTCTCATAGAAGAAGTATTTTCTTCATCTTCGGGAATAAATAATGGAATCATCCCTGCTACTTGTATATGCATATAATGTAATTACGGGGGTTATCACATAATTATATATTTGCAGTACCCCCAAAAGTATTCCATCACCAATGATTATTTTATAAACAGTCAGGGTTCCTAGCAACATACTAACGTTTGTGGGAGTTTCTACAATATTATTTATACGAAACGACATGTATTTTAATTTTAATTTCTATAGAGGTAATAAACTCATTAATTATATAATGAGCTAATTAAATATTTATTTCGGAAATTATGTGGGAATTAAATATACCAATTGTGAATACGGATTTATATTCCTCACAATCGAACTACTCTAGGTGCTAAATATCTAATCATTACGATCATTTTTACAGAGATACAGCCTCATTCCATTTGATGCCACTTGCGCCACAAGTGCTACGTGGCAACGACACTATGCCACTAGATGGATATTTTAAGAAAATGTCCTAAATCAATTTTTTAAAAATATATAAATATAGTACTAAATGTAAAGTCATTTTATGGTATTTTAAATAGCCTTCAACATTCTGCTAGAAGAATAATGTGTCTGCATTAAAATACCTCTTGTTCAAATACATTTGGCCAGAGTGTACACAATTTATGAACATTTGGAAGCAGTTAGAATATAATAATTATGATATAGTAGGGCAGCTTAAGCCCATATTTTGGAAGCATGTGGACATCCTGGACCAAAGCACAATTTTTTTCTACAAATAGACCATTGATTGGGCACTCGATTTTTGGTTAGATCCACTTCCGCAGGATACATTATGACCTCCATCATGCATTTTCAAATTGGTCACTTTAATATTATTCGGACAAAAGTCCGCAATCACGAACTCATGCCAAATGACTCTGTAGAAGGTTATTATATACATAGGTGCTATCAGAACAGTGTGCGCTGTCGAAAGATAGGTCACTCGGTAGCGTTGGTATAATTTATGAGAATGGAATGTTCAACATTCCACCGTTGTCAAGGAAACTTTTTCTGTCTAATATGGTCATGTGACCCCTCTAATTGACGGCAATTCCATGCTGATTACGAAAATCTTATTTCCAGATTGGACTGAATATCACTTGAAAAGTTATATTACATTTAGTGGTTATTGATTAGCTAGTAAAGTAATAAAGTGAGAATTGTGTGAATACTATGATGGTATACTAAAAATTATGGTTCGTACCATATTCACTAAAAATATTGATTCTCACAGTTGCAAATACAAAGTTATGTGCATTTTCACGCGCTTTTCTGCACGCGAATCTACCGCCAGTCACTTCTACTTTTGAAGCTATATTTACTAATTCACTGCATGCCTTTGAGGCCACAGGTAAACTGTTCCATACAGGAACCCATGATTGGGTTTTATCATTAAGAGTCCAGCCCAACCTTCTGAAGTAGTCTCACTGGTGCACCATATTCCAGACTGATATGAAACTCGATTTGAGTGTTGTAGTAGTGCGTCCCGGGTGGGCGGTATTCTCTCCATTATTTTCTCCTGACAAAACATTTCTTTTCTTGCTTCATCCACATAGTGCAAATTACTTGCTTTATCATAAAGAATAACAGTGAAGCGTTCCAGCAGCTGGAAATGATGAGCATCGAATTCTACTTTTGTATAAGGGTTGAGTGCCATGTAGGTAAAGGCAAATGTCACATCATGATAACAGTTCCATACCTACCATGCTGACCACTTGCCTCTCCCAAATAATCACATCGCATTAAACAATGGAAAACAGGAAGGGCCAGAGATTTCTCCCTTCCTAGTTCTTCTTAGAATGCATTGATAATGATAGTATGTAAATTCTTTCCTGTACCAAAGCTAACCCAAATGTTCAAATCTTTGCATATAGTAATTAAGTGGTGTAACTTTCCAACAAGGATTACCACTACATCCGTATCAACTGTGCACTAGACATTTAGTACAGCTATTGAGAAGGGCATCCTGTAAATGGATCAGCAGCCGGGTGTCAGCTTCCTCATGGTCACAAAGTGCCATAGAACGATCACTTCCTCGAAGAATAGCTGTGGCACCATCCGTGATTATTTTTCCTTGCCTTCGGGGACAATTCACATTGGCAATCTTGTTGGAAAGAAATGTAAAGAGTTCTTGTTTATTTTTGAATCACGTAAGAAAATTTTCCAATTCCTTAGGAGCTTATTTCTTACTTGCAACCTTTTTCCCTAACCTTTACCTCTTTTTTCTAGTAGATTATTTGATTCCCCTGGGGATGTATATGTCCCATACTATATCAACTCTTTTGGTGCTTGATAGTTGGTTAATGATGTGTGGGACAGATACTTGATTAGCATAAAGTCCGCTTTATTTTCTTTGAGCTACATAGAAAATTGAAACGAAGGGACGTGATAGCAGAGTATGTAGGAAATTTTATGGCATGTCCACTTTCATTCTTAAGCTAGCTAATCAATAACCACTAAATGCAATATAACTTTTCAAGTGATATTCAGTCCAATCTGGAAATGGGATTTTCGTAATCAGCACGGAATTGCCGTCAATTAGGGGGTCACATGACCATATTAGACAGAAAAAGTTTCCTTGACAACGGTGGAATGTTGAATATTCCATTCTCAGAAATTATACCAACCCTACCGAGTGACCCATCTTTCGAAAGCGCACACTGTTCTGATAACAACTATGTATAAAATAACCTTCTATAGAGTCATTTGGCATGAGTTCGTGATTTCGGACTTTTGTCCGAATAATATTAAAGTGACCATTTTGAAAATGCATGATGGAGGTCATAATGTATCCGGCGGAAGTGGATCCTACCAAAAATCGAGTGCCCAAAGCAATGGTCTATTTGTAGAAAAAATTTGGTGCTTTGGTCCGTGATGTCCACATTCATCAGCTAATCTGCCCTACTAATACGTATCATAATTTAATAATACATGGACCAAATTCTCTAGGTGCATAATTTCTAATATAATCTAGATTCTATAATCTAAATTCCGTTTGAAACTGAATAGGAATAAACACTTTTAAATAACGCTAATCAGAAGACTTTGAAAAATTCTAATGGCATTCCTTTCGCCAACTTCAAGCATTCAAATAATGAAATAATAAAATATATTCCAATAAATATTTCCTAATTCCAGACAATGTGAAATTTTGTTAGAAATGTTAACTATTTTATCAAATTATAACAATTATAAATGCTTGTAAATTAATTTCAAGTATTGAAAGGTATTAGGAATTTAGGATTAAGAGCTAGATATACTAAAAAAGAAGATTACATCATTTACAACCCTATAACAATCATATTTACTTATTTTTCTAATTGCTTATACAGTCAACTCCACATAGTGGTGTAAATAGTTAACCGCGTGATTGGATGATTTTCCAGGAATCAAATAGTGAAGATACACTACCCGGACAAAAGTATTCGACCACCCAACTTTTTCCCATTGAAAATACTAGTACTACAGTAGGTGAACAATGTGAAGATAGTGTATTCAAATTACATGATATATTGCTACTTCGATTACAAATTCGTATTCTGCACATTCGAATTAACAATTGTAGAAGCTTTCAATTCAATCCCTTCTTGATTTTGTAATAAATTATCATCCTGTGCCACTGTGCACCACTTTTCCCAAATTCCACTATGGGAGAGATGGGAACAGGTGGCATATGTTGCCATTTGATGATAATTTTAGACCGAATTAAAATGTAATCAATTTGAAAGCATCTACAATGGGTAATTCGAATGCGTAGAATACGAACTGAAATCAAAATAGCAATACATGTATATCATAAAGTTTTAATACATTGAACAATATTATTATGCCTACTACAGGTATCCCTCTTTTTACGCGGTAGATGCGTTCCTTGAAAAGCCCGCGTAAAACGAAATCGCGTAAAAAAACGGTTCATTCTCATAGTAACACATATTAAACCAATAGATGCGTATCCAAATATTACAAACATCGAATAAAATTTTAAATCCCTAGTGTTGCAACACTAAAAATCCAACATCCGGACCTCTCAGATAGCCAAGGTTTCCGTGTGTATGTTAATCCCATGGGAATTCCCATAGGATTTCCAATATCGTTTTGAATGGAAATTATTTTAACCTATGGGAATCCTGATAGAAACCAACTTGTGAGAATACTTGGGAATTCCCACAGAAAGGGAATTGTGTTGTGAAGGGAATTAAAATTCCCTTCACACCGCAACCCTACACCTTCGGGTACCTCCCACAACCGGGTATCTCTAGTGTGAATAGTGAAGCAAATATGTATTCATTTGACCAATAATTTATTTGGATGAACTTACTATACGACAAATACATATCCCTAACTATCTACTATCTCTAAATCATCATTTTTGTTTTTTTGGAAATGTAGAACCGCTTTGTTACCACTAAATCTTAAAAATTATCGAAAATATCCATAAAAAAGAGAATTAATTGTATGAAAATCATAGATAAACCGCGTAAAACGAGTTGAGGATCGCGTAAAAAAAGTTTTGGTCATAAAAAATTGTTCCGCGTAAAACGAAAACGCGTAAAAAAAAACCGCGTAAAACGAGGTATTACTGTATAGTACTATTTTCAATGGAAAAATGTTGGGTGGTCGAAAACTTTTGTCCGGGTAGTGTATAAGCAAATATTAAATATTTAGGCTAATGGATCAATTGTCCGTTAAGCGGGTCAGTATTATGAAAGTTTAGTCCAATTTTGGGTATTCTGGGAAATCTTGGGATGATTAAATCAATATTCGCGAGAAAAAATTAAGAATAAAGTAATCTGGTGAATAGTATTATGTGATCAACGTCATGTTGCCTCACTTAAAAATAGTCTTGTTTAGTTTCACTAGGGTCATTTAACCTCAAACAAGAATAAGTCTAGAAATTATCTCTTAAAAAAACTGATATGATCTAGATTCAACAAGATTTAACAGTGAACAGTGTATTATTTACCTCTCCCTAGAGACAAGTTTTTCTAGTAATTCAATCTGCTCTGAAATCACTTCGGCAATAGTAATGTGATGAATCTTAAAATGTTTCGCAAGTCTATCTGCAACAGAAGTTTTTCCAGAGCCGGGAGGGCCAAGTATACACATTTGCAATGGTAATAGTTGACGTATCAATTTGAATTCATTAACAATGAGAGAAATATTATCAATTAATCCAGCTTCACATATCCATTTGATTTTAAGATTTTCTCTCAAATAGCGGCCATCCATTCGGATATTTACCTAGAGAATTCAAACAAATTATAGATATTAATCAGGCTAAATTTTGACGAAAGTTCTAATGAATAGATAAGCATTTATAGAAAAGTATTCAGATTCTTAGATAAAATATACCACGACAATTTAAAAATGTGCAATATTTTAGATTATACACGAACAGTACATATGTAATTCAACAAGAGAAATTTTAATGTCGACAGAATATTCTTCTTGTAGCACATTAACGGCATTTAAACTACTCTGAAATTACAATAAATATCACGATAGAGGTGACATTTAAAAACATCGTAATTTTCTCATTTTCAGCCAACATCCATGAAGTTGCACAAGTGTCCCAGCCACATGCCACTTGTGGTACAAACGGGAATGTGGTTATATCTCAATAGAGAAAATTCGTAATGACCATAATATAACCCTAAGTAACTTGTCCACGTGAAATTCAAACCTGAAATCAGAATTTATACATCCTAATAGAATCACAATTCTAATAAATTTTATATTCAATCATATATTAGAATGAAACTAATATTAGAAATATAGAGAACGGAAACTTTTGCTAGACGAAGGAACATTAGAATATTCGTTAGTTTTGATAAATAAGTAATAAATCAAAATCAAGACACATAATCAGTGGAATATATTTTTTGCAAATAAAACAAAAGATTAATCATTGATAAAAGTGTACTAGACACAAGTAAGCTATTAATAAGTTAGTATAGGCAAGAAATTAAATTTACAAATTTTTAATCAAAGGAAAATTAATGTTGTTGTCCAAAAGAAGCAAACATATATTCGATATTGGGCATAATCGTTTCAGCCCAACATTATTTAGTTAATCAGATGAACACATGCATAAAAATGGAAATTCAAATTTTTTTGCAAATTATTAATGTTTAATGTAGAGATGTACACATCTCATTATGATACTATAATTCTATTTTAGATATTTGCACATTTGTACGGTAGAAAACGCGAAGAAAAAGTAATGGAATCAAATATATGCCTCCTTTTAGATAAAAGTTGGTAGTTGATTCCGCTCACAAGTTTAGGGGTGCGATTGGTTAACCATTCTGAGTCTACGCTTATGATTAGATTTCTACCCACGGTCAACCGATTAACCTCCCATCCTACTCAATACAAATTGCCTACACATTTTCTTTATACTACAGGAAATAATAGTACATTAACTGATACAATTCGTAGGCTGGGTGAGTTAGAAACATTGTAGTTACAGAAAATATATTATGTAGTGTTGGGAAATGGATCTATGATTATCATTTTCTAACAAAATTCAACAATTTAAATTATTTAGACAATAATTTTGAATAATACTGATAAATTTCAACAGAATGGCTAACTGGTTAATGAAATCTGTAACCGCTAACCGATATTATCCGGTTAACCGAATCCAGCCTTGCAAATATATTAAAGGATTAGGTAAGACAACCAATGAACTCACCGCAAAGGCAAATTCATTGTTTGATGGAAATATGAGTTTGCTCGCTGAGGAGATCAATTGTATTGAATAAGTTTGTCATTAACTTAAACCTCTTGGCATGGGTACATTGTTCACCAACTAGAAAGAGACATTGATGTATATTATTAAGACCGATACAATCAAGCTACTAATTATTTAGCAAAATCATTGAAGCTATAGGTACAGATGATACACATGATTGAATATTGAGACCATTCCGTTAACCGCTGTGCCATCATAATATTTAATCAGAGAAGGGTAAATTCCAACACTCTTGAAAAGTGCCACGGTAATCCCCAATCCAAAAGTAACCCCCGCTCGAAGGATAGAAGATCTGAGACATAACTCGCTCACTGCTGTGTTATATAAGCAATGAGAGAGCATTATGGCAAGTGGATATGATATATTATAGTAGATAAGTTAGACGTGCGCCAAAATGGAGGTGTGAGGGCCTGTCCACCACTTTCCTTTGGTTGACATGGTTTATAACTGGCTCGTCGCTGCAAATGAAAGGATGGCCTCTCAAGTAGTCCTATTGGACTCCCGAAAGCCTTTTGATCATGTTGACCACAGAGGAGGTCAACTAATATAAGATGTACGGATTATCCGGATTGCGAACTTTTTGTTAGATAGGTCTCAGATGGTTATCTGAGTGGATCCATATAGAGGATAAATAATACAGTGAAATTGATTAGGCAGCTCCTCTTAGATAAATACATGTGTAATTCAAGGGTTTATCTAGGTGCATGGACGATAGTTTTAGGTGCCAGTCAGGCGTCTGTTGAGATGCAAAAGTGCTGCAGTGTAATTCCATTTAGATGGTGGTGTGGAAATAAATTTGGTGCCAAGTTTCTGAAATTTCTTTGGGAAATAAATTCCTTGATAAAACCCTGTTTGGGTAGCCTAGAAATTTAACCTCCATGAAATAATGCATCATCATTGAATAAGGTTTACAGAAAAAAACTTATACAAAAAAGTTCCGGCCAAGTAAATCCAAGATAAACCCGTGGTGCTAATAACAAGTGCATGGACGACACCAAGTTAGGAATGGGAGTGTAAGACCAATGCAATCCATCGTGGGCCGAACAAACTTATGGTACTTTGATAAAATGTTTCGCAAAACTCAATCAAAGTAAATCCGCTAGGAATTCAATTCGAAGCCATTCGGGTGAATTGTCTTTAATGGAAATTCCGTTACAAAGGAAAGACGTGTCTAGAAGAAAATTTCGAGAAATTACTCATACCTTACAGGGTTTCATACAAGATAGAATTGAACACTCCTAAGGCATCTATAGTTAATTTTGTAAGAAAAAAAGATTACTTTTAAATACAATATAGGGAGTTTTGGCAGTTTCGCGCTCCCAGCACAAACATATCCCAATTTACGCTACTAGGCATATGGCTTGTGATACGGGCTATTGGGTAAGTGGACAGAACAATGTGGTAAATATTGTAGTATTGATTATATTAAAGATACAAAGTAATATTAAAGATATAATGTAATATCAAATATACTAAAGAGCCATAATCAATAATACATATTGTAATATTGAATATAGCTCTTGAATATATCCAATCGAAATTGGAAGTACGTATACAATTAACAAGAAATAAAATAATGGACAAGAGAGATTGAAATAATGCAATGCATGACTATGATAGGTAGTAATTGATATCAATTACAGTGCTTTTCCTCAAGAATGTGTACATAATGCAGTAAACTCCGCTTAATAGAGCCACCGGTTAATCGGTTTCTCCGCTTAATCGGGTCATAACAACCTGGTCCCGAGGCGGCTCTATTAAGCGGATTCGAATGTATTAGCAAATTTAGATAATAAGCCTAGTATAGATATTATATTCAATTTTATAAACTTTCTAATAAAAATTTGGTCAATTAGAGTCAGTTAATTAAAAATTCTAAGAAATAAAAAGTGACAATGACGTCATAACTTTCGCGCCTGAAGCCATATAAAATCTAATTACACCAATGAATTCTATGGATACGATTTCCCATAGGTAAGTAATATAGTTTAATGCGCTATCTCATACCTAATAGCTAATTCCAGGAGTTGATTACTTGGTGCCAATGTCCTAAGTTGCCCAATTAGAATACCTTAAAGTATGATACGTCGTCAGAGACAAGTCACAAATAATGTGCACCCGCAACCAATAAGTCTAGAAGATCTTGAAATCGCAGATCAGTACAAGAAAACAATCAAAGGAGATGAATTCCTCCTTTTTGATTCCGGACCTGAATTTCACCGTATCCTAAATTTCGGGACTCATCAGAATGTTCAAATGTTAAATGGTGTCAGTTTTGGCTGGCTGCTGGCACATTAAAACTGTTCTTGAACTCTTTGCACACCTATATGTGATCCATTCATTATTTGGTGGACCGAACCCTTTGGAAGATGATCATCTACTACTAAGCTTGTTCGTGTTACTCTCAAATAAACCAGAGGCGACATACATGAGAATGTGGGAGCAGTTTCAAATCCTTTGTCCTGATGTTCTGCCCACTCATCATATAATAAATTTTGAAAAAGCAGCAATCAACAGTTTCCAGCATTTCTGGACAACCACGAATATGAAAGGCTGCTTTATTCATCTTACCCAAAATATTTGGCGTAAAGTGAAATCTGAAGAACTGGGTTGGAAATTCCGGGTTGAGTACTCTCTAGAATGGAGAATATATCTTCCTATAACAGAAATATTTCGAATTGGTTTTACCAGTGCACGAAAAGTTGGAGCATCTAGGACTGATAAGAATACAACCAATTGAGCATTTTCTTCTTGACTCGCAATGTAATCTGGATGAAAATTATGATAATAATTACAAAGATTAGATTTTTTTAAACCAGCCCATGAAACATCCATATAATCGGTGAGTAGATTAAAAAAATTGTGTGTAATTAAGATTTAGTAATGAAATTTGTAAGAAAAGATTATACGTATTTGTATTAATAAAGTGAAGATCAATCGATAACAGTGCAATATTGAGAAGTAATAACTAGATACATATAATAGCCTAGAATGATATAACACAATTACTTATACGTACTAGTTCGGTTAGTTTATATTTGACGGCAAGTGGTGTTAGTGTCTGTTCTATGATATAGAAATAGAACTCAAGCGGTATTTCTACGGTATTACACAATAGTGTAAAATTCAAATAACGTAATTGGAATAATATGCAAATACAATACACAAGTAGCGATTATTAAAAAAATATTCTGTAATGTTACGAATTGTAATGTCACGAAATGTAATGTCACGAATTGTATGTGTCACGAATTGTCTGTCACGAATTGTAATGCCACGAATTGTATGTATCCCCTTTATAGAATAGAGAAATTAAAATGCTATCATATAGATGAAGTTTAGTAGCTTTGTAGTCAACTAACGGATGAAATATCTAATATTGATATTAGCAATTTAATGAACGTGATTATTTATGTGTTATTAGAAGTAGGATTAAAACACATAGTATTATGAAACTAATCTATAACCAAAAAGAAGTCCTTAGGATGATTTTTGTGTGTATCGTCAATAGGTGTAATGATATGGTAGTTTTGCAGGTAGAACACAAACCTCTGGAAGGATTAAAAAAACGAATAACAAATGCGAAAATTCATTTGACCTACTATTGTCCCTGACCAACAAGCAAAGTGACTCAACCTAGTCACCATATAAGTTATCGATTAATAGTATGGAATGTCATCACGGATGTAAGTAAAGACCTCCCTTTCTTATCAACTGTCTTTCCTCTCACAAATGTACCCATCGACGGTATAGGTACAGTTTCATTAGATGCCATTTTCCGACAAACAGGGCATATCTAAGTCATTCACGTCGATAAAATTTTCAATTCATCAATCAAGACACAACACATCTAGAATTAGAGTTGAGGAGAGTGGGGAGGCGCCAATTGATAGTGTGAGAATGATTAGTAGAGTAGAGTTTCCATATGATTTGGAAACTTTCTAGTCTTGGGATCCTAATCTTGGAAGGGAATGCTAATCTGTATTTAATACCCGTTCATAAACCGCCTGCTTCTGTGAAGCCGCTACAAGGTGGTGTATAGTGTGATACAGCGAAAGGGGTTATAAATGGAGTAGGCAGAAAGAGATAATAGTGTGGAATTAAAAAAACATCTGGGAAAATACACTGACCAACCAAAATTATTGAACATCAATATTATGATTTCAAATATCAATAATATGTACATTGAAGCTACTAGCAGCATAATAAAATGGCAAAATATTTGAATTGAAATATTTATGGAGGTGTGAAACTGATAAACTATATAATTAGCTAATTATATAAATAATTTCTGTACATTATGAGACAAAAAGAATATACAAAATCAATAACAGATTTGAATACTACATAGTCTAATTACTCAAGGTGCAAAATTTCTAACCATTTCGATCATTTCCACTGCGATACACACGTCTCATTTGGGCCACAAAGTATAAAGTGACAGGGGAACTAATGCCACTAAATATATATTGGATAAAATTGACTTAATATAACAATGTTATGAAGTTAGAACTATAGCAATATATTTAAAGGCATTTTATAGTAGTGTAAACAGCCGTCAACAAACTATTTGAAGTATAATGTGTCTGGAATATAATTTTTGTTGTTTAAATACTTTTGGGCGGTCAGTGTACATCAATATCAAAGGTAGTAACATAGATAAGTCAATAACAAAGCAAACTCTAAGCTGGAACAGAGAGGAAGCAGGTGAGGCGAAAAGAACCTCAATATAAATGAATAAAAAGACAAGCTATAAGTTATTTAAAACATTCTTTGATCCCGCATGTTATTTAACTACCATAATAAAACAAGATTCAATACACGTGGATCATGGAGTTAAATATAATCTGAAGAAGCAGTAACTGGGAGCGGAAGAGTTTCGGAGGACGCGATGAAACTGTTATAGCAGAATATTCTTATTGTTTGAGTACCACATTATGGAAATTGTGTATCATATTTATTATATACATATAGGCAGGGTTTTATCCAGGAGCGCGCCATACGCCTAGAGGCGTATAAATTGGGATATGTTTGCGTTTAGGAGCGCGAAAACTGCCGAAAGTCCCCATAGAGTAATACAAAACTAACCTTTTAGGCGGGCATAATTCATACTATAGTGACCTTAGGACAGTTAGGAGCGTTCAATTCTACTCCTGTATAATACCCTGCATATAGGTATATATGTTACAGTAAAAACGTATGTATAATACCTGAAATTTTCAGGTATTATGTATAATAACTGATTCAATCAGGTATTATACATAATGCCTGAAAATTTCAGGGATTATACATAATAACTGAAAGTTTGCCTCGGCTTTTAGACATACCTGAAATGGAACAGCATAGTAAAGAATGGTGAGAAAGTGTATATTTGCAACTACAATGAATGAATAATAAAGATAGTTGGCTTCCCACTTTTAGACATATTACCTGAATGGAACAGCATAGTAAAGAATGGTGAGAAAGTGTATATTTGCAACTACGATGAATGGACAACAAAGATAGTTGGCTTCCCACTTTTAGATATATAAGGATTTAATGAAATCTTTTTCTATATTTCAATAATGGAACTTGACATTGAAGCACAGTTCAGAGAACAACTCTATAAGAGTTATAAAGACAACAAGCGTGTTTTGCTGCCTAAGGAAGAATACCAGAACATCATCAGCCAGCTCCTTGAAGCTACAGCTACTACCAAAAAGTCGCCACACCCAGGGGCGCCAAGAGGGGGGGGTAGGGGGGGGCAGTTGCCCCGGGGCCCGTGGATCTGAGGGGCCCGTGAAAATAAGGAAATCGTGTAAAAATGAACATTTGGGTTTGGGAAAGGTTCCAGAGGGGCCCATCATTATTGTTTTGCCCCGGGGCCCGCAAAGCCTCTGGTAATCCTCTCGGCGGCCCTGGCCACACCAGTATTATTTGCTGAAGAAGTATGAAGTCCTTGAGTGTGGTTATGTTAAGAAGCTCATCCGTAAACGTGAAGATAATGAATCTATCTTCTATTTCGTGTCAATTGAAGAAACGTTTGATGTCATCAAGCGTGCCCACATTGCTACAGGTCATGGTGGTCGAGACAAGATGATAAAAGAGACTAATAAGAAGTATGCCAACATCACCCAAGAAGCACTCAACATCTTCAAGTCATCATGCATCCAGTGCCAGAAGAAGCGGAAGAGGACGACTACCAAAGGTGTAGTTGTTAAACCAATCCTGTCAAAGGACTTCAGTTCTCGTGCTCAGGTTGATCTGGTTGATATGCAGTCGATGTGCCAGGGACATTATAAGTGGATCATGAACTACCAGGATCATCTTACCAAATTATGTGTACTTAGACCTCTCACCTCGAAACGAGCTGCAGAAGTCGCGTACCAGTTACTGGATATTTTCCTGTTATTAGGTGCACTTGCTATCTTACAGAGCGATAATGGTTCAGAATTCACTGCACAGGTCATTATAAAGTTGAAACAGCTGTGGCCTGATCTTGTCATTGTTCATGGCAAGCCCAGACATCCACAGAGTCAAGGTTTTGTTGAAAGAGCCAACTGTGATGTAAAAGACAAGCTGGTAGCTTGGTTAGCCGACAACAACACTAATGAGTGGACTGTAGGACTGAAGTTCGTCCAGTTCCAGAAGAATTCCAGTCATCATAGCGGAATCCGGAGGTCTCCTTTTGCTGCTTTGTTGGGTTCTGAATGCAAAGTTGGTTTGACATCTTCCAATCTCCCACAAGAAGTAATTTCCAGATAGCAAAGTGAAGATGATCTTATCGCCGCAATTTCAGTTCCAACTCCAGCCCCAGACACATCTACCGAGACTGACCAAATTGCCACATCTTTGTTACCAGAGGCAGCAGAATCTGATGACCTATCAACTATCATCAACAGACAGAACAATATCCACATCCAACGAAAGAGAGCAGCAGAATCACAACTACAACAGGCTGAGAAGATGGTGAAAAGAAGCAAGATTGTACTATCAGAGGTAAAGGTTGGTGACAATGTGACTATCCCTATCTCTTCTGTTGACAGAGGTCGCACAGATCCCCGCAACCTGATAGGTATCGTGACAGATATAAGTGACAATGACATGAACACTATAGCCGTAAAGTCGGGTATTTTGAACTCGAAGTATTCACGCAATCACTTTGACGTGTGTGCCACATCCCTAGACACCATGTGTGACTTATCTACTGAAACAGTGATTTCTCTCCGGGCAGCTGTGCAGCGGGAATCGAACTGTGGTAGACAGGGATTTGTGAGATGCAATTGTGCTGGTGCAAAGAGGTGTAAACCAATAGATGTCGGTGTTTCAAAGCAAGTTTGATGTGCAATTCCAGATGTCATTCCAGCCTTTCTTGCTCCAACAAAAACACTTGTTGTTTTTGATAAACTTTTGAAGATGAGACTACCAATATGTTCATCAAATGTCAAAGTGATTTATATATATCTGTTTCTTTATCATAATTACCATAAAGGAATAAACAATATCAGTTAAATAGTTAATATGTCTAAAAGCCGAGGAAAACTTTCAGTTATTATGTATAATCCCAGAAATTTTCAGTCATTATGTATAATCCCTGAAACTTTCAGTTATTATGTGTAATCCCTGAAATTTTCAGGCATTACGTATGTATAATACCTGATTGAATCAGTTATTATACATAATACATGAAAATTTCAAGTATTATACATAATAACTGATTATACGTTTTAACTGTAACATATATATATACGTCAGGGGTTTATCTAGGATTATCTAGAGTACATTTTTTTCTAGAAGGAAAAATGGGAAAATTCCAAAAATACTCAAGTTTTTTAAAAATTTCCAAATATACTCAACAAATGATCAACTAATTTGTAAATATACTAAAGTTTTTCCAAATATACTCAGGTTTTACCGGATTATTCCAAATAAGCTCAAGTTTTATTGGATTATTCCAAATATACTCAAGTTTTATTGGATTATTCCAAATATACTCAAGTTTTATTGGATTATTCCGAATATACTCAAGTTTTATTGGATTATTGAAACTAGTATGGAGATCCCAACCACAAAAAATATTTATTAGTACAATCTGCTCGTCTGCTCTACGCGCGTTCTTACAACTTGTACTCGGGTCTACGGCCCTCGTTTGTATTTAAAGCATCTTCTTTTCAAATTAAATGTCGTTCTTGATGGTTGGCCGCTAGCCGTCTATTTATATCCGTTCATCCTAGCTACAGGTTTCTATCAGGACAGATTAAATAACTTGGATATTTATGCAAATTTGAACAGATAATTTTCTAGATATTAAAGCTCGTCCGTGTATAATAATATACCAACTCCAAATATAAAATTAAATATCACTAAGAAACTGTACCAGTGGATCCCTAACTTTGGGATGTGGAGAAGTTATTGTATTGATTGATAATAATTTGATATCAAATAACACAATGGGATGTTAGAAATGTATGGCTAGACAGACAGTACACAAATAACTGATTAGATGCCTGAACTTCCTCTCGATCAATTAGATTACTGTCTCAGTATTCCATAATGCACTTAACATTTGACAGACACTAAAGCATTCGATTATACTAATTGAAATGCTAGCTGCTAATCCATACTGGAACAACCCTCGAATTTAATAGGCTAAAGGTTTTGACACCTTTTGTGATGGAAGATTTGAATATCTTTTTAGATATTGAACTTGTTTGTACATACAATACTAGTATTCCCCACCACTGCCAAATTTTAGGTCTGAGCTTTTACCAGTTCCTCAATCAATTCTGAACAAACACACAAACAAACAAACACAAAAACATTGTGATTTAATATATAAGATAGACTAAATATAGCCTTTCTAAACTTGAGTAGATCTGTGAATTTACTGAAAAGTTGAGTAGATTTGGAATTTATTGAAAAAACTTGAGCAGAATTGGAATTATTCTGAAAAACTTGAGTAGATTTGGAATTATTTTGAAAAACTTGAGTAGATTCGGAAAGATCTAGTTTTATATTTGAGTATCAGTAAAAAGTTGAGTATATTTGGAAATTTTTAAAAAACTTTAGTATTTTTGGAATTTTCCCGAAAAAAATTATACCACCTTAAAAGTCAGCCGGCAGCCTTAATACATAATCGGAATAATTCAATGATGAGGCATTGTTTGAAGGAGGTAAATATGTACGGTACCTAAATAGGGATAAATCCAGGAACTTCCATTACCAAAAAATGATGTCAGAGACCTGGCTATAAATTAAGTTCCAACTCAGCACGTAAATGGATTCTCACTGCAAGCAATTTTGTATCTAGACCGACCTAAAGTGCCGGCCAGGTACCTAGATTAATATATATATATATGTGGACTGTGAAGGTTTTCTTTCAAGTTTGAGACCTTGGTGTTACTCAACACTGCAGCGACCGCGGCCGACCCGAATTGTGGTGTAAATCAACACTGCAGCGGCAGCGGCCGAACAGAATTGTGGTGTAAATCCAACACAATTCCTCCATTAACCATGCAGTGTAAGTATATCTCAAAAGATGTTGGCTAAGGCAAGTTACACCGCAGGAAATATCAATATATGATCTAACTATTGCCACCAACAATGCAGCTGAATCTTACCATTCCAAAATAAAATCTATAGTAAAACCTGTCATCCACGAATACGGACCTTTATGAAATCAATTAATCATACAACAACTTTTCCAATTTCGACCTTTCGGAATGATGGACTGTCGGAATTTGAAGGAGACTAGATGTGGGATATATTAGAGCTTCTGGCAAAATGCTATGCCATTAGTTGTCTTATGCAAGTAGTTAACTGTAAATAATTACGGAATCCTTGGCTCAATCCAAGATTCTGTACTTTTGCACATATCCGTTGAGTATAATGGAACCAGCAGCCATACATCTTGATTTCTGGGTACACAGCTTTAAATGCATTTCTGGCTGCTGGTTCCCAATCAGACATCGAAGCAAGAGGCCGGAACAGAGGGACTTCATTCGCAATATTTTCCCAAACTGCTTTTTATAAACCCTGACTTTTAGAAGACATTAAGCAACGGATTACAGTATCCATAGTCAACATTTTAATAACACTGAATAGGCCTTATTACAACGTAGGTCACGATGTAATCAATTTATTAAATACAAGTACGGACAATTGATCCAAAATTTAATACCTTTTTAAAAACAATCCAATATAAAAACATCACTACATTCTCGGACAAGTGGCAGTTAACTGAAAAACAATTCGGACAAGTGACAACAACTGAAAAACGATTCGGACAAGTGACAACAACTGAAAAACGATTCGGAAAAGTGACAACATAGTGAAAAAAACTATTCGTACAAGTGAAGGTCCCACATTTTCGGACAAATGACAACAACAAAATTCGGACAAATGCAGGCAGCTCAACATTATGTACTGTAATTCAGTACGGATCAATCCGTGGTGACCGCAAAAAACAGGCGAGAAGTTCAGAGTGTAACTTGTGGCAAATACTGTATGGGTATAGCCATAGCATTCTATACATAAGGCAATGGTGCTGATTGAAGGACTTGGACCAGGGATTGGTTAGGTCAGTCAAATTAAATTTTTCGGAAAGCTTATTTAATGGTGGCATTTAGCATTGTACACCCAAAACTCACCATTATAATTCATTCTAGACCAATTTGCACCAAAAATGGCACATAGGAAGGAATGTCGAAAACTTGTGATTATCTAATTTTTAACCAACCATAATATTTACATATTATTTTACTACTTAGTTAAAAAGTTTTTAAAATCACTGTTAAATTCATTTCATGACACTTATCTTCATCAGAACGTTCCCCAACAGTACAATTCATTTGAAACTCCTAATAGCATCTCTTGTGTTGTCCCAGGCTGCAAGTCTAATTATAAAAGCCAAGGTGAGTCTACCTACGCTTTTCATTTCCCAAGATACCCGAAGTTACTTGAAGAATGTTTCAGGGCAATTCCACGGCCACGGAAGGACTATGAAACCAACAAGCAGATGAGGGTAAGTATCGATAATTTCAATTTATTGATTACCATATTTACATTAGTTTCTTTAGGTATGCATTCGTCATTTCAAAGAAGATGACATCGAAAGGACAAAATCCTACAATGACGGGGTTCATACTGTTACAGTTTCCAGAGAGAGAATAGCTCTGAAGAAGACAGCAGTCAGCAGTACCAAGCATTTTTCCCAACTGTCCTTCCTATCTTTCTGAATTTAATTCCAAGCCAAAGAGACTATGCCTAGATGACAAAGAACGACTGCTGATGGAATTTGAATACTCCAAGAGCATAACTGATAACGAAGAAACGGTCGATAAGTTTCTAGTTAATTCATATTCTGATCTTCTTTCTAAGCAAAATTTAATCGACCTACCAAACGGCTGGATAACTAATGTGTCTAATAACACCCCTTTATTTTTTATAAAAATCGTTATTTTAGAAACCGGACCTTTCATCAACCGATCTGTATTAGTTAGCGATGATTTGTACATCAAAGCATTTGATGATAAAAACGTAACCATTCCGATTTCGCGAATTTTTATTAATGAAACTCGCCAAGTTGAGATCATCCTCGATGAAGTAGATACATCTTACACTTACTTCAAACCATTAACTCTCAAACTGAATGTTCTATTAACAACCATATAAAACTTGCTATTCATGAACTCGAAAGTGCAATTAAGCTTGTTGATGGTGACTCGATAGACCTATACATAGATGATTTACATTGCAGTAGCGAATCTCTGAGTATTTCATTCCACTATTTAGTTGGGCAACTGAGAAATTTGATAAATGCTAAAAGTCGTCCACGGTATAATATTTTAACTCAAGTATTTTCACTAAAATTCATGGAATATCACCTGCATGTTACCGACTTATTCAATCATCCAATTGCTTAATCTTGCCTCACGAGAGAAATTTGATTGGTATAAAAAACACTCTGGGTATTGAAGGTGATTACTTTCAAATTCTAAAGGAATTAACTTCCAAATTTAGCGATAGGGAACGCCATGTGATACTTCAAATGGACGAAGTTGACATCCGTAGTGATGCTTCATATAGGAGGTAAAGTTTTGGGCGCCATCGACAACCCTAGCGACCCACCTACAACTGTGTTTTCAATGATGATTTCACATTGTAGGAAAAGTTTTCCACCATTGTTCGTCTGATTCCGTTAGGGTCTACATCCGCGGCTGATTTATATCCAATTATTACAAAAACAATTGGTGATATAGTGAGTTGTGATTTATTAGTTGAGGCAATATGTACCGATAATTATCCTTTAAATGTCAGTGTATTTAAATTATTTTCATATGACGCGAAAATATTGCAACCGCGAGTTGTACATCAATGTAACCCAACACGCACCTTATTTTATTCTTTGACATAGTCCACATTATGAAATCAATTCGCAATAACTGGTTAAATTTAAAAGACATTGAGAAAACTTTTATTTATCCTGATTTTGAGACTTGCACCGATGATATTCCACTACCAGTAATCATACCATCTACTCAGCTTAAAGTTTCTATACCTGTTGCTAATATTATTTAGGATCCGAGGGTATTGACTTAGTCAAAATACCCTCCAATATGCTTTTTAGCATTTGACGACCTCAGAACCATATTTAAAGCTGACAAATTTTCCATAATTAAGAGAGCCCCCAAACTAACATCAAAAGCATGTCGGCCATCTCATTTGGAGCGACAAAATGTAAACTTAGCTCTCAAGATCTTTCATGAATCAACAGCAGCGGGGCACTCTAGTTTCTATAATGAAAATACAACAAATGAAAATCGCCATATCGTCAAATTCATACATTTGATAAATAAAATCTGGAACATATTCAATGTTAATTGGGTGGGAAAAGAGATTCGCTTTAACAATCCAAATTTTGCTCCGCTTCGCTTGAACGATCCGAGATCCTTTTTCGACCATGTAGTTAAATGGCTGGATTGTTGGAAATTACTTCCCACGTCTAGAGGGAAGCTTACACCACAAACATTCACTAGTTTTAGACATACTTGTATTGCCCTCCCTCTCTTAGTACAGAGATTGACCCTTGAATGCGGTTTTGAATATTTGCTGACGTCTCGAATACAAAATGACCCATTAGAACATCATTTCGGGCTATATCGTCAAATGTCTGGTTCAAACTAGAATATATCTTACTATCAAATTTTGGAGAGTGAACGTCGACTTTAATCATCTAATCTCCTCAAAATTTTTAACATAAAACAACAGTTGATAAAATATCTCTTAAAGAATATTTGAACAATTTTACACTGGAGGACGATGAAGAAATGCGCCCAGAGTTTGATTTTGAGTATGTTACAAGTGAAATACTTAACATTGCTAACCCTCTATTTGATATTTCGCAAATTGAACGTCTAAATTACGTGGCTGGCTATGCAATCTTTTCGTACCTTAAAAATTCTAAAGAATGTCGAGACCGCAAAGATTTTTTAACATCTCCCAAAGATATTCAAGCTTTTAACGACACCGGATTTTCAATAAATGAATTCCTTAATAGAGGCTCACTTAAGTATCCATCTGAAATTATCTACCAATCTCTCATCATAATGTATGAAATATTTTTGAAAATTGATAACCATTCACATTTAAGTAAACTATTTTACGAGGGATCCTGCCGTCGGAATTTGGTTCAGTTGTCACTTATTATTGTAGAAGAAAAGTATAGTGAAATATGGAGGCAATGGTGTGTTTGTATGATTATAAAATGGGAAATTCTTAAATTTTTTTAGACTACTGTAGCTAATTGTATTTTATCGAAGAAGGTTAGAAACTTTAATTCGATAGTTATTGGTCGAGACAATAGCAAACTCAAAAAATTGAGTCCATAATTCTTCTAATCTTATAGATAGCTACCTGACATGCCGATATACCAGTGCGCATCTACTACCATCATTTGACTGTATTCTCTACATTACTATCATTTAGACGAGGTCACGAGGAGCTCCACTAACACCTACTATCAAGCCGCTCATTCAGGACACATCGTAACCACATTCCCTCCCCCTGTCGTCAAGGATGTACTACTGCCTAACTGCTCTTCTAGTACCTCAGACCACTATTCTATTAATTTACCTTCATACTATGTATTATATTTGATTGTTGCTTTTATACTTATTTTATGTTATGATTCGTATATTTATACATATATAATACATTTTAAATAAAAAATATATCCTTACAATTCGTAATTTTCTTAGAAGGGTGGTGGATTATCAATTATTTCCCTTCACATTGATAGTCTACAATAATTTAGAGCTGTATTGGGATTTAGATCTAAAACCAAAGTAACTGGCTTAACCAATCCCTGGTCCAAGTCCATCAATCAGCACCATTGCCTTATGTATAGAATGCTATGGTATACCGTATAGGGTTCCAAAAGCACGAAATTTGGGAAGTAGTGGGTACTTCGCTAGGTGGGGGTATACTCTAAAAATATTCTTCCATGAAGTCACTTAGGGGCTAGTGTCGTGTTAACTGACCCCACCTGGGAATTGTTGAAAATTAATCACATATGAGTAATTTTCCATATAGATTTTCGTATAGAGTGGTCAACATTGGCGGTTCGGATCTTGGAATAAATATCAAGCAACCAAGCATAAAAAATAAATTTAGCTCAATTGATTATGATTTAAAAGTAATCATAGATTTCACTTTGCAAACATGAACTCCTCGGCAAAATTTTGACATCATACAACATTCTGGAGACTCCTGTTAATTAGAAACAATCAACGTTTGTCATAAAAAATTATATACAATTTGCATAGTAACAAAAGAAATAAGGTAGTGAAAGATTAGGGCAAAATAAAATAACAATTTACAGATTTCAAAATTTCAAAATAGTTTGAGGTGAAGCAGGGGAACAATATGCGTTACTGAAAAAAAACATAAATAAACCAACCAAAAGAGTGTCATAAGCCAATTGATCAACATCTTTGATAAGTAATGCTTCTTCACGAGTGAAATTACGGATGCTACCAGTGCCTAATTCAACACTAATAGCTTTAACAATTTCTTCAAGAGTATTATGGCTTTCATCCACTGCTAGCAAATACCTAAAATGACCAAAATCATCCTGAAGTCGTATACAGTCTAGACCGCTTAATTTGGACACGTTTGTTCCAGGCCTCTTGTCCCAATTAAGCGGAGATCCCAATTAACCGAAAATATTCTGTACAGTAGTGATCTACCTACGATTTACAACAATTTTAGTTTTAACATGTTACAACGATTCCTCCAATGCCTGCGGACACTTGATTCTACTCAAACCCATAGTATGACCCTAAATATGCTGTGGACCGTTTTAAACTATGCCTGAACCAAAGTTCATAATCCCCGGTGAATTTCGAATTTACGGAATTCAATAATAAAATTGGCCCTATTTAGATATTTATCATGCCTTAATCAGAATTGACCAAGATTTTTACAATTTTTTGATCAATATTAATTTTCTATTATAAGCGAGCACAATTTTGTACCCAATTTGTTGAGTTTGTCCCAATTAAGCGGAGTTTGTCCCGATTAACAGAAATTTTTAGTATTAGCTTCTATGGAAAGGATTCGGTTCTTGGGGAGTTGTCCCAATAAAGCGGCTGTCCCGATAACCGGTGTCCCAACACAGTGGGCCAAAAAGACAGTTTAGCGGAAATAGGCATTTTGTTAGCAGATAGCCACTTGTGAAGTATTATTGACATATAGGTTATTGATAGCAGGAAATTGAATGGCATCATCAAAAATTATGTATGCAGTCTCTAAAGTTGAGTTTTGGGTAATTTGTTCTAATTTTAAGAAAAACTAAATTTTGGTTTGCTAACAATCTTTTATTAGTCACCCATGATATTTGATAAAATAACTTAAACAATGGGAACAAATAATGAAAGCCTAGTCAAATGCCTGGAAACAATATATCACATTGGATACAAAGAGGATAGATGGTTACTGAGTGTCATTATCGCAGTACAACTACTCTTTGGGACCTTAGATCGTTTTTTATAGCTTTGTTGAATATTGGGAATAATAGCTAGTTCATTAAATCCCCTCCGAATCTTATAAATGTTACTTACCGGAGTTTCAAAAGCCTGGTAGTGTTCATAGGTTGATGCGCTGAATGCTAATTTTGTATTCAAATGATTAGATGCTTCTTCGTTGCTCATTATAGACCATGAGTTATTTGAAATAATAAAAAAATGTACTACGATCAATAATTTTATTTTTACTCATTTTTACGAGATTCATTAGAGGCCAATACCAAATTGAATAAATTATATACTGTGCGGCTTTGTGCGGGCCTGAAAATTATCTTAAACTAAAGTTAAGATGATAAATTACTATTAGAAAACATAAAATCTCCTACCCAAGAGGACCCAAGACATAATTTCCAACTGTATTGGCAAATAAATTTGTGTCCGGGAGTAAAACCGTAAAATTAGATATCTAATTTACTTGAATAGGATTCATAAGCATTCCCATTATAGCAATGAGATTAAGCTTGAATACTTAGAAAATGAAATACCTATTCAGTTTCAATCATTATACTATGCAGAACGACTTTATAAATAGAATCTTTCCGATTGTGAAACCGCAATATTCAATCTCTAATTCCAATTATATCACATCATTCATTCAGACTCACTGTATTCAAAATTTCGAAGTCATAGGACTTGATAAACTTCGCATTCTAGGTTTTAGACAATGCTTAATTCGATAATAATAAAATGCCCTATATTCGTGAGTATGAAAAATACTCCTACTTCCCCCTATTGGCCCACTGTGGCCCAATTAAGCGGAGTACACTGTATATAGTTAGGGAATTTTACCTCAAAATATAGTTAAACCTTGAAAAAAATTGTTGCCAAACAATTTCTACACTAGAGTCTTCTTCTGGACCCAAATAAACATCGTAAAAAAGTTGCAAGCCCAAACACGTGAGGAAATTTTTTTACACGGGTTGCGGTTTCTGATTTTCCATAGTAAATCGCCGAAATTTCCGGAGATAACTTTCTCAAATCAGCTCCAATCAACTTATTATCACCATATTAGTACTCTGCGTTAAATTTCCAGCAATTTGATATATCACATGTCCATATTTGGAAGAATTTTTTCCATAGCAACGCTGGAATGTCTTAGGAATGTGTAAAAATTCCATCATCAAATTGTGTTCCCACTTAATCAAGTGACCCCTCATTCGACTCCATTCAGCTACCTGAGTAAATTATACACATACCGACACTCTAAAACGTCATTTTATAAAACTATTCGAGATTTGCAGTTAATCTCGAAAATCTTTTTTACACATTCCTAAGACATTCCAGCGTTGCTATGGAAAAATTCTTCCAAATATGGACATGTGATATATCAAATTGCCGGAAATTTAACGCAGAGTACCAATAGGGTGATAAGAATTTGATTAGTGCTGATTTGAGAAAGTTAGCTCCAGAAATGTCGGCGATTTACTATGGAAAATCAGAAACCGCAACCCGTGTAAAAAAATTTCCTCACGGGTTTGGGCTTGCAACTTTTTTACGATGTTTATTTGGGTCCAGAAGAAGACTCTAGTGTAGAAATTGTTTGGTAACAATTTTCTTCAAGGTTTTGAGTTAAAATTCCCTAACTAATAGTATAATGTTCCAATTCCCAGTGCATGAGGCTCTTTCGGGAAATATTTAATATAAATCACAAATGTTGTCTTAAAATTTCTAAATGCTATGAGTAATCTCAGGACATAACAAGATAGTGGGACTAAGCGAGGACGACTCAAAAGTTAAGCTGAGGTGGATTTGGAAAATGAAATTAGAAGACAAAAAATTTTTTGTTAAAATATCCTTCAAATGTGAGTAATATTAAAAATATTGGCACATTTATAATAAAATTTGATCACTATAAATAGAACATGGATAAATCTATAGTATAAAACACAAACATATATGTGTGTGTGTATATATTTGTTTGTATATTCCGAGTAGATTGAAGAAACTGGAAAGTTTCCAAACTGATTATTGGATTATAGTGGTAATTTACACATAATTCGCACTAGGGTTTGGTATTATCCGTCATTCGTTAATATCCGGATGCCGAAAGTATTTCATTTAGCTACCCGGGAACCGGATATCCGTTATTAGCAATGCACGTTGTAATATTATAATAGTTGGTTATTTGTCTCAATATACACTGACCAGCAGAAAAGTATATGAATAGCAGGAATTCAATTCTAGACACAATATGCTTCTAATAGTTTGTTGACTGCTGCATAAACTTCTCTAAAATGACTTTAAATATATTGCTATAGTTCTAAACTTCATAACGTTGTTATTTTAAGTCAATTTTATACAATATCCATGAAGTGGAATAAGTATCTATGCATATGTTGAGTATCTATGTGTTAAAAAAATTATCTGAAGATTGAAGCAGGTCAATGACTGTGAAAGTAGTTTAATCTTATCAAAATATTATTGTATCAAAGATACCACATGATTACATATGAAAGATTTACACATATAACTTTATTAATTATATCAGGCGGATATCGGACTAATCACTATCCGGATATCGGATAATAGTGATCGCTTTAATATCCGGATATTACCATCCGGATTCCAAACTCTAATTCGCACCCTATGAGATATTAATCTTAAATTTTAATAGAGCATGCACATAAATGATGCGGGCACGGTATTTAAACCAGATTGCAAATATGCTGACTCAATGCCACATGAAGATGTAATATTAAATTTTCACTTATTTTAATTTGACTATATTATGCCTACTTACGCTTTATAATCAATGTTGGAAGTATATAAACCACATACCGACCGGAAAGCGATTAATGTTCGGTTGTGTTCTGTCGCGAAGCGAGATAGCAAGCGAAGCGCGCTATTATCCGATATATTGGAAGAGAACAATTAAATTCAATAATTTAGGTATATTTATCCTATATAAATGCGATATCAAAACAATTCCTCATGAGATGAAAAGGCCTTAGAGATTAAAGCAATGACACATATGTGAAGCATTCACAAAAAAGGCAGAACCTCAAAGCTTTGGGTAGAAAATCATTAAAGACTAACCGAAAAAAATATTTGAACAGGAGGAATTTTATTCCAGACACAATACGTTTCTTGTAGAGTACTTTGGAAGTTTATACTACTATAAAATGACTATAAATATCTTACTATAGCTCTAAATTTAAAGGAATGTGATTCCAAGGCATTTTCAGCCAATATCCATGAAGTGGCATAGGTTTGCCTGCCACTTGCCACTGTGGAACTGGTGGCACAAATATCAATGTGGCTGTACCTCAATGAAAATGTTATTGTGCATTACGTCCGATGTGTTGAGCCATCTCTGGATATACACCATCATATTTTTTACTTTTCATACCAGTTGAATAGGATACCAAGATATTCTTACCACTTGAACCAACAAAGCGGGCGTTGTCCTCAAACCAATTGATTACTTTAACATGGCTCTATCCATCCCGCTATGGGTTCCATGACTTTATTCATCCCGCTATGTGTAAGGTGTGCGTGGTTATTTTTAACATTCAATCCCTGTTTTCATCGGAGGATTTTTTCTATTTCCTCATTTACAGTAGCAAATTGGTTCAAAATATCTGTCTATAGTTTGTAGTCTTTGTCTTAATACGAAAACTCCCTCCTTTTAATCCACCTTTGGACCTCCCATTTTTTTGCTCAGTGCACAAATAAGACCAAACACGAGTCAAAGTATTGAACTAAATTATATCAATGAATACTAATATTATTACTATTTACATTGCTTGGAGGTAGTATATCCATCCTCGTTTCATATATTTCCCATCACTTGCTGTCGTAAATGTGTCCACAGATTAATTGCACATTACGCGTATCTCCCAATCATGGATTCTCTGAGCTCATACGATTGTCTTCTCTCCTGTGCAGTTCCGTCAAAAATATTTGAATAAGAAAGTTTGTATTCATACATTCAAGCTTCTAGCTGCATAATAACATTTTTGAAATATATATTCTTCAAAATCGATGTTTACTTACTAGTACTCTACTAAATATAATAAATACATAGTCTGCATTGATCTCATTTTCGATGAACCATGATGGTGTTGTTGAAATACAAGATTGGGGTACAAGTACTTGTTATCTAACCATAATAGTAACAGATGTTATATTTTTTATAGTGTTGATGTTCTCATCCAAATTTACGTTGCTTTTTACAACAACACAAGGACCCAATCTATGACCAAAAAATGCGGCCCAGATTAACACACAATCACCATTGCCTTGTTTCTTCGGTACAAAGCAGTCAGGACAGTATTTTTCTTCGGGAGTGTCCAAACATGTACCCTGCCATTATCATCATTCCAGATTACTTGAAATATGTTTCTGGATCCCACTTGAGCATATCTCTGGCGAAGGTAGTACGGCAAAACTGATTTACTAATATGTTGAATTGTTTATAGGTGGCTGTACAACTACTATACCCAATCCGTTTTAGTCCTCGCCTTGCAGTGCTTGCAGAGACAAGTTGAGGAATTGATTCGACGACTATAAATGATCTCGAATATGGAATCTCCCCTATTGGAACTGACAACCCTCGAAGAACTATAAAGTTATTAGGTTGGCCAACCATATCTGGGAATTACATGTATTGACCCAGTTCAATTCCTTTTCGCATTAATCTTACCCATATCGCTCCTATAAATGTTTCCAGCAGCTAAAACTATCCCCTGATATCTTTTCCCAGCTTGAAACAATCCTATAACTTGGGCTCTGACAAACTGTGAAATTTCTTTTTTTGCACCCAATTCTTCTGAAAGGCAAAAAATTGGACAGACTACTTGTGGTAATCTTGGATACGGAATATAATTCTAATCAAAAAAATCAATACATAATAGAATTATGCAGCTGGAAACTATAAAAAGTGAAAATATTGGGGTGTCTCCAAACTTTTGGCCATCCAGCTTAAAACGATGAATGATCCTTCGGAATTTAAAATTTTATGGAGGTGACAAACTAATAACTATATAATTAGCAAATTAAATATATAATTTCTAAACATTATTTTGGCAATTAAAATAAACAGATTCTGATTTCAGAATCTATTACCACCTGGTCGAATTGCTCTCGATGTATTCCGCGAGGCTGGATTCGGTTGGAAGGACATCCGAATTAAAATTGCTAATATCGGTTAACGGTTACATGCCTTATTTACTAGGGTGCGACACGTAAAGCTCGCGGCCAGCTTATTTATTCTACCAACCCGCGATTTAGAAAATTTATTTATTTTATGTAAGACACCGTTAGCTAAATTCGTGAATATATTCTCTAAAAATTGAGAATTCCTTCAATTTCCGCGTTATAAGATGCGGGAAATTGTATGCGCAATAGAATATACGTATATGAAACTTTTTATATGGGCAACACTTTGATAGTTTCGTTAATTATTTCCTTATTCTTTCTATTAATGGTGGAAGATAGTAACTTTTGTGCATCTAGACTTGTAGATTTATTTGTTGATGAAAAATTAACAATTTATTTTTTTGACTCTTTTCGGCCCGTGGCCTGTTGAAAAAGGACCACAGTCCGTGATTTACAATAAAGCCGGCACGGGTCGCACCCTAGCTTATTTGTCATTTAGCCTGTCTATTAACCGGTTAGCAGTATTTGTTGATACTAACTATGTGTGTTTTATAGATTTTATTAATCCTATTTACCCATTAGTAAATTTTCACTAACTAATTGATTATAATGTAACCTAGTAACGAAATGTACCGGATAATGTACATATGGGCTGACATTTTAAGTTGTTTCAATTTAATAAGTCAATTGTTTTCGAAAATTATGTGGTGAGTAGCATGGGCTTTAGCTGATTAATTGTGAAGATTAATTGATTCGAAACCTTAGACTCAGTAAGGTTAACCAAGTCCACCCTTGCATTTTCCATTGAGATTTCATTGAGACCTTAGATGGGAGGACAATGTGTAAGAGACTGATTTTCAGAGCACTTGTTAGACCAGTTGAATAGGAATCTGAGTTATGTCTTGAGATGGAGGGTGGATATTGCAAACAAGTTTCCAAAATTTTCAGAATTCGGGTAAGGCTGTTATTATTGTATTCGACGGGTATGCAAGTCTGCTAAAAGATCAAGAAAATAGTCAATGTACCGAATGATTTTGTGGAAGTATTAAGGTTAAGTCCTGATAATGCTGGCGATTAAAAAAGAATGTGAGACAATCTGAAAAAAGGCCGGTTTTTCATTAAGTAAGGAATGATGCTGAGACTTTAATGGCCCAATCACTGTTAGAGTTGAATACACTGATATCTTGGTTTGTTGGAACATCACTGCAAGGGTTACCAAAAGTAAAAATAAAAATAAAACAAGAATTATGCTACCTCCCGGGTCCTCCCCACTTCCAAAGGTTTTGAAGGGATGCCGAAAGCATCGCGCTATGATTCAAATACAAATTCCAAAAAATTGCTGAAATTCCAGTGGACATGACATGGTACTGGTTGCAGCAATTATTCTATTGATAAGATAAACTATCAACAGGACGACCCATACAATGGAGATAAAAGATTCGTGCCTAAAGACGAGGATGTAGATACAACACTAATAGATTGATATTAGAATATAAGATTTGTAGTATTATATATCAAATTTTCGAATTTACATGTATATGCATAAATTCGTGCTAGTTACAGTAATTTTATTAAGGAATACATGGTTCTAAGAATTCAGTGTCAAAATAAAAACAGATAATCTAATTTCGATGGAAAAGAAGGGAAAATGTGGGAATTTATGGACCGGACCTACCCGGGTTTGAAGGAATGTAAAGTATCTTCTCCCGTTGTTGGGGTTGTTTATTAAAAGTTTATTCGTAAGCAGAAGAAGACTCTAGTGTAGAATTGCATGAGTAAGAATTTTTCAATGGTTTGCGTAATATATCCCTAAGAATAAGTAAGTGACAGGTGATCTATCTAACAACCAGATGAAATGGCAGCCAATTCAATACATGGTTAGCCGTGTAGAAACTGGCAGAATCGAAAACAATACTTTAAAAATAGGCTAGAGTAAATATGGGAAATACCATAATCTGGAGTGTAATGGAAAGTGATATTGCACACTGTACAATAACACTCAAGAGTTGTCAAATAATTAATAGGACTGTTGAATTTAGACAGGTACGGATCATTGAAAAGGATAAGTAGGATGCATCCTAGGGGAATATAGATTCTGGAGGCCCCATAAAATCTGCTCGTCGTGATTTTTTACTTTAATAAATAAATCTTTGATCTATGAAAGGGTAATTATCCTTTCTGCAAATTCTATCAGTATACTGAGTTTGTAAACTAATAGATGTCAATATGCATAATTATATTATATTTAAATTTTTATTTACTTTAAACGGTTATTTGAACTCAAATAAATAAATGAGCAAAAGATATACAATGTTTGACTTCAAGTCATTATAAGTTAGAGAGTTAAAAGTAAGTTACTACTTACTTAGGTTTTTTTGTGTCTTGATATCTTCTTGCTTGTTGTTCACAATGCAACATACGTATATCTTGACGCTACCGTCAATAATATGGTGGAGAGAAGAGAAATGAACGTCATGAAAACATTGAGCGTGATGAAAAAATATTGGCAAAAATTCCGAAACTGACAAGCATATTTCCAACATTGACCGTGTCCAAATCCCAACCAGTTAATTTATAAATATCTCAAGACACATGTAGTAGTGGCACCTCATCGCAAGCCATAGATGTTGAGCCCGCTGGAACACAGACATTGGAAACGACTGTTCCAGCTGCTCCTCCAGTGTCTGTGTATCATACGGAATTAGAAAAATGGCCTTAAGAAATAAGTCAATACACCGTA
Source organism: Hexactinellida sp. DTS-2022 (assembly GCA_028753945.1). NCBI lineage: Eukaryota > Metazoa > Porifera > Hexactinellida > Hexactinellida sp. DTS-2022. The sequence continues at coordinate 3,617,437 of JAPNXP010000010.1, read as the reverse complement.
TTTCCCCGAATAAGCGCCCCGGCACATATTGTTTTCGTGGGCCAAAATTATCCTGAAATATTTGTGAAAAATCCAGAATATAATATTTAGGTCGGTTCTAATTGTTTCCACCATTACAGTAAACCTACTGCCAAAATTAATGGAATTACATTACAGTGATCAACCATGGCCTACTATATTATACGGCTAGATAAGTCAAGTATTGCCATTTTATTTCCAGGCCAGTGTTTACTTTCTAATTGCTCGAAGGATGAATTACCTATAGTCATGGAATAAACTAAACTTACGTTTTCAAATACGCTGGAAACATCTCAAATACTTTTGAGAAGGATTTAACCACAATTACGTGATCAAATATGCATACCCATATATGGTAATTAATACTAATTAGGGAGTAGAGATTGAAGTAGAGATTCAGTGAACATTAGCTAAATAAGTAACAAGAGCGGTCATTAAACTACCTGGGCAACATGTACATTGTCAAACAGCACATTTAAGACTTAGATTAATATCTAACTATACATTTCAAAAAATACAAAAAATATGGTTTGATAACAATAGTATAATTATTTACTTACATCGACGTTGAAAAGAATTTGAGTGAAAGGAATGACATAATTTGTTACTGTAGTTAGTTTTTAACTAGAAAAATGCATTAGGATAAAAACGGCAAAGTTAGATTATCAAATTATCTAAAAATTAACATTTATTTAACATCATTGCCATATATGGGTATGTAGATTTGATTACGTCATTGAGGTTAAATGCGATGAGAAATCCTTCTCAAAAGTATTTTAGATGTTTCTGACGTGTTTGAAAACCTAAGTATAGTTTATTCCATGACAATAGGTAATTCATATCACGAGCAATTAGAAAGTAAACACTGGCCTGGAAATAAAATGGCAAATACTTGACTTATCTAGCCGTATAATATAGTAGGCCATGGATCAACTAATGCAGGGTTTTTTAAGGCCGATCTTGGTGTAAAATTTGCACAAAGATTTTTCAACACAACACGATTCGGGTCGGCAGCGGCCTCTGCAGTGTTGAATTACACCAAGGCTGCGCTGAGTTGCACCAAGGTCTCAACCTTAAAAAAACCCCTGAACTAATGTGTATAAATTTTATAATACCGTTCTCATTTTTATTGACCCGGTGCATATTCAAGCTCCCGGCGCTTATTCGGGGAAATATGGTATGTGTTCATATTTGGCACAATGTGGAAGTAAAGATTGTCAGCATCCCAATGTTAACTTTGAGGCATCAAAGATCGCAGATGGAATTCCACAAGGCCGATATTTCTTTTGTTTGTTCACATACATTTATCCGCTCACAGAGAGAAGAATTTCGAGAACGTGGGTATGTCATTCTCCGTCAATGGACACGTGTTCTGCTTCCACTGCAAGCTATTGTCTCATGAGTGCATTTCCTTCACAAAAGGAGGGTACAATGATTAGGAAATGCTTCAGGATAAATTCAAGAGCATGAAAGATCCGAATTACATGTGTCATCCATCACTAAACGAAATGATTTTGGAAGAGAAAAAGCAAGAGTTGCAAAAATTGAAAAGTATTATAATAAATCCAGCTACTGGATGGATGTTCTGGAAAGCGTGTCTGAAGTCATCAAAATCTTATCTGAAAGAGTGTTTCCATTCCGTGGACAAGATGAAATCGTCGGTTCCTAATCAAATGGAAACTACCTCGGTGAGCTGGAACTAAATTCTATTTTTGACCCATTCCTAGCTGCACACATATCAAAAAACAAAAGGCAACATGCTAATGGAATAGGACGTTGCCCAGCTACAAACAATCATCAACGGTGTGCAATGAGTTTATAGCAATCATGGGTAAACAGTAGAGGTGCACCGGGTCCTGGATCCGGTTCCGGATCCGGCCGGATTTCCCCATTTGTGGTGGATCCGGTGTTTTTGTTTGTTTGTTTGTTTGTTTGTCCGGATTGCATTAAAGTGATGGGGGAATAGAAACAGCGTTTATATATGATATATAAACTAACTTTCAAATGTTATAATTGCTAAACAAATGTTATAATACGTAAACAAGTATGCTAAACACGATTTTCGCATTTACAAATTTCTAATATGATCATTTATTGTTGTTGTTTACATAAAATAGGTAAACAAATTATATAAATTAGAAATCAACCTATAAGTTCGCTATCAACGAGTGTTATAGGTAAACAAGTAGCTGAACACGAATTTAGCATTTTTAAATTCTAATATGAATCTTTGTTGTTGTTGTTTACACAAATGGGTAAACAAATTAATGAAAATTCAAAATCAACCTTGAAGTTTGCTTTCAACGGGCATTATAAGTAAACGGGTATTATAAGTATATATAACTATGACAAATATTACTATGTAATCAATTGTTTAGTGAGGAGTGAGGCCGCGTGGTGCCGTTAACTTGAGGTGCGTAGCATCGATCTGTCGCAAAGCGACCGAGACCGAAGGGCTCGTATATTATATTTCGGTTGGTACGTACTTAAAAACTGTCAGCTGGACTCAGTTAGTATTTTGATTATGTGTGTCGTGACAACTATAATACTTCAATCTTATCGTAAGATTTGTTAGTCTTGTATTGCCTACATGGTGTTCATATCATCTAACAAGTTCGTACTAGACTGATGGAATATGCAAAAGCGGATCCGGGTCCGGTAAAATCCGGTTCAGGCCGGATCTTTAGATCCAGGTTCCGGCGAGATCCGGAACCAAAAAAGTGGATCCGGTGCATCTCTAGTAAACAGGTCATGGATTATATCATCAATGAATTAAAAGCAGCAAAATAATTCTCTCTATCAACTGATTCCACGCTTGATGTAAATAATTATGTGGATCGGTTAACCTGTATCTTCCGAAATAATGCAGAGAATTCAGCAATTCCCGTTGAGAGATTCATGAAGTTTCTTGGGATGAAGGACACAACGCACATAATTCGCCAATAGTTTGTTTGCGTTTCTGGACGATTGTGAATTTGACGTGAAAATATGCAGAGGACAATCATATGACTATACGCCAGCATCATGGCCGGAAAATATCATAGTATTCATACTTTCATAAGGGAACGCAGTCCTCTTACATTCTACATCCCTGTTTCGGCCATTCACTGAATCTGGTTGGGATAAATGCAATGGATTTAGTCCCAATGGCAATGTGTTTTTATTGTTCCATCAGAGTGTATACATATTCCTCAGTGCATCTACCCATCGTTGGTCCATTCTGAAGGACAACTTGGAAGGAGATTTGATTAAACACGCTGATCAGCCCGTGCACTGGCAGAAATTCCTTTAAAGATAACTTCAGCAAGATCAAATTTACACTAGAAACGAGTGAAGAAGAGATCAACTTGAAGGAAGTGAATCGAAGAAAATCGGAAGGACTTGAACTAAAAATGGTCCAGCTTGAGTATGACAAACTCACTGAGTTGTGGTCAACCATCATGGAGCGTTTAAATCTCACCAGCAAGGCATTACAATCTGCAACTTTGGCTCTCAATAATGCGGTGAAAATGCTACACTCGCTCAAGACATATGTTGAAGACTGAGGAACAAATTTGAGGAAAAGTCTGACAGCGAATGAAGAAAACCGCGATGCCAACATCCGAAAACGGGGTCGCTGCATCTGTCAGACAAATGCATTTGTCAGACACAAGTATGCATTTGTCAGACATATACATTTGGCATACAGAAGCGTGCATTTGTCAGACATATACATTTGCCTTGCAGAAGCGTGCATTTGTCAGACAGAAGTATGCATTTGTCAGCATATACATTTGACATACATAAGTGTTCATTTGGAGACAGTATATTTTTTATTATTTATTAAAATTTAATTGCTTAATATAAATATGGAAAGGCTAATAGGAAAAAATTGAAAATGAGAAAATATAAGACATACGTATAGTGATAAAGAACAAAAATATTAGAGTGTCTGACAAATGCATACAAGAGACATTCTGACAGATGCAAATTATTTTTGTCTAACAAATGCATGCGCCTCCCGAAAACGACAGAGAAGTGCAAAGATTATGCGATATGATGGATCTACAGAAGATGCACAGCACAACACGTGAAAATTCAGAACAGAAGTGTTCTTGCCTACACTGGATAACATAGAGTCTGCACTGGAGACGCGTTTGGATGCGTGCAAAACAGTGTGCTCATTGGTTGGATTCATGGAGAATATGAAGGCTATGTCGGAGGAGAGCTGCGTGCAACATCTCACAGTGGTTCAAATGGTCAATTCAGGGGAAGTAGGCATTTCCTTTCGAGTTAGACCTGTTGCATGATATTCTGAGACGCGTAAGATTCTGAGACATTGTATTACCAAACCATGGATTTGCTATTACAAATTATACAGTGATATTCTGAGACGCTATAAAAGGAAATTTTGGCTTATTTTTACTTTTTATTATGAATTTAATTTAAGTTTGAGATGCGTGAGATTTTGAGACATTGTATTAGCAAACCATGGATGTGCTATTAGAAATTAAACAGTGATATTTTGAGACACTATAAAAGGAAATTTTGGCTTATTTTTACTTTTTATTATGAATTTAATTAAAAATACTATGATTTTCATATCATAGTATAGATAAACCCTATACTATTATCAAATTTACTATATAAGACATTTAATATATGCATTAATTGTCTTATTCATTTACAACAAACAAACAAACAAACAAACAAATCTATTCTTATTTCGAAATGAATCCAAATGAATATGACGAAATCATTCACTTTCTTCGTGAAGAAAAATATCCTGAAGCATCTCAAGCTTCACGTCAGACAAAATGGAACTACAAAAGAAGAGTGTCTTCCTATTTTATTGGAGATACCAACAGACTTTACAAGGTAATATTGACTTCCTTATTCCCCTAGACCATTTTTATATATTCCATGGTTTAATTGAATTCTCCCTTTAGAGAGTAAAACTGGAAGGCACAGAAGCAGATTTGGCAGTTCCATTGCAGTCTGAGTTGGACAGCATCTATGAGAAGTTCCATGACGAAGTCGGTCATCCCGGAATAAATACGACCCTACATTCAGTTCAGCAAAGATACACATGGGCAGGCGTTTCCCAAGACGTTAAAGAATATGTGAGTTAAATTATCCGGTATACTTTCCTATGTAGCACGTGGTTCGGTCATTGGCCGGACCACTTCTGTATTTTGTTCGTAGCTTGTAAGATTTACCTACCTATCTCGTTTCAATTGAACATTCTTATTTATATTATTCAATTGGGGTATTTTAATTTTGAATCATTTCAAAGGGTATGATGCATTCTAACTTAATGTATACTAAGTCACCAAAACTATTTGAACAGTATTTTTATTCCTGTTAAAAAATTACAATATACTTCTCGTTAGCGTAATAAAGCCTGCTGAATTAAACTACTCTCAAATGACTTTATCTTATAATATATTTCTTAAATTATACACTAGTAATGGCTTTCTTATATTATTAAGGTAAAGACGAGCCATATTTCTCAGATGACAGCGGCCTTGCCACCTCAACCGCAAAAGAAACTCCAACCAATACCACCTCCTTCTAAAACGTGGAGACATATAGGAATGGACCTGATATGCGACCTCCCTGAGAGTGAAGACGGCTACAAACACGTTCTAGTCACTGTATGCTACCTGAGCAAATATGTTGCAGTACGCCCTCTCAAGACCAAGACTTCACAAGAAGTTATTCAGAATCTGAAGGACATCTATCTCGATATGGGATTACCTGATATTATCCAGCACGACCAGGGCAAAGAGTTCACAAGCAATGTGAGTAGTATAATGTAATACTGTTTGTTAGATTAGTGTTAATTAATTAATTCATTCATTCATTAAAATTAAATTACTTATATAATTATCATAATTATCTAATTTTACACACTAACATTAATAATTATATTATAGTATGTATTGTTATTTATATTTATTTATTTATTGTATTTTTATTTATTGTATTTAACAGATATTTAAGGAATTCAACCAGAAATTGGGTATCGACAATCGTAGCACTCGTGCTTACCACCCCATGGCTAACGGCTTAGTCGAAGCGCACAACAAGATTCTGAAACAGTTAGTATTTTGTAATATAATTTTAAGACCAATTTACGAATTATCCATATAGAAAACTGATTAAAATGGAGAGCCAGATAGGGGATCATTGGTCCAAACTGCTCAAACAGGCTGTGCTTGCAATGAACTCCTGCAAGAAAAGATCCCTCGGACAAACTCCATTCAAGGTTATGTGGGGAAGAGAGTCCCGGCATCAAGATCTCTTGTCCACCATTAACGACCTGCATACCAACGATGAGGAAGACTTTGATTTGGAAGAATCGATTTTCTCAGAACTCACAGATCCACTAGATGATACCGAAGGTATAAACGACATCTTTTGCCCACCTCCTGATAATCCCCTCGAAGCAGTTAGCAACATCGATGAATCTCGAACTTCAACACAGCAATCAGCTATGGACTGCATCAGTTTTGAACAACTCAAGCAGAAGATACAATATGATAAGAAAGTTAACACTAGTCGGTTAGTTGAACTGCTGACGATATTTAATTCATACGTAACACACAGTCTATCTTGTTACTAAAGTTCGATTCATTCCTTCGATAATAATTATTATCTCTGTAATTAGTACACCTCTAAAGAAGGGTGATAAGATCATCTATACCAACATGCCCAAAATAAAACACATGCCCAAAACAAAGAAGCAAACGAAACATCTCGGGCCTTACACGGTGTCGAAATCAACAGAAAGCCATGTTATAATTTCTCAAAAAGAATTAGGAACGAAGAAGGACAAAAAAATTTCAATCCATATCACAAGACCTTACTTCGAAAGATCCTCTAGTCCCAAGAATACTAAGAAGAAAGTAAGCCTAGATACTAGCATCGGAATCAACACCTCACAGGTAATTCATTGTGATTGAGTTGTTATTTAAAATATAAAATAGTGTTAATAGTAAAATATTTCTTTTTTAGATGTACAGAATCTCTTCGGATTTTCTACGGAATCTATATTTCAACACCTTAATAACTTAAAAGTAAGCTTCCCGTTTCACATCTATAGTCTAACTCATTTAGTGTAATCTTTATTGACACTCATTGTTATTTTCGCTTTACACCTTCTCTTGACGTCAATCCAGAATATTTGTAACATTCCATAATATTTTTCTTGTTACAATGTTGTCATTTGTAGGAAATCCTAAAGCAGAATATACGTGGGCAGACCTTCATAACTCCTCTACATGAAGAGCTGGACCACTTGCTATACAAAGCGCACAGCTACACTCCCAACACGATGTTATTCGAGTATTTGGATGGCGGAAAAGAAGAGGAAGTTGTAAGTTAATTAACAATGAATCATACGATAACTACAAATTACCATTTTACCCATATATTGTAGAAGAGAGATATTATGGAGATTATACTCGGATGGACATCAGATCTCTACCCCAGCTATACAGATACCCAACGTGCTAGATACACACACAAAGTACTGTATTTCCTGGTAAGTCAAAACTATCTACCAATACACTCATACAACTCAATTCAATTTAAATTAGTATGTTTGTTTAGTATATCAAAGCAAGTTGTGACATTATAAAAATTCTTATATTTATTAAATGGTAAACAAATTAATATTTTAGGGAATGCAGTATCTAAACACAATGCTATGGGAATCATTTCACGACGCAGTTCCGCTTCGTAATCCCTACGACACACCGATGGACCCAAGGATCACAGTGATAGATGAAAATTGGCAGCGAAGTAAATGCGATATGTTGGGGATATCATTTGAATCAGTTTGTAGACAACCATTTAATAGCGTTGGGAAGTTACTTAGCGATTTTGAACCTTGCGATGCGGAACATATCGAAGGAGATGGTAATTGTCTATTTCGATGCATATCCAAATTAATTACTGGGAGTGAAAACAGCCACCTACATCTTCGTTCCATCATCTCTCGCTTTATCGCCAGTGAAGGAACAAGGAAACTAGGATGGTATTTTAAAACCAAACGAACGACACCGTGTGAATTCCTTAGCACACAAAGACTTATGAATCGTGAATCCATTTGGGGAACAGATGTGGAAATTTATGCTGCTTCTGCTATTCTTGATGCCGATGTATACATTGCCAATAACTACTACACACCGAAAGACTCATTAATTCGCGAGGTGCGTTGGAGTTTACACAGAGCCACAGATAAGCCTACAGCCATCCTTTATATCCAAAACTACTTCGACCACTATCAACCTGTCGTATCAATGCTGATCACGAATTACAAGACATATGGAACTATTTCAGATGATGTCCAAACGATTGAATAACAGCTCACAACACTCTATCGAAAGCGCTCAAAGGCAAGCAAGGTACATCGAACTTTGTGGGGACCTCTGCTCGAGGTTATTCAGGCAGCGCAATCCCAATCATGGTGAGCCCAGATTATGGAAACGTGACCTGCAACGGCACATCCCCAGTGGCGAAAGACGAGCTGTTATCTACGATCTAGGATGCAAAAGACTGACGACTAGTATGTAGGTAAATTATCTGTGGAATCAAGTGAGTTAACATTTTTAATTATCTACTAATATATTTTATACTAAGTAATTAATTAGTTTCTATTTAGTAAGTCCACCATAGACGATGTAACTTTGTTACATCGTATATTATTAAGTACAGTAACTCCCGTTATAACGAATTGCGGACATCGATTTAATATTTGTATACACCTAATTTGTTATAAGCAGATTAAAATTAATTACTCAGAAATTTATGGGGTAAGAAATATCTTCGTTAAAAAGAGATTACATATATGAATTTATTTGATTATAGTATAGTCAAATATAAGGATGTACGGACCATTGAACTTTGTTATAAGCCGATTTATATCCGAATTGGAGTTCACTGTAATAGTGTTTAATTTCAGAGTTTGAGTAATTTACTGTAACTTAACCTATTTTCCTTTGAGAATTTTTTTGTACACTGGGAACCGCATTATCAGGGCGCATCAATGCGATGCTCATTCTGTTACACACATACGAACGAAGGCTAATTAACTTAAAAATTGGGGCCGATTGAATGGATATAGCTATGCGGTTTCCACTGTATGAATGGAGAGGATAGGGCGGCTGTGTGGGGAAAAAGGAGGAGGCCCCAAAAATAATAATTGGTTAATAAAATCAAAACTGATTGAAAAAATAGTTTACATTTTACTGATCTTATAAATATATGTATATCTCTTTCTAGACATTCTCCAAGTTTTAAGTATGATACATTTGAAATAAGTTAATCGTTGTGATTATTTCTTTTAGCTATTATATTGGTAGGCTAGTAACCATAAGTTGTCAGAAATCTAGGATATATTATAGAAATTCAGGCGAAATAAAAAGGTTTAGACATTTTTAAAAAATCTTTTATTTCGTAACAACAAAGTTTGTTAGAAATATTTTGTTTGTATTATTTTGTTAATCGTAATCAGATAAGGTAAGTGCTTGCAATTGACGTAATTGACACTGTGTATTATAATTTCGTTTGTGGGCAATACAAAGTTTACTTTAATTAAGTAATAGGTAACAAACTTACTTAACTTGACAACAAATTTGGTTTAAAATATTTTGTTAGTATTATTTTGTTAATGTAATCAGATAAGGTATGTGTTGACAATTGAAGTAATTGACACTGTATTAGAATTTCGTAGGTTGGCTGTGAAAATTTAATAACTATAAGTAATAGCTAACAAAGTTACATAATTTAAATGTTACTATTATATTTATTATTATTCTATTTAAGAAAGTGGGAAGGGGAGAGGAGGGATTGGGAAGGGGAGAAAAAGAAATGGCGGGAGATATTCTTTTGGAAGGAGGTGGAAATTCTTACCCTGAGGGGCTTATTGAGGGGGACGATGAGTAGGAGGAGGAGGAGGAGGGAGGACAGGAGGAGGCTGTGGCGAAGGAGGGGGTTTTGATGGGGGTATTATAATAAATTATTTAATGTTGTGTTTTTTTATTTAGTTTATGTATTTATTATTAGGTTTCGTTTATATTAATTTAGTATGTTTATTCTGTTTGTTTGTAATAGTTGTTTTTGTTTTTACTTAATTAAAGTTGTGTCTCTACAATTTTTAGTATTATAACCATATGGTGAATTGGGAAATTAGTAGATTAGGAAAACTAGTCAAATCAGATATACATTGGAAATTGGGCGTTTAAGTTGCTATAATTATCAGTAATTTAAATTAATTTAAAAGAGATACTTATTGTAGATAGAATATAACATATAGTGAGACGTTCAAAACAGGTATTCACTCAGAAATTGTTATATACCAGCGTCTCAAAAGAATACAAAATAGCACATCTATGTCTCTGGTTTATCTTACTATCGTCTCAAAATTGTTAGAATCTTTAATTCATAATAAAAAGTAAATAAGCGAAAAATTACTTTTATAGTAGCGTCTCAGAATATCACTGTATAATTTCTAATAGCACATCCATGGTTTGGTAATACAATGTCTCAAAATCTCACGCATCTCAAACTTAAATTAAATTCATAATAAAAAGTAAAAATAAGCCAAAATTTCCTTTTATAGCGTCTCAAAATATCACTGTATAATTTGTAATAGCACATCCATGGTGTATTTAGTGTATCACATAGGCGTCTCAAAATCTCACGCGTCTCAGAATATCATGCAACAGACCTACTAAATATATTATCGGTATATAGTATATGGCCCATCATAAATCGATTGGGCAAGTCAGAAATTTGTATGGCATCAGGTTTATGGGTTATGACGTCATCATACAATTGTATAAATGTTGCTATCATGGGAAGTAGGCATTTCCTTTCGAGATAGACCCACTAAATGTATTATCGGTGAATAGTATATGACCCCTAATACACCGATTGGTCAAGTCAGATAATTTGTATGGCTTCAGGTTTATTGGTTATGACGTCATCATAAAATTATGCAAATCTTATTATCATGGGAAATAGTCATTTCCTTTCGAGAAAGATCCGTTAAATATAGTAAATAGTATGTGGAAACTATAAATATTAAGTAAGTTAGAGTAGTGAGTCACTATCCAACAATAAGCTGTTAAAATTACATCTTGTTCGGATTTCTGAGTGCTTTGAGGTTTGAGAGACTTGCATTTGTTTTGAGTTAGTAGCCTATAGTGAAGTTTACCATAATCACTAAACTCTCCTAAACGAACAATAACGTCTCTGATGTTGTTCTGGTAAGATGTTTTCCTGGCAAGATTCTCTCTAAAGCGACGAATGTATTTGTTACTTGCTTTCAAAGCCTCCTCAGAGAAGTTCTTTAAGCCATAACCCTCGTTATGATCTCTAATTAACTCCACTAGATGTGCAAGTAACTTGTGTAAAGTTGGAGTTATGCTAACTCAAGGGAAACTAATAATTATGAATTCGTATGTATCTTTACAAAAGACTTCGAGTTTGATTGTATCAATTTTCTCGCTAGAATTCATGATACGTAAAATGATAGCTAAATTGCGGTGGATTATTTCAACTTTATATTTGTATTTTTGATCAATGAGAGTAAGTACCCAATAAATAAATAAATTGATTTTATTTTTTGGGACAGGGAGATATTATTTCTCTCCACATCTGATTTAATTTAGAACTAATTATCAAAAATATTGGGTGAGTTGTGCAAAATTAGTCGATTTCCGGATTTATAAAGGTGAAATTGCCTCATAGCCCCATAAATGGTGTGAATCCTTTCCAAAAACTAGAATTTTTTCACGAGGCACGTGAATTACCCTATATACAATAAATATGCTTAGGGAGTGTTATAGGCTATTGAATAAATCCTGGACATGGAAACATAAATTTACGTTAATATTTGTGGAAATTCATTATTGAAACCGGCGGATTAAAAGAGTCAAAATTTACACTTGGGTCAACGTGTGGCAATCTGGAATTAAGACTATTCGATTCTATATTGAATAAGCTTTCAAATGTAACCGGTGGTATTACACGCAACCTAACGCATCGAAATTTCGGTAATAGAGAATACGAGATCGGACAGGGAGAACAATTGAAAGAGGACCGGGCGAGAAAATAGGTTTAACATAAAAACGACTACAATTATCTACTTATAGTTTCTTCCATTAAATAGCTGATAAAAAAATTGGTCTAAGTGAAATATCAAATAAAGTACATTGTATTCCCTGGGGAAAGTTAATTACAACAAACAGGACTATACTCTGATACCATTTTGTAGGCTGATGGAAAAACATTATTATGTAAAATTCAAAGTCTCATAATCCAATCAAAAAGAAATGTCAGGATAATAGTTAATTAGAACAATCTTATTAGGATCTCTACATTATATTTCACTCCAATTGAGGTCAAAATAAAACATGAAATTTTTTCCTATTTCCATTGGTTGAACCACTGTGGCCGGCCGCGGATCTGAGAATCTCGTGAAACATATTCAAGTGATCTGGAACAACGTTATGTATAGAAATTGTACAATTTGATGAATTTGTTCAATCAACGTCCAATTAATTGTTATCTGACAACGTAGAAGTAGAAATGTATCGAATTTTGATGGGGCGAGTAATTCGTGATGCAGTCCGAATGTGGAAGTGGCTCGACAGTAGGCATTTTCAGGGGTGCGAGTGGAAATAGTAAAACTATGCTAGATAGACTCTAAAGAAGTAATATTGACATATAGGTTATCGGTAGCTACAAACTGAATGGCATTATCAAAAATGATGTACGGAGTCTCCTAAACGTAGTTCAAGACAATCATGTTAATTCTATATTCAATTATATTTTAGGTTTGTTAACAAAAATTTTGTTAAAAAAATCATAATACGTAAATATGGTTCAAATTCATTAAGTGACCCGCGGCGCAACTTTTGGCGCATTTAGAAACTTTTTTATAAGAATATTGCATAACCTAGGTTTTAGAGCAAGTAGAACACAGTTATGGCAATATTATTGACATCTGAGTATGTAAAAGGATGTTTCGACTAATTCGCCGACAGTTCAGGTCCCTGCTAACCTTGAATTCACCAAATTGACACCGATATGTTTGATATTAATCAGATTCCAAATGATCGTAAATTCGTAATCCATAAAGACACTGGATTGGAGGAAGCTTCTCTCACAAAGGCTGCATTTTGAGAAATTCAAGAGCTCGATTGAAAGTGATGCTATATATTTACTGAAGTGGAATAACCATTTGTAAAATAAAGTGTTCAGTGCGCCTCCGTGCGGGGTTAAATACTTTGTAATTTGAACATTAGTATAGAAGCAACATTTAAAAACTAAACAGATTTCACACCAGGGTAAAGCACTATAAGTCCCATCACTTTTTAGATCCGAAACAGAAGCACAAGAAAAAGTTAGGACAAAAAACAAAATATGTTAAAAGAGTTCCAATCATTTAAATTGGTGTAGTTATATATATAAATAGCGTGACCTTCGTTATATAAGGCCTTACTACTACTCCGAACCATGGATTACTTAAAGGCCATTGATTATTAGATGACATATCTAAATTTTAATAGCTAGTAATGACAGACCTGAGAAATGCATTATAATTATATAGGAAGTTAGGTACATGATGTCAAGGCATACATAACACCCTATAGAATTGTGATATATCAGCATTTGATTACGTAATCGTCATTTTCGTGGGAATTATTGTGTTTTTATAGCCAGCTTTTAACATAGTTAAACGCGTTATAAATGTTCAAAAGTGGAACATGAGGATGTCCATAACTAATTGAATGAAATATATCGAAATTATAAATGGAATGTTAACACATTCCTCGGTTGCCAGGGAAATGCATATTTCTTGAAATGAGCCATAACTCAAAAAACTATATATTTTATGTAAACTATGCTAGTACTGATCTATCCGCAATTGGTAACTTCCTATTCATTGTTAATACATTTTCTAGGCATAACTTCAATAATCTTCGAGATAATGAGATTATTACCATATAAAGAATTAAGTGGTATTAATCCAATTTTCTCAAATATTATTGAAGTTAGGCCTCGAAAATGTACTATCAATGAATAGGAAGTTACCAATTGCGGATATATCAGTACTAGCATAGTTTACATAAAATAGATAGTTTTTGAGTTATGGAACATTTTAAGAAATATGCATTTCCCTGGCAACCGAGGAATGTGTTAACATTCCATTTATAATTTCGATATATTTCATTCAACTATTTACGGACTTCCTCATGGTCCAATTTTGAACATTTATAACGCGTTTAACTATGTTAAAAGCTGGCTATAAAAACACGAAAATAGAGATTACGTAATAAAATGGTGACATATCACAATTCTAAAGGGTGTTATATATGCCTTGATATCATGTTCCTAACTTCCTATACAATTATAATGCATTTCTCTGGTCTGTCACTACTAACAATTTAAATAAAGATATGTTAGCTAATAATCAATGGCCTTTAAGTAATCCATGGTCAGCAAAATATACTCAGTAGTAAGGCCTTATATAACGAAGATCACGAAATAGAGTTATAAAATAGACTTGAAATCAATCAATCAATTTACTAACTGTATCTTATATAATAAATCAAAATGATTTTTTATTTTGTCAGTTTGTTTGTTTGTTTGTTCAGAATTGATTGAGGAACTGGAAGAGAACAGACTTCAAATTTGGCAGGGGGATAGGGAATACTGTATCTAGAAACAAGATCTAATATATAAGAAAAATATTCACATCTTCCCTCCCTATAGGTGACAAAACCTTTAGCCTATTAAATTCGAGAGTTTTCCAGTATGGATTAGCAGCTAGCATTCAATTCGTATAAAAGGATTTTAGTGTCTCTATCAATTGTTAAGTGTACGTTATAGAATGCCTATCTGAGACTGTGATTTAATTGGTCGTTAGGAAGTTCATCAATCAGTTATTGTGTTCCATCGGTCTACCCATAGGCGTAGATTTTTTGGTATCCTTTCAAAATCTGGGGGGGGGGGGGCAAAAAAGTTTATCTCTATACCTCATTATTAATATTATCTCAATATTAATATTCATTACACGATTAACAATAAATTAACAATGTATTTTGTAACGCCTTGCGAATGAATCTGTAGAATGAATTGTCGCATTCATTGTAAAAAAAACAATCCAGGGCCGTGCGAGCCTATTGATAGGCTCGCACGGACCCTCAGGTCAAACTTAACTAGAGTAAGCTAAAGAGGTAAGAGTAAGACTACCCATTGTCAAATTTTGTAATCTATTATTAACTTCTTAAAATCTTTACAATATGTTTTCCATTATTTGAGTTTCCCTAGAAAATTATACTAGTCTAAACTTTAAAAATATTATCTTACTAATTGTTTTGAAACTCAGTTAGTTACTGCGAACCTGATCATATGACCAGGTTGACCTGGTTAAATTACCAGGTCAACCTGGTCAGAATCTGGTGTGGAAAAATTCTGCCCAGGTTTGACCTGGTCAGTTTGTTTAGTGGCACGGCCCTGCAATCAATCTATGAAACATCGATATTTAATTAACCCTCGGCTGGCTTGGGGTAAAAGGTATAAATAGAAAAACCCCACTTTCACCTTCACTTTCAATTGAAATTCAATTAACTTCCAGTTTCAATTTTACATTCCTAGCCAGACGAGGGTTAATATACTGGGGGGGCCTGGGATACTCGGCCCCCCGTTTTAAAAACTAGGGGGCCTGTCCCTCCTGCCCCCCCCATTAATGACGCCTATGGGTCTACCCATACATTTCTAAAATTCCATTGTGTCTATTTGCTTATTACCAATCAATTCAATTACTTCTCCACAGCCAAAAGTTAGGAGTCCAGTGAGTTGTACAGTTTGTTAGTGATTTTCTATTTGGAGTTAGTTTATTAATATATACACGGACATGCGTTATTATCTAGAAAACTGTCAGTTCTAATTAGCATAAATATTCAACAGTACAGGCGCACAGAGGCACGAAATGGTCAAATCCTAGAAGTAGCTATTTAGGTGCTGATTAGATAGCACATTAAACTATATTATGTAACTATGGAAAATCGCATTCATAGAATCCATTAGTGAAATTAGATTTTGGTTATTACTTCAGATGTGAAAGTTATGACGTGATTGTCACATTTCTGAAAGTGTTAAAATCCACCTAATAGCTCAAAACTCACATTTCATATCAGTTAGAAACGAGAAAATAATAGACATTATGTATACTAATAGTGCCTACATATTCCTCACCAAAAACACGAATATGCTTATTCATTATTAAAACACTACGTCATCATGATAAATTGGAAATTCACTTAATCGCACATAATTCGCACCCTCAACGAGATAAACACTGAAAATTCAATAGAACATAACATTAATGATGCGGACACGTTGGTCAGACAAGATTTCCATTATGCTTGCTCATTATCGAATTATGACGTAATCACAAAGTTTCACATTGTTAAATTTGACTATTTTAGCCCTATTTACGCTATACAATCATTGCTAGAAGTATATAATCCACTCACCTCCCAAGAAAGCGGTTGGTGTGTGGTTGTGTTATGCCGCGAAGAGACTTAGAAAGCGACGCGCGCTAGTTAACAACTAAATTTTAAATATATTATATGATTTTTTGTTATACAGGCAATCATTTGGTCCATATTTAGGACAAAAGTTGGTCTGCACACTTAATAGCTTGTTAGATATATTTAAAATCAATTACTCAAGATAATTCCGATAGAAAATATCGAAAACTAATAATTAAAATACTAAAGCCGCCTTTAAAAAATTCAGATTATCAACCAGATAACCAACCACAATGTTTACATACAACATAAAAATTCGATTTATTGTAAATTTCCACTGACCCAGTAAGTTCGAGGTAACTAAACGAAGTTATCGGGAAATTTCGGGAAATGAGAACTGGCTTTATTAAATAGTGAATTTAAAATGCTTTGTAAAAAACTTATGAGAAAACTTGACAGAACGCGACTGATAAAGTTTTGATGCTTTGTAGTCAACTAACGGATGAAATATCTAATACTAAATTTAGCTATTTATTGAACGCGATTATTTTATGTGTTATTAGAACTAGGGTTAAATACTCATTGTGTTATGAAATTCGTATATAATAGGTACAAAAAGAAGTCGTTAGAATGCACATCTTATATACTTTTTAAGAATCTAGAGTGATGATACACACTGTTCATTTGTGGTTTTTAATAATTCTTTCTGAACAATTTGTATTGTCACACTATACGAATTCCAATTATGGTTAAATGAAGTGAGGTATTTGAGTTATTTTTATATTTTTGAAGTAATAGGATATTGCGCTTTAAGTTCAGCATTAAATTATAACGATTTTTGACATAGGAAAAATGGCCTACTTCCAGGTGGTGTGCCACTGTGAGGCGCTGATTTATTTCCAATTTTTTTTCTTCTGTCCTTGTACGTATACACCTATGGCTAGGGCCCACGAATGTAGACAGCTTAGGGGGGGCACAGCCCTACTCTGAAACAATAGCATTACTGTTACGTGGGTCACTAGCGGTCACCTGAATATTTCCCAAATGATTCCCATAATATAATCAATTGCGCTATTTAATTTAAGTAATGCTCAATGGGGTGCGTATTACAACCCGTCCTTTTATTACAAAATGACAAAAAACGTGTGTAGGGAGGGGGTATATAATTTTTTCCGCCAATTTTTCTTTCCACAATCGAAAGTTTTTATTCAGTTTAAGTCTATTGGAGTATGTAATTAAATACAACCGACATTAAATTTGAAAAGGCATGTGTTTTGAAATACAGCGAGGGCCGCAGGCCCGAGTGCAAGTTGTAAGAACGTGTAGCGCGGACGAAAAGCTTGTACATATTATATTGCAATTAAACTAGTCATTTTGGTAAACCGCAAAACTAAATTCCTATTGTTCAAATGCCTTTGGCTATCATCACAATAAAAACAAATTTGATGGCTAGATATAAGTGAAAATATACATTCCTATGTTTGAAAGTATGGTCAATTCAATGGAGGAAATGATTAAGTGATTTGGGAAATCAAAAAAGTAGCCGATTTCCACCTAAATGCCCACTGTGGCCGGATCTTCGTCTCTATTCGACACAACTTGTTTCAAATTGCTCAGGAGAAGGATCCTTTTCAACGTTGAAACAAGTCAAGAATGAATTGCGCACATCAATGACAGACGAACGACTGAAACAACTAGAACACATGTGCATTGAGAGTGAGATTCTCCGTGGGACTTGAATACTGTAGTTTCGAAGTTCGCCAAAGTGAAAGACACAAAAAAGTTAATTTAATGCAAACGCAGTTTCCGCATGCAAAATAGGACCCCCCGATAAATGAAATCATGAGTTCAACTGAAACTACTTGATAAAGTAATTTAATGACATCACTTGTTCAGTTGATGGTGGCGAGGAGGTTGGATTAGTTTGTCTTGATTTATCGAATGCTTTATCGAATGCTTTTCTATAGAAATGCCTTGTTGGGGTAGAGTCATCTATCTAGCAGTGAGCCGGTGGTGAATATAAATGGTGCTTGCTTAGATAATATAGCTATATGCGCGGACGCGGAGATAATATCGCTATATGCGCGGATGAGGCGGCGGATTCATTGGGGGTCACCACTTGTTCCGATACTTATTAGTTTATACAATATACATCTCTCCAAAAGAAGACTTTCTAAAAGGTCAAAATCAGCTGATATCATTTATGATGATGATGATACTGAAATTAATATATACATTCATCAAAAGGTCAAAATTTCTTAAACTATCAGGAAGACACGGTTCGTACGAGTAATCTGTGCCGCGCAACATTTGAGCTACTAAAAAGTTTGTAGCACATGAAGAAATAATTTCTGAAATTTTAGCCGACGGGTAAAATCATTTTCTTAACTTGTGCCTCTTTGAAATTTCAGATTTTTCTTGACAGTCACCCCATAAGCCTATTTATTGACATTTTGTCTAGATATTCTTGCTATTATGCCCTAAATCTATTTATAATTGACTTGTATTAAATTTCTTTATAATATGGAGTGGGTGAGTTAGGTAGTTCTAAATATTTTGCTGAATAACTTTAAGGTAATCACCGATGCCATTCCCAGAGCCCCCCCCCCCCCCCCCCCTACTTCAAAACTAAATTATGAACACTTATGCATCTCCCATTGGATTACTACTTAATACTTTCTAACCAGTTAGTACATATATCTTTGTAATTTTATATATACAAGCTGCTCGTCCGCGCTACGCGCGTTCTTACAACTTGCACTCGGGCCTGTGACCCTCGCTTGTATTCATGGCAAATACATTTCAAATGTTATGCCAGTTGTATTTAAATACTGTGGAGTGTAACGGAAATTTAACGAAAATTATACATCCCTTTCCTTACGTCAATTTTTTGCCATTTTGGAATAAAAACTACGATCTGTGACATTCGTAATCCTTCTCCCCCCTCGAAAGTGTTACGTAACGTTCGAAAGCCTCATACGCAGGTTAATTATATTACGGGAAATCTTTTAGGAATTATGTACAAATGACCGTTGTATAGAGTAACCTTTAGCAGATTCTACTATACAGTATGTAGGTAGCAGATCCCTACCTTATTGAGCTGTGGCCCCTAAGCAGTATATCTAAGCTGATCGACCGCACTACGCGCGTCCTCACTCGAGCCTTCGGCCCTCGCGTGTATTTACAACAATTTGATTCCTTAATTAGATTAGACAAATTTGTTACTTCAGAAAGATTGTAAACAGCTCAAACTTTTAGACTAAATCATAATAATATATGCTCATGATTCCCGGTAAATTAATACGTTAATTCTTGCTAAAAAAGTCATAGATACGAAAATTATTCTTAACTAACAAATATATCTTTTTTCGGGTTTATGAGTAGCAAATCTGAAATCTAATTGATTAATTAATCAAAAGTTTGGAAATGAAGATTTTATAAGGTGGAATGAAAGGTTTTAGTTTAACTTTTACTAAATATACTATTTATGAGATTAATGGGACTATTAAAGTACTAACTTATAGGGTAAATTTTATTAGTTAAATGGATTGACCCAGAATTATTTGTGTTTATTTTTTCAGTCAATTAAATTGCAGTCTCAGTTGGGCTTTCTATAATGCATACTTAACAGCTGATAGTTTTGTCACCTTTTGAGAGGGAAGATATGAATATTTTTCTTAGATATTAGAACATGTTCCTAGATACACTATTTCCTACCCCTCTGCCAAATTTCAAGCCTGTAGCTCTTACCAATTCCTCAATCAATTCTGAACAAACAAACAAACAAACAAAAAATCATTGTGATTTAATATATAAGATAACTATGAGAAATGGATACCGCTTAACAGTCCATAAACTAACTAATTGTCAGGAAGCAATACTAAATATTTTTTCCTATATTTGATAAATATAAAATTACAGACAAAATTGCAACTATTTCATTTACACGTACATAATAATACTCTAAGTTTTGTCTCATCTATAAATTACTTTGGAAGAAACCAAAATGCAAGCTATTGTACTTAACAACTGAGCGTACAAAATGTTGATTTACCATTAAATTGAAGACCTAGCTATTTTATATATGCTTTTTTAGAAAAGTAATTACAGTACATAATAGATATAGTGATAAATTGTATATAGTCATAATTTTGCAGCTTAGGTGCGTCCCCGAGCAAATCCCATACAAATTGTATTGGTTATAGTGATATCATTATTGGATATAGTGATAATTTGTGTACACAAGAATAATGGATTTTTGACCTCCCTTGGACCCCATAATTTCATATTTTACAGTATAAATATCGTTACCACTTGAATTTGACAAGGAATTTGATTATTCCTTTCAGAATATAAGTATTGACAATGTACACAGTCATATATTCACGGTTGCCGTGGGAATGGAATTTCCGTTCCCATTCCCATCCCATTCCATTCCCATAGGAATCCAGTGGGAATCCCCATGGGAAACAACATAGGAATCCCCATAGGAATCCCGTGGGAATCCCCATGGGTTATTCAAATTGAAAAGGGGAGTATAATATTTATACATAAAAACGAATTTAATTAGTAAAGCAGATTCGTATCAATAGTAAAGCCAATATTAATTATGGATCACCTAATGAAACCATATTCGAATATCCCATGGGGATTCCCACAGGATTATTATGGGGATTCCCACAGGATTCCTATGGGGATCCCCATGGGTATCCCCACAGGGGAAAATCTGATTCCCATTCCCATCCGATTCCCATGGGTATGGGTATGGGTATGGGGATCCCCATGGGAATTCCCAAACCCACGGCAATCCTGCATATATTAGATGCGGTGATACAGTGGATATAGTGATATAATGGGTATTGTGATATATTGGATATAGTGATAATTTGGCACAAATCAAATGTCCCCACCATTATGACTATATCCAATATGTACTGTACTATGCATTGTATATATTCATTATATACTGAAACGTTTCTATCTATTTTCACATTTCACTTTTTTTGATAACCGTGAGATTATATTCCTAATTATTTCCAAATATCAATATTTCGATATTATGAGTGAGTACCATTTAAAAGCTACCGTACACATTTGTCGGGTTTGTTGTAAAAGCAAAAAGCTGAAAATCTAAGACCAATCAATCAAGACTGCCAACAATGGTTACATAATGTTTACTGTATTGACGTTATAGCGGAACAATCTCAATCATATTACCCAACTCGGATATGCAAAGGATGTGCTTCATCATTACATCGACATATTGATTACCCCAAGGTGTTCAAACACCCTAAACTTGGTATTCTAGGAACTGGTGATAACTCTCGTCGTGTAACACGTACTCATTACTCTGAAAATTGTTTACTTTGCGAAATATATCGTGGGTGTCGTGGAGTTAATCGGTCAATAAAAGATTCCGCGGACTCGAAATCCTCCGAAGTAATAGACCAAATATCTTATTCAGATGATGAATCTTCAAAGTCTACTTACTTCAAGAATCACAGCACTCCTGCAAAGTGTTCAAAATGCTTAAGCACCCAACCAGTTGCTCATGAGTGCAATAGGCAGCAATCAATTCAGAATGCTGTTGAAATGTTGGAAAGGAAGGGGATTACTAACGAGGTAGTGGCCAATATTCTAAGAAAACCTGCGAGTAATACAAAATCACCAGAAGTTGAAGTGGATTCGCTTAAAGTTAGGCTATTGAATGGACGTTACGGTAGCTGACCTGCCAACCCATCAGTAAGTACCGAAGATACTATTCAGTAGAAGATCGATCTTGCTATATCTGATAATGGTTTGAACAAAATTTGTAAATGGATGAATAATCACGGCCTCATGACACCTAATCCTCGTAGCGCCCTGGATGCTCTTAAAATCGAAATTGGAGACCTTTTCAAAGAAGATCAAATATTTATGCAACATCGAGCCAAATTACACGAAGAAGATGAAAAATACATAGAAAAGATTGTTTATTGCAATGATATACCGGAGCTTATTCGAAGGAGTGAAGGAAAAAGTCTGATGAATACAGAGTATTACCGTTGGGGTGTAGATCATGGAAAAGGGTTTCTCAAAGTTGTGCTACAACTGAAGTATAATTTAGATTAAATTGACACTATTTGACAGTGTTAAAGGTTGCCTTTTAGTCGCTGTTACAAATGCTCCTGAAACAAGGGAAAAATTAAGGAAAATTTTAGTTATTTCCGACACTTGATCTAACCGATCCCAAGTCAACGCTTACATCTGATCTAAAGGTCATAAGCATGATTTGTGGATTACGTGGAGGTGCTCCAAAATACCCATGTCCATACTGTACTTACTCGATAATAACTGAAGAAACGGGATTCCCTAGATCAGGCATTCATTTCGAGAAAAAGTGGGAAAAACTGCAGTGTGTGAGTATTAAGGTAATCCAAATCATGCAAAAGAATGCTATGGTGTTGAAGCACTTCCCCTCTTACATTTTCAAAATCCAGCATTATCATTTCGGATCGCTGCAGTACACGCTCAATTAGGACTAAGAGAAAAACTCATTGATAGGTTAGCAGGGAAGATTTTGAGCCCTCTGGATTTCAGGAACCTACAACTTGAGTGGATAGAGCCAGTTGCAGGTCCACCTCAACTATAAATATCACGGTGGAAGTTATACAAGAAGTGCTAGTCTAAAACTCCTTGACAATGCAATCTAATTGACCTCCAAAATTTCCAAGGTATACGACCAATTGTACCAGTTTTACAGTGCGCCTCCATACTTGTTCATAAAATCTTTTGGAGAGAACTGAAAGAGAGTTGGCAAAGCAGCATTTCTAACTTTAAAGATGCATACCAAAAAATGCGGGAAACTATTAAAGAAAAAGCAAATTGAGCAAGTTATGAAAGGTGATGTACATTATAGTAGGGCTACTATAGACAAAGAAATTGAAAAGGCTCTTCAGCATGTTATGGAGATCAATAGACCAACACCTAAAATTCACTTCCTGTTGGATCACTTGGAAAAATACCTGCGGCCGTATTCACTAAGAACGTAAGATCGAACTTAAGATCGATCTTAGTGCTTAAGTCTTAAGTTCGATCTTAAGTCGTATTCACTAAGATCGGTATCACTAAGATTTAAGTTCGATCTTAAGACCGAACTTAAGACCGAACTTTAAGCTACTTAGAGAGGTGTCTTAAGTATTGTATTTGATTCGATTTTCACTAATTACTTCATAAACGTTGTTCAAACTGACGTCTATCGCACATTTAATCTACCTTGATTGATATTAGACTTCAAATAAACTTTAAATATTTCTTCTTTGTTTCTAATAATTTGACATTAATTTCGCACAAAAATAAAAATAAAGAAATAATATTTCACTAGATCAATAATAAATAAACACCTACCATAAATAAATTATAAATTAGTTTTGTATTTATTAGGATAATGCTCTATTCTAATCATATTTACCTTAACGTTATTTTTACTGTGCCGACTATACTATAGTATAGTGGCCCAGTATTGGAATCACTGCCTTTATTATTACTGTGCCGACTATACTATAGTATAGTGGCCCAGTTCTAATCTTACTGCCTTTAATAATATTATTACTGTGCCGACTATACTATAGTATAGTGGCCCAGTATTAGAATCACTGCCTATATTATTATTTTTATTATTATTATTTTTTTTCTCCGTAGACGGTGCCCTGGCCTGAGCTTTATGGTTGATGGGCTGAAACTTGGCATGTAGGTGCGATGGGACCGTCTAATTTGCACCTGTGGTTACGATTTTTGATTAACAAATTGTTGACACATCTTTAACACCTTTCAAATTTTGTCTGGTCCATAACTTAAAAATTGTTTTACTGAAACCCCCAAATTTTATTTCACATTTGGATTCGCCATAAAATTCTGCGTCTGATGGGAGAAGAAAACTTTCAATAAAGGGTTTGATTTCTGCAATAAATGGGGGTTGAAATTTCTTTGTTTACTCACACTTCATTTTCAGCAAAACTGTGAAATCTAATTCCATTGTTTCAACTTGTAATAATTATATTGATTTAACTTGTTAAATCCTACTCTATTGTCTCAACTTGCAATAATTAAATTGATTTAACTTATAAATTAAAGCTGGCTTCTATTTAATTGTAGTATTACTATACAATGGATTAAATATAATAATATAACATAAGGAATTTGTTGACTTAATTCAACTCAACCGTGGATAACATTGCTAAAATAAATAACTAATAATATAATTTATTATCAATACATAATGGATTAATGGCATTAAACTCAAGATGGTTTAAGATAGAAACAAAACTTAAAATTTATCCCCCGTTCCTTGTGACTCGGACCAGTTAACAAATGGTTCTTGACGCCTTGAGGCGTTGATGACTGGGCGAAAAAAAATCCAAAATTGCACCCTGTCTGACAGCATGCTCCTTTGGAGGCACTATCAATAACCAACCAATAAAATATAGTGCCACCAAAGGAACATGCGTCGGCACAGGGTGCAATTTTGGATTTTTTTTTTTTTTTTTTTTTTTTTTTTCTCCGTAGACGGTGCCCTGGCCTGAGCTTTATAG
Source organism: Hexactinellida sp. DTS-2022 (assembly GCA_028753945.1). Classification (NCBI taxonomy): domain Eukaryota; kingdom Metazoa; phylum Porifera; class Hexactinellida; species Hexactinellida sp. DTS-2022. The sequence continues at coordinate 3,592,314 of JAPNXP010000010.1, read as the reverse complement.
TTGATGGGCTGAAACTTGGCATGTAGGTGCGATGGGACCGTCTAATTTGCACCTGGGGTTACGATTTTTGATTAACAAATTTTTGACACATCTTTAACACCTTTCAAAATTTGTCTGGTCCATAACTCAAAAAATATTTTACTAAACCCCCAAATTTTATTCCACATTTGGATTCACCATAAAATTCTGCGTCTGATGGGAGAAGAAAACTTTTAATAAAGAGTTTTATTTCTGCCATTAATGGGGGTTGAAATTTCTTTGTTTACTCACACTTCAATTTCAGTAAAACTGTGAAATCTAATTCCATTGTTTCAACTTGTAATAATTATATTGATTCAACTTGTGAGATCGAGTAGGCTTCTATTTTCTAATTGAAACCTAAGATTTTACATTCCACAACAACGACAGATTAAGTTATTATATTTATTTCTGCGAGAATATTCTTGCACTGTTAATAGACTGACGTAATTTATTATAATTAATTCAGTCAGACATGACTTATATAGATACTTCCAATTTGTGTATTAGGGGTTATCGAGTGTGCGGAATTGAAATTTGATTACCAAATTAATTAATTATTTATTCATGACGAAATAATTTAACTCAATAATTGTAAGTTGACATTGAAATTGGTGTCATATTATAAATAATATTTATATTTATATATACTAAGTAATTAAATATCATAAATCTCAGAATTCAAAAAAGATAGAAACAAACTTCCAATTTATCAATTGATCCCAATGTCACGTAACACCTCTACAAATGGGTATTGACACCTTGAGGTGATGATGACATCGTAAAAAAATGTGTTTTTACAATTTTGTTAATTCGATATTTAAAATGGGTTATTTGAAGTTGGGTGATGACCCAACACTCACATAAAAAATGCTGAGTCATCAGCTATTATATTCTACTCAAACTTGAATATCTCTAAAATGAAGTGAACTAAATGGAAACTTCCGCCACTCTAAGGGTCGATGCCTTCTGTAATACCTTTTGATATATTTTAACATCTTCATGGTCATGATGACATGGCGAAAAAAAATCCAAAATTGCAGCTGTGCTGACAGCATGTCCCATTGGCGGCACTATCAATAAACAACCAACAAAATATAGTGCCACCAAAGGAACATGCGTCGGCACAGGCTGCAATTTTGGATTTTTTTATTATTATTATTTCTCCGTAGACGGTACCCTGCCTTCACCTTTATACATTAAGGGCTAAAACTTGGCATGTAGGTGCGGAGTGACCGTCTAATTTGCACCTGGGGTTACAATTTCCGTTCAAATTTCTTAACACCTATTTAATCTAATTATACTTCATAACATTAATAAATAAATAGTGAGCTTCATAAAATTTACATATTTGGATAGAGAATTAAATTCTACACCTTTTCACAGTACACGAATTTTCAAATTGGGCTTAGATTGTGCCACAATTGAGTTGCAAATTTCCTTTGTTTACTCACACTTCAATTTCAGTAAAACTGTGAAATCTAATTCCATTGTTTCAACTTGTAATAATTATATTGATTTAACTTGTTAAATCCTACTCTATTGATTCAACTTGCGATAATTATATTGATTTAACGTATAAATTCCAGCTGGCTTCTATTTAATTGAGTATTACTATACAATGAATTAAAAACAAATTAAATTAAATAAGGAATTTGTTGACTTAATTCAACTCAACCGTGGATAACATTGCTAAAATAAATAACTAATAATATAATTTATTATCAATACATAATGAATGAATGGCATTAAACTCAAGATGGTTTATGATAGAAACAAATTTCAAATTTATCTACCGTTCCTTGTGACTCGGACCCATTAACAAATGGATCTTGATACCTTGAGGCGTTGATGACTTGGCATAAAAAAATCCAAAATTGCAGCCTGTTCCGACAGCATGTTCCTTTGGAGTCACTATCAATAAACTACCATCAAAATTTTGTGCCACCAAAGGAACATGCGTCGGCACAGGCTGCAATTTTGGATTTTTTTAAGTTCGGTCTTAAGTTCGATCTTAAGTTCGATCTTAATTCTTAGTGAATAGCTCTAAGTTCGGTCTTAAGATCGAACTTAGTACTTAAGTTCTTAGTGAATACAGCTGCTGAATAAAATTAACCAGTTTCAAGAACATCAAAAACAATTGGGACTTGGATATTTTTCAGAACAAGTTCTTGAAAGTTGTCACCATAGTTTAAACATAGACTTCTACGCTCAGTTGTTAAGCACAATAGCTTATATTTTGGTTTATTCCAAAGTAATTTATAGATGAGACATAACTTAGAGTATTAATGTGTACGTGTAAATGAAATAGTCCTAATTTTGTATATAATTTTATATTTATCAAATATAGGAAGAAATATTTAGTATTGCTTCCTGACAATTGGTTAGTTTAAGGCAGGGGTCGGCAAACTTTTAAACCTACGGGCCAGATTGATTAATTTACCGCATTAGTCGATCCAAGCGATTTATCATCCTTTAGTCTTACTCCGAATTGCTCCAATGTAGAATCATGAGTAATTTGAATTGACTTATCTCAATAATGTCACCACCCTAAAATTTATAAAAATATTGTTGACCCTCCCTATTCCGAACCTCGCTAGTCCGAACAGCAGATCCAAAATTATCATTCGTAAAATTTGGAATTTTTTGGACATTACATTGGAATTGTGAAAAAAATGTCTTAGAGAAGTATTTGGTAGTACATTAGAAAACGGTTGACATTTACCTAATATAATTTATGTCAGTTATAAGAACATGCCAGTTATAAGCACATTAAGTGCAGTTCCCGACGATGTGCTTATACCCGGCATCCAAAGTACCTGTTAAATGTTTAGTTTGGATTTAAAAGTTTTGGACTTGTATGGTTTGGATTATCAGGATATCATTTTATAGAGGCTTATATAATCGTATTACTTGACTATTCCATACGAATTCACAAATCGGAACACCTCTCTTCCGGATAGCGAGGGTGTACTGTATTTGCATTAATTTGAATGAACGAATCGGAGGTCATGATGAGCATGTTTATAGAGAGCAGCGGGCTGGATCATTTCGCCTCGCGGACCAGATCTGGCCCGCGGGCCGGGGGTTGCCGATCCCTGGTTTAAAGACTGTTAAGCGGTATCCATTTCTCATAGTTATATATATAAAATTACATAGATATATGTACTAACTAATACAAGACTTATAAATGAATTTAGGGCATAATAGCAAGAATATCTATACAAAATGTCAATAAATAGGCTTATGGGGTGACTGTCAAGAAAAATATGAAAAATTCCCCGGCTTTTCACGAGTCATTTGATTGACTCGATGACTCGCGAGTCACCACGAGTCATCGAGTCAGACTCGGTGACTCAAGTCACTGAATTTTGTCACGAGTCAATGAACTCGGTGACTCGAGTCACTGAATTTTGTCACGAGTCAATTGACTAGGTGACTCGAGTCACTGAATTTTGTCACGAGTCAATTGACTCGGTGACTCGAGTCACTGAATTTTGCCGAGTCATATGACTCGGTGACTTGAGTCAGTTGACTCGGTGACTCATGAAAAGCCCTGAAAAATTCTAAAAATTATCAAAGAGGCATAAGTTAAGAAAACGATTTTTTCCCGTCGGCTAAAAATTTCAGAAATTATTAAAGACATGTGTTACAAACTTTTAGTAGCTCAAAGGTTTCGCGGCACAGATTACCCTCCGTACCTAGAATAACGAACCGTGAAGACAGTGGCGGAGCCAGGAGGGGGCCAGGGGGCCATGGCCCGCACTCTTTGGAGGTTGGCCCGGGGTGCCCCCCCCCTGGAAAATCCCCTGCAAATTCCCTATTTCAAGTAAGTGCATCAATAGATATATTTAAAAATAAATCACACTATTTTACATCCTGTAAACCGTACACGGATTCTGGGAGTTATTTTGGATAGTATTCGGTCAATGAAGCAAGGTTCGTAATTCGGCTGATAAATAGGCAAGTAAGCAGGATTGGACATATTGTTGAATAAATGGAAAAAAATCAAGAGAAAGTAGTTCATGCTTTTATTACAAGTGAAGTTCTAGACTGTTGTAATTCCTTATTCATTGGAATTCCGACAGTTGCGGAGCTAACAGGCCACCACTGGAAGGGTACAAATTGGCACAGGTGGGACACAAATATTGAAATGGGACACACATACAATAATGAGGTGGGGCACAGGCCCCACCAGGTCCCACCCTCGGGCCGCCTCTTAATACCGATAAAGAATTGAATAGAGTTCAAAAGGTGAGAACCCTGAGATCCGCTTGATCTCCTCAGTCAAAAAAAATTACTCCGGTGTAGAGAGACATCATTCCATGCTAGAATGTATATGTTCCTGGCTTTTACAACACCTCGCCCTTCTGGTGTCCCCGATTTCCCCACAATTTTTACAGATTAAAGTTTCTGAATTTCACTTGAATAGGATCACTTTCAGATGCGAAACGTACGAATATGTCTTATATTAGATTCGAAATATGTTTTACGTGCAAGTTGTTCTCTGTAGTTTAGAATAAGCTTATTGCACGATTTTCCCCCTTCTTCGGAGAACTTTTTCAGCCCATTAATACAATTTAAACTGATCAACTCTTCTAAATGCGCTAATACTTTATGAAGAATCGGAGAAATGTTTACCCTGGGGAAAGTAAATTTAAGATTAAGATATATGTATCTTTGCAAAGATCACCGAGTTCATTGGTTCTAATATTTTGATCGGCGTTGTAAATTCTCTGAATTAATGATAGTTGTGTGTGCAATTGTTGAATTTCAGATCTGTACTTGTCTTCCACAACTGTTAGGATGCAATTATTGTAGCTTGTGTCGTCCGAAAACGCACGTCTTGCTACACTCCCTGTAGATATCTTAACCCTTGGATCAGGCTAATCAATTTTTAAGCCTGTTTTTTCCTGAACCACCTAAAGTTGAGGAGGTATATTATAATTTATATATCCCTCATAAAATGTATTTTGTAGATATTGGACTAATTGCTTACCTGAAGATGCAAATATATGAATGAAGTGGAGACGCAGAATTGGTATTAACGGTGGTAAGAGGTTGGTGGGTAAAAATTATGACGTTCTTGTGATGGAAGTGAAAAGAACTCATCTGTATCTCTACCTGTCTGTTTATAGGAAATCCTTTAAATAAAAGATCACGATCTGCTATGTCACTTTTAGTTGCCGTACATATCAGACAACTAGCTCCCCAAGCACCTGAAAGAATTGCTGCCATCTTTCCATCAAACATGGAACGAACAATTTCAATTTTAACTAGTCCTGAGGATAGAGTAAACCATTTTTACTATTTCTTAAGTACCGGGATTGATCAAGTTTGACATCAAATCCTAAATATTCTCTTGTTCTCATGACTACCTGATCCATCCAATCCATCTGCGATCTGAAAGTTGAGTGAGAAACCATCAATAGGAGTAAGAGGTAGTGTAGTCATTATCCGTTCCAAGGTATGTTTCACAAGAGTACAGTAAGAATGAAACTCCTAAAGGTTCTGAAGGGTTAGGATAGAGCTGAATGGAATGTTGTAAATTAAACTGTTTCTAGACTCAGCTACACTGTTATACCCAGGAAATCGGATCCCAACAGGTAATAATAATTACCGTAATTTAGAATATTTTCGTTATCCGATTTCTAGCGCGTCGAGAAGGAATCGATACTTTTCAAGAGAAACATCATTGTGCACTAATCTTCCCAAATCTCCTCCATATGCGATCTCTTTAACACTGTTGCGATCTCACGTTCATCTGGTTCATTAGAAATGAATTGTAATGCAACCGCAGCAAAAGTGTTTGGGGATGTATCTTCACTTTTCAAAATACGCTCTGATACAGTACAATAGAGATGATAACCTTGTACGATGCTGTTTGAGGGTAAGACTTCCAAGACACTTTCGTCGAGAATTCGAAGCTAAATTAGCATTCTGACTAGGATCAAATGCTGGTTCTAGAGGTATGGAAATTCCGAAAGGCTGTGGCATCCAAAGAATTAGTTCATCGCACCACTCCCCTTGCAACAATCCTACTGTCTTATTAGACTTGTAATTTTCAGACAAATTTCGATATTAAAGTAGCTAATGAACCTCTCTTTGAATGATCCAATCAAGGAATTTTCCAGGAGCACGAGAAGCTCCTTTTGGAGCATGATTTTAGGAAAAATATTAATTAGGAGCAATAAAATTTGAAATCCTATCCTATACCGTTACATTAATTTGTGATTTATGCGTATGAAAATGGATCAGAACAGGCTTAGGAGCGCATTTACAAATGGCTATATAATACACTGGATCCAATTCAAGAAGTTTTGTGATCTCTTCAATTGTTTTCGTAACATTAAATTGATTCGATTGTAGAATAATAGCCAAATCAATCCTTGTTATTTGGGTCGGTGACAGTTTCAGACATTATTGGGTCACTAGCAAGTAATATATTGAAATGCAAAGATGATAGGTATAAATATAAAATATAAAATGGGTTATATAGAGAAATTAAATATATTAACATGCAAAATGGCTGTATTGGTTGCCTAACAACAATATCTGGTGAATGGAAAGTTACATTAATTCCAATGTTGCGGATCGAAGCGGGAACTATAGTTAAGTTATATGATGTATCATATCTCTAGGAAATTTGAGACAATTTCTAGCCTGGTATTGGCTGGTAAGAAAATTTCCACATATATCGAAGTGCAAAAAATTTTTTATCAATTTTAATTATATACAGGAAATAAAATCTACGACAACTCGTTAAATCTAAACAATCCAGTTATACTTGTGGTTGTCATGAACTCAACATGTATTAATTCTACGAGCCAAGGTTACAACAACTACATTCCATAATAATTGAAGTAGCTGAAATACATAAAAGCAATGCAAATTATTGTATAAGATTTCAGTATTTTGTGATTGCATCATTTCGCCAGTAAACTACATCATCCATTTCATATAGTAATAGGCATTCAATTAAATAGAGATTACAAACACAATGTAATGAGACTACTGTATATACTTGTGTTATTATTTATCCATACTATTAAAAAACAAAGGCAGTGTATGTGTATACATATATATTTGTTTGTATGTTACGAGTTGATAGAAGAAAGTGGACGGTTTCCAAATCTGATTTTTGGCATATAGGCGTAAATTTTGGCACACACCACAAGTTGAGGTCTCCGCTCAAAATTTCTCACATCTCGACAAGTTATGACGTCATTGTCACATTTCGAGAACCTTGAAAATTCACTGAATCGACGCCCTCTAAGAGATAAAAATCTGAAAATTTAATAGAACATGGACATTAATGATGCGGACACGTTGGTCACTCCAGATGCCAATATATTGCTCATTATCCCATGCAATGATGACGTAATCATTAAAGTTTTACACTGTTAAATTTGACTATTTAGGCATATTTACGCTTTATAATCAATATTAGGAGTATATAAACCACACACCAACCGCGAAACAATTGGTGCGTGGTTGTGTTCTGTCGCGGAGCGACCTAGCAAGTGAAGCGCGCTAGTTAATCATAAATACTGATATTTATTACTATGAAAAATTTGCCTATTCCCTGCTACTAAGCCAGGGTTTTTTTAAAGGTTCAGACCTTGGTGCAACTCAGCGCGACCTTGGTGTAACTCAAAACTGCAGCGGCTGCGGCAGACCCTTAATCGTGGTGTTACTCAACACTACAGAAGCCGCTGCCGAACGGAATCGTGGTGTAATTCCAAAAGATCTTGGTGCAAATTTTTTACCAAGATCGGCCTTAATAAAAAAACCCTGTACTAAGCCACTGTGAAAAGAGGTTGGGAATAGCTGGTCTAAGATAGTGTATTGCAAAAATATATTGTTAATGGAATGCTAAAAATATAATTGTTAAATTCAATCAATGTAATCAATATTAGAATAGTCTAATAATAAAAAAATTCAGCACTGAATATGTCGGGATGAAATAGCAGAACTCCAAATAGACCAGGCTTTTCATGAGTCACCGAGTCATTTGACTCGTGACAAAATTCAGTAACTCAAGTCAATTGCCTCGTGACAAAATTTCGATGACTCGAGTCACCGAGTTAATTGACTCGTGACAAAATTCGGTGACTCGAATCACCGAGTCTGACTCGATGACTCTTGGTGACTCGCGAGTCATCGAGTCAATCAAGTGACTCGTGAAAAGCCCTTGACAACAACATCCAAGACATTACTCTATAAAATGAGGATTAAATCTACTAGATATTTAACAAAACACGTTATCTGAAAGATAATTTCGCGATGAAGACATATATCGATTTACACATTAATTTCTTTCTTCGAATGCAAATCCTCTGTAAATGAAACCTGGGAGTTAAGACTAATTTTGTACAATATGATATCACTAAAGGGTTGTCCGATCAGATTAATAGGTCTGTTGAATATGAAGAATCAAATATCTGAACAGCTATAGTGATACGTGTAATTATATAATTAGAATGAATTGTGTTACAATAGGCATATTGAAAACTACTAGATCGAAATTGACTTCTAAAAATTATATCGTTTACCAAATTTTCAGTATTTACAAGAATGAAAATATCGTTGAAAGGAAAAGTAGGATTATGTGGTTGCTGTGGAAGCAAGAGAAGTTAACTAATGAGATTCGTCGTGAAATGCGAGTTTATGGGGACAATTGCCCTTCCAAACCCACTATCTATCTATGGATTGAACGTGTTTCAGATGGCTGGAGTACAGACTTTCATCTGGGTGCGTGATTTTAAGCAAAATGCTGGAAGGGTGCGTGAAATTGGAATTAATTTGGGTGCGCACTGCGCACCCAGAGTATATCTAATACTAATTTTGGTCTTTTTTGGTATAAGTACTATTTTGGTAAATTTGGGGTGCGCGATTGAAAAATCAACATCGACTAGGGTGCGCGGATCTCTTAGGGCTAGATGAAGGCCTGCTGGAGTATGATTGATGACTACGAACATCGGGCAGTCCCAGTGGCGCCGCCAGGGGTGTCGCAGGTGTCGCAGTTTCGACACCTGGGACAAACTCTGCGACAAGATCTGCGACACCCAAAGGATAGCTACCTACCTAGATAGATAATTGATTTTCCAAAAATACGTGTAGTCTCAAAATCCTTATCAAAACTACTAAAACAGTTCTATCCTACGCTGTTCGCTTTGTCCAAAACGAGTGACTACTGCATCTAGATCGAGATCAGAGGTCCTCCCAGAATTTACGCTTAGTACGGCTAGTCCACCGAGGCGCTCATCACTCATTGAACTCCTCAAGTATGTCTTGATCCTCTTCATACAGCTGAACGCCCTCTCACAGCCTGCCCAGGACACTCCAAGATGACCTCGGAATGCCAGACCCTGCAGTGCGAGAAACATCACGGCCTCTGTTACGGACTTCACATAAAGCCGGTTCTCTGCAATGAACTTCTCGTTTCCACCACACATCACATCCCTTATACCACCATTGTATTGGGATACACTCCAATCCTCCCACTTAGACATGCTGTCCTTGTGAATCTCAGAACTGGCATGTTCGTTGATACGGCCTTGTTGGGACCACGAACAAAACCCAGCAGCGGCACAAGTCCACCAGTAGTAGCAAAGTGACGGCAAACAAAGCAGAAGATGGCATCCCGGAATATACTGTACTCGATCCAGGAGTGCTTTGGGTAATACGAAGACGCCAAAAAGTTTTCTCCGAGTATTGCTAAAAACGCGGCGGGGGTGGTCGCTATCACGAACAGATGAGCTAGTAGGACCTTCTCCAATGTTCTTTCTGATATCTTGTGATAACAGCCTCCGGGACGATGCATGACTTCTTTGGGTTAGGCCCGCCACCGCCATCATTATCGACCCTATTTCGTTTGCTAGAAACAGAGGTCGCCTTGGATGCTTTGTCGGCGGCTTCCATCAAGTTCTGTATTGCATTAGACATGATAGTAAGTACTATTAGCTAGTGCATGGCCTACTATATAATACGGCTATATAAGTCAAGTATTTGCCAATTTATTTCCAGGCCAGTGTTTACTTTCTAATTGCTTGTAAAAAAATAAATCACCTATTGTCATGGAATAAACTAAACTTAGGTTTTCAAATACGCTGGAAACATCTAAAATACTTTTGTGAATGATTTCTCATCAGATTTAACCAAAATGACGTAATCAAATATACATACCAATATATGGTAATGATGTTAAATAAATGTTAATTTTTTAGATAATTTGGGAATCTAACTTTGCCGTTTTTATCCTAATGCATTTTCCTTGTAAAAAACTAACTACAGTAACAAATTATGTCATTCCTTTCACTCAAATTCTTTTCAACGTCAATGTAAGTAAATAATTATGCTATTGTTATCAAACCATGTGTTTTGTATTTTTTTGAAATGTATAGTTAGATTTTAATCTAAGTCTTAAAAGTGCTGTTTGACGACGTACATGTTGCCCAGTCAGTTGTTTAATGACCGTTCTTGGGACTTTTTTAGCTAATGTTCACAAAATCTCTACTTCATAATTAGTATTAATTACCATATATGGGTATGTATATTTGATTACGTCATTGTGGTTAAATCCGATGAGAAATCATTCTCAAAAGTATTTTAGATGTTTCCAGCGTATTTGAAAACCTAAATTTAGTTTATTCCATGACGATAGGTAATTTATTTTACGAGCAATTAGAAAGTAAACACTAGCCTGGAAATAAAATGGCAAATACTTGACTTATCTAGCCGTATACTATAGTAGGCCATGGCAAGTGGAATACGCACATACAGTGGATTATAATACTACAACGGTGAAGCGACTGTCGAAAAATTAACCTGCGACAGTGAAATTAACCTGCGACAAGACTGCGACACCAACTTGCAAAAGCTGGCGGCACCACTGGGCCGTCCATATTCTAATGAACACAGGGTAATAAAAACTATTTATCAAAAACTCTTGTTTGGTAGATGAGAATAAGCGCCAACGGATATAAGATATTGTTCGACAATAACAGAAATCATTAAGACAGGAGCAGAACTTTCTTTTTTGCATAGTCACCGGAGATAAATTCTGGTTTAATTATGATTAACCGGGGGGAAAATTCAAATAGTAAGTGGAAAGGGGGCCATGAGCCTACCCGACCAAGCCTAAGTGTCTATGTTGCGCTGGAAAGTGAATGGCGAGTGTATTAGGGTTAGAGGGTATACTGTTAACAAAAGCCCGCAAGAGAAGACAACCATCAGTAGCAATTATTAAATAACCTGTTATGAGATTCTGCAAAGATAATTATTAGTGAACTATGAATGAGTTAAGCGATTAATAGTTAACTACTTAGTAGAGATTATCATTATGTGAGATCACTTCGTATACTAAATACTTCTTTGTACTTGTACTTGTATATTTTAGTTAATTATATATAACTGATATACTTCACAATAAACCGAATTGGAAGCACTGCGGGCAACCATCAAGCTTGAGCGACTTTGGAAACTAAGCTAGACAGTTATCATCAACGTGATAGTGTAGGAGACAGGTCAGTGTTCTAACAACAAATGCAATAGGTGGTTTGGATTTCGAATATCTCACCCGCCTTGTCGGTAGTCCAGACATGGTTTCAAGTGAATACTGGCTGTTCGGATAAATGAATAGGTTGGTGGTAGCACTGTGGGAAAAGGGTAACCCCAATGATCTTTCGCTACAGGAAGTGTCAAAATTACAGAAATGTGGGACCAGTGCATAAAACTCATGAGGAGTATATACTATATATGTTGCAGGTCAAATGCGTTTCCAGGCGAAACGCGTTTCGCCTAGGCCATGAGCGTTTCCATTTTTACATAATCATCATGGGCGTCTATTATTAGATATTGAAATCACTATATGCTATTTATCGTTGATGTGGTAATTAGAGGCTATTATTAAGTAGTTTAATTAAGATCATCCAAGCTCTTACTTTTCATTCATAAACGTATTTATATATTGTCTATTTGTACGTATTAACTTAACTTTCGTTATAATATTTTATTATTTTAATTCATTATTAATTAAGGATCAATACAATTTACACAAATTTTATACTATTTTTATATATAAGTGACCAATTTTTTTATTGGTATGTTATGTGACTTATGTAGCATTATTATTGCATACTGACAGCCAAGATTAACTATGAATGTTAACTATGTTTAATTGACAATTTAACTCACCATGAAACAATTGCTATTGAAGCCAATCTATTAGTTCGGAGTCTGAATACATTAGTAGTATTATTATTTACTCTCTAGATATATCTATCCATAGTATTCGTACCAATCAATAATTTGTACCACAAATTCCAAATGGCGGAAATCAGTTGCGAAATTAATGTGTATCTTAGCAAACTAATCTGAAAAATTGAATTTTCCAAGTTTGGTTGTTTGCTTGCTATGCTAAATGCTTGGGACAATTGGGACCGTCGACATTTCAAAAGTGGCCTGCATATTCCTACCATGTTCCACTTGTGGCACAAATTTGAAGTGACTTTAAGTTAAAAACAAATTGTAGGAATAGTTACTGCAGGGAGTCTCCTCAAGTAATTTATTTGTCAACAGTATGACATTTAATGGGTGATACACGGAGACTTATCTAATAGCTGTGTTCTGGATACACAACTAACGTAGCCATGATTCAAAGCGGATCATCGCCCTGTGTAGCAGTCCAGATTATACCCCCACCAGAATATACCCGGTGTATAACTAGCCTAGCCTAGTTGTACCCAAGGGTTAAACTGGGCTAGCCCAGAATATTCCTCCTGTCTTCGTTTATAATAGCATGTGCAAAATATAGATTTTTTGGTATAATCTATGATAGCATTATCTTGTATGAGTTACAGAGTACAGACTGTTTCATAAATAGGAAACCGCCTCAGAGTTAGTAAATCGATTGCAGCTACTCTTTAAATTTTTATCACATTTATAGTTAGACAACATGTGCGAATAAATGGGGTTGGGGTAGGAAAGTATATTAGTCCTAACAGCAGTCTCTATACCACGGTTAAAACAATCCTACATACCTCTCTAATTTGTTCACGGGTTGATTAATTTTATTGATATTAAGAAGAAAGTACAATTAATTTTAAGCATCGTGTAAGAGGATTAAAATAATTACGTGAGACAAGCCCCCAAATCCCTCTTGAATTGCTCGCAAAACATGCAATTCCCCCTGTGAATAAAGCTGGATCTGCACTCGGACATAGCACCACAAAATAATTTCTATGTTTCTCTTATTGAGAGCCCTTCTGTCTCGGTCGCTTTGCGGCGGATAACTCAACCGCTACGCGGTCTGGCTTTTATCAGTCAACAATTAATATTTACTAAGTTGATTAATATATATATAGTCGTAATCGGGTTTTTTTGCCCCCCAAATGCACGACAAAAGGAGGCAAAAAAACCCGATTGAAAACACATTAAGATACACATTTTTGCACGACAAAAGGAGGCAAAAAAACCCAATAAGCAAAAAAACCCGTGGCAAAAAACCCCGATTTCGACAGTAATACGTAATACACGTATTAGGCATTAAACACGTATTAAACAACTAAGAATATTTACACCAAAAATTATAAAATTGAATTCGGAATTAGCATACAGTTAGGTCAGGTCTGCTTATTGTGAACAATTTTTTAATATGAAAAACTTTTTATTAGTACGAGCTCTATGGGTCCAATTTAACAACTTACATAGGGTTTGTATTAAGTTGTGTTCGTTTATTATAAAGTCTCTCTATTATGAACACAATTATGGTCCCTTAAATTTTCAAAATAAAAGAACCTGACAATAGGTGCCAACTTCCCTTTTTTGGGGTCGGACCCCCCAAATCCCAACCTTTAAGGTGGGTAGTGTCCGACCCCATTAGGACCACCCAAATTTCCAATTAGTACACCCCAATTTCCAATTAGGATCAAACTTTTGGTGTCGGCTTCAAAAGTTGGCGCCCATGAACCTGACTGTACTTGCTTACCTTATCTAACTTTTGGAAGTTAGTTTATATATCCAATATAAATTCGGTTTCTATTATCCTAAAGCTTTAGTACAATGCGGACAACAAACACAAACAACAATCGAGTTTTAATAACATAGATATTTCCACCATTACGATATATAAACAAGTATGGTATAACAATCCGTGTGCAAATGTTATTCTGTCCTAGCCCAGATTATACCACCAATTGGGTATAATCTGGGCTAGGGGTATAATCTAGGCTAGCCCAGTTTAACCCCCTGGTATAAACTAGGCTAAGCTAGTTTATACCGGGGCATATTTGGTGGGATTATAGTCTGGGCCGCTACACCTGTAGGTAAATTCATGTGTGTAACATGTTATAACCGTACAGTAGAATCTGCCTAATTCGACACTCGTTGGGATAAGAAATTCGTATCGGATTTATGGCGAATTCCGGATTATAGGGGGTCGGTTAAGCACTTTGTATTATATCCCAGTTACAATCGTTATAATTGGATCTACCCTTAGTTTATGCAAATTTAGTTCTGGTTATAACAACCAAGGTAATATACTAATAATGGTGCCAGCGGTCCCCCCAAATAATATCTCCCGGACCTATTGCACTAGGGCCAGCTGTCCCCCCTAAGTGTCAGGTGTTCCCTACTCGGAGTATTCACCCTAGGGCCAGATGTCCTCCAGACAGCAATTATCCCATATCCTGACAGCTGACACAGATTCATGTTGAAAACTATAGAACGCTACTATAACTACATGTTAAAAAACTTAGAAATCTATTTCACTAGCATTCTATGCCATCTCTTTAAGCCCATTATCCGTGGCATTTTTGATGGAGGAAACATAGTTACTAAACTAAAGTGATAGAAATGTATAGTAATGGGAAAATATGCAACACTTAAAATAAAGAATATAAAACTAGTGATATGCATTGTGAAATTTAACTGTTCTGGGATCCTAGTGTTGAGGAGTCCGAGGACATCTGACCCAAGGGGGAGATCTAACCCTATAGCCAGATGTCTGGGGGGACCGCTGGTACTACGACACCGGAACTAAACATGGTTATAACCAGAAGCTACCATACTCATAACAATGTTCAGATACGGTTAAATCATGGTCACTGGGATAAAACTACGGTTAACCGCTTCTACACATACGTAGTTACATCCCGAATTGAAAAGGTAAATTAATATTGTTCTACATAGGGTAATGACAGAGTTTTAACCATGGTTATGGAAATTCTGTAACTGGCTTCAATAGCAAAATTGTTTCATGTTGACTTTAAATTGTCAATTATGTATTGTTAGATAACATTCATATTAAAATCCAAAATTGCAGCCTGTGCCGACTAGTGCTGCGAACTGAAACTGAATTAAAACTGTAACTGAATTAAAACTGAAATAGTTTTAGCGATTTTCTAAACTGTAACTGTAACTGTAACTGAAATGTACTCGATTATAAAACTGTAACTGTAACTGTAACTGAAATGTATTTTTCTCCAACTGAAATTAAAAATTAAATTGAATTTCTTCAAATTCAATTCCGGTTTGCAGCACTAGTCAGGCGGCATAAAATGAAATTAGAAAAAATGAAACTAGATTATGTTGTCTGCAGACCTTGGAACCTAGATTAAGCGATTACGATTATTTATTGGATAGAGTATAATAAGGGTTAGTAATAATTAACCAAGGTTTAGTCGTAAATAGGTGAAAGTTGTGAATACCAAACTAAGTACGAAATCGTACTGACTGTGGTAAAGTTGTAACCGAAATGAAAACTGTAACTGTAATGAAAACTGTACTGAATTAAAACTGTAACTAAATTAAGACTGTAACTGAAATGAAAACTGTAACTGTAACTGAAATTAAAACTGTAACTGAAATGAAACTAAAACTGTAACTGTAACTGTAACTGAATTGAATCAAATATAATTCCAGTTCGCAGCACTAGTGCCGACGCATGTTCCTTTGGTGGCACTATATTTTGTTGGTGGTTTATTGATAGTGCCTCGGGCCCCAGGCTAGGAAAATCAATGATTTTTTTGATTTTTTTAAGAAATTTAAATCATTGATTTGAATGAACATAACTCAAATTGTATAATAGGTATTCAATTGCGAATTTCGCAGTGAGTATAGTTTGTAATATTACGTCGAAATAACTACGATTGCAATAGGTTTCACAATTTTCAAATAGTAAAAATCAACTTTAAATCAATTGATTTTGATTTTGATTTTATTTAAAAAAATCATTATTTTTCCATTCCTGCATTAAACTCAAGATGGTTCAACATAGAAATAAACTTCAAATTCAACAATCGGTCCTTTGCCCCGTAACAACTTGTTAAATGAGTCTAAAACACCATGAAACGTTCATGATATGGCGAAAAAAATGCAAGATTGCAGCCTGTGTCGACAGCATGTTCCATTGGAAACTTTAATGCCATTCAATCATTATGTATTGATAATAAATTATATTATTAGTTAATTATTTTAGCAATGTTATCCACGGTGAGTTGATTTAAGTCTTCAAACTCCTTATTTAATTTAATATGCTTTAATCCATTAAATAGTAATACTACAAATAATTAGAAGCCAGCTCGAATTCACAAGTTAAATCAATTTAATTATCGCAAGTTGAAACAATAGAGAAATATTTAACAAGTTAAATCACTATAGTTATTACAGGTTGAAACAATGGAATTAGATTTAACAGTTTTATTGAAATTGAAGTGTGTGTGTAAACAAAGAAATTTCAACCCCAATTTATGGCAGAAAATAAATCCATTATTAAAATATTTCTTATCCCATCAGAAGCAGAATTTTATGATGAATCCAATGGCAAATAAAATTTGGGTGTTTAGTATAACATCTTTTGAGTTATGGACCAGAAAAATTTTCAAAGGTGTCAAAGTGGCAGAAAAATATGGTTTTTCAAAAATTTGGCCCGAGATGCACATCCGTAACATATGGGACACCGATGCTAAAAATTTTAGCTCCGTGGCGATCTAACTCTGGCCTGTAGAGCGGATACGGGCTAAAAAAACAAAAACCAAACAAACAAAGGCAGTAATATTAGAACTGGGCCACTATACTATAGTATAGTCGGCACAGTAAAATTAGTTGTCAGTATGTAATAGTAATGCTACATAAGTGACATCAGATACTAATCACAAAATCGTCACTTAGATATAAAAATTCGTTACTCAGAAGTAGAATTTGTGTAAATTGTATTAATCCTTTATAATGAATTAAAATAATAAAATGCTATAATGAAAGTTAAGTTAATTCGTATAAATAGATAATAATTAAATACACGTGTGAATGAAAAGTAAGAGTTTGGATGATCTTAATTAAACTACTTAATAATAGCCTCTAATTTTTTCTGGAATGTTGAATATTTCAGAAAATTTCAACAAGTCACTCCAGTAGTATTGAAAGTAAACAATGAATCGCTAAAAGCTCTCTATTCCCCTTATGCTACTATATAGTACTAACTTTTATAATAACAATCATCGCATTGATAACTTCCCAATTCTCTAATAAAATCCTTTGCATAGGAAAATTTCAATTAATGCTAAATTATAATAACACGTCATTTAGTTCCATATATACATAACTCACTGTAACTTGGAAAGTACCTATATAAGCTAGAGAGTCAAACTTTATCTTGAATAATAGCTAATATATAAGGGTATAATGGAATAAACTAGCAAGCGTATGACCCTTTCCCTATTCCAGAGGGTCCGACGCCGGAAGTGAATCTTTGAAAAGCGATTTGAAAATGATTTGGGAAATAATTTGAAAATAGATTGAAAAATAGATTGAAAATAATTGGAAAATAATTTGAAAATGATTTGAAAACTGCCCAACCTACACAAAACAACCATCTCATAGAACATGGTATTTATACTACACTTGCAGTATGGGAGTCCCATATTACAAAGTATTACCATAAATAGCACATTAACTGATAAATTCCACAATTTGGGTAAGTTAGATACAATGTGGGTACAGAAATATATAATGTAGCGAAGAGAAATGGTTTTATGATCTACATTTTCTAACAAAATTCAGATAAATGAAAGAAGGTATACAATAATTTCGCATAATACAGATGATTTTCAACAGACCGGCTATCTAATTAAATAAATCTGTAACCGCTGAAACGATATAGCGACAGTATACTCGAATCCAGTTTTATTCAGTCTCTTAATAGATCCACCGGTTGATAAATTTCTACGCTTAATTGCTTCAAAATTTCACAGGATTTACTGGACGGGATTACATTTGGCTTAAAACATTATCTGTTAATAGATTTCTCCACTTAATCGGGTCAAAGCAACCTGTTCCCGAGGTGACTCTATTAAGCAAAGTTACCTGTATTACGAGATAAGCAGTCGTTGATAAACTACTTAAAGTATATTGTCTCTGGAATAAAATTCCAGTTGTTCAAATACTTTTGGTGGCTTAGTGTACAAGAGTGTCGCTAAGTTACGAAAATTGAGCACTAAGCTTGCCATTCTTACATTTCGTTAACCTCCATCTCATCCCATTAAGTGGCATAAGTGTCTGTTGCATAAGTGACATGGAAATAAATGTGGCTGTATCTCCGTGGAATGTAATTGTCGCGATTGGAAAATATGTTGACTATTAAAATCTACACTGAACTGGAAAGATAAATTATTTCGACTGTATTTAAATTTTTAAATTTTAAAAGTTTCAAAATCAAAAAGCAAAAATATATATACCTCAGGCAAAGATGGGCACAGTAAATCAATAAGTTAACTTCGTTAATCGTTAATCCGTTGACCAAAAGTTAACTCCGTTAACCGTTAATCCGTTAATTCGTTAAAAATATAACGGAAATTAAAGATAAACCGTCAACGTTAATCTATAATATTCAAACAACAAATCATCTTTTTAGCTCTAAAAACACTTAAGACAATAAAATTAGCCTTGATGGGTCTTTTTAAGCTAAAATTCTACTGGTACAACTTTGATATACAGTCGACTCAGCTTAATAGAGTCACCTCGGGACAATGTTATTTTGACCCGATTAAGCGGAGAGAACATTTGACCGAAATATTTTAAGTCAAACTGTAATTGATAGTATAAATTCTGTGATATTTTGATCCCATTAAGCAGGTAAATCTATTAACCCGTGGTTCTATTATGCGGAGTCGACTGTATACCAGTGCACGACAAATTAATTTTGATGGTGGTGAATTAAGCTTTTTCTGGTAGCTAAAGAATAGTCAACAGCCGGTTTAACAAACCACTGATGGCCTAACAAACTTCTGATGCTGTAAACAACACTAATATTATAACAGCATTGCCGGCGCCACGTATTATGAGGTGTGGGTGTAGTGGGTGTCACTGTATAGTCTAGTGGGTGTCACTGTCCAAGCACCGCTTCATTTCCTTGAAGCAGTGGGTGTCCGGACACCCCCGGTGGCGCCGGCCATGTTTAATAAACAAATAATGTAAAGAAAAGTATAATATAACAAAGTCAAATAAAATAATACACAATTTATGGTTTATTAGTTAAGCCACAAAAGGCAAAATTTGGTGACTCTAGAAATATTTTTGGTGGCTACCCCACAAAACCACCTAATTTGTCGAGCACTGCTTTATACTAGTATAAGAAACAGCAATAAACTCACTGTTTTTTTTCCTTCACTTCAGCAGTGAGGAGCATTGTCCAATATATAGGTCCTTTAACGGACTTGTGACGGAAGTTAGACAATGTAACGGAAGTTAATAAGTCCGTTGATGATGTTTAAAGTTAACTTAAAAGTTAATCGTTAATGAAAATTTAACTTCGTTAATTAACGATTAACGGCTTAGTGATCAGGTTCAACCGAAGCATAACGAAAAAATTAGAACCGAACGTGCCGGAGAAGAGAGTCTGCATAAGCACCATATTATATGCCAGTACTTTCTTAGTATATTGTTGTCAAATTCTCGAAGGCGTAAAACTACAAAATAAAAATTAAGAGAATATTAAAATCTAATAATATTTTGGTACCTCGGTTTAGGAAGAAACTCGACTAAATTTAGAATTATTGATGCTAGGTCCTTAACATGGACTGTAGGAACATGATTCTGACCACTACCAAAAACTGGCAAGCTGTGATTTATAACCCCCCCCAACCATGATTGTTTAAATAAAAAATGAAGCAAACATTCACCATGACCATAAACTACCCCAGAAGATAAAATATATGTTGAAAAAATAGACTTCTTAGAGCGCCCAAGTTTAGTAACCAACTTTTCCAAACCAATATGTTCCTTAAAAGATGGGTGTGGACGACGCATTCGGTAATCATCTTCAGTGAAAACACCATCTGGTTCTTCAGGATCGATGGGCCTAGTCTTGGCCCAGGTTAAACATGTTGAAAGTAAGATGAAAGTTTTCGAACGTGTGAAACTTTCTAAATTCTGATGTAATTTTGTCACTACAAATTCTGCCTCGAAGATCTGTTTAGGATCTTCAACTATATTATATATAATAATATCTTGATCTAAAACTTTGGACAAAAGATTATCATACTCAAATGGTTTAGATAAAACATCGAAAGCAGAACGAGGTTGAGAGTCAGAAGAAAGTGTGCCAGAAACTTTGTAATGTTCATTTTCATGAAGATCATCTGATTGTATAAAGTCGTTATCACGCAATGATCCAACAACAGTCCTAATGAACAGATCTGAAAGGAGTGAACCAAGGTAAGAGTCGATATTATTGATAAAAATGCGAGACATCAATAATAGGAAATTTAAAAATGCTAAAAGAAATTATAATCATTATAACGAGGTGTAAATACATATAAAATTAATAAGCACACATCAATATCAAAGTGCGGGCATTTCAACAAATCATTAAAAAGCATAATACATACTATAAATCTAGATATAAAGCTGTGCCTGCAGATTGGTTCCTATGGAGGCACTATAATATGGTTTGATTGAAATATATTCATCCATAGCATTCTATACATAAGGCAATGGCGCGCTTAAAAATCTTTAGACCAGGGATTGGTTAGTTACTTAGAGTCTTAGAGAATCTACTATTACTATCGTGGTTATATAATGTTTATGCTAAATATTCCATAATAATATGTAGGTTTCTAATGCATAGTATTGCATACGATTAGTTTAGACTATTTTGAATCAAATAAGAGACAGTTTAATGTATTTCTAAACACTTACAAGAAATGAAGAATAAAATAAATATCTATAATAATAAAACAAGTAGTAACAAGGATGTAGTATGTAGTAAATATACAAGTAGTATTGTCTTTAAATAGAAATTAGCGTTCCTTTGCCTAGCAGTGAGAGCTGCGTTCTTAACTGGTTGGTGTCACCGCTCATCGTCTCCTCGTCTCCTCGTCTAGTTGTTATAGTAAAACTGTGAGAGCTGCGTCTTAACTGGTTGGTGCCACCGCTCCTCGTCTCCTCGCCTAGTTGTTATAGTAAATCTGTGAAAGCTGCGTCTTAACTGGCTGGTGTCACCGCTCCTCGTCTAGTTGTTATAGTAAAGATGCAAACTTCTGAAGTATTTTTAGTTAAATTTCTAGAAGGTTAAGAAGTATTAGGAAGAAAATTTCTGAAGTTTTGAATTATCGCGACCAACTACAATGTTATTAAAATTTTCAACTTTCTTAGATAAAATGCAATTAGCCACTGTTGTTAACAATTTCTTAAGAATATCCCATTTTGATGCCATACATATACACCACCCCCTCCATATTTAACTGGAATTTCTTTCAATTTAGAGCAATTAAATGTCGACTAATTTTCTACGGCAAGGTCCCTCATAAAATCAACGACTTAAATTGGGATGATTATCGATCTTAATAAATAATTCGTACATTGTTACGACAGATTGATAAACATTTTCTGATGGATATTTAAGGGAACATCTATCGAGCAGATTAATTAATGAAAATCATGAATCGTTATTAATTTGAATATCTTTTGGAGAAGTCAAAAAATCATGGCAGACTGAACATTCAGAGGATTGTTTAAAATAAGAAAACACTGCATACCCGGCAATATTGTTAAGGCATTCAATGTGAGAGTTATCAAATATAGGGTTAGTAATGTCAAGCAACTCATCTGTAAAATATTCTAAATTAATTTCTGAATATCTTTCTTCGACATTATCATCTGCAAAAGATTTTAAATATTCTTTAATACATATCGTATCGGTGCCAGCTTGTTCAACAAATAGAAACTTAAGAAGGTTAGATAACTGAAGTTTAAGCTACTTTCTAAAATTTGACAATATGATATGTTATAGTGGGACCCAGACATTTGGCGATAAAGTCCAAAGTGATGTTCTAATGCGTCGTTTTGTATTCGGGATGTCAGCAAATATTCATAACCACATTATAAGGTTAATCTATTAATTAAGAATGGAAGAGCCAGACAAGTGTGTCTAAAACTGGTAAACGTTTTTAGGTGTAAGCTTACCCCTAGTTAATGGAATAGCTCTCCAACAATCTAGCCATTTAACAACATTTTCCAAAAACACTAATCTTTCGTCGTTATAGGGAGTGGGGCTAGATATGGATTATTGAAACGTATGTCATTCCCGACCCAATTAACATTAAAGATGCTCCAGATATGATTTATGAAGTTGAGAAAATCAACAGTTTGAAGGGATTTACCAATGTTAGCATGGTTAATGAAACTAGAAAGACCGGCAGCTGTAGATTCATGAAAAATTCTCAAAGCCAAGTTCACATTTTGTCGCTCTAACTGAGATGGCCAACATGCTTTTGATGTTAATTTTGGGGCCCTCTTAATGATAGAAAATTTGTCATCTTCCGAAGATCGTCAAATGCTGCATAACATATTGTAGGATATCTAGACCCCGTCAGCTGGCTGGGATTCAAAATAATGTTGGCAGTAGGTATAGAAATTCTTAACTGAGTGCAAGGTAGATTTAGGGATTTAGATGATTCAATTGTACATTCATCAAACTTGGGATATACACTAACCAGCCAAATGTATTTGAACAATTGGAATTTTATTGCAGGCACAATAGTCGTCTGGTAACTTATTAACGGCAGTTTAAACTACTCTGAAATGACTGTAAACATCTTGCTATAGTTATAAATTACAAAATATTTTGAATTCAAATTATTTTAGTCAATATCCATCAAGTGGCATAAGTAATTCTGCCACGTGCCACTTGTGTCACAAGTGGCACAAATGGCAATGTGGCAGTATTTCAGATGAAAATAATCGTATGTTTTGAAATTATGCACCTAGAGTAATTCGACCATGTGGAAGTCAAATCTGCAATCAGAACTTGTATATTATCATTACATCTTGATGATCAGAAATTATATATTTAATTAGCTAATTATATAGTTAATGAGTTTAACAACTCCATATAATTGTAAATTCAAAAAATTTGCCATTTTATTATACTTTAAATATCGTATCATGTAAATAGCAGTGCTGATGTATCCATCAATGCTATTATGCTGCTAGAAGCTAGAATGTATAAATACAAATTATTGCTGTTCAAATACTTTTGGCCGGTCAGTGTATATAAAAGTATTTTCAAAATCTTTTAAATTCAGCCAATTATTACGAATTGACTTGATAATATGAACAATATCAAAAAATAATACAAGATTACGATCTGTATTACAAGGATCTACAACCTTAGGATGTAATGTTTTCCCGTCATCTGAAAATAACTTATAAAGGTTAACATTTAAGGCCCCTCTTTGGTTAATTTGGTAATTGAGATTAGACTGTTTTCGTATAGTACACAGTA
The DNA here is from genome assembly GCA_028753945.1 of Hexactinellida sp. DTS-2022. Lineage (NCBI taxonomy): Eukaryota > Metazoa > Porifera > Hexactinellida > Hexactinellida sp. DTS-2022. The sequence continues at coordinate 3,568,514 of JAPNXP010000010.1, read as the reverse complement.
AAGTATTGATACATTGAAAATTTCAAGTGAATCTGAGATCTACTTTTGCTGTTAATACCAGTTTAGTGCTCAGGAATGTGTGTATCATCATGAAAATGTCAATTTTAAATTGAAAATATATTTACATTTGGTTCAACTATTGCAAATTTGGTCTAAATAGTTTGAAACCAAGTCTAAACTGATGAAGACATATGTAATTCGGGGGGATTTTTCAAACTAACCACTAACATACAAACTTTGTGAGTTATAGCCCTTTGAAGTCACATTTTGACTGCCAATTTTTGCATTATTCGATGTTTTATGTAAATATGCGGTCCAAGTCGAACTTCAGAAGATATAGAATACTGAATTTTTTTATGCTAGAGGTTAGTTTGAAAAATCCCCCCGAATTACATATGTCCTCGTTAGTTTAGACTTGGTTTCAAACAATTTGGACCAAATTTGCAATAGTTGAACCAAAAATAAATGGAATTTTAAATTTACTTTTCACACTATTATGAGGGTATTCCGGTCAATATATAGGACAGCAATCTTTAGGAAAATGGTTTCAATTGTGATTCTAATGGGTTTGCAATATTATATGGATGTGATGGGAAATTTAGTGCTAAGCTCTAGAGTTTATAGTTTTGTAGAAATAAATATGCTAAATCATCAAAAATGGGCACATTTTATGCCCATATATGGTCATTTGGAAGATTTTTGCGAGTTAGGGTCATAAAATGTATTATGGACGAATAGGAAACCGGGTATTGCAAGCATTTTGCACTCAAATATTTCATTATTGGTCGACGGGTTTCTGAGATTCAATGTAGAGATGTGAAAGGACCACCCAATGAGTTGAAAGGTCAGAAAGTTTAAAATGCTAAAGCGTTCACAGTTTTCATCCAAATTGTTTGAAACCAAGTGTAAACGATTGAATATATATTTAATATGGGAATGACCCTTGATCTAAACTTTACAATACAAACTTTCAAAGTAAATGCCCTTTGAAGTCAGACTAGGGACCTTGACAGTCCAAATCTGACTTCAAATGACTATAACTCGGAACTTAATTTTTGGAATGTTGAAAATTTAGGTTTACAACCTAAGTAGATATGCAAATATACTTTTGTATGAATAACAACTATATTGAAAACAAATTGTGGCAGTGCCAGCCTACTAAACTTTCATTCCATTTGAAAAAGTCACCCTCCATGATGTCCTTCACATTCCTGGATCTTATAATGGTCGCTACAGCAAAACTATTAGTCAGATTCACCTGAAATTTTCAATGTGGCTTTACTTTCTTTTGTACAATCCAAAAACAATCGAATCTCAATTTATCTGACCAGCATTGTGTGGCCGTAATTTATTTTACTCTCAATTTGGCCATATAACAGACATTCCCCAATTTCAAATTGCTCATTTGAGTTTCATTCTCCTCAGAATTAAGCAAAATTTTCCTATATTATCCTCCCGGGTATTATAACTAATAAAAACGAAATAAACTCAATTATTTAAATAATTCAAAATTAACCCGAGAGGGGCCTTAACGGATAGTTGTCAGTACAAATAGCTTCGACAAAGAGACCACAAGTCTCGATATCAAATATAGCTTTGGTAATTATTGGATGTAAATAAGCAGCAGAAGAACCCAAAGGAATGAGGCGCACGATGGTTGAAAACTTTATAATTAAACTTGAAACCATCAGCGAAAATACGGTTGTTGCAGGATCTCTAGGATTATCAATTGCGCCCAAAATCCTACCTCCTTTATATGATACATCACTACGTATATGAACTTCATCCATTTGAAGTATCACATGACGTTCCCTGTCACTAAACTTAGAGGTTATTTCCTTAAGAATTCGAAAATAGTCACCATCTATCCCCAGAGTGTTTTTAATATGAAGCAAGTTTCGCTTATGTGGCAAAATTAAACAACTAGATGACTGGATATTTCTATAACAAGCTGGTGATAATCCGTGAATTTTAAGTGAAAATACTTGAGTTAATTAATATATCATACCGCCGGTTATTTTTTGAATGGATCAAATTTGTCAGTTGTCCTACAATAAAACACAACAAAAATTTTATGGAATCAGTACAAGTGAATAGATTGTCAGTTACGTCTAGATCTAGTGTGTCACATTCAACGAGGTTAATTGCGTTTTGTAGCTCATTGATAGCTAATTTGACATAATTGTTTATCGAATGTTCAGCAGATGTGTGTTCACTATGAGTTGGTGTGGAAAAGTTATCTACCTCATAAAGTGAACTTACAATTTGGCGGGTGTCATTAATTGAAATTCTTGAAATACAAATTGGAATATTGTTAATGCCAAATGCTTTGATAAACAAATCATGGTCAATTAAAACTGAACGTTCAATTATAGGTCCGGAATCAGTAATAAGAATTTTCAAAAAGTGCAAAAAATTGTCCTCGGAATGGTGAGAAATCCAACCGTTCCTGAGATCAATCAAATGCAACTTAGAAAGAAGGTCAGAAAATGAATGAACAAGAAACTTATCTACTGTTTCTTCGTTATCATCAGCTAAGCTATGAGTGTAGGCACTTTCCATCATCAATCGTTCCTTGTCATCTTTTGAAAGTCTCTTCGCTTTTGAATTCGAATCAGATAGGTAGGAAGGATAGTTGGGAAATATGCTTGGAACCGCACCATTCTTTAGAGCCACTCTATCGCGGGGAACAGTCATATTTCGCTGTCCATCAAAATATTGGTGTGATCTCTCGATGTCTCCATATCTGAAATGGTGTTGCATACCTAATTATAAAAATTAAATTGAGTATACATATAAGGATGTGAAATTTCTAATTGAATACCTTCATATGTTTGTTGGCTTCATAATCCTTCCTTGGTCTAGGAATGACTCTGAACCATTGTTCTCGTAATCGCTCATCTTTAGGAAATTGAAAGTTTAAGTAGAAGTATATTTGCCTAAATAGTTCGACCTGCAGCCTGGGACAAGACAAGACATTCGAATAGTCAAAATAAGTGGTAGTAGGTGATGTAGGTAGTGGGAATTGAAAGTTGCACTGAAAAGTGAACTTCTATGGTATTCGTATAAATTTTGTATACAACAATTATGGGTGGATATAAAAATTAAACAAATTCAAAGGTGCAATTGATTGAATCAATGATGGTGTATCTCTAAAAATAGACCATATATATTTGGCATTACATCGTACTAAATCTCCTGACGGATGATTACTAAACTTTTTATATCGTATTGGCATAATTTCTGAAATATTAGTGGAATATTGGAAAGCTATAAAAACGACATTAGAGGATGGAATTCAGAAATATTATAGTCTAAGATGCTTTAAAAGGGTATAAGGGTTGGGGTTAATGGAAAAAAAATTCCAATTAGCAAAGAAGAAATTGGAAAACACAATTTACTAAATCTAAGTAACTAACCAATCCCTGGTCCAAGAATTTATAAGCGCGCCATTGCCTTATGTATAGAGTGCTATGGTTATACGTTACGTATAATGCAACTATGAGAAAAACCTGGAATCGAAATATTTTCAGAAAAGTACAACTAGTCCCTCCAGTATTGAAAGTAAACAAGAGATAATAAAAAAACAGATTACTTATATAGAGCTCAGTTACTGGTTACTGAACTGCCATATAAGGGATTGTTTGAATTCTAAAAGATCCATAAGCTCAGAAATGAAATTTAGACCTAAATAAAAACCACTTCAGTTACCAGTAACTCAGCTACATATAAGTATTTTGATAAAAAAATCGACGATATACTATTAGTTAGTACTAACTTTATAGGCATTAATTACCTTCGCATTGATAACTACCCAATTTTCTGGGGTGATTTTGTATATAGTCAATTTTCAAATTAATGTTAAATAATCATAACATGATTTTAGTTCCAAATTAACATATTTCACTGTAACTTGTAATGTATACGAGCTAGAGAGTCAAACTTTGTTTTGAATTATAGTTAAAAATGCAGGAGTATTTTGGGATAAACTAGCTAGCCAAAATGTTTTTTCCGGGCGAGGGGATCCGAGGCCGTGTAATGGTTGAGAGCAGATGGTGGTAATGTCAGGCCATGGTTAGTGATTGTACATAGTTATTAGTCACAGCAGTGTTGTAGAACTAAATTTGTATCAAGGGGGGCTCCCCAAGTGAAAATTTGGGATCCTAAATTCAGATATTCAGGGACGGGTCGAGGAATTGCAAAAGGGATATTTTTTATAAAAACGATCGTATCTTGAGGCTCCAGCTAGGGGTCTAGGAGCGATAACTTATTTGTCCCACTGTCGGGTACATTGGCGAAGCCCTAGAAATCAGAAATACTAATAACTAGCGTGCTACGCTTGGTCGGTCGCTTCGCGACGTGTGGCAGAAAATTTGAATTCCGTACAAAGAATTGAGTAAATTAATAGAAGTTATTCCATATCAAAGGTCATTGAATAAATAGACTCCTCCCCGCCTTGGATTCGCAACTGATATTAAATTGATCAGATTGTCCCACCTCTGTACAGGATCTCTTCGGGATTTTTGAACGCATATGTAGCGGTCAGTTGAGGGCGTAGCCTGAGAAAACTAGGGGCTCCCGGGGGTATGCCCTCCCGGAAATTTTGCAACCTGGAAGGCCTCAAACAGCATTTCCAGCAGTCTCAAATACATATTTCTGTCAAATGGCTTGGTAAATCGATCGTAATTTCACGCGTGTTTCCCATTAAAAAACATCATTTCAATAAAATTATTGTTATTCCTCAGATATATTCACCAATTTAAAGCTAAAGAATGTTACAAATGAGATCAAGTTAGTACTTAGTCGACAAGTTTATTAATCTTCTTTTTTTTAACTTTTTTTTCTAGTTTATTTATTTTATTGTGCTCTACGTAAAGATGCCTAATCAGTGTTCTGCACCTGAGTGTAGGAGTAATTATCGAGGTGAACCATATACACCAGTGTTCAAACTTCCAAATACTCCCCCTGAACTTCGTGAGCAGTAGTTAAAATCTCTTCATCGAGTGAACATAGAAAATCTAAAGCATATTTACGTATGTCTCCATCATTTTATGCCTGAAGATATTATCACCGTGGACAGAATAATGCAAGCAGACGGAAAGTTCACGGAGAAATTACGCGAAAGGCCCAAGCTTCGTACTACAGCCGTTCCTATGCTCTTACCTGGATGTCCGGCCTATCTTTCAGCTGAACAAGTTGAGAGACCTACTCGATTTACACGCGAGTCGAAAGAAACAGAACAATTTGCACGAGCTCTTGACTTAAGCCTGCAGCAACATGAAAGAGATAACGATGCATTTATGGTAAACAGTTTTCAAGACCTAATTGAGAAAATCCCAGGACTTATTTTACCAAATAAGTGGATGGTTTGTCATTCTGACTATGATTCCCTTCATATATATAAACCCGAGTTCTCAGATCAGGGAATGAAGATTCAAGCTTGTTTTAAGGTATCTCGCAACCTAAGAATCTTTTCGTTTCGCGATAACCTCAGTATTCTGTTGACGTTGGATGTTTTATCTTAGATACGACAGATCGAGGAAATTATCCAACAGACTGAAGATTTTTACATTCAAGACAAAAATTCTACAAACCCGGACCAGCTTGTTTTCATATTAATCAGGCCATTAAGCACGTTAATTTGGCAAAGAAAATTTCTAATTCTTCAGACTCAGATGTTAGTCTAGAAACGGCTTCCTATCTTTCACAGCTTCAATTCATTGAATGCCAATTAGATAATATTCTCCCGAGTAAATTTAGGCGGAGATATAATGTTCTTACTCAGGTAATGGCTTTAAAATCTCACCTGATCTCTCCAGCTTGTTACAGATACTTACAGTCACTCGAATGCCTCTCTTTACCACATCCTAAAACTCTTCAAAAACTCTGCTCAAATTTTGGGCTAGAGATTGATTTTTCATCATTTCTTATGCAAGCTACCTCTGAGTTTAGCGAAAAGGAAAAGAATATTCTTCTTCAACTGGATGAGATACATGTAAAATCTAACGTTGATTATAAGGGAGGAAAAATATTTGGCTACTCATTGCAACCTGATCACCCGATTAAAACTGTTTCTCCATAATGCCATCAAGTCTTTATAAAAAGTGGTCAGAAATTGTCCGCTTGCTTCCATGCTCTTCTAATTCTGCTACCGAGATTTATACAGTGGTCAAGTCTATCATTGGTGACATTGAACGCTGTGGTCTAAAGGTGCAAGTTATCTGTACTGATAACTATCCTCTAAACGTGAACTTTTTCAAACTTTTTTCTTCTGATAAAAAGACTCTGACACCTACTGCTATTCATCCCATTGATCCAGAAAGAAAAATCTTCTTAATTTTCGATTTCGTTCATATTATAAAATCAATACGAAACAACTGGATCAATTTGAAAGATTATGAACATACATTTTCTTATCCAAACACACTTATTTTTCCGAACTATGAAAATAGCCAACATATACGTATTGCGAAATTTCAAGATATTCGAATGCTTTACAAAAACGAGCAGAGTTTAATCATCAAACAGGGTCATCGTTTAACAGCTAAAGCTTGCTGGCCCACAAGTTAGAGCGGCAAAATGTCAGCCTAGCTTTAAAGATTTTCGACACATCAACACTCGCTGCATTATCTATTTACAACTCCGCACGAACAAATTCCGAAACCCAAACAATTGAGTTTCTTGACATTATTATAAAAGTTTGGAAGATCTTCAATGTCAATACAACACATAAGCATATCAGACTTAATGATGATTTTTCCAAACCTCTTACGTGTGATGATTATCGTTTTATTTTTCTACGGCTCCTTGTCAATTGGCTTGCACGATGGCGATCTCGTGTAAATAAACACGGTAAATTGAGTCCCCAAACCTTCACGAGCTTCTCTCATTCATTTCTTGCCCTGATTGAAATAGTAAAACATCACACTCAAAATTGTGGATTTGATTACGTGCTCACATCACGATTACAAAATGACTCAATCGAACATCATTTTGGTTTGTATCGTATGATGTCTGGTGCACATTATCACGTTAGTTATTCTCAAATAATTGAAAGTGAACGACGAATCAAGTTATCAAGCATCCTCAAAATATTCTCGAAAAAGGAACAATCAGATTACGTCAGTTTAAAGGATATTATCGATTCCTGTTCCTCCTCATCTAACGAACCTTCCAATTATGCTTAAACCTAGATACATACCTCATAGCATTGCAATCCTTTTCGACCATTACTTTTGATAGTTCACTTCTTCAATCAGTTGCCTTTGTCGGTGGATATGCTGTACACTCGTATTTGAAGCAATCTGTCAAGTGTGATACTTGTATGTCATTGATTACACAGGATAAAGAACTCGAAATCGTTGGTACGGAAGATATTTATAAACTAATTCAACTTATTGACCGAGGTGCTCTCAAATGGCCATCTCATATTGTTATAGATGCCATTATTATTGTGTTAAAGATCTTTATTACAATCGAAAATGACAAAACCTTAATGCGACGATTTTTAACAGGGCCCTCTAGACAAATCCTAATTCAGCTGACAATTATTTTAATCGAAGAAAGCCAGAGCATAAACTGTGAGAAATACATGTTGTTTTTGCAATGTGCAAGGGTGGACTATCCTCCGAAAGATAACTACAATCACAGCGAACGTTATTTTGGCCAATAAAGTACGCAATGTCAATTCCGCTCTACGAGAACAACAAAAAAATATCCACTCTCGCAAACTCAAAAAAGTTTAAAGATGAATGAATGAATTACTCAATTTTTACAAACATTATGTACTTCTCCTCAGTTTTATTACCTTATTATGTATGGTATCTACAATTGCAATCATCAAAGCTTTTGATTGATATTGTTGATAATAAATTCCAATTAGGACTGGAATTATGCTAGAACTTAAATACCATTTTTTATATAACAAGATGATTGATCCATTGAGGAAATCATTAAGTTCAATATTGCACTTCTAACATATCCATGGTCCGTGTTTTCATTTCAGTACTCCGTCCTTATTATTTCGTAGTCCACGGTAGATGTTATTTATACGTTCCTAGTTTTCAGTGTTATATGCTATGTATGTAGATGTATAATCTGAGCTAAGTCAAGAATAAAAAATGGTTTGGTAATCGTCCCCCACAGGCTATTTTGAAACTTCCAAAACTTGGTGCCTATTAAAGGAGTCTATTGAATTTTAACAAGGGGGGCTCAGCCCCCACTAAGTTTCAACAAGGGGGTCTCCGCCCCCCTTCTTCTACACCACTGGGTCACAGGATCCTGCTTAAGCTTTCCCGCAGGCATGGGGTCAAGCCCCAAAAGGCTTAAGGCCCCTCTTTGGTTAATTTGGTAATTGAGATTAGACTGTTTTCGTATAGTACACAGTAAAGTATTGATACATTGAAAATTTCAAGTGAATCTGAGATCTACTTTTGCTGTTAATACCAGTTTAGTGCTCAGGAATGTGTGTATCATCATGAAAATGTCAATTTTAAATTGAAAATATATTTACATTTGGTTCAACTATTGCAAATTTGGTCTAAATAGTTTGAAACCAAGTCTAAACTGATGAAGACATATGTAATTCGGGGGGATTTTTCAAACTAACCACTAACATACAAACTTTGTGAGTTATAGCCCTTTGAAGTCACATTTTGACTGCCAATTTTTGCATTATTCGATGTTTTATGTAAATATGCGGTCCAAGTCGAACTTCAGAAGATATAGAATACTGAATTTTTTTATGCTAGAGGTTAGTTTGAAAAATCCCCCCGAATTACATATGTCCTCGTTAGTTTAGACTTGGTTTCAAACAATTTGGACCAAATTTGCAATAGTTGAACCAAAAATAAATGGAATTTTAAATTTACTTTTCACACTATTATGAGGGTATTCCGGTCAATATATAGGACAGCAATCTTTAGGAAAATGGTTTCAATTGTGATTCTAATGGGTTTGCAATATTATATGGATGTGATGGGAAATTTAGTGCTAAGCTCTAGAGTTTATAGTTTTGTAGAAATAAATATGCTAAATCATCAAAAATGGGCACATTTTATGCCCATATATGGTCATTTGGAAGATTTTTGCGAGTTAGGGTCATAAAATGTATTATGGACGAATAGGAAACCGGGTATTGCAAGCATTTTGCACTCAAATATTTCATTATTGGTCGACGGGTTTCTGAGATTCAATGTAGAGATGTGAAAGGACCACCCAATGAGTTGAAAGGTCAGAAAGTTTAAAATGCTAAAGCGTTCACAGTTTTCATCCAAATTGTTTGAAACCAAGTGTAAACGATTGAATATATATTTAATATGGGAATGACCCTTGATCTAAACTTTACAATACAAACTTTCAAAGTAAATGCCCTTTGAAGTCAGACTAGGGACCTTGACAGTCCAAATCTGACTTCAAATGACTATAACTCGGAACTTAATTTTTGGAATGTTGAAAATTTAGGTTTACAACCTAAGTAGATATGCAAATATACTTTTGTATGAATAACAACTATATTGAAAACAAATTGTGGCAGTGCCAGCCTACTAAACTTTCATTCCATTTGAAAAAGTCACCCTCCATGATGTCCTTCACATTCCTGGATCTTATAATGGTCGCTACAGCAAAACTATTAGTCAGATTCACCTGAAATTTTCAATGTGGCTTTACTTTCTTTTGTACAATCCAAAAACAATCGAATCTCAATTTATCTGACCAGCATTGTGTGGCCGTAATTTATTTTACTCTCAATTTGGCCATATAACAGACATTCCCCAATTTCAAATTGCTCATTTGAGTTTCATTCTCCTCAGAATTAAGCAAAATTTTCCTATATTATCCTCCCGGGTATTATAACTAATAAAAACGAAATAAACTCAATTATTTAAATAATTCAAAATTAACCCGAGAGGGGCCTTAAATCCGGACTTAAGTCCTCCTTTAATAAAAAGGGCATAAGTCCGGACTTGGACTTAATCCTTTATGGATGAGCCCTTTTTCAAGCTCTTTCCAAGTCACTTATTCAATATAATACGGTATGGATTTTTAAATAATTAGAGTGAAAGAAGCCCTTTTTCAAAAATGGCTTATAAAAAGGGCTTGGGCTTAAGCCCTTCTGATAAGGGATGGGCTTGGACTTAATCCCTTTTGAAAGGGCTTGACCCCATGTCTGAGCCTTTCCGACTCATTCAGTACAACTTACTTTTTTTAGCAAAGAATAGGAAATATTTCCTTCTGCGGTAGGGTATCTTTTCTGGAAATTGAAATAAGGCTCTTCGAGGACCTGAGGAGCAGGCCCGGCCTTAGGGCAAGGCGACCTAGGCAGGGGCCTTGGGCCCCGCACTCACTATACATTACATTGATATGGGCTCAAGTACTCTAGGGTACTGAGGAGTATCCAGTCTTGCAGCCAACGACTGCACATTTAAAACCCATAATGCAGGCGCTTAATAACATATAAAATTAAAGCTTCCACTATTCACCCTCAAGCGAATATAGAGTTAATCAATTCAAATTTTGCCCATAATAAACGAATTTGAGTTCAAATTTTACCCAAATAACGGAAATTTTAATATTAGCTTCTATTGGCATGATTCTGTTCCTGGAGAAATGACCCCATTAAGCGGTATACTCCATTTAACTAGTGACCCAATTAATTATCTTTTATTAATTGTATAGATATATTCATTTTACCGTATTAGATTTACTTTATATTTCAGTGATGAATTCAGACGAAGAATATGATATAGTATTAAAATTAGTGCTGATCGGTGATACTGGAGTTGGTAAGAGTAATTTGCTATCTCGATATACCAATGGTGAATTCAATGGAGAATCTAAAACTACAATTGGTGTGGATTTTGCTACACGCATTTTAAACATTGACAAAAAACGTTTAAAAACTCAAATTTGGGATACAGCAGGTCAAGAGAGATATAGGGCGATGACAAATGCTTATTATCGTGGAGCAGCTGGCGCAATGATTGTATTTGATATTTGTAGTTTAATATCGTTTAAAAGTATGGAACGGTGGCTAGAAGAAATTCGAGAGCATGGCGATCCTGGTATCCCAATTGTGTTAGTTGGGAATAAATTTGATATGAGGCATTTGCGTCAGGTTCCTAGTGAAACTGGAGAGAGATTTGCATCGGAAAATAATTTGATTTATATTGAAACTTCAGCATTGCAAAATTCAAATGTTGATGCAGCATTTCAAAGTTTGATTAATGATATATATTTTAATTTTTGTAAGGTTCATACAGCTATTCAAGATGCTACACCCATAACATTTGAGGATAAACATGGAGTTAACTTGAAAAAGCAATGCTGTTAATCTTTTATGATTTAACTAGCTATGCCTAATTAAAATTGTAAATTTCTTTTCCAATATCGTATTTTTAAACCTGAGAAATTTCATTCTTGTTAGAGCCATTTTGTAAATTTACTCAACATAATATGAGGACATCCTGAGTTCCTTTAATATAAATATTTTTTATTAATGGGTTGCACCACCTCTATAGGAGATTTCATTACAATATACTATTATAAATAATATTTATGGTTTAAATAGAACTTTTAGTCACGAGCCACAAGGAACGATTGATAAATTGGAAGTTTGTGCGTATCTTAATCCATCTTTGAGATTAGGCCACTTTTAGTTGGAATCTTGTGTCAGCTCCACCGCCCGCCTCAGATATCACACCCGCATGAATATTGTCATTATTCCTATTATTACACCTAGGTTTCAAAGTAATGCCACTGTTTACTGCCAATTTTGTAGTAGTATTAACTACTACTACACTCTAAAATAGCCATAATTAAGCATTAACAAATTCAGAAACTATGAAATAAAAATTAGTAAATTATTACGGCAATATTATCCACAATTTATCTAATTCCATAAACAAATTGCTTTATTTAATTTTATTTATTTTAACAAATAACTCATTTAGAACTCAGCTCTAGTAGAGTTCAGTTTTTCAGTATGTGTATTCAAGCACTGAGAAAGGTCAGTTTTTCCCAGGGTTAGAAATTGACCTTTAGAAAGTAAGCCTGGGGTTTTAGTTGGGAAAAAAAGATGAACTCTACTAGAGCTCAGCTCTATATAAGCATTCTCTTATTTTAATCAATTGTATGCTACAATTAAATAGAAGCCAGCTCGAATTTAAAGTTTATTCAATATAATTATTAAAAGTTTAATCAAAGGAATAGATTCAACAGTTTTACTAAATCTTAAGTATGAGGATTGAAGAAACAAAGGAAAAAGGTCAAATTGGACATTCATGTTTGTATAGAATTTAATTCTCTATCCATTGATGTAAATTTTATCTAAAGGTCACTATTAATTATTGACCCGTATTTTTATAAATGGGTAATTGGTATCAAATTTACCAATTGATCCTTTGGCCACGTACCACCTTGACCAATGGTCTACGTGAAGAAAAATCTAAAATTGCATCTGTGCTGATAACATATTCCTTTGAAGACACTATATCTTGGAGGTAGTGGGAGCTATAGTGTCTCCAAAAGAACATGCTATCTGCGTTACTGTAATTTTTCGTCACGTCACCCTCACTATAAAGGTGTTAAACAGGTGTTAAACCTCACTTTGTTTGAAATTTCCTTTAGCCCACTTAATTCTAAAATATTCTAAATTCAGCATGAATAAAATAGGTGACGAGTCACCATTTTTATGTGCACATTGGGTGTTCATCCAGCACCAGCCAACACACTCAGAGTATCGAATTCGCAAAATTGTAAAAACTATTTTTAGACGATGTCATCCTCACCTCAAGGTGTTAAGAGCCATTGTCATTTGTCACATGCCGCAAGGGACGATTGATAATCCCTCTATGAATCAAAAGGTCTTAATTTGCTTTTACAAATAACATAAACTAACAACTTTGTATGAATAATCGATATATGGACGCTGTCGCGCTTGTAACAATAAGATATATTCACTAATAGCATGCAACAAACTTTAAAAGTACTATATAATTTAGCTAATTTTGAATTGTGAAACTTTTAAATCACCTCAGAGGCGGCGCCAGGATTTTCAGGTAGGGGAGCTTTTGGCGGGCCACACTGTACAACATTGTTATACTAGGGGGGGCATGCCCCCCCCCCTTGCGCCGCCACCGAATCACCTAGAAACAAACATTGTATGGAAGTCTGTATTGAATTCACTAGAGAATTAGTCTCAAGTCCTGTTTAAAGATTGAATGTCAAATTTGTCAATTGAGTCGATCCTCTTTTTGAAGAGAATTAGTAATGTTGATATAATCAGAGAATTTTTTGCTTGCAAATATCCATCATTAAGTTCTCATTTAATATATTCTAAAACATAAATAATGACAAGATGGTTCACAAAAAAATTTTTTTTATCATGAAGGCGACAACATATTTTGACAATGTGTAAGCATTTTGTGATTTTGGGTGGGGATCATATATTGGTGCTATCTATCAATGTACATATTTTATTAAATTTTACATTTTTTCTATCTCATGGAGTTTGAGTCATAACCAATTACGTGGATTTTCACATTACCAAATGTGACAATGACGTCATAATTCCAAGGTAGGTGTGAGACTCGAACTTATCCGAGCTAGAAACAAAATTACCCTCCATGCCAAAATTACCCATGTGGGTATTGTAGTTCAATCAATTCTGTACATACAAACAAATATATACAATGACATTAGACTGTGTTACAGACAACGAGAAGCCATCTTTGGAATTCTATACTTTTTGTACTTTCATTTAAAAAATTTTTTTAAATGCATGTCAAGATCATGTTTTGAAACTCATGCGAATAAGATGAAGCGTGACCTTCGATATATAAGGCCTGAGTGCTAAGCGAAAATTTGTGTACCATGGATTACTTAAAGTGCATTGAAAAATGGAGAATTGTTCTTTATCATTTTATATGCCTAACTTCAATAACTTTTGAGATCATGACATAATTAACACTTAATTCATTATTAGGTAATGACTCACTATCTCAAAGATGATTGAAGTTAGGCATATAAAATGTATTATCAATGAATAGGAAGTTACCTATTCCGGACATATCAGTACCAGCCTAGTTTACATAACATTCATAGTTTTTGAGTTATGACACATTTTAGGAAATATACATTTCCATGGCAACCGAGGAATGTGTCAACATTCTATTTATAATTTCGATATATTTTTTTCAACCAGTTATGGGTATAACCATGTTCCAATTTTGAACATTTATAACGCGTTTAACTATGTTAAAAGTATGCTAGAAAAACAAGATAATTCGCAACCAAAATTACCATTACGTCATCAGATGATGACATATCACAATTCTGGAGAGTGCTATGTATACCTGGGTACCATATTCCTATATAGTTATAATACACTTTTCAGCTCTATCATTGCTAATTATTGGGATAAAGAACAATTCTCCATTTTTCAATGCACTTTAAGTAATCCATGGTTCAAACCAGCACTCAGGCCTTATATATCGAAGGTCACGGATGAAGCAATAAAAAATTCTCTGTAATACCTACTAGACAGAGGTGGCTGGAAACCGTTAATTATAAATTACTTAATCTATACTGTAAAACTGTGTTTCGCAACCTTTTTGAATCTCGAGGCCAATTTTATATAGCCCACAGCTGGTCCGGCCACAAAAAAATCGAAATTTTTTCCTAGTGTATCACTTAATTTGGTGGTTTATGTAGTACTAGTATAGTATACTAAATGTTTTATTGTTCAAAATGGTGGGTAACCCTAATTAACAAATTACGTATAATATAATGATAGTTTTTTAAATTAAATGTCAAAAACACCGAAATTAGTAGACTAGACTCTGAATACAGTGAATAGTGACGAAATATTTCATAGAAATTCAAAGCCCTGTCACGGAAATTTTGGTCCCCTTGGATAATTGGTCCCTCTGAGTTATGTTTATTTACTTACTCAATAATTAATTACCGTATTTTCCGAATAAGAGCCGGGGGCTTGAATAAGCGCCGGGACAATAAAAATGACATTGGCTTGACAAAATTTATACACATTAGTTGATTACTGTAATGTAATTCCATTGATTTTGGAAACTTCTGTAGGTATACTGTTGGTTGAAACTTGAAACAATTAGAAACGACCTGAATATTATATTCTGGTTTTTCCCCAAAAATTTCAGGATAATTTTGGTCTATGAAAACTATAAGCGCCGCCGGCTTATTCGGGAAATACGGTATGCAGAATCAACTTGATGGAAGATAGGATTTGGGAGACTCAAGATCTGATACAAAACGTGTACCAGTACCTAAAAATGTGTGTCACTGGAAAATTGATCCCCCTTAAATTGGTCCGATGGACCAAAGTTTTCGGTAAAAAATTGTCCTAGGTACATTTTAAAATGCAATATTGCATAAAATTTCAAATCCATAAGAGATTCTATAGAACAATTATTGTCTGAAATTCTGCCGGCTCCCCAGGCCCATCACGTTGTGGCATTGTCCCCGAAGGCCGCATGCGGCCGGCAAATGAGAGGCTGCAGAACACTGCTGTAAAAGGTTAAATTAAGTATATCTATCTATCTACCTATATATATAGTCGACTGTATATATGTAATTATTATTATGCTTAGCTTACATAGTTCGAGGGCTACACAATTTCTATTTCGTGGTTATAGAGGTACTTTTGAAAATTGTGTGAAAAAATTGTGTAATTTTTGTCTCGAAGAAAATCACATTTTCTTCAATTTATACGGAATATTCAGATAATTTGGTCCTTCATTGAAAAACAATTTACAAATTCTAATTCCGATTTTTTTTAGATATACTTATGTTTAAGCCATTGCCTTTGGGGTTTTCATGATTACACTTATAAATCTACCAAAACTAATGTTTTAGTATGTCGAAAATCTCTCCCTAATTTTCTGATAAGGACCAGTTTGAAGTTAAAGTGTGAAATTATGTTATATATAATGGAATTGCTTTATTAGCAACTCCCCTATTAGCAACATTGCTCTTATTTTAAGTTCCCTAGCGAGCTTTTAATGTTATTTATGTTCCTCTAATAGCGACTTCGCCTATTAGCAACCAAATTTCATGCAAATAGCGAGTTGCTAATAAGCAATTCCACTGTATTATCAAAATTATCAAGTAATTTAAGTTGTCCTTGGACATTGGAATGAATCACTGATGTTGTTAGGAAGTTGGAGCTAAGCTCTTGCTATATTTTTATTTGTTAGGTGGATGGTAACATGACTCCTCCATATATGGGCATTAAATTTATAGCATGCTAATCATCTTATTAAGGGTCTCATTTATATTCCAATGAATTGCTATTGACATAAAGATGTGACAAGACGATTAGAGCTAAGTTCTACAGGTTATGGTTTAGGAGATCTAAATTTGCTAACTCATCAAAAGTGGGCACATTTCTATGCCCATATATGGTCATTTTATATGCAGGGGTATTTTCGGTCTGGCTCTGACAATTCTAGTATTGACCGAAATAACACACCCAGCATGGAATTATGACGTCAGTCACATTTTCTAAAAATTGTGAAAATATTGGTACAATTTCACAATGTTAACTCATCTAGATATTTTTGTGAATTGTTAGAGGTTATATTTTTATTGGATAGAGCTCTGAAAATAATGAGTATTGGTCGAAACAGGGAGAAATCGGATAAAAATTTACTTAGTTAGGCCAAATTTTGTGTTATAACCCAAAGTCTATGGGAAAATTAAAATATAGCAAGCCATAACATTCTATACATAAGGCAATGGCAGTCACTATTTTTTTGACCAGGGATTGGTTAGTATGTATATTCAAAAAAATTTTTTCCTTTATTACGTTATATAACATCCATAAGCTGTTCTGATATAAAAATAGTCTAGGAGATGCAAAACTAACCTGTAACATATAAAATATTTACAAATTAGGTGTTTCCGAGATTTATTTTTTAATAACCAATAATGATTAAATTTAACTATTCAACATAAATAAGCGATATTGAAATTATCATTATCTACTATGCACACTTGATCTAACTTCAATATCAACGAGATGAGTTGTATCGTACCCGGATGTACCTCGAATTATCGGGGAGAAGAACATTTCACAAAAGTATTTAGTTTCCCAAGGATGAACAACTTGGTGAAAAATGGTTTAGAGCCATTCCAAGACCTGTAGAAGATTACCAGAACAATATAAGTATAAAGGTAAATACTCTAAGTTATACACTTATTTTAAACTAATCATTAGTTCACATTCGAAATTATTGAATCATTTCTTAGGTTTGTATAATCCACTTCAAAAGAGGAATTCATTGAAAGGACATTCGAATATTTTGATGGACAGAAGATGGTTGTGGCACCACGAGACCGATTGTCCCTGACGAAGACTGCTGTACCAACTATATTCCCGAACTGCCCCAGCTACTTGACAAACACAACAGAGAAGACAAAAAGAATTTCGAGAGACGATAGAGAGCTGACAATGGTTCAAACTGCAATCAATCTGAGCATAGTGGACAATACATCTACCATAGATTAGTTCTCAATCAGTATTCTTAGTGATGTTGTTCATAAGCTGAGTTGCATCGATCTATCTAATAGTTGGGTCGTCCACAAACCCGACAATGACACCTTGTTTTTTCTAAAAATCACCACTTTAGATGAGCAACCTTCGATTCAATGTTCACTTGTAATAGACCAATGTTTATTGATTAATGCAGGGTTTTTTTTAAGGTCAATCTTGGTGTAAATTTTGCACCAAGATTTTTTGGAGTTACACCACTATTCGGGTCGGCCGCGGCCGCTGCAGTGTTTAGTTACACCAAGGCCGCTCTGAGTTACTCCAAGATCTCAACCTTAGAAAAAACCCTGGATAATGGTTTCGATCAACACAAGCGCCAAATATATTTATCTCTCAACAAAATTAATGACATCCGCCAGATTGAGACATTGTTAGTAGAAATTGAAACATTCCCAGTTATTACTCCTAAATGCAAACCCAACCAACGTCAACCGGGAAACTGTAATAGGTCCGAATGGATTAAGTCCGACTGGAATAAGTCAGACTATTTCCTTAGCTGGATTAAGTCCGACCAAATTCCATAGCTGGATTAAGTCCGACTATTTCCATAGTTGGATTAAGTCCGACTATTTCCAATGCTGGATTAAGTCCGAATGGAATAAGTCCGACTATTTCCATAGTTGGATTAAGTCCGACTCTTTCCATAGCTGCATTAAGTCCGACTATTTCCATAGCTGGATTAAGTCCGACTGGAATAAGTCCCACTATTTCCACAGTTGGATTAAGTCCGACTATTTCCATAGCTGGATTTTGTCCGACTGGAATAAGTCCGTCCAAATTCAATAGCTGGATTAAGTTCGACTGGAATAAGTCAGACTATTGTCATAGCTGGGTTAAGTCTGACTATTTCCATAGCTGGGTTAAGTCCGACCAAATTCCATAGTTGAAATGCGCCGGTAGACTCGGTACAATTAAATTCAATCAAATATAATGCTTTATTTAGTTAATTAATTTCTATACTTTTAGTTTGAAGAATATTATTGACGAAATGTAATGTGCCTAGAAATAGATTAATTTGTGATTGTATTGTGAAATATCTAATTCATTAACATAGTGGGCCAGAATATTGTTTTATGACTGAGGGAAAAAGGCCCCCCTAAACAGACAAGAGTCAAAAAGACAACTTTTAATTAGCATATAAAGTAAATAAATAAAATAACTATGTCGTATGTAATTGGAAAGTTAATGGAAAATAAGTGATTATCATACTAGTTAACTTGCATTGTTGATTCTCAAACCTCAAAGAAAAACTTGGAAATATTGTTCAACGACGCCTCGGCAAATTGGACAATGTTTCTGGCCATCTTGTGTAATTATTTTATCTGTGCAGGAGTAGCATGTCTGAGTGTGACGACAAGGTAGAATAATAGTGTCTGCGCCCACACTCAGACATATTTTACATACTCTAGGGTTCGAAATATTGATATCTTCATTTGTAATATTTGTAGATTCATCATCAGTCTCTCTAGCAACTTCTAGTACATTAGCCTCTACTTCAACATTATAATATTCCAGCGTTCGAAAATTAAGCCCAACCCTCTTCAAAAAATCTAAACATGTTATTTTTCCATTCAACAATTGTCTTTGGAACACTTCTATGATTTGATTTCTTTGGATAGTTTTCGGTCTTGTCCAATTTCTTCGAATTGATAAACCACGATCGATCCTTTCCATATCTTTTGCAGTAGATACTATCACAGCATTTAATTTTTGGATAAATTCCCAGAAATTTGGGCTATGGGATTTGAATTTGCGTTTCAAATTCGCATGAAAACTTTCTAAATCATTGGTTGTTCGCTTTTCTTTGTGGAAAACAGATAGTCGGGATGAACCAACCTGACGTAACCAGTATCTTTCGTAATATCTTAAGAAATTATCTACCTTTTCGATATCGGATGGGGACAATTCAGGCTTCAAATCTTTTACTGCGTAGTATGTTTCAAGAATCTTTTCAGATGGAAGGAGAGGTAAATTCATCAATAGCTGGACCCAACATCTAAATTGTTCATCACAAGAGTATAAGTTTGCTAAGCCATTCTTAAGAATTCCAGTGTGATAAGTTGCTTTTTTGTAATGAAATAAGCAACCACTACAATCAGCTTCAGGTAATCCAGATGAGAAAGACTTAAATAGAGCTTCTTCAAAGTCTGTAATTATATCTGACACATTGAGTGGGAGTATTGTTTTGATTTTCATAACAATTTTGTCATATAATGCTCTGGACTTGCATGACATGAGAATATGAATTGCTGGCAGGGTATATGATTTATAGTTTAGAAATATATTCAGTAATTGGTAGAATTGCTTTGGAACAACATAAAACGTCGCATCTGCTTGTAGAAGAGTCTCTGAATCTAATCGTATGGCAGTCAACCACTTTGGACTCATGAAACCAATTGCAAACTCTATTGGCTGGTTCATTTATTGAAAATAACGAGTAAATTCTATACTCTTCACAGCAATCGTTTACTAAAGCAATAGCTTCTTCTGCATCTTGTGGAACATTTGGCCTATTCAATCTTCTTCGCTTATACATGGAATTCTCCAAATCAATGAAGCTAACAAGTCCACCAAACTCTGAATTGTTTGCTGCCTCGTCAAAAATTTCCCTAAGAGTGCCTTGCGAATTTTCAGCCTTTCTTTTGAGATTCGTTTTCAGTTGCAAAACTTGAATTTGCTCATCAGTTACTTGATGCTCACTATGTGCTTTTGTAACAAAGAATTCACTTGTTTCTATGTTCAGAGATGCACGACCAGGGCAGCCTTTCCTAAACTCCACATTTCATATACGAGAATTATTTTTGTCTTTGTCTTTGACATACACATATGAATCACAAACATAAACCTGAGAACCTTTGCGAGAGCCTTCAATAATTTTGTAAGATGACATTAATAACTTGTAATGTAGGTCGAATCTTAGTATAAATGTAGATAAAATTGATATAATATACTACATGCATCGTAATAATGATTATATATACGAAAACCGATTGTCCAACAGGAAGCCAAATGTTGTCAACCTGACAACAGTGGAATTCTTTGAACAAAAATGAATGGATATTTGAAATCAAGAACATCGATCAAACTGTTTTATCAACAACTTTTGTTGGAATATCAAGAAATATGTGTCAGTTATTTATTAAGTGCATTAATTTGGTCGGACTTAATCCAGCTATGGAAATAGTCGGACTTAATCCAACTATGGAAATAGTCGGACTTATTCCAGTGGGACTTATTCCAGCTATGGAAATAGTCGGACTTATTCTAGTCGGACTTAATCCAACTATGGAAATAGTCGGACTTAATCCAGCTATGGAATTTGGTCGGACTTATTCCAGTCGGACTTAATCCAGCTATGGAAATAGTCGGACTTATTCCAGTCGGACTTATTCCTGTAAGGGAAAAACAGTAGTCGGACTTATTCCAGTCGGACCAATTCAGTCAACTCCGTCAACCCTCCGTTAAAACGCATGTTGAAAATGCTTTTATTGAGTTGCAAAGTGCCATTGAACTAATAGAGCAGAGTGGTCAAGATATAGAATTTCAGAGACCCCAAATCGAGAACTTACCTATATTACCAAAAAATGGGATTATGTTTCTACTTGATCGATTGAGATATTTAATAATTTCAAAATATGGGCGCCGTTATAGCGTGATAACGCAGGTTTTTTCCCTCAACGTACAAGACATTTCTCCCGCTTGTTTTCGGCTAATCCAATCCTCAAATTGTTTGAATCTCCCTCATTAACGTAATCTACTCAAAATTTAAAATTCAATTGGTCTAGAAAGTGAATATTTAAGTGTACTTAAGGAATTTTCATCTACATTCAAAGATTTAGAGAGGCATGTCATGCTACTTCAGATGGACGAAGTTCATATACGTAGCGATGCTAGTTATAAAGGTGCTAGAATTATTGGCTATATTGACCATCCGGAAGACCCACCCACCACTGTATTTTCTATAATGGTATCTAGTTTGATGACTAAGTTCTCTACCATTGTAAGGCTAGTCCCTCTTGGTTCTAGTTCTGCTGCTGCACGTTACCCCATTGTTATTAAGACAATTTCGGACATTGAAAGTTGTAATATTTATGTAGATGCTGTCTGTAACGACATTTACCCCCTAAATGTCAGTTTATATAAACTTCTTTCCCTAAATCACAAAACACTGCTACCTAAAGTTATACATCCTTGTGACCCAAATAGAGAACTTATTTTATTTTTTGATATAGTCCATAATTTAAAATCAATTCGAAATAATTGGTTAAATTTGAAAGACTACGAGAAAGTATATATTTTTCCTAAATTTAATGATTGTATCACTCCTAACCATACATATGCTGAAGATGATTATCAGGCTTATTTGAGAGTAACGATCAATACTTCAGGGCTCAAAATCTACACAACTAATTTTGCTATATCTTTGTATCCTACAATATACTATTCAGTTTTTGATGACATTAGGGCCTTATACAAATTTGATAGATGTAACATTTTTAAACGAGCTCCAAATTAACTTTCCAAAGCTTGTTGGCCATCTAGCTTGGAAAGACAGAATGTAAATTTGGCACTAAAGATTTTTCACGAGTCAACTTCAGCTGGCCTATTAGCTCTCAATTTTGAAAGGAAAAGTCAAAACCAAACTGTTGATTTTCTGAAGTTTATTAATGACATCTGGAAAATGTTTATTGTAATTTGGGTCGGGAAAGGTATACGTTTTAATGACTACTTTTTCTAGACCTCTATCTCCAGACGACTCTCGAATCTTGTTCCTACGAAATGTAGTTAACTGGTTAGACTGTTGGAAAAACCTTCCCACTGTTAAAGGAAAACTGTCACCTCAGACATTTACAAGTCTGAAACACACTTGCAAAGCACTGCCCTTACTTGTTGATATGCTTTGTACCAAATATGGTTTCCAGTACCTGTTGACATCAAGGATACAAAACGATCCTTTAGAAAATCATTTTGGTTTGTATAGACAAATGTCAGGTTCCCACTATCAAATCTCCTATAGCCAAATCCTAGAATCCGAACGCAGATTACAACTCTAACATACTAAAACTGACATCAAAACTAAATCTGATACCATTCATAAACCTACACTCATGGAATATTTGAATACCTTTTCTAGTGTTACTGATGATGGCGAGGACCAGTGGCGTAGCCAGGGTGGTGCGCGGTGGTGCGAAGCACCACCAAAATGTTTTTGCGCACCACCTTAGGTGGTGCGCATTATTTTATACACCTTAAGTAGTGAGCATTAATTTTTAAGTCACCACTTGAAATGATGCGCACCATCTTAGATGATGCGCACCACCTCAAGTGATGCGTCCTTATAAATACTATACATTTCAAACAATCAGATTCTCATTATAATATAAAACGACGATTTTTGGAAGCAAACCTTTTCACAACATCGTCCATGTCTAAGGCCTTTGTTCGGGCACTGTTGTTTGCTAGTATGGCTAAGTCATTCACTCTTTCAGTGCCGGAAGAGCACCTTAGCCAGGTTCGGATACGCTTCAGCAATGAAAACGCTCGCTCTGCTCCGGCACTCGACACTGGATGAGTTACAGCTATTAACCGTAGACTGCCTAATCGCCACACAGTGTGGCAGTGCCAAAAAATGTAGTAAATAAACTCCAAAATTCAAAAGATAGAGTATATAAACATGTTTTTATATACTCTATCGATTTCGATCATAAAAAAGTGTTTTTGAAATTTCAAGATGATGACATAGCATAAAAGTGTAATCTGCCACTTGAATGCCACCTCAATTAGAAATAATAAAATGAAAACTTTGGCTGTGCAAAACGTGTTAGTTATGGAATTCAATGTATAGACTCATTTTTGAATGTTTACTCGTATATTTATATAGTTGTGGGACCTAACGGAATTTTCTTTCATTTTTTCGTCATCCATGGTTCAAAAAAAAAACTTTAGTGGTTTTAATATATTGATGTAGATTTAGTAGTATGCGTCCGAATCGTTTGAAATATGTTATCCAAAATGGAATATTATGGCTCAACATGATGTAGTTTTCAGAGTAAGACTAACTTCCTTTATTCTCAGGATACTTCGTTTCAAAGAAAAATTGTTTGTCACCATTTTTTGGACAAAATATTGCAAAAATTTTTGAATGTTGACAAAATATGAATGTCTTGATGAGTTTTGAATATAAAAGTTCATTCTTTTGATTGAAAAGAATTGTAGTGAATTAGAAATTCATGAAAAAGCTTTCGGCAGTATTCAGTTAATAGTAACATGTATGTGTTAAAGTAGACAACCTTATACTCGGCTACGAAGTTTAGTAAACCACATAATGTATCAGGATATGAGTCAGGAGTATCTTCTTGCTCTCTATCTAACTGTTTCTTTAGCGGCCTCAGCTCCCACTCAATCTCCTTTTCGATTCCGTAAATTGCAGCAAATTCAACGATTCTCTTCTCGTTCATGAACGTTTGTGTCCCCGGGGTAAGAGAGGATATACCTTTGAATGGTACTAAATTACCATCCAAAAATCGGCGAATAAGCTCTTCAACAACACGTAGAATGATGGGACTCCATACATGAATTTGGTATTCTGACTTTGTAGTAATCACTGGAGAATCGAAGAAATCGGCTCTAACCCTTCTACTTCGATGCTCAACAGGCTCTGGGACTTCTGCTATGTTACATACTCCTATTGCCAAGTTCCATACTGCTTCCCATTTGGAGTTAGTCTTGCCTGCATCTGTATCCCACTCTTCGAGCTCAGCTTTGATTCCCTCTACAGTGTCCACTGCTGATCCGATGTCCGTATGCACATCTTGCAAAGTCTCGCTTTTCATCTTAGTGACACCCAGAACAGTCCGTAAAATGCACAAATGAACCACAAAACTTGTATCAAACTGAGCTAGTAACCCACGTGCAATAGCAGTACGCTCTGCATTGTTGACTTTCCCTCCAGCAGCATAAAACGATAAGGTGTTGTGGATAGCCGGAAGCGTACGAAACACAGCATTACATGATTCATACCTCGAAACCCAACGAGTATCAGTATAACTCTTTAGTGAAATTGGATGTCGCTCATCGATAATTTTTTCTGAAATCAGCTGTGCCTGTTCGCGTTGGAACTCAATATGTACACTAGAACCAGACAGGAAGGTATACAGAAGAGAAAGCAATTCGAGTACTTCACTAATCTTCCCTGCGCCTTTCATCGCATTAACTACTACCAAATTCAGTCTATGCGCAAAACAATGTGTATATACTGCCTCAGGATTCATTCCTCTGATACGCTTTTGGACACCAGAAACTGATCCTGACATGACGTTGGCACCATCATAACACTGGAACTTCATCATGGATACTTGTACGGAATTCCTAGAAAGGACAGCGAAAATATGGTTTGAGATACTCTCTGCATCCAATCCATCACCCGCAGATATGTCTAAAAGAGCTTCAGTTGGTTCATAATTGTCCATATCGACGAAACGGAGTACACAAGCAAGTCGTTCAATCTTTGTGATGTCTTTAGTTTCATCGCAGATAAAGGCATAGCACCGACTCCGTTCCACATCACGCACGATTCCTTCTCGAACCAGTGTGGCCATTATACCCAGGAGCTCGTTTTGAATATCCGGAGTCGTATATTTGGCATTTTCTTTCTCAGTAAGCTTCCTCTTCACAATCTCGTCATGATCAGAAATAAGCATGAGTGTCTCAATAAAATTACCCCGGTTGAGAGAATCTTCACCCTCTCTGTGACCACGAAGAGGTAAAGCCTGGAGCGCTAGCATTCGAATCACTCTACAAACAGTCTTGATGTAGAATTGATTTTCTGCTTTCAACTTGTCCCCCTCTTTACATAGTCTCACTGCAATACTCTTCTCCCTACCAGCCAGAACATTCTGGGTCTCAATCCACGTGAGATGAGATAACTTGTGGTCAGGAGTGATCTCATGATCACTCGTACCTTTGGGTTTATTCCAATTGAGGAACCCATTCAAAGTAAAAGCTGGGTCGATACCCGAATGTCCAAAATGACGGCAGCAGAAACAGAACGCAGCATCCTTGAGTACTGAATACTCAACCCAATCATACACTTTATAAGCAGCTGAACCATTAAATCTTCTCTGACGATCGCTAAACGTCCTTAGAGGAAATGTATTTAAAATCGGACGTGCCAAAATATCTCCTTTAGTTTCGGAAATATCTGGAACAAATTCAACGACGTCCCCTTGAGCGACTAGAACAGGAACCGCTTGAACTTCCCGGTCGTCCTCTCTTCCCCTCTTTTTCGCTTCTGGAGACAGAAATTGTTCCATTACAGGAAGATTATACAAATGCTAACATCAGATAATACAAGAATGTAAAATTTATGACGAAGTTGAAAGGTTAATCATTGTGATCTATTCTAGTTAGGATGCGTTATTTGAATTTGTCAACTATGGTAGTCAAAATACTTATATGGAGCTGAGTTACTGGTAACTGAAGTGGTTTTTATTTATGTCTAAATTTCATTTCTGAGGTTATGGGTCTTTTAGAATTCAAAAACTTCCTTATATGGCAGTTCAGTTACCAGTAACTGAGCTCCATATAAGTAATCTGCTATGTAATTGTTACTTCAGCTTGGATTGTTGAAATAATTATACATGGACCAAGGATTGTTTGGGAAATAGGGGGAGGGGAGGGCAGAATGAGACAACCCCGTGCACCACCGCGATGAGCCCATGCACCACCACAAGTCTAAAGCTGGCTACGCCACTGGCGAGGACTCAAGTTTTGAATTAGAAAAACTTATCACAAATTTAGAACAGGATCACCCTTCCAGAAATAGCTTTTTCTCAAGTTGAGTGCCTCGCATTTGTGGCAGGTTATGCAGTTTTTTCATTCCTAAATAAATCAAATGGCTGTCCAATGTGTAGAGACTTTCTTACGACTGAAAAATCCATCCAGGTTAACGATGACATTGGTAATCAGTTTAGACTAATAGAATTGTTGGATAGAAGTTCTCTGAAATACCCATCGACTTGTGTAATAGATATTGCAAAAATTATACACGTATGACATATTTAGTAAATCGACTGTCGAAAACAGCTGTTTGAGTACTTTTTACTGGTTCGTCTCGTACAAAAGTTGTTCAGTTAGCTTGTATAAGGACAGAAACAAAGTATGGTAATATGTGGATGGTTTGGTGTGATTGTAGCATATCACGTTGGGATATATTGCAGAAATTATTTGTGACTCTTTATAATTGTTTACTTTCCAATAAAGTCAAGACATATAATGCGATTGTTCTAAGTCACGACAATTCTAAACTTAAAAAATTCAAGAACCAATTCTGTTTTTATTTCTTTTAGTTCAAAGCTTGCCTCCATCACTCTTAATATGTTTCGAAGTAAAGTCCGTCTCATTAGCACAACTCCGCCAGTGACCGTCACATGAGTACAACTCCGCCACATGAGTACAAGTCTGTCTATGAAGTACAAGTCTGTCTATGAAGTACAAGTCTGTCCATGAAGTACAAGTCTGCCCCAATATGTTCTTAACTCCAATGTATATTTTGTGTTTATAGCTCTATGAGCTCTACGAATATATTTACATTGTGTCATAGTTGTTTTATTCCGGATTATAAATAATTACGAAGATTAATTACGTCTTAGTTAATAATATTGCTTAATTAACTTATATAACGTAATATAGGAAAATGTAAATTTAAATATACTAACCAATCCCTGGTCGAAAAAAAAAGTGACTGCCATTGCCTCATGTATAGAATGCTATGAGCAAGCCTAACTAAGTCAATTTTATCCTGTTTCGACCAATACTCATTATTTTCAGAGCTTTATCCAATAAAAATATAACTCCTACAATTCACAAAAATATCTAGATGAGTTAACTGTAGTCGGCCCAGCGGTGTTTGGGAAATTTTCAAAATACTACAGTATGGTCGGTATCCATCCCAGGGGATGTATCTTTGACAAACAAAACAACTATAATAATATGTTAAGTTACAAAAATTTTTAAAAATTTTGCTCAAGGATGTTGAAATGAAGTGATGACAAAGCATTTCTCTAAAATTCGAAATAATGTCTGAAATAATGTACAAATATATGCACTTTAAAACATCATTAGATACAACCGTATTATTAGTACTCATATACAAAAATTCAAAAGATTCTGAATTATAGTTCTCATGATTGAACAATTTGAAAAAATCATCAAATCTGTTTTCTTCGAACCATGGATAATGCAATAATTAAAATAAATTCCCTATAAGCTACACAACCTTATAATTTGATCACGAAATATGGTTATCAACAGTGGTGTTTTGCCAAAAAAAGAAGTGGGGGGCGCTCCCTATTCAAATTTAGCATTTTCTTAGAAAACTGCCCCCAATAATGAATCTATAGATAACTGATAGGAAGGAGCGCCGCCCCTGGGATAAAAGCGCCCCCCCTAGCGAAATAAGTGGGGGGGCGCGCCCCCCCCCCGAGCCCCCCTCCCAAAACATCACTGGTTATCAAGCCATTATATAGTCAAACAATCAGCTGCACTGAACTTCCACTGTCAAATTTTTAATTTCCATTTTTCAAAAGAAGGTGGCACACAAGGGGCGGAAGTCACTTTTATGACACGTCATCATCATAAAATTTGAAATTTTTTATTTTTTGATTGTAATCGATAGAGAATGAAAAACCATGTCAGAATCCGAGATCTTTTGCAAATTGGATAATTATATCCACCAATATGGCACTGTTACAACGTGTAACAGCTGGGCCTTGTACGGTTAAGATTGTGAAATAGTACCAAATAATTAGCAAATAATTTTTCTAAGCTAACTATCTCATTATCTCAAAAGTTGATGAAGTTAAGCATAAATGATGTATTATCAATGGTATGCTGGAAATGGTTCGAAAAACCAAAACTGGAAATTGTTCGAAAAACCAAAACAGGAAATTGTTCGAATTTTTTAGTGTTGCTGCACCATGGATATGAGAAAATCCCGGCTTGAATCTATGGTCCAATAATACAAAATGAAATTCGAACTATTTCCTTTTTTGTTCGAACTATTTCCTATTTTGAAAAATTCGAACCATTTCCGCATTACCTTATCAATGAATAAGAAGTTACCTAATCCGGATAGATAAGAACTAGCCCAGTTTACATAAAATGATAGTATCTGAATTATGGTTCATTTTATGAAGAAAAAATACATAACCCTGGAAACCGGAGTTTAGTGTCAACATTCCATTTATAATTTCTATATATTTCTTTAAAAGTCCTCGCAGACAAATCACAGATCTACTCATAAACTATACAAGAGAAAAATATTTAACTTGATATCTGGTATATTAACTTCTGGGGGAATGTTGGTGAAACCCCACTTTTGGTTTCTAGTGTATAGGAACTTAACATTAGTGAAATTGAAAAAATGAAAAATCAAGAAAAGTGATTGTTGAATGGAAAATTTTTAAAATTCGTTATACTATAGTGCTATTTATAAGTGTTCTACAGTAAACAATGGATAAGCATTAACAATAATTTTTTGCTGATATTGAATAACCTCAAGTAATAATCAGTGCTATGCCCTTATATATCTAAGGTCACGTACCAATATATCCCCACCCACAATCACATATTTGCTCACTCTTTGTCAATATTTTTTGACGTCACATAATAGTAGTACAAAAAACTAAAGAAACTTTTGAAAAAATAAGTTTTCTCCTTCGCGAGGTAAGAAGTGCCCAGTGTCACACACAACAACCGCAAAGCGGTTGTTGTGGGAGTTCAACAACTCCCGAACGACCGAGCAGTAACTATAAGTAATAGGGAACAAAGTTACCTACTTATGATAGTGTTGCGATATTTAAATTTAATTTTGAAATTTGTGTTATGGAATTGGGATGAGGAGAGGTGCTAGTATTGAGAAGCTTGCTACGGGGGAGGAGCAGGAAGTGGAGGGAGGCCAGGTGGCTGAGAATTTGGAGGAGGATGGAGAAGGGTTTGGGGGTTTAGTTTAATTATTTGTTTGTTTAGTTTTTTAGTTAGTTTATATACAGTCAACTCACGTTAAAACGTAGTGCTTTGCTTCGTTATATCCCGATATTAGTTATAAGCTGATAATAATTAATGCATTTAGTGCTTGGGGGAAAATCTCCATTTCGCTATAAGCAGGTATTTCGTTATATCCTACTTCATTATAACGGGAGTTCAATGTATTTATAATTTTATTATATTTTATTAATTTAGTATATATATATATTCTTTTTGTTTCTAATAGTTGTTTTTACTGTGCCGGCTATTCTATAGTATAGTGGCCCAGTTCTATACAGTGGGAAAACAGGTTGAGTAGAGCATTTTTCTGACATACTCAGATCTCAATTGTATTGTCATAATTGAATTCCTTATACTCTAAAACCTAGGTAACCAAATTTTGGGAAGTGAATATCGTCAAATATTTCAGTTATGCTGTCCTGAATGTCAATTGATTGGATCCAAAAAATTATTTTTAATATTTTAGTTAACCACTGGATATAATTGTAAATACTTAATTCTAATCAAACTAGTGATTGAAAGTAAAACTCAGTTATCAATTACGTTTAGACTTTATATATAATCCATTTCAATTCAAAAAGCCTTGAATGCTAGGTCGATATTTATAGATTTAAACAAAATCTATATCTCTGGAATGAACTGCGTTCACATAAATATTATTTTGTAGATATAGTGCTGAAATATATCGTGGGCAAATGATATTTAGTTTTTAAATTGAAGCTAATCACAATAGCTTGAATTTAAGATATTTTCAAGGGCGCGAAAAGACGCGACGTGGGTAATTCACAGTGGCTTAACACATGGAAATAAGAATTTTTTGTGGTTATCAAAATGCTTCTAAATTGTATTAAATTCAATTTAGATAGTATTTAGTATGCTAACGGATATGAAATTTGAATTGATTTTGAAATCAAACAAAGCCTATAGATAAACTTTTGAATTATATCAAATACTAGATAGTTCCATTTGTGGTTTTGAGAATTCTA
Organism: Hexactinellida sp. DTS-2022; assembly: GCA_028753945.1. Lineage (NCBI taxonomy): Eukaryota > Metazoa > Porifera > Hexactinellida > Hexactinellida sp. DTS-2022. Next base: position 3,537,899 of record JAPNXP010000010.1, on the reverse strand, counting down.
AAATACCACATATTTGATTTCACCTGAATTACTATCTATAAATCGTGATATTTTGTATTCAAATACAGTGTACTCCGCTTAACTGGGAGAATAATTATGGAAATCTTAGCTCCCGAAACAGTGCGCAACTTCTAGAAAGTTATATAATTCCATTTTCAATATACGTTGCTAAGGAAATTCCAATGATTTTTATTTGTTGCTATGTAACAATATACCTTTCGGAATATGCAAATGGCATGTTGTTTTATATCTATAAATTTGTAATATATATTCGTATATGTAAAATAATATAAAGAATAAATAATATTTCAGTAATTATAATAACAAATTACTTATTTACATCCTAATCTATGGCTGAACTCCAATTACTATCCCTCAAACCAGGCTTGGTTTTGCAAGAATAAAGAAAGAAAGTGACAACAATATTTCTCAAACGATTGTCAAATTGGAGGAATATATTGAATTAGACGTTACTAAGAGAGATAATATCTACACTATCCTAACCAGGGTTCGGGATACAATCAGGAAGTATAAGGAATCTATTGACTCACTGGGTGGAAAATTCTGGAACTCTGCTGTTTTTGTCTAACCAGATTTGAAGAAGAGGCGTTTTTCTTCCGATGCTGATACAAAAAATTTTTCAGTGCATTATAGGAAGAGTATTGACAACTTTTCTTTTAAGCAACAGCGATCACGTCTATCAAATGTATTAGACTCTATCAGAGTACTTGCTGATTTGGAAAACATTTCAGAAATCAAGATTCCTGCACTCGCTCTACAGTTGGTTTCTAATGAGTATCAGAGTGGAACATGGGTCGATGGGTCATGAGTCATGGGTCAGATGGGTCACCTAAATCGATGGGTCAGATGGGTCTTGGGTCACGGCTCTGTGACCCATGACCCATGACCATTTGGAATTTGGATGTTCGTCCAGTTATAGTACGAATCAAATTAACCCAAAACATTACAGGGTATTTATTTGGTATTAGAAGTCTACCAAAATTAATTGATTGACAAGCATCATACATTTATTATAAGTCGGATTATGTTACATATTAATGTTTAGATATAAAAAAATAGATATTTAAAAAGGTCAATGGGTACACGTGGGTCAAAGCGTTACTTGATTGGGTCAATGGCTCACTCGATGGGTCAATGGGTCATGGGTCACAAATGCGATGGGTCAGATGGGTCATGGGTCACCAATGTTGACCCATGGTCCACTCTGATGAGTATGATACCAGACAAGTAGCTAAGGTATCTAAGTTAATTGTAACTGGAAATTTTCCTGGGGATTTTGGTAAAGTAGTCAGGAGAGATGTTGATGTTGATAAGTCATTGTTCCTTCTTGATATGCTGGGAATAGGCAAGAAGAAATAAACTAAGCTTCTTCAACATTACTATCTAGTTATATTCAATTTCCTGCTTAACAGAAGTTAGTCGATAGGAGAAACAGTATCATTTTACGTTCATCAATAAAGTTATTTCCTAGTGTTTTAGAACCAATTGGTGCATGTTTATCCTACAACCAATATGTAGATCATACATTTACTAGAAACCTTTCTACAATATCTCGTCCATTAGTAGAGGATTTCCCGCTTAGTTTCCAAATAGTAGATGGTTTAGATCAGTGGTTCCCAACCTTTTTTCAATCACGGAACCCCTAAACATGTTGCGGCAAACTGCGGAACCCTGAACCCCTGTATCTTCTTCCACTCATAAATTTTCAAAAAGAAAAATTATAATGAATGATTAATTAATACAATTATACGTGACCTTCGTTATATAAGGCCTTACTACTACTCCGAACCATGGATTACTTAAAGGTCATTGACTATTAGCTGACATATCTTTATCTCAATAGCTAGTAATGACAGATCTGAGAAAGCAATATAATTGTATAGGAAGTTAGGAAATGATATCAAGGCTTACATAAAACCCTTTAGAATTGTGATATATCACAATTTGATTACGTAATCGCTATTTTTCGCGGGGAATTTTCGTGTTTTTATACCCTATTTTTACTTAGTTAAACGCGTTATAAATGTTCAAAATTGGAACATAGGGATGTCCAAAACTAGTTGAATGAAATATATCGAAAATATAAATGGAATGCTGACATATTCCTCGGATGCCTTGGAAATGTATATTTCCTAAAATGAGCCATAACTCAAAAACTATCGATTGTATGTAAACTATGCTAGTAGTGATCTATCCGCAATTGGTAACTTCCTAATCATTGATAATACATTTTCTAGGCCTAACTTAAATAATCATTGAGATAATGAGATTATTAGCACTTAATTATTTATATGGTAATACACTCATTATCTCAAAAAACTAAGTAAAATCTAAAACAATGAGAGTAGATGTTGAAAATATGTCTAAAATAAATTTAATCTGATTCATATATATTTATATCCCACTCTACAATTAGCATAACCAACTATATATACTGTCACGTTGAGAAATACCAAAAAGTTAATTGGGAATACATATACCAAGTAATATGTTGATGACAATTTGAAAATGATTTAAATATTTTCTCACATACATCGATTCTTCAAAGAAACCCGCGGAACCCCCAAACATTATCCGCGGAACCCCAGGGTTCCGCGGAACCCAGGTTGGGAACCACTGGTTTAGATGGATCAGGAAGTCATACAATATACAACCAACAAAATAAAAATACTTCCACCAAGTCATTGATATTGTTGCTTCAAATTAATCTCCATCAAGTCCTTAAGTGGAAACAAACTCTGGAAAATTACTACCCCTAACTCTCCATTCTGTCAACGGCCAATCTTTTTATGCGCTTCTAAAGAAAATTTGTCAAATATCAGACAATTTATGACTCACATAATAAATCTGAACTGACAAATGAAGAATGAAGGAGTTGACATACCTGGAATGGGTCATGTATCTGTTGATTTTACTAGATCAATCAATATTCGATGGGGAAATGGCTGCAATACTTTCAGGGCCAGGGGGAGCAAGCTGCGCTATGCACAGCAACTCACAAAGAACTTAAGGATCCACAGTTAATACTGCAAGGATTCCCCATTAACAGGCACATTTCTGATGCAATATAAATGTTTGGAGAACTGGAAGATATCGAATCAATTTTCTCTCTTCCATCCAATGATCGATTCAATTTGAATCACGAAACTATTTCAACCATTAATACACACGGGCCTCTCCTCTACACTCTTATACATGTATTTTCAGGTGGGTAAATTTACTGGTATACCATTTGAGCAGTGGTAAATTATAATTGGCGCCTACGTCCCCAGCTATCCACCTATCGATGCACTTCTGTGCGCAACGTTGTACTAGAAAGGATAGGGTAATGAATAGACCAACCGGACCCTTCAGGTGGAACGATGTCTACTGGTAGCGTTGCACGAAGAGCTTTTTCTAGCGAGTCACAGTTCATTGAGTGTGTATATTCATGTATATCTTCCAGTGTTTGCACGCTGTGTCCAGCGCAGCGCTACATTGACTTCCAGCGAAGCGCAGCGCAGCGCTATCTTGATTTCCAGCGCAGCGCATTTCAGGATTTATGCCCTTAAACAGTTCTTTAAAACACGAGGGGCAAATACCTATCAATTATTTAATTCAGCAATTAATGAGAATATCCAAAGATCCTTCAATAGTTTTAATGTTGCACTCAGTAAATAAAAGTAATATATTCATATCTATTTCGTAACCACGTCATTTTTAATTAGATATTTGTCTTTGCTTGATTATTACATAATGAGAGAAACCAAATGAAAACATGTTTAACTTAAGACTATTTTATTTGAATACGAAATACAGGTGGAAGGCCGAAGGAATAGTATGCACGTTCAAAGTTTACGAAATAGGCAACTAACACTAATGAATTCGTAATAAATTACTTATATTAACTAGAGTTATTGATAGTTATACAAATTTACATGATTATGACTATAGACACAACTTCACACAAGAAGTATATTAGTTAGGGAAAATTTGTTACTTTGCGCTAGCCCGCCCACCCCGTAGGCACAGTAGTCATAATATGATATATACAGGTAAACCTCCCAAAGCGGCACCCATCGGGAGAATGATTTTGTGCCGCTTCTCGGAGGTTGCCGCTTTGGGAGGTTGCTCGTAAGGTAAAACTCCCAAAGCGGCACCCATCGGGAGAATGGTTTTGTGCCGCTTCTCGGAGGTTGCCGCTACTCGGAGGTGCCGCTTTGGGAGGTTTACCTGTATATGATATATATATATATAAAAAATGTCTCTATAGACGAGCAAGTGTCTTTAAGTGTCTTTTATGGAGTATATCCAGCAAAAGTGTCTTTACTCGGCAAATTATCCATAGGACACGCCTTGTTTTTGCCTAGGCAAAAACCCTCAACTTTTTATAAATTGTCTGTGTATCATTAGATTTAAAGACCGTGTCTGTATATTTATGAAATATACAGACAGTTTTTATATATACTATATATGATATGATAACCTAATATAAAATTGGAGCGCAGCGCATCGGGGATCCAAAAAAATTAACAACGCAGCGCAGCGCAGCGGGCACCCAAAAATTAGAAGCGCAGCGGGGTTTGAATAGAACCAGCGCTTGCAAACACTGATATTATCTTCATTAATTGAGCAACAGCACAAAGAAGCACTCTCAAAACTACTTATTTCACCATTGGATTCAGCTTAAAATAATGCGTCTTATGGGAAAAAATTTTTTATAATGTATTTAATTCATGCCATAAATGGGGGTTGTACTCACACTTCAATTAAAGTAAAACTGTTAAATCTTACTCTATTGTTTCAATTTTATATAATTATATTGATTTAAGGACTGTGTTTCAATTGAACCAAACTTTTTATCTCCTACCACCTCTCCTACCACCTCCTGTATGAAACCCTGTTACTTGACATCCGTATCTCGAACCTTCGGGATATCATACTTTTCTTTACTTGTGCTACTAGTACACGTACAAAGAGATTGAAAATTCGTTCGAAAGTTGTACCAAACGTACTATTACTTATACTTAATTAAGTTCTTTAGATTATTTGCACTGAATTCTTTATATGGTATACACTCATTATCTCAAAAGATATTGAAGTTAGGCCTAGAAAATGTATTATCAATGAATAGGAAGTTACCTATTGCGGATAGATCAGTACTAGCACAGTTTACATAATATCGATAGTTTTTGAGTTAAGGCTCATTTACGAAATATACATTCCCTGGCAACCGAGGAATGTGTCAACATTCCATTTATAGTTTCGATATATTTCATTCAACTATTTACGGACTTCCTCATGGTCCAATTTTGAACATTTATAACGCGTTTAACTATGTTAAAAGCAGGCAATAAAAACACGATAATTCACACGAAAAATAGCGATTGCGTAATCAAATGGTGATATATCACAATTATAAAGGGTTTTATGTATGACTTGATATCATGTTCCTAACTTCCTATACAATTACAGTAGAGCCTCTGAACAACGGACACCTTGGGACCGGAACCGTTGTCCGTTATTTAGAGGTTGTCCGCTATTTAGAGGTTGCTTTTCTATTAGACATATGTTAAATAAATAAATCCGTGCCACGAGAGTTGTCCGTTATTTAGAGGTTGTCCGCTATTTGGAGTGTCCGTTATGGGAGGCTCCACTGTATAATGCATTTCTCAGGTCTGTCATTACTAGCTATTGAGATAAAGATATGTCAGCTAATAATCAATGGCCTTTAAGTAATCCATGGTCCAGCAAAATCTACTCAGTAGTAAGGCCTTATCTAACGAAGGTCACGATCAGCGTTAATTAATACTAGCGGCTTTGCTTGCTTGCGCTATGCGGTTTTCAACTCGGGCTTTCGGCACTCGTATATTCAAAATACACTGTTAAACATTACCACTAGTTAGTTGTTCACTTAATCAATATCGCCACCAGAAGGCAATATATTTACTACAATGTATATACAGATCCTACCACCCATTACTATAATATAAACCGGACAAACAAACACACACACATACCTACAAAATCGAGTTTTATAATATAGATTACAGCTGGAGAATAATGATTAACCTCACGATTCCTGGAGCCATACAACTCCAAATTATTTCGATAACTTACTACTTTCAATTTTAGGGGGGCACCCCCAAATAGAGAGGGCACCTTCAAAATAAGTGATATATATTAGGATTATGGGGGCCCCCCAATATTAACAAAAAATAACTATTTCCAATTTAGGTGGGGCACCCCCAAATAGAGAGGGCACCTCAAAAATATGTGACACATATTTGGATTTTGGGGGGCTCCCCAAATTTGAGGGTTTCCCCAAAATAAACCCCTACAGGGGACAAATTTTTGGGCCAATATTTTCGACCTTGGTCGTCCAAGGTCGAAGATCGATCAGAAGGTCAATACGTTCCAAGATCGAGCATCTTCAGCATTTGGAGGCTATGATGAAGCTACCAATGGTTTAAACAAATATAGTACATTAAATTTACACCTTATGACATGGGCCATCCTTTACTCCACAGGATGCTAGTACATTAACGACCTGGAGGATCCTGACTCCCCAGAGCCCGCCATGATAGATACTTCACGCGTATGATAGTAGTATATAATCTTATATACAATCTTAGTTTTCAAATTGAAAATAGAAGCTATTCGATGTCACTTTGTGAGATCGAGTAGCTTCTATTTACTTTTTGAGATCGAGTACCTTCTATTATAAATTCCATGCACGAATCTTATTTGCACAATTAACATATATACTGTGCGTTGTAATTTTAAATAAATTTAGTTATATTTCCTATATAATGCATGCGTTTTCACTAATGTGCTGAATTTTGTAGCCCAATCTATTTTGAATTAATATCATTAATTTAACTAGCACTGATGTTTCAAATACTTTATTCAGATGACTCTCGTAAATACGAACACTAGGGGAAGGTCGAAACTTGTTCGTTTTATCTGCAGTTTTCACTTATATCGCTTGCATGTATTTTTATATGCCAGAGGACTGGTTTCAATTGGGCTTCTTGAAACTCCGTGTTATGCAAGAAATTTTCAATGTTCCGCTTAATTATTGATAACTCATTGTAAATTTGTTTTCCATACAAAGCACAGTGGTAATTTAGGTGGAAAAATTATCATTCTCTTGAAACTTGAATTCGTGGTTAGCCCTGAATTCAGAATATCAAATAACCTAGTAATGCATAATTTCATTCCAATCTAAGAAATATTTTGGTTGTTATGACTATTGAATGTATTAGATTTTTGACAATTGGAATTTCTATTTTGCGGTTATAGAAAGCTACTAATGCTTCATTGCAGATTTTGAGAACACTGTTCTTGAGAATGACTTATCTTTTGAATATTCTGATATACATGGTTAATTATATATATTATATATCATAATAACATCTCAGTATAAATTGATTATGGGATGTGGCTAACGGAAAATATACGATTCAGACAAAAAATTCTTACTTAGTCCCCCTCCTTCAAGATGATGGGAAATATCGTGTCCAGGCTCATGGGGATTTTTAGTGTTTTTAATATAAAGTAGACATATTTAACTTCAACATAAACCAAATGCCAGATGCCCAAAAATTTGCCCACAGATATTTTCTTTCAATATTAATTAATTTATTAAGATAAGTGATTCAAGTACAAATTATTCTCCTTCAATTAAAATTATTTCTTATGTATAACAAGGAAGCTTGTGAATTTCTTAACTCGAATCCAGTGAGTTATGGATTACAATTAATTAGAATCTGAATAATATCAAACATTCGGTGTCAATTAGATGAATTAAAGTTTAGTAGGGAGCTGAACTGTCGGAAAATTAATTGTAACATATTTTACATACTGATATCTCAACAATATTGTCAAAACTAGGTTCTACTAGTTCTAAAACCTAGGTGATGTAATATTCTTATAAAATAGTTTATAAAGGCGCGACGTGGATCACTTAATAACTTTGAACGATATATATTAGGATTTTTGAAAAAATTATACCTTGTTCAATAAATATTATCAACTAGCGCGCTTCGCTTGCTAGGTCGCTTCGCGGCGGAACAGAACCACACACCAACCGCTTCGCGGTTGCTGTGTGGTACATGGTATACATACTCCTAATATTGATTATGAAGCGTAAATAGGCCTAAAATAGTAGAATTTAACAATGTGAAATTTTAATGATTACGTCATCATGCGATAATGAGTAAGCGTATTGGTGATCTGGTATGACCAACGTGTCCGCATCATTAATGTGCATGTTCTATTAAATTTTCAGATTTTTATCTCTTAGAGGGCGCGAATTATGTGCGATTAAGTGAATTTTCAGGGTTCTCGAAATGTGACAATGACGTCATAACTTGTCGAGGTGTGAGAAATTTTCGGTGGAAACCTCAACTTGTTGTCTGGTGCCAAAGGGTACCCCTATATGCCAAAAATCACATTTGGAAACCGTCCACTTTCTTCAATCAACTCGTAACATACAAACAAATATATATATATACACCCAGGCTTGTGTTTTAATAGTATATATAATCATGGGTGAACAATAAAAAATTTGTTAACAAACCTAAAGTATAATATATGACAGAATTAACATGAATTGTTTAGAACTACGTTTAGGAGCCTAGGTACATCATTTTTGGTAATGCCATTCAGTTTGCAGCTACCGATAATCTATATGTCAATAATACTTCATTAGAGTCTATCTAGCATAGTTTTTACTATTTCCACTTACACCCCTGAAAATTCCCACTGTGCAAAGTACACCAGAACTCATCTATATTATTAAAATTCGATTGTTGTATGCATGTTTGTGTTTGTGTTTGTTAGTGTGATATTCTACGCGTACTTGATTTCAATATTCTATATTATTTTTTATTTCTTTACTAAAATAAATTTAGGACATTATTTTGTGTTCACGAAATTACTTGTGTGCCTAATTGATTTGTAATTGTAACGAAATTACATTATAAACCATATCGAGTGACCCCTGGTTTTTCTCGGCTATGCTTACTGAGTACTGTTTAATTTGGAAATATTATAGTTTACGGCTGAAGGTATGATAAATTTTCAAATGGAAATACATAATAAAACTGGTTATATTTTGTATTGTGTTTTCCCATGTAGTTTTGAAAATTATTTCCAATTATTTGCTAATATTTCTATTAGCATATTAGATATTGATATGAGCGCGAGCCAAGAAATGTGCCCTTTGTGTTAGAATGAAGTAGAAGAATACCCGAGAGTGGTTATTTGTGAGAAAAGAGCAGAAGGCATCAACAGGGCAAGCATTGAGAGAGGTGATACCATCGTTGATAATTGCCAGGACAGGCGTGCACAAGTGTTGTCGGAAAATTATGTCAACAACACATACATCGAGTTATATAAGAAGAAAGCCAATCTAAGACAACCAAAATAATTAAAAAGAAGTGCACGTGTTTCCACAGGACCATATAATAGTAAGATACACAGTGTGGCAAAAATGGCGATTATGGGGTAATAGGTATTTACGTTAATGGTACGTATAAAAGTTGCATTAGTACAGGTAGGAAATCGACTCCGTAGAATCCATAAATTTTATTATTTTTTTCTAAAGCCCACCGTACACGATGCAACAAAGTTGCATGCAACTTTGTTGCATCGTGTATGTTAAATTTTTCATGGAACAAAGTTGCATACAACAATGTTGCATGCAACTTAGTTTCATCGTGTATGTTGAAATGTTGCGTTCAGATTATTTTCGTTTGCATTTTTCACCTACTCAAACAATTGAAAATTTCACATGTTCTTTCTAGTGTACCTATTTAATTTGCTACTTAATCTCACTACTCTTAATCAAGTCACCTTTAATGCGAACACAAATGTATATATTAGAAATTTGAGCACGGTTTTAAAAACACTGATCGTATTGATGCATATTCCTTTCCTAGAAATACTACAAATATAAATTATCCAGGACCCGTTAACGTCGTTTTTTGATTTTGAATGAATCTAGAAAATTTGGATTATACACTTTGGGATTGCACATGTACTAACCATTATATTTCTAAGATCCGGGTAAATTCTAGTTCTGGGCAGCCTCCGGACGACAGTGCCCGAATAAATGAGGTTTGGATGAATATATAGATATCCAGTGGTAACTAAGAATACAAAAAATGGCTATACCCATAGCCTACTATATAAAGGCCATTTCACTGCTTTGGATCAGGGATAAGATAAAGGCGGGTTTATTTTTCTAACTGTAACCAATTACTTGATTAATACTAGAATCATTATATCAACTACACATATCAAAGTAGTATACATCGTTCATAGTTGTCTCCCAACATAAATTCAAGCTCAAGTATTATTATTACATGCAAACTAGATAGTATAATTATGAAAACTAAGCAAATGTTTAGAGGAATTTCTTATGATTTTCTTTGGGTCAGTTAGTAGGAACATTATTGTTCTTTGCCTTGTTGCTGTTAAGTAACAATTGGCTACTGTTGTTAAAATTTAAAGTAATAAATTGATTTTCCTTCTGTCTAAGCAATCTATACACTCATCAACGAAGTCTTAGCACTTTTCACTATCGAGTTTTAGGAGGGATTTGCTTGAATCCGATTGAAAACATCATTGTAAACACTCTTCAAGGTGTAAACACCACATTTAGCACGTAATTGGAAGGGTCATTTTAAGCAGCCACGATACAAAAGGCAAAAGTTAAAATCCGGGTCTTCAATTTCCATTCAATTCCGTATATTTTCTATGAGTACTGAACAACAATCGGGGTACAAATCTGAGAATTTAGACAATTTCCTTAATAAGAAAGGCAGCATATCCTCCGATAAATGCAAGAGGTTGTCTTGTGTATGAATTCAGGAAAAACTTCAAAAGAGTGCCCACACACATAATGTGTGAAATCAAAATTCTCAGGATGGCTCCGATAAAGACCATCTTCATGGGTTTCGAAGCTGCTGATAAATTCCATAAACGAATCTCTATCTTTATGGACATAATCTTTCCTATTATCGACTTGAGAATATTAGACTGTTTAAGTGCCCTCTCATTTTCCAGGACTTGACAAACCAATGTAGTTTTACATTTGTTTGTATAATCCAAAATGGTGTTCAATAAGATCAATTTGTATAAATGATGACAATTCCACATTCTCCGCTCAATATTCTACAAGTTAGGCAGTGCAATACTTGAATGGTGAAAACTCGTGAAGATTTGAACTGTTAATTTTCCTATGAACTGGTAAGCTTCCCCAGACTCTAACCAACGAACTATAGTATACATTCAATTAAATCTGGCATCATTATGTAATTTCGGTCCTTAAGACGAACTACTTTCCAAGAGTGTTGATTAATCAATCAATGTTCATATCTATCGGTTTTCAAACAAACAGCTGATTGAGAGATTCGCAAGGGTTCCACGATTATAACAGTTTAACTTGAAGAAACTGAATGACTGCTGCATTTGATGTCAGATTTACAATATAAATGTGGTATCAAGGAGCCAGAAATCCATCCTTGGTGATCTTAATGTTAGATGATTTAGTGATTATGTCATCTAATTTAGAGACAGTGAATTTTCTCTGTTCTTCTTCGTACAAGTCAATACTCTGTTTCATTGCCTATATACAATAAAATACATGTTAAAATGCAAAACATTTATATTTAGCACAACTTGACATACATGGATCTGTAAATCATATGCTCCTTTTTGTCTCTATCAAGCCGCTGATACTTGATAGTGTGATCATTAAGACGATCTGGGCCACCAGGAAGGTATTTAGGTACTGCGCCTTTCTTCAATGTAGCTTTTATTGGTCGTATCTTCGTTTGGCCATCAATGTCAAGATAATTTTGTGTCTGTCAATGATATCATCAGGATCAAAGTGTTTAGCACAAACGAAAATATTTTTCAGTGTGTGAAGATCTAGCATATAATTACATAATTACGTAATTATTAATTAATATATGTAAGTGATGTTATTAATAAAGCTTAAGTTTAAAGGAAAACTGGTAAAGTAATTAATTAAGCTAGTAAAGATATATATACACACCATCTTTATGCAGAAAACGTTTCCACTTATGGACGATGTCTTGCGGACCAGAAGGAATGTGAAATACTGCAACACCACTATGATCACTATAGTATCCAGTAGCACATCTGGGAGCAGAGCAAGAGTAGGGTATGAGTCCAGGATATAAATAAACAAGGAGCTAGCATTATAAGGCAAAGTGTGATTGAATTAATTAAGGTTGCAGTATACTTTTAAGCACTTTTTCTAAAGTTTTTTGCAGATTTGAAAGATCTTTTTTGTTTTAGATTCCCTGCTGCGAGATCTATCCAAAGATGCAATAATATTCGACCTTGGTAACATGGAGAAAATTTAAATTTTTTATAAACACACTTTCTTGGGATACACAAGTTTTTTCCTCTTAATGATTAAGACTTGTTTCCTGTTTTATTACATAGAGAAGCTTCTAATATATCATGTGAATGTACAACTTCTTTTTGATTACTTATGAGTCCAATTTTTCATCAATAACAGTCGACATCACTTTTTTTATCATTAGGAAATATAATATAATTAGAAAGAAAAGTCACAAATGAAATTCGCTACATAGACAAGATAGAACTAATTGAGAGCTGTCCAAAACCGTTGAGATTTTGTTTCTAGGTTGTATATGAAGGCAAAATGTGTTTCCCAAATTGACAAAAGTTGCGGCTGGAGATGGCGGTGTCAGAAAAAAATGAGCCCCTACAGGAGTGGCTTAGGTGGAGGTCACAAAAAAGTCGGTATTATTAAAAGTTTTCTATATTTTTCTACAAAGTTTGGAATAGAGATGCGGCATAGGCTGTTCTATCCAGAAATGAAATAAAACCTATAAGTGGCAAAATACCCGAAATTGGTAAATTTAAAGGTATACTGCAACCTTAAATAGAAATTGTAATTAGAATAGCTAATATTTATATAGACGAATCTCGTTCACTATATTTCTAAACCAGATAAGCATTGTAGTTTTAATCAAAATTTAAATATTTACATTATGGGTATATAAGAAAATCGCCTTCATCTTATCTCTGGTCCAGGCGCATTTGGCTCAGTGAAATGGCCTTATGTTTAGTAGGCTATGCTATACCTTATGATAATTATTAATTAATCAATTAATTAATTTAACACTGGATAGACGATCCATCCTTACGAAATTTCTATAACTTGATGTGTCAACTAAAAAATTTATTTCATCAATAGATGAAATGCACTTTGCGTCTCTCGATTTTGATCCAAGCTTTAACCCATGAGATCTCAATTTGCGTGGACTGGTCGATTGCAATTTCCTCCGGAGAAGTTTAATATTTTGGAATGCGGAAACGACAACGTGTGTTTTATCCACAATACTGAATTGGGAATTAACAAATCCATTGGGATTATACATATAGTACTGATTTAAAATAATATATTTACCACGTGTAATAGAGTAATTTCCATGCAACAATGTTGCACGAAAATAAATGTTGCATGCAACTTGTCTTACGAAAATTGTGTTGTATGCAACATTTTGCTTGTAACATTGTTGCACCGTGTATCTTACTGTGTTGCATCGTGTATGGTGGCTTAACAACTAGAAATATGTGAAAATGACATCATCATTCATTTATTTTGAATATTTTTAATATGGGTCAATAATAATCAAATATTTATCACTCTACATTTTATGATAATTAATAAAATTGAACGTGTATCATGTGCGTAGGCTTCGGTAGGTTTAATAGAGCCATGGTTCTACCAATAATTTACACAGAATCAGTATTTTCTATTAAACATAATCAAAATTGTCCCAAAATTCCCTACTTATTATGACTCATAGTCATAATACATAGTACCAATCATTAACTCTAGGCTACGCCCTATGTATGACACTGCAAAAGCTGCTCTACCTTATGTTAACATTTTTTATGGAAACAAGAACAAAGTTAAGCTAATACAAATAATTCAGTAACTAAATACCATGAATTGACATTTATTGATAGCTTTTCTTAAGTTAATTATTGTATAATGTGTCTTGTACGCAGTTTGTCGGGTCTTTATATACCATTATAGCTTTGAATCGATTTACCAGTACAGGGTTGCTATTACACAGTGTACGGACTAATTCCAATCAGAGTTTGTACAGATATAATGATACTTCCGTCGTTAGCTACATAAGTATCATATGTGTCTTTGTTAGAAACAAATTCACTCATATTGTCAAATTTGATGAGCTAGTACAGTTTACAATAGTTATTATTCAAGCAAAACCGTATAATATTATTTTAAACCATTATTCGTTTACAACTAAAAGGGAAATTAGTTAATTTTTATGAAAGTTCAAAATTGGAAAAATTGAAAAAGCGTCCGATATCTTGACCAACTATTTACTTTAGCTCGAAAATATATTTGGGCGCCTTCGGGCGGGCGTAGAAATGTTTTAAATCGAAGCTTAGATAAATAGACAACATAAAAACGCAAACAATTCAGCTCGCAATTGTTTGCATTCTAAGATCAGACATTTGGAATAATTGCCACAATGCATGAAGTTATTAATAAAATAGCCCGAAAGGAAAATTCATAAAAAATTATCACTTTGTTAGTTCAGTTTGAAAACTAGTCAAAATCTATCAAATGATGTATAAGAATACACATATAAGTTTTGACTTACCAAAGAATCAAGCATAATTAAATATAGCAAAGTTGGCTAACAATAGATATTTGTGGTTTTTCAGAAATTGAATTTTAAAATTTTATGCATAACTTTGACTCTGTGTAGGCATGATATATATTTAACCAGGTAAATGGCAATAACATTTTTCTATTCGTTCAACATTATAGAATCGAATGTCGCATTTAAATTAGCATTTGGATATTTCAAATTTTTCCTATTACCCCATGGTTCCACACTGTGAGATTTGTGGAAATGAAGTAGTGAAGAGCACTATTAGTGCGAATTATTAAGACTAGTTTAGCTGTGTCAAAACTGATTCATTCGTGCATTAAACTATGTCACATTGTAAACAACGAAATGATGAATGGGGATTTATTGTGCGAGGGAGAATCGAGTTCTTTGGGAGAGACATGCTCGCACGTCCCACCCAAATTGCAAAAAATCATTAAAAAATTGCGTTAAGCGTTTTTTCTCAAGAATATCCACTAAACCGTGACCTTCGTTATATAAGGCCTTACCAATACTCCAAACCATGGATTACTTAAAGGCCATTGATAAATAGGTGACTTAACTTTATCTCAATAGCTAGTAATGACAGACCAGATAAATGCATTCTAATAATATAGGAAGTAGGAACATGATATCAAGGCATACATGGCAACCTTTAGAATTGTGATATATCACCATTTGATTACGTAATCGCTATTTTTCGTGGAAATTATCGTGTTTTACAGCCTGCTTTTAACATAGTTAAACGCGTTATAAATGTTCAAAATTGGAACATGACGATGTCCATAACTCGTTGAATGGAATATATAGAAATCATAAATGGAATGCTGACACATTCCTCGGTTGCCAGGGAAATGCATATTTCATAAAATGAGCCATAACTCAAAAACTATCGATATTATGTAAACTATGCTAGTACTGATCTATCCGCAATTGGTAACTTCCTATTCATTGATAATACATTTTCTAGGCCTAAGTTGAATAATCTTTGAGATAATGAGTGTATTACCAGATAAAGAATTAAGTGCTAATAATCTCATTATCTCAAAGATTATTGATGTTAGGCCTAGAAAATGTATTATCAATGAATAGGAAGTTACCAATTGCGGATAGATCAGTACTAGCATAGTTTACATAAAATAGATAGTTTTTGAGTTATGGCTCATTTTATGAAATATGCATTTCCCTGGCAACCGAGGAATGTGTCAGCATTCCATTTATAATTTCTATATATTTCATTCAACGAGTTATGGACATCCTCATGTTCCAATTTTGAACGTTTATAACGCGTTTAACCATGTTAAAAGCAGGCTATAAAAACACGATAATCCCCCATACCACGAAAAATAGCGATTATGTAATCAAATGATGATATATTACCATTCTAAAGGGTGTTATGTATGCCTTGATATCGTGTTCCAAACTTCCTATATAATTATAATGCATTTCTCAGGTCTGTCATTACTAGCTATTGAGATAAAGATATGTTAGCTATTAATCAATGGCCTTTAAGTAATCCATGGTCTGGAAAAATCTACTCTTGATTGAAATAGTCATGATTTCATACTCTGTATATATTTATATATTTTCCGGAATCTTTAACAGAAAGCTGACGGGGCGAAGAGGCCTCCGCCCCGTAATGCATACTAGTTGACGGTGCGTGCACCGGCCCCCCGTCATACTATACGCCTATGAAGTCTACCTGATGGTAGATTTTCCGATGTATTGGCAAGATTCCCTGGTTCAGTACATGACTCACGTATTTGGAAGCACTCTCAGGTGAACATATTTGGAGAATAACTTCTTGGTTGGAGAGCATATCTTAGGTGATAGCGGGTATATGCTGAAATCCTATTTATTAACTCCATAGCGGCAACCTGCTTCAAATGTCCAAGAGAATTATAGTTATTCCCACAAAAAACCCCGTGTATTAATAGAGCAAACCTTTGGGAGGTGGAAGAGAAGATTTCATTGCCTTCACGGAGAGATCCGCATGGCAGCAGATAAAGTCTGCACTATTATTCTTGCATGTGCTGTTCTTCATAATATGGCTATTGTTTGGAAGCAACCCATGTTGTAAGATTCCATTATTGATCATCATGCAAGTATGATGGATGAACCGTTCGCATTTGAGGAAACTGGGCATTTTGCTGCAAAACACTACAGGGATCAGTTTGTTATTCATAACTTTAGTTGAATTAAGATTGTATTTAAACGCTAATATACAATTAATCAAATTTATATATCAAAGAGCATAAGTTGTATATAATCATTCATCACATAAAGATTAAACAAAACATATAAACAACAAGTGCTTTGTATATTGTAACATGAAACAGTTCACTAAAACAAAATATTAACATATCGACATCAAAATTTCTGCGTCATTAGCGTTACGAAAATATACAGTGTCATTAATGATTTCGTAGGTCGGCGTCCTCCCGTGTATATAAATTGCTGCAGAGTACTTGCAATAAGTTTACAATACCGAAAAAAATGGACGACACCCACAAAACAAATTGGACTAGAGAAGAAGAATGCAGTCTCATTGATGAAATTGAATCAGCAGGTGAGATTTTGAGAGGCTCAGGAAATAGTGCTGACAAAAAAAAAAAAACAAATCTGCAGAGACATTGTAGTCAAACTTAATCCAGCAAATGGTAATGGCAGAGCTGTAGAAGACGTGAAAAAAAATGGATCAACCTTAAACTAAACGCCAAACATAAAATTGATGCAAGCTTTAGGGCCATAAAGACTGGGGGGGGGGTACAAACACTGCTGGACATGTCGAAGACGAAGACATGCTCATTATACATATCAACAGATACAGGTATTTATGACTCTGCAGGCCGGGTAACAGAGATGTTCCATCACACCCCTGCTTTTAGTGGAATTTCAGGTGCTGTTGACCAAGCACCAGCTGGGAACAATGAAATCCCAATACGCGTAGCATCAAATAGCTTAACAGCATCAACAGAGGATCCCGTTGAATTTGAAGGAAGTCCAATTTTAGAGTCTCCAGAAGTTGAATAACCAAATGGTTGATAACCAAGATGATTCGGTCGAGTTGTCGAGTGCTGCAGACTTACTTCCATTACAGCAGGCAGTTTTGTATGAACAGATGGCTGTATTCTCAGCACAGCTTCAGTTGACAGAAGAGCACTGATGGAAAAATCATGTAAATGATTTCCAACAGTCATACTAAAATTTATATAAACCCTTTCTCTATGGTAATGCATATTAGAACTAGGTAGTATTATACATATGTACATTTCAAACAATGTAGGTATGTTTATTCATACAAGCAAGAATATTATGCTACGAATTATATCATGTGATTACACACAATACCAGAAACCTTTCGAAAATATTTAACGTTTATTTAAAGTCTAATATCAATCACGGTAGATTAATGTTCGATAGAAGTAAATTTGAACAACGTTTATGAAGTGAAAAGCGAATCAAATACAGTACTTAATCTAAGTAGCTTAAAGTTGGGTCTTAAGATCGAACTTAAATCTTAGTGAATACCGATTTTAGTGAATACGACTTAAAATCGAACTTAAGACTTAAGTACTAAGATCGATCTTAAGTTCTTAGTGAATACGGCCGCAGAATTCTGATGATTATCTTCAAAATTTGAATTCAGCTCACATGATAACCCCTCTATACAATTGGGACCGTCTTTATCATATATATTAGAATTAAGATAGTTACAAACTTCCAATTTATTTATCTACTCTTTTGGATCTTACCCACTTTATAAATGGCTTGGTGTCATAGCGAAATAATCTAAATTTCCAATTGTTCCTCGTGCGTATTGTTTTGGATGAATCATAGCATTCTACACACTAAGGCAATGACGCGCAAATATATTTGTGAACAGGGATTGGTTAGTTACTTAGATTTAGTAAATTGTGTTTTCCAATTTCTTCTTTGCTAATTGGAATTTTTTTTCCATTAACCCCAACCCTTATACCCTTTTAAAGCATCTTAGACTATAATATTTCTGAATTCCATCCTCTAATGTCGTTTTTATAGCTTTCCAATATTCCACTAATATTTCAGAAATTATGCCAATACGATATAAAAAGTTTAGTAATCATCCGTCAGGAGATTTAGTACGATGTAATGCCAAATATATATGGTCTATTTTTAGAGATACACCATCATTGATTCAATCAATTGCACCTTTGAATTTGTTTAATTTTTATATCCACCCATAATTGTTGTATACAAAATTTATACGAATACCATAGAAGTTCACTTTTCAGTGCAACTTTCAATTCCCACTACCTACATCACCTACTACCACTTATTTTGACTATTCGAATGTCTTGTCTTGTCCCAGGCTGCAGGTCGAACTATTTAGGCAAATATACTTCTACTTAAACTTTCAATTTCCTAAAGATGAGCGATTACGAGAACAATGGTTCAGAGTCATTCCTAGACCAAGGAAGGATTATGAAGCCAACAAACATATGAAGGTATTCAATTAGAAATTTCACATCCTTATATGTATACTCAATTTAATTTTTATAATTAGGTATGCAACACCATTTCAGATATGGAGACATCGAGAGATCACACCAATATTTTGATGGACAGCGAAATATGACTGTTCCCCGCGATAGAGTGGCTCTAAAGAATGGTGCGGTTCCAAGCATATTTCCCAACTATCCTTCCTACCTATCTGATTCGAATTCAAAAGCGAAGAGACTTTCAAAAGATGACAAGGAACGATTGATGATGGAAAGTGCCTACACTCATAGCTTAGCTGATGATAACGAAGAAACAGTAGATAAGTTTCTTGTTCATTCATTTTCTGACCTTCTTTCTAAGTTGCATTTGATTGATCTCAGGAACGGTTGGATTTCTCACCATTCCGAGGACAATTTTTTGCACTTTTTGAAAATTCTTATTACTGATTCCGGACCTATAATTGAACGTTCAGTTTTAATTGACCATGATTTGTTTATCAAAGCATTTGGCATTAACAATATTCCAATTTGTATTTCAAGAATTTCAATTAATGACACCCGCCAAATTGTAAGTTCACTTTATGAGGTAGATAACTTTTCCACACCAACTCATAGTGAACACACATCTGCTGAACATTCGATAAACAATTATGTCAAATTAGCTATCAATGAGCTACAAAACGCAATTAACCTCGTTGAATGTGACACACTAGATCTAGACGTAACTGACAATCTATTCACTTGTACTGATTCCATAAAATTTTTGTTGTGTTTTATTGTAGGACAACTGACAAATTTGATCCATTCAAAAAATAACCGGCGGTATGATATATTAATTAACTCAAGTATTTTCACTTAAAATTCACGGATTATCACCAGCTTGTTATAGAAATATCCAGTCATCTAGTTGTTTAATTTTGCCACATAAGCGAAACTTGCTTCATATTAAAAACACTCTGGGGATAGATGGTGACTATTTTCGAATTCTTAAGGAAATAACCTCTAAGTTTAGTGACAGGGAACGTCATGTGATACTTCAAATGGATGAAGTTCATATACGTAGTGATGTATCATATAAAGGAGGTAGGATTTTGGGCGCAATTGATAATCCTAGAGATCCTGCAACAACCGTATTTTCGCTGATGGTTTCAAGTTTAATTATAAAGTTTTCAACCATCGTGCGCCTCATTCCTTTGGGTTCTTCTGCTGCTTATTTACATCCAATAATTACCAAAGCTATATTTGATATCGAGACTTGTGGTCTCTTTGTCGAAGCTATTTGTACTGACAACTATCCGTTAAATGTTAACCTTTATAAGTTATTTTCAGATGACGGGAAAACATTACATCCTAAGGTTGTAGATCCTTGTAATACAGATCGTAATCTTGTATTATTTTTTGATATTGTTCATATTATCAAGTCAATTCGTAATAATTGGCTGAATTTAAAAGATTTTGAAAATACTTTTATATACACTGACCGGCCAAAAGTATTTGAACAGCAATAATTTGTATTTATACATTCTAGCTTCTAGCAGCATAATAGCATTGATGGATACATCAGCACTGCTATTTACATGATACGATATTTAAAGTATAATAAAATGGCAAATTTTTTGAATTTACAATTATATGGAGTTGTTAAACTCATTAACTATATAATTAGCTAATTAAATATATAATTTCTGATCATCAAGATGTAATGATAATATACAAGTTCTGATTGCAGATTTGACTTCCACATGGTCGAATTACTCTAGGTGCATAATTTCAAAACATACGATTATTTTCATCTGAAATACTGCCACATTGCCATTTGTGCCACTTGTGACACAAGTGGCACGTGGCAGAATTACTTATGCCACTTGATGGATATTGACTAAAATAATTTGAATTCAAAATATTTTGTAATTTATAACTATAGCAAGATGTTTACAGTCATTTCAGAGTAGTTTAAACTGCCGTTAATAAGTTACCAGACGACTATTGTGCCTGCAATAAAATTCCAATTGTTCAAATACATTTGG
Source organism: Hexactinellida sp. DTS-2022 (assembly GCA_028753945.1). Lineage (NCBI taxonomy): Eukaryota > Metazoa > Porifera > Hexactinellida > Hexactinellida sp. DTS-2022. The sequence goes on along the minus strand of JAPNXP010000010.1, from coordinate 3,516,665 downwards.
CTGGTTAGTGTATATCCCAAGTTTGATGAATGTACAATTGAATCATCTAAATCCCTAAATCTACCTTGCACTCAGTTAAGAATTTCTATACCTACTGCCAACATTATTTTGAATCCCAGCCAGCTGACGGGGTCTAGATATCCTACAATATGTTATGCAGCATTTGACGATCTTCGGAAGATGACAAATTTTCTATCATTAAGAGGGCCCCAAAATTAACATCAAAAGCATGTTGGCCATCTCAGTTAGAGCGACAAAATGTGAACTTGGCTTTGAGAATTTTTCATGAATCTACAGCTGCCGGTCTTTCTAGTTTCATTAACCATGCTAACATTGGTAAATCCCTTCAAACTGTTGATTTTCTCAACTTCATAAATCATATCTGGAGCATCTTTAATGTTAATTGGGTCGGGAATGACATACGTTTCAATAATCCATATCTAGCCCCACTCCCTATAACGACGAAAGATTAGTGTTTTTGGAAAATGTTGTTAAATGGCTAGATTGTTGGAGAGCTATTCCATTAACTAGGGGTAAGCTTACACCTAAAAACGTTTACCAGTTTTAGACACACTTGTCTGGCTCTTCCATTCTTAATTAATAGATTAACCTTATAATGTGGTTATGAATATTTGCTGACATCCCGAATACAAAACGACGCATTAGAACATCACTTTGGACTTTATCGCCAAATGTCTGGGTCCCACTATAACATATCATATTGTCAAATTTTAGAAAGTAGCTTAAACTTCAGTTATCTAACCTTCTTAAGTTTCTATTTGTTGAACAAGCTGGCACCGATACGATATGTATTAAAGAATATTTAAAATCTTTTGCAGATGATAATGTCGAAGAAAGATATTCAGAAATTAATTTAGAATATTTTACAGATGAGTTGCTTGACATTACTAACCCTATATTTGATAACTCTCACATTGAATGCCTTAACAATATTGCCGGGTATGCAGTGTTTTCTTATTTTAAACAATCCTCTGAATGTTCAGTCTGCCATGATTTTTTGACTTCTCCAAAAGATATTCAAATTAATAACGATTCATGATTTTCATTAATTAATCTGCTCGATAGATGTTCCCTTAAATATCCATCAGAAAATGTTTATCAATCTGTCGTAACAATGTACGAATTATTTATTAAGATCGATAATCATCCCAATTTAAGTCGTTGATTTTATGAGGGACCTTGCCGTAGAAAATTAGTCGACATTTAATTGCTCTAAATTGAAAGAAATTCCAGTTAAATATGGAGGGGGTGGTGTATATGTATGGCATCAAAATGGGATATTCTTAAGAAATTGTTAACAACAGTGGCTAATTGCATTTTATCTAAGAAAGTTGAAAATTTTAATAACATTGTAGTTGGTCGCGATAATTCAAAACTTCAGAAATTTTCTTCCTAATACTTCTTAACCTTCTAGAAATTTAACTAAAAATACTTCAGAAGTTTGCATCTTTACTATAACAACTAGACGAGGAGCGGTGACACCAGCCAGTTAAGACGCAGCTTTCACAGATTTACTATAACAACTAGGCGAGGAGACGAGGAGCGGTGGCACCAACCAGTTAAGACGCAGCTCTCACAGTTTTACTATAACAACTAGACGAGGAGACGAGGAGACGATGAGCGGTGACACCAACCAGTTAAGAACGCAGCTCTCACTGCTAGGCAAAGGAACGCTAATTTCTATTTAAAGACAATACTACTTGTATATTTACTACATACTACATCCTTGTTACTACTTGTTTTATTATTATAGATATTTATTTTATTCTTCATTTCTTGTAAGTGTTTAGAAATACATTAAACTGTCTCTTATTTGATTCAAAATAGTCTAAACTAATCGTATGCAATACTATGCATTAGAAACCTACATATTATTATGGAATATTTAGCATAAACATTATATAACCACGATAGTAATAGTAGATTCTCTAAGACTCTAAGTAACTAACCAATCCCTGGTCTAAAGATTTTTAAGCGCGCCATTGCCTTATGTATAGAATGCTATGGTATAACGTATATATGGTACCATTATACGATAGGTGAACGTATTATGCCATCATACGTAACGTATAATCATCATACGACGTATAACGTATAACGATTTTAGCGTACAAGGTCCATTATACGCTCCCCGAACGTACAAGGTATGATCGTATAATGCATCTATTGTTTTTCTAGAAAATTCCAACTAGTCATTTCTACAGTATTGAAAGTAAACACGAGATCAAAAACCCCTCACAGATGGGATGGGAGTATGCTTCTTTTGGTTGCACAGGACGCTCCCAAAGTATAATTTTAACTGAATTTCAATATTTTAATTACATTTCATCTTAGCTCGACCCACACCTTCACTAATAAAGCCCCCTTCATATCCAAACATATATCTGTTTTAGCCCTATCTATACTGATAATAAATCCGCCATCAAAATTGAATTCGAATAATATTCGCTCGAGTGATTGATTATAGTTCCATAATGCGTAATATTAAATTCCTATACCTGACTGAATTTACGGTAAGCATTTTCTCAAACAAACCACACTAGTTTAAGTGCTGATTAAGCTTTATTTATTCAATACATATACTAGTGCAGGGTTTTTTTAAGTTTGAGACCTTGACGTAACTCAGCGCGGCCTTGGTGTAACTCAACTGTGCAGCGGCAGCGGCCGACCCATAATCGTGGTGTAGCTCAACACTACACAGGCCCAGGCCGACCCGAAACGTGGTGTAACTCCAAAAAATCTTGGTGCAAAATTTACACCAAGATCGGCCTTAAAAAAAACCCTGTACTAGTGACATACCTCACCTTTAATATTCAGCAATTTCATGCTTACCTGAAAATTTGTAGTCAGTAAAGTGAAACCAAGGCAATGATTCCTGATTATTTTGCATTTTTATTTATTCAAATTCTTATAATACTACTATTGAAGTATTTGAAGCGTTGATTTTAGTACAGTGTGTTCTCTCTAATTGTCCACTTCTCTAATAGTCCACTTATTTACTTGTCCAAATCAACTATTTATATATTTGTAATAGTCCATAATCTCTAATTGTCCACTTTGGGCCAATTTCCCACTGGTGGACTATTAGAGAGAACAGTGTGTAATCCAGCCGCTTACAACCAAAAAAAAGGCATAATTATGAATTTTTATATAGAATTTTCAGACTTTGTAGGTTTGTTCTTTCATGCAAATAGTGTATTTTTGGATATAGTTCCAACTCCAAATTCCAATGTGTCGGCCACAATTGACCACTTAAGGGATTCGTACTCAACACTAAATTTGGCGTCATTTAAGTGGTCACCTGAGAAAATTTTCCTTGACGACGCAGGAATGTTGTAGGAATTAAACAACATTCCATTCTCAAATTTTATTCCAACCCTATCGAGTGACCCCTTGTTCGACTCCACTCAGCTTCCTGAAGCTAGTTAGATACATGCGGACCCTCTCAAAAGTCATTTTGTGCAATTGTACTGTTCTGACATATTTGTTCCGGCTGCAAAATGGTTCCGGCCGGATACCAACTTGTCATAAATTGTTCATTTAACAATTAGTTCCGGGCTAAATTTAGATTTGTAATCGTTTCTATGGGTTTGTCTATTCCATAGCAAATTCGTCCCGGCTTAATTTATACCAGTAATCACACTTAGACCGGTTCCTTATGCAACACTTAAGTAACTTTTACGTGATTACCACCCTTGCTTAGGTACATTATAGTAAAACCATCTACCCTCGGCCTCTGGGAAGTAGTAAATATGTGTATTATCCTACGTAATAATTGAATTAACCTTAGAAATAGAGTATAGTCTCAGGATTTCGATTTAGATGTTATCCAATCTCGTGATTATTAATACAAGGTATGTATCAGATCCGGTGGAAGCAGTTATAGTGGTCAGGCCACGACATGACCGGCCTAACTAGTGACGTAAGAGTGGTTGAGCTATTGGCCTGACCGCTTCTGCCGGCCCTGTGTATGATATTTACTGGATTAATGTTAAACATAGTCGTCTTTATTATACTACCTTTGTTCTTAAACAGAAGTATGAAAACGAATTCCGCATTTACAAATTTCAAATATGAATACAGTAAACTCTCGTTATAACGATGTGCTCGTGACCTGTAAATTCCTTCGTTATAAGCGGAAAAATAATTAATGCATTTAGTGCTCCGTTAATAAGCGGGTATTTCGATATATCCGAGTTCGTTATAACGGGAGTTCACCTGTATTTATTGTTGCTGTTACAAAATAAGCAAAAAGTTGATAAATTCGAAATGCACATAGAGGCCAGCACCCAACGGGTTTAATAGGTAAACAAGGATGATGATTTCCAATTTAGAATCGGAATATTTCTGAAATGATATTTATTGTTGTCTTTGACACTTTGTGGTAAGAAATTACTTATATAGAGCTCAGCTCTAGTAGAGTTCAGTTTTTCAGTATGTGTGTATTCAGGCACTGAGAAAGTTCAGTTTTCCCCAAGCTTTGAAATTGACCTTTACAAAGTAAGCCTGGGCTTTTAGTATGGGAAAAATCTGAACTCTACAAAGCTCAGCTCTATATAAGCATTCTCTTGTGGTAAATTGGAAAAAGTTGTCAAGTATTATACTTCACCTAAAGACTAGCCTTCGACAAATAAACTGGTTAATACATTTTCGGAATAGAACTTGTTTTCTGGCAGGTTTGTTGTCAGAGGCGGCGCCAGGATTTTCAGGTAGGGGGATCCCAGGGGGGATTTCAGGGGGGCCACACTGTACAACCAGTAATGTGCTCCGTTACTAGTAACGGTAACGGTAACAGTAACGGTAACGGGTGTCGACAAGTAACGGTAACGGAAAAAAGTAAAAGTAACGGGCGTCGCGGAGTAACGGTAACGGACATCCGTTACTTTAACTTGTTGCCGTTCTCTTTAATCAGTTACTCTTACCATTACATTACCGAAACACAGTAACCGTTACTACGTTAAACTTATTCCATTGCCATTACGACGTTATTTTAATCAGTTACCGTTACATTAAGAACTCTGGTTTTGTTGCAAAACTAGTTGCTAATAGGGAAGTTGCTTTACTCCTCACTCTTTCTACTATGGAGCACAGTGGGCAAAAAGTGGCTGTCAAGTGGAAATAGGTATCTAGGTGGCTGCTAGACCTATAAATATATTATTAGCCTATGGGTTATCGACCATTCTGAATCGATTGGTGCATCTAAATTTTTTGTATGGCTTCAGAATTTAATTATATGACGTCATTGCAAATTTCCAAAAATATTACATTATTATGAAATCAATTCTATTTGAAATATAATCAAATTCCAATTACGATTACAAGTCCACACTTGTCTAAGAGTTTAATTAATTAGTAAAGAATTAAATAATAGTTCTTGCTCTATTGGACTAGTAGTTTTACAACTTAGTTTGCAGATATGGCTTAACTCTCCACACTTATGACACCTTATGATATTCCGAAATGAGTTCAATACAGGGTCACTTTGACTGAGAAGACGGACCATAATGTCTCTTGTATTCAAAGGAAAGGAATTTTTACGGGCTAGATGTTCGCGATATCTTCGAATGAGCTTATTGGAAGCTTCAACTCCCTCTTCTGAAAAACTTTTCAAACCGTATCCATCATTGCATTCCTTGATTAATTCTGCGCAATGGGCTAACAGTTTGTGTAGAGATGGAGTAATGTTAGCCCATGGGAAGTGGATTAAGATGAACTCGTATGTTTCACGGCAAACTATATCAAGTTGATCTGTGTTGATTTCCCTACTGCAGCTAAAAGTGCGCAAAATGGCAGACAAATTGCTCTGTATCTTGATCAAAGAATTATGATATTCGGTTGGAATCAAGGAACTTATCCAATGGATAAAGTTGTTCTTGTCACTGAAGCATTGTCGCGCGATGTTCCCGGTAGAAGTCGTCCCCCCATCACTCGTTGGTTGATCAATCTTTAAGCCAGTCTTCTCTTGTAAAAAGCTTCGAACAAATTTCATTGATGTTTGCACTTTCACAGATGTTGGTGACCATTTTCTTGAACCAGAATGTAAGTGATAAACAAGTATCATGAACCAACGGAAAACACAGGTATATGAATGGAGTGGAGATGCAGAGATAACGTCTATATCGGAGACTGGTTCGTGTGTCAATCCGAATCTCTTCTGTGATGGAAGTGAGAGAAATTCAACCCTATCAACTTGAGAAAATATTTCTTTGGCCGCCGAAATGGTCCTGTTCATGGGAAATCCTGATCTAACTATCTCTAAATCATGGATTTGATGAGCGGTAGCAGTGCATAGTTGGCATTTTGCACCACCTGCACCCGTTAGTATACCTGACATTTTCCCATCAAACATGGTACGGAGCACTTTTACTTTAATTATTCCTTGGTCTAACTCAATCCCATACTGTTCGATGATTGATGTTTCAGGATTAATATAGGAATCCATTAGAAATCTCACATTATCTTCGTTTTCCTTCATCGCAACTAAGGCAATAGGCCTGACTTGAAAAGGTGAATTCGGTATTGTGTTGACCCAAATTTCACAGCCAGCACAGTCCTGAATAGGAATCATTTTAAAAGCGTATAAGAGGAATTTTTTTGAACTGAGACTTGGACTAGGTTGGAGTTGGTTATAGATTTGGTGGGAGCCAGAACCATCCAAACCATCAGATATCTTCATGCTCAGAGGAAATCGGTCTGCGGATAATTTGGGAAGTATCCCAAGCAATCTAGAAACGATCTGCAGTAAAATTCTACCGTATGGGATTCGAATTCCGATGACACAGTCACTCTTTATACAAACGAGCTCTAGCTCATTAGCAAGTGTGATTTCTGTACGGTAACGAGAAACTTCTAGATACGGAGGAAATATGATATTTTCTGATTTTAACAGTTTTATTAGATCGATGTATTTTCTCTTCCCGATTTCCAATTGGTCTAAAAGGAATGCAGATTTGTCAATTGGGAGTCGTTGACCTGATTTACCAAAAGACCCTGTAGAAATGATCTCTTTGCAAAAGGAAGCAGTTGTTATGTCATGTTCGGAACTAGAGACTAACTGAAGACCATACGAAGCGATATATATATTCTTACAATCAACATCTTCTTTCGCAGCTAGTGTTTTGATCAAATTTATTAGAGGAGATAATCGAACTTTCAATCCCTTAATAGTCAACTGGGAGAGCGGTTTAATAAATTATTTCGAGATTTCGGCTACAAAAATAGTTTTATCTTCCGAAATTCTTTTCTTTGAAGGATTTTGTACAGATCTTGAATAAAATAGCATGTCTTCCCATGAAGATACATCGCTGTTTTTCCTGAAAGTGCTTCTCTCGGATGTGAGGTTTCGAAATTTCCTATATATCAAATTTTCTTCACTTTGGGAAAGTTGAAACCAATCAATGAATGCTCAGTTGCATCTTTAATAGTTGATTTACAACTGAGGAAGTCGAGGGCATCTTTGTTATTCATTTTAACTGCTAAATATATTATGTACTTAATTAATAAATTATTTTGTATAAAATTTATTATTCCTTAATTAAAAATGTAATATTTTCCATGGTTTAAAGTCAATAGATGACCCCAATCGCGCCTTTTCGCGCATCTAGATTACTTTTTAATTTGAAGATATCATCATAACCTTTCATTTTAAATGTAAAAACGAATTGCTCCTGATTGCTCTCAAAAGTCCAAGAACAATATTGAAAATTATTAAATGCGTCCGAATCATAAAATTTTAGTCGGAATGTATGATAATTTTAGATTATATAAAAGATATAATGCATTCATGTATATTGATTTCAATAAATGCCAATGAGTATGAAACGTCGTGATAAAGCTAACTTGAATATTTCATCAACATTATATAATTTGATCGACTTTGATATTGCAGTTCTGAAACCAAAAAATATCTTTTTTTAGAATTGTTGTAACATGATGATCTCATTATACATAACTCTTGATCAAGAATATTTGTCAGCACAATAAATTGGATTTTTAGGTTTTCATTTATGCTGAAAACAATGGCATTAATTTAGAGTCAATCTGAGGTGGTCGAAAAATGCTCCATTTCCACTTGCCCACTGTGTGGAGTAAGTAGAAAGGGACGTAATATACATCCCCTTTACCATTTTCCATCGTTTAGGCTTGTCTACCTGTATTCACGATGCAAGCTGAAGTTTGGGTTTTTATTTTATTTTCCGTAATTTGCTTCCCTATTTTTGTAAACAACAACATAAATATACATAGGTATTTTAAATTTGAAAATGCGGTAGTCGTAATCAGCATAATTATGTACCTATTAGGAGATTTTGAAGTTTGTTTCAATTTAAAATGCTGTTTCAATTTCCCCATCACTTTAATACAACCCGACAAACAAACAAGCAACCTCACATCACTTGACTTTTAATAATATATATATAATCGTTTAGATACTGAGTAAAAAAATGGATATAAGTTTCGGATCCCTTTTATGATGTTGTTAAAGATGTTATCCTTGTTTCTCCTCCTCCAACAACCCTCAGCCAGATGTGTTTCCAACAGTTCATCAGGATTAGTAGTTGATCCTCTTCTCATTCTTTTCTTAACAATGTTCCAGCTACCTTCAATTCCTTGAGTATGCACACCAGTAGTTGGATTCACGAAGTTCTCACTATGGTTCACAGTGTGATGCGTGTACTGGGGTGTATGAGCCAAGATATTGTATGCGGCCTACTCATCTGAGTATACAACGGAGCCAGGTAGGACGTAATGCTGGATAAGGGGTAGCAGAGTTGCAGCAGATCTATCTGGTACACATAACATAACCATTCGGCCTGAATCTCTCTCGACTATTCCAAAAACCCAAGTACCCACACTAATCTTCCGCGGTTGTATTTACGTTTGCCGAACTTGGATTCATCAATCTCCACGATAATTCCGGGACAACCCTAAGGGTTCAGCATCTTGTATGATCTCTTCAACACAGATATCCCTCATAAAGTTCTTCCAATCAACAACAGTAGCTGGTGCCCACTGCAACTGCTACTCCATAATAGCGTGTGACTGAATGTCCTCACACCAGAGATACATTAATTGGAGAAGCGAAGTAAGCGAGAGTTTGGAAGGATGAAAGAAGGAACCAAAACGGATTGAACAGGAACTCTTGCATGCGCGACATTTCCAATTGTAACCATCCTTGGAGTTGGCGTAGGCACCCTCATACATTTCCTCCCCACATTTGCATTGCATTGCACGAGCTAAAAGGCCATAATCCCGTAACCAGTTAATTGTGTGTTGGGAATTTGTAAATATGTATATATATTATGTGTTAATTTATCAATAAAATATTAATTACAACAATTGTCTAGTTATATATCAATTCAAGTGCAAACAGGGTGGGTGAGTACAGAATAGAATATATATATATATTTATATCATATTATCAGGCTTTCATCTGGGATTCCGGGTGCAATATATATAAACTTCAAATTTGTTATCGTTCCCATATCCATTCAGCTTCAGCTAGGTAAATAGGGATTTTAGTATTGTTTAGGTAAGAAATAGTTTAATTTGCGAACCCAGAGGTGAGCAGATTTGCAAAGGCTATGTGAAATACTGCGTATAACTCAACTGTCTAGAGTAGTTATTTACTTCAGTACTGTATTGTCTCTCTAATAGTCCACCAGTGGGAAAACGACACAGGTGGACTATTAGAGAACATGGACTAATGAAGAATTTAGTCTTAATTAAGTAACATCAAAGGTAATACAGTACACCCTCGCTAATCCGAACAGGAGAAACCAAAATATTATTCTAATAAATGTGGGAAAAATCGTAAATGGCAATGGAAGTATAAAAAATATGTCTCAGGCAAGTATTTTAAGGAGATCAAAAGATGTTTATTGCGAATTAACAAGGTTTGTACTAGTTTGGTTCGGATTATCGAGATTCTCATTTATAGATGCCCATAGAAAATGCATTACTTCACTAATCCGAACGAATTCACTAATCGGAACAGAAGATTTTTTTAATCGGAACACCTCTGTTCGGATTAGGGAGGGTGTACTGTATAACTAATATACGGTATTGTCAGAGTATTAGTACATTCAAATATAATTTCGCATATACATACACTCACTAAATTCATATAAACACGATGAGCAAAGCAAAATTATAGAAGTGGACCAGTAGAGAACATGAGTATTAGAAAGTGGACTATTAGAGACAATTAAAATGTAATGCAGTTGATTCATCTCAAAGTATTACATGAGAAATGCATTTCTAATTTTCAATGTACAATTGTAGCTTACTTAACGCTTCCAAGAGGGTTGAGCACAATATGACAGCGCATACCAATATATGGAATTTGTATATTTTATCCATATGTACGATAGTACGCCATTAGCAGCTCCAACAGTTATTAATTACAGACGATTAGCTTGCTTCTTACCTCAATTAACTTTTAATTTAATTGTTACGTGTAGGTAGCGTACCCCCACCAAATAATTGTACTATTTATTTGTCGAAGTCACTTTTGGTAAGTGATCAATATTCTTATTATTATAAAGGTAGTCGAACTAGTGATGATGGTGCAAATAAAAATTGATTTCAAATATCTAGTAATGTTGTAGGCATTTAATTAGGATATGATTGTCAACAAATTGATATCTTCAGAAATTTGAAAAGTTAAAAATAGAGAGTAGAAATTGACACATATAAGATGTGTTCTGTAATAGTCAAATTTAGCTAGTATGCACAAGAGAAACTACTGTAATAGCATTGTTTACACTATAAAAGGTTTCTGTGATGTTATCAATTTTCTCCATAGGATTTGGCTTATAACTGATTTTGGCCGTAACTTTGTCAATTATTGTCCGATTTTGGGTTTCTTTTGGTCTATCTTCATCATTTAGCGAGTTCTAGACGTGTCCATATAGCGTTTTAGCCTAATTCGACTAAATCTAGGTGGTGTTTATTACTGAAGTTGCACCAAGATATCCACAAACTCAATGTCGATAACTTGTCACAATTAAATTGATTCAATTCAATTCAATTTGATACATCCAGCACTACCGGATCCAGATATGTTGAAAAAGAAATAATGCGAGGATAGCGAGCAACTGTCAAGGAAGATATACCCCAGATTTCAAGTTCTATTTCGTTCCATGGAATTTTGGTTCGGGCGACCAATTTCCCCCGAAATATTGGTCCTGGGGACCAAAGTTCCATGGAAAAAATGGTCTTATGACCAATATTTCGTGGCCCAATTTTCCAGTACATGCTTATTCATTAAAATCTTTGGTCCCAATACGGCGAAAAATCGCCTAGGTTACTATTCTAGTAAATACGGTAATTAAATGAACACAAACCTCAGAGGGACAGTGACCTTCGTTATATAAGGCCTTACTACTGAGTAGATTTTCCTGGACCATGGATTACTTAAAGGCCATTGATTATTAGCTAACTTATTTTTATCTCAATAGCTAGTAATGACAGACCTGAGAAATGCATTATAATTGTATAGGAAGTTAGGAACACGATATCAAGGCATACATAACACCCTTTAGAATTGTGATATATCACCATTTGATTACGTAATCGCAATTTTTCGTTGGAATTATCGTGTTTTTATAGCCAGCTTTTAACATAGTTTAACGCTTTATAAATGTTCAAAATTGGAACATGAGGATGTCCATAACTAGTTGAATGAAATATATCGAAAAAAATGGAATGTTGACACATTCCTCGGTTGCCAGGGAAATGCATATTTCTTAAAATGAGCCATAACTCAAAAACTATCTATTTTATGTAAACTATGCTAGTAATGATCTTTCCGCAATTGGTAACTTCCTATTCATTGATAGTACATTTTCTAGGCCTAACTTGAATAATCTTTGAGATAATGAGATTATTACCATATAAAGAATTAAGTGCTAATAATCTCATTATCTCAAAAATTAATGTAGTTAGGCCTAGAAAATGTATTGGCGCCGCCGCTGCCACTGAGTATATCTTTCTAGACCATGTATTACTTAAAGTCTATTGATAAATAGGTTGTTTAAATTTATCTCCATAACCAGCAATGATAGACGTCATAAATGTACTATAAATATATAGGAACATGGTTTCAAGGTATACATAGCATTCTTCAGAATTGTGCTATTTGACCATATGATTACTTAATGTCTTAATCGCTATTTTGGGTGTGAAATATCGTGTTTTAATAACCTGCTTTTACCATAGTTAACGCGTTATAAATGTTCAAGATTGGAACATGATGATGCCCAGAACTAGTTAAATGAAATATTTTGAAATTATAAATCGAATTTTAACACATTCCTCGGTTGGCAGGGATATGTATATTTTCTTAAAATAAACCATAACTCAGGACTATCAATTTTATGTAAACTGGGCTAGTTCTGATCTATCCTGAATATGTAACTTCCTATTCATTGATAATACCTAATTTATGCTTAAATTTATTACTGTGCCGACTATCCTATAGTATAGTGGCCCAGTTCTAATCCCTGGCCACACCTTTGTAGATTAAGTCTTGAAACTTGGCATGCAGGTGCGGTGTTACCGTCTAATTTGCACCTGAGGTTACGATTTCTGAAAACCAAATTTTGGACACATTTTTTACACATTTCTAATTTTTTCTCGTCCATAACTCAAAAAATGTTATACTAAACCCCCAATTTTTATTTCACCATTGGATTCACCATAAATTTTGCGTCAATTGGAAGAGGACAAATTTTTAAAAAGGGTTTAATTCATGCCATAATTTGGGGCTGAAATTTCTTTGTTTACTCACACTTCAATTTCAGTAAAACTGTGAAATCTAATTCCATTGTTTCAACTTGTAATAATTATATTGATTTAACTTGTTAAATCTTACTTTATTGTTTCAACTTGCGATAAATATATTGATTTAGCATATAAATTCCAGCTGGTTTCTATTTAATTCTAGTATTACTATACAATGGATTAACTAAAATAAAGTAATTTAGTATAAGAAATTTGTTGACTTTACTCAACTCACCGTGGAAAACATTGCTAAAATAAATAACTAATAATATAATTTATTATCAATACATAATGAATGAATGGCATTAAACTTAAGATGGTTTATGATAAAAACAAATATCTAATTTATCTACCGTTCCTTGTGACTGGGACCAATTAACAAATGGTTCTTGACACCATGATTCGTTGATGACTTGGCGAAAAAAAATCCAAGATTGCAGCCTGTGCCGACAGCATGATCCTTTGGAGGCACTATCAATAAACCACCAACAAAATATAGTGCCACCAAAGGAACATGCGTCGGCACAGGATGCAATTTTGTTTTCCTTCCGTATCCTCTTCGGATGTAATTCGGAATTGGAAGAATAATGAGCCCTCCACAGAACAGAGTTTAATTAACTAAGAGCCCAAATTTCATGGCAACGGGAAGGGATACAAGGAATCTAACCTTTGTTATTATAGTTTTTGATGCACTGGGCATAAGTAGGATGTTATTCAGGAGCGAATCTTTGAGAGCCTAGAGAGATACAAGCTATATTCCGTGACCTTCGTTATATAAGGCCTTACTACTACTCCGAAGTCCGAACCATGGATTACTTAAAGGCCAACAGGGCCGGCGCAACCCGGGGTGTCCTGGGTGTCCGGACACCCACTGCCTCAAGGAAATGAAGCGGTGCTTGTACAGTGACACCCACTAGACTATACAGTGGACACCCACTACACCCACACCTCATAATACGTGGCGCCGGCAATGGCCATTGATTAATTATTAGCTGACATATCTTTATCTCAATAGTTAGTAATGGCAGACCTGAGAAATATATTATAATTATATAGAAAGTTAGGGACATGATATCAAGGCATATGTAACAACCTTTAGAATTGTGATATATCACCGTTTGATTACGTAATCGCAATTTTTCGTTGGAATTATCGTGTTTTTATACCCTGCTTTTAACATAGTTAAATGCGTTATAAATGTTCAAAATTGAACATGAGGAAGTCCATAACTCGTTGAATGAAATATATCGAAATTATAAATGGAATGTTAAGACATTCCTCGGTTGCCAGGGAAATGCATATTTCTTAAAATGAGCCATAACTCAAAAACTATCTATTTTATGTAAACTATGCTAGTAATGATCTATCCGCAATTGGTAACTTCCTATTCATTGATAATACATTTTCTAGGCCTAACTACATTAATTTTTGAGATAATAGGATAATTAGCACTTAATTCCTTATGAGGTAATACACTCATTATCTCAAAAATTATTGAAGTTAGGCCTAGAGAATGTATTATCAATGAATAGGAAGTTACCTATTGCGGATAGATCAGTACTAGCATAGTTTACATAAAATCGACAGTTTTTGAGTTATAGCTCATTTTAATAAAATTGCATTTCCCTGGCAACCGAGGAATGTGTCACATTCCATTTATAATTTCGATATATTTCATTCAACTAGTTATGTACAGCCTCATGTTCCAATTTAGAACATTTATATAGCGCTAACTATGTTAAAGCAGGCTATAAAAACACGATAATATCCACCAAAATAGCGATTACGTGATCAAATGATGACATAGCTCAATTCTGAAGGGTGCTATGTATACTTTGATACCATGTTCCTATATAGTTAATGAACATTTATGAGGTCTATCACTACTAATTATTTAGATAACGATAAATAACCTATTTATCAATAGCCTTCCTTTAATCCATGGTCCAGTTTCACAAAGTTGGTGCCTTATATAACGTAGATTACGGATGAGTGTTCATTTCTGTTCAGTTTAGGAGAACATCTGCTATCTCCCAGCCGTATACCTAACAACAACAACAACAAATAAATAAATACACAAACAAACGAACAATACAAAATTATATGTTAGGTACCAATTAAGAGTGCTGTTGTATCGTATTTGAGGCAATAGTGCCTCAAAATACGATACAACATAGCTTACAAAAATAATATAACTAAGCGCAGTGCACTCTCTCCTATCTTGTTGTTTTAATTGTGTTGTTGTTGTTGTTGTTGTTGTTGTTTGTTGTTGTCTACGAGTGTCTTACCGACTTCTGTATCTGCTCCAGGTATTTTGAGGCCTCGTCGGATCCCTGCAGTTACAGGACGTCCAGCAGCTGGCAGACCTGCTCAGTACTGGGCTAATCACTCATTTGGTAAAATATATTTCTAAGGATAGATTTGATTAGTTAGCTTGGGAATTTTAGCATCGAGACCAGTGTTGTAAATCAAATCAAATATTTCAAATATTTGATTTGATTTAAGAGAATTTGAATTCTCAAATGATTTGATTTGATTTGATTTGAAATTATTTGAATCCTCAAATGATTTGATTTGATTTGATTTGAAAATATTTGAATTCTCAAATGATTTGATTTGATTTGATTTGAAATTATTCCAAATCATTTTCAAATCATTTTCAGATCATTTTCAAATAATATTGGGTAAATCATTTTCAAATCGTTTCCAAATCGCTTTAGTATAATTTCACGTCATTTTCAATTCAATTTCAAATATATAAGATCATTTTCTAAATTTCTATACGTTTTGACAGTGATTCAGAAATGATTTAAAAGTTTGAAATATTTCAAATATTTGATTTGATTTGATTTGAAATTATTTGAAATTTCAAATATTTGATTTGATTTGATTTGAAATGATTTGAAATCTTAAATGATTTGAAATGATTTGATTTGAAATAATTTTAAATCTAAAATGATTTGATTTGATTTGATTTGAGAAAAAAAAAAAACCCTCACAGACGGGATGGGAGTGTGCTCCTTCTGATTACACTTCCCCAATGTTTAATTTAACTAGAATTTCAATATTCAAATTACATTTCATCTTAATGTAATAAAATTTAATTAATGTTTGAATTGTGAAACTTCAAATGTTTAATTAAATTAATTAAAGATTAATTATTACAAATAGAAATTAGGAATACGTGCTAGTATTTACGTTACTATCTTGAATAATAAATTGACATCATCATCAACTTGTAAAATATTCCAACTTCCAAGTGTTTCAATTGCACTTGTATGAAACACATATTCACTTACAAACCAATCAATAACAGTCATTATCCTAGATAGTAGGCTTATGTAATATGTTCTATTGTATTGAGTATACTATAGAGCAGGGGTCGGCAACCCTAGGCACGCGTGCCACTTATGGCACGCGAAGTATTTCTCCACGGCACGCTAAGTGATTTTACTCAAACTCTTCCTTGTCGACGATTTTCAGTTTTCTCTGTTTTTTGCCAACCTGACACATTAGTTTTAACTCCAAAAAGTGTTATTACTTGTCATTAAATACATAAGACGGATGGACAAAGATTATCATGGATAAATTGTCACTTCCTGAAAAATTTTTCCCCACCATGGGATGGAATTAGTAATAAGTAGAGAATAAGTGCTGAACTGTTTCAACGAGGTTTAAGCAGATACGACTGGAAAAGAACTGATTAGTCGGGTTGGAGGTCAGTCATGAGAGGAAGAAAGTATCAGGCCAAATATTCTCTGCATAAATGGTGCTAGAACCATTTTCCATGGAATATTGTTCCTTAGACCATTTTTTCATGTAATTTAGGTCTCCGGAACTATTCTTTCGGGTAATTTGCTCCGAGTTCCCATTATTCCATGGAAAAATGGTCCTATGACCAAAATTCAATGAAATACTGGTCCCATCGTGGGACGAAAAATTTCATACCTGGACCATTTTCCATCGAATATTGGCCCACCGAACCAAATTATCTGGGTAAAATTGGTACGGGGACAATTTTTGGGACAAATTTTCCAGTGACAGAACTATGAGGATTATATTTGGCACGGAAGGTGATAAATATGTTGACATTATAGGTAAACTGGCACACTTCATTCAAAAGGTTGCCGGCCCCTGCTATAGAGTAATTACAATATGGAGAAGATGGCTGATTTATGTAAATAATCGTGAATAAAACGTAGAATTGATTAGCGACCTATTCATTTTAGTTGATAAATAGAAAGAACATCCTTAGGAGAATACAACCTCTATAATTTCAATTAATAATTCGAATTATTAAAGAGTCACTGGACCAGAATACAAATTTCGATATAACTGACGAACAAAAGCGAAATAGAGAATTTGGGCTTCGAGGTGATCATCTTCAGGGAATTCTATATCTCCTGTCCAAATTTTAAATCTCTATCACCAATGGTTTAGTCAGGCCATCGCGTACGGCCGGCCGGAAGTCCGACAGAGGTAAATTCAATAGTGTGCACTTATAGTATAAAACTATAGTAGGAACCTACTATAACGTTTTTTACTAGAAGAAGCACACTAAAAAATGATCTATTTACAACCCTGAGATTCGAGACTATCATGGTAGTTCCTTTTCTCAAATAGTGACTATAATATATATTGACTCAATGGATCTATTGATACCTTATTAATCTATCTATCTATCTATATATTAAAAGCGCAATTGTTCTGGTTTTGTTTGTTTGTTTGTTTGTCCAGAATTAATTGGAAAGATTACGAGTCCCAGAAAGCTGAAAATTTGTATACAGGGTAATTTGCACTGCGACAACGATCATATGGTCTTTGAATCGGTATTTTGGATTATGACGAAATAAGATAGGTAATTTAAGCATAACTCCTTCAATTCAGATCAGATTGACTCCAGATTTCATAGAACAGGTTAATCCAATGTGAAACACCTGTTTACACATTGTGGTTACATGACGTCATGAAATAACAAATTAAGTAATAACTCCCGAGTCCCAACAGTTTCAATTAATCGCTTCAAAATTTTATCCCTTTATACCAACAGTTTTCAATCAATCGCTTCAAAGATTTATCCCTTTATAGAACTAACTGGCGTTCCCTCTTTTTCTTATCGAGGCGCTTAGCAGTTTGCTCGTCAGTCTGAGAGCCTAAATAGGCCGACTGGTGTTCCCTCTTCGTTAGGAGGCGAGTAGCACGTTCACTTTCCGACTCTCCATCTCGTATAGCAGACTGATCGGAGTCGGGTATGCTCTGGAGTCTCATTGGCTCGCTCCCAACGCTTCGGTCAGCTTAAGTTCTGAATCTGTTCCCCCCTGAATCCCTGGCTTCCGTTTATGAGGCATAACAACAATTTAATTCGTCAAGGTTTTAAATGAAGAATAAAAAGAAAAGAATAAACTAACCTTGAATAATATAATGAGGTATATACCTAACCTACTAAAATGGCGCCAATAATTCTAATTATGTTAGGAGATGAAGCCATGACTTAGTATGGAGACTGATCGTCCATAGGCCCCCACCTCATAGGGATGATATGTCAATGGTTTCGTCCCATCACAGGGACTTCGAAAATGGCCAATAACCGTGAGAGGGGTCTAATTTTAGGATAACACACAAATTTCTCTTATATTCACATTTAAGTTTGAGTTAACTGTTAAATCTATTGTAATCAACTTGAGATAATTATATTGATTCTAGTTGTGAATTTGAACTGGCTTCTAATTTATTGTAGAAGCTATATTAGTGGGGCAGCATAGCAATAAAATTGTTCAATTTTTGATACAAGCATGAAACTTGGCACAGACATAGATAAATATATTATAAAATATATGGATATGGAGGCATCACGAAAATTTAATATTTTCAAGATGGCGGACAAAAATTGTCTGAAAGTGTCGGACAAAAGCCCGCTCTCGCGATTACTTGTTAAATGACCTCGTAGAGTGTTTATATGCTCATAGTTATTCTCAAATGACTGTGCGATGAAGAAAGAGGGGTCACTCGATAGGGTAGTAAAAAAATTTGAGAATGGAATGTGTCACATTCCAGCGTTGTCAAGGAATGTCATCCCTGAACATGTGACCCCTATAATGACCGGAAATCATATGCTGATTACGAATATCAGCATTAAACATTGATTAAACTTCAATTGACAGAGTTAATTTGATTTTGTATACATATATGTACTACAATATAACTCGGTTAGTACGTACTTCGGCTTAGTAAGTACTAATTTTTTTAACCAATTAGTAAATTTATATGTATCTCAATATTATGTAAAGTCAGTTAGTACGTACACTTGGATAATATGCACAAATTTTATCTCCCGAGGGGTTACATGCTAACCGAGTTCTATTTTAAACCAAAATGTCATTCCGTCCTAAAAATCCTGTGAAACATTTACTCGATTAAGCGGAGAAATCTATTAACTGGTGGCTCTATAAAGCGGAGTCGACTGCGTTTGATCGACAGATTCGACACCAATACCCATCTTATATTCAACGGATATTTCCATATTACAGTAGAATCTCGTTAGTACGAACACAGTTAATACCATTTCGCGGATAGGACGACAAACAGTTCCACAGAATCTGGTCCCTACAAGCTACAAAGGGTTTTACTCCGGTTAATATGAACTCTGGATAAAGCTAACAAAATTCTATCGTCCATTGGTGCTCGTATTAACGAGGTTCTACTGTATATAGGCATGCATGTAAAGATATTATCCATGTTTTAAAATAAATCAAAACTGTGTATTGCAGGGTTTTTTTTAAGGTTGAGACCTTGGTGTAACTCAGAAGCGGCCTTAGTATAACTCAACACTGCAGCGTCCGCTGCCGACCCGAATCGTGGTGTAACTCCAAAACATTTTGTTGCAAAATTTACACCAAGATCGGCCTTAAAAACCCTGGTGTATTCTATTTCCTCAAAATAGTGGATCTTATACTATAAGAAAAAATATTGTAAAGTCTGCCCCATTGAGGACTACATCCTCCAGGTGAATGGCTCGATACGCCCCTGCCATTCGAGTTACCCAGTGATCATCGATTATTAATAGTTGCAGTTATAAACTCTTGTAAGTTGTTAGTTATTAAATAGGAGTTAAATAGGAGGCTTTGCGACGAATCTGTACTAAGCACCTCAAGTTAACTGCCTCTATGCGGCCTTACTCCTCACTAAACCATTGATGATAGAGTTAGTAAACATCAATTCCTCCCATTTCCATACTTTTAACTTGTTTAGCTATAATACCCGTGAAGCAAACTTCTAGGGTGATTTGAATTTTCATTAAGTTGTTATCTTTTTGTGAACAACAACAATATATTCATATTAAAATTAAAAAATGCGAAATTTGAAATCAGCATACGTACTTGTTTACCTATTATAACATTTGGAAGTTATTTTCTATCTCGTATATAAATGAGGTTCTATTCCCATTCCCCATCACTTTAATGCAACCTGGACAAACACACACACACACAGTGGTCACACACAGACAAACAAACAACAGTCGAGTTTTAATAATATAGATTCATCAATAGTTTCTTAAAATCCTTAGCCCCTGAATGTTCTCGCCTAAAATATTGTTGAGCGTTTAAACTAAATAAATCCTAAGTAAATTCAAAGTTTGAAATATACAATATAACCTCATTAGTACGAACACGGGTAATGCGAATTTCCGTGACTATGAACACAATTTTTGGACGCTTCAAAGAATCTTCAATTCGAATAACACCGGTTGATACCAATTTGTTATCATGAATGTGCAAATAGACTAGTGCAAAATAGCCGAAATAGAAGACACGAAAAGTGATTATATGATTTATACAGTACTAAGTTACTAACTGACTTTACATTATATTGAGATACATAAAAATTTACTAATTGGTTAAAAAAATTAGTACTTACTAAGCCGAAGTACGTACTAACCGAGTTATATTGTAGTACATATATGTATACAAAATCAAATTAACTCTGTCAATTGAAGTTTAATCAATGTTTAATGCTGATATTCGTAATCAGCATAAGATTTCCAGTCATTATAAGGGTCACATGACCATGTTTAGGAGGGATGACATTCCTTGACAACGCTGGAATGTGACACATTCCATTCTCAAATATTGTTTCTACCCTATCGAGTGACCCCTCTTTCTTCACCGCACAGTCATTTGAGAATAACTATGAGCATATAAACACTCTACAAGGTCATTTAACAAGTAATCGCGAGAGCGGGCTTTTGTCCGACACTTTCGACAATTTTGGCCGCCATCTTGAAAATATTAAAATTTCGTGATGCCTCCATATCCATATCTTTTTATAATATATTTATCTATCTCTGTACCAATTTTCATGCTTGTATCAAAAATTGAACAATTCACTCCAATATGGCTGCTATGCTTCCCACTATATAGTATATACAATGGATTAACGGTGCTACCGATGATCGGTGGATAAGTAAATTCATAAAATATAATAAAGCATTTTGTTTAGACCCGTTTAATGTCACAACAGGAACAATAAATAGTGCCCGAATATTAAAATTTATCTGCATTCGATAGAAAATTTAATTCTACACCTTTTAACAGTGCACGAATTTTCAAATAGGGCTTAGTTTGTGCCACAATTAAGTTGCAAATTTCATTTGTTCACTAATACGTCAGTTTAATTGAAAGTGTTAAATGAAATCTAATTTCAACTTGTGATAATTTTATTCACTCAACTTGTTGAGATCGAGTAAGGTTCTATTTTCTAATTGAAACTAATATTTCCTTCCGCTAGAAAACTCTTACACTATTAACTAGAGTTATTGATAGTTATACAAATTTACATGATTATGACTATAGACACAAGAAGTATATTAGTTAGGGAAAATTTGTTACTTTGCGCTAGCATAAGTTATATAATATGATATATATATGATATATATATATATATGATATGAAAACCTAATATGAAATTGGAGCGCAGCGCAGCGGGGATCCAAAAAAATTAACAACGCAGCGCAGCGGGCACCCAAAAATTAGAAGCGCAGCGCAGCGCAGCGGGGTTTGAATAGAACCAACGCTTGCAAACACTGGTATGTTGGCACATGTCTAGCTATTTTGCTTTTGTCAGTGAACCAAGAGTAGCATGATCTGTGCCATGTCGGAAGTTCTTGTAATGCTGACACATTGAGCACTCTGTCTATAATTTCTCTGTTCCTCCGATCTTTTAACTTGTGTCTCTGGGTAGCACATTCTTCTATTCGTTGAACTCCTTGTGCTCCACCTTTAACAGGCTTTTCTGACTTTTTATGCTCCTGGCAAATAATGCACATCGATAATGAATCACTTGACTGTCTCTTGAGGCTTGAAATGGCATCCATTACTGTATTTTTACTAATTTGAAGGTCAATACATCATATCAGTATGGGAACATTGATTTTGGATTCAGCAGGTCCAAATTACCCTTAAAACACTTGTTCCCAAATAATAACTTCAAATACCTCAACAACTCATATTTTAAAAATGGAACCAGATTATATGCGATTCAGAGATTATTTCTACATATTAATGACATACCCATATATGGAATAGTGTGAAAACCGCATAACTTACATTCCACAAATAATTGAGTTAATCAACGTGGTCTACGGACTGCCTAAATATGACTTCCTATACGACAATAATACATTTATTGTGTCTAGCATTAGCGGATTACGAGTTATCAACAAGTACACAATAGACCCAAATACCAGGAAGCCATATTGTTTTTTCCTAATTTGAAAGTCAATACGGCATATTTCAGCTTGGATACAGTGATTTTTGGATTCAGCAGGTTCCAATTACCCTAAAAACACTTGTTCCCAAAAATTAACAACAAATGCATTTACACTCGTTATCCAGGCCTCTTTTCAGGAAATGGAACCAGACTATTACAATAAAGTGAGCGAAAGCTCAATCTATCCTTATTCAAAGTTATTGTAAAAAATTTGAGGGGCTAGGCCCCCCCATGGCTACGCCCAAGTACTACATTAGATTTATGATAAATCGCCTATATCTTCAAGGAACGGGTCTTAGATTATATTGTCATCATGATCAGGATTATTAAAATCTGGGGTAGAAAAGGATTTTACAAATGTCTGAATGGGTAAAGAAGAGGCCGACTGCTGAGAAAAAAATATTCAAGAAAGTGGATAGCTTGAGACGACGTTCGGTTTCTATAATTTGTGGATAAGATACTGTATTTCCCCGAATAAGATATTTCGCAAAGTATTGATTCAATTTCTCGGATATCAGTTCACAGCAAAAACAGGTACATCAGCGGTCATAGGTATTTAGGTGCAAGATAGAGATATAAAAGTTAATAGTTACCTATGGGTTATCACCTATGACAAATTGATTGGGAAAAGTTTTTTTTGGTATGGCTTCTATTTTTTAAGTTGTGATGACTTAGCAAAAATGGGATAAATCGAATTTCGAAAATATTTTGATAATTCTCACAGATCTAGTTGGAATATTCATACTAGTAGTATGTGTCGATATGTAGAATACAAATGAGCATCTTACATCTTATTTTCCGCCTTAAAACTGATTAAAATCATGTACTATGTGAGAAGCAACAAATTAATAATTACGATAGAACTCAGAAAATATTTCTTATTCTGTTTTGGGATTTGAAATTAACACACTATCTGTTCGGATACTTCACTGGTATTATCGTTCATGTTTCAAGAACAATAAATGCATCAATATTATTAAATTACATTGATTTAACGAATAAACACAGTAGATATTACATATTTTACATTTTATACTTAACTCAAGTATTTGAATATTTAATAAACAACTCAATTTTTTGAAATAATAGTCCGATGGACAGTTTAATAATGTATGTAACATTTTTGGGTCAAATGATGTCAATTAGTGACTGGTTACATCTTAAAGAGAATTTCTGTAGTTTAAGATAACATAGGTGTAATAATTGACCATATCTTACCATACATAATCGGGCACTAAATATACAAAAGTATAATCGAAAACTGAATAAAATAGATAATAACGAATACGGAAACCATAATAGGTGTACTAATTATAGACAAGTATCTGGAAACTAGAAGGAAAACTGATAATTTATGCTTTCAAATGCTCTAGAAAGCTTCTTTTATGTTGTAAATTTAGCACTTGAAACTTGATACTATTTGAAAACTCGAGTTTTATCTTGGAAACCATAGTTAATGATCGTAATTCAAATTATAATGTCTTGACTTGCAGATGGAATTTGATAAAATAAATAATATTTCTATGGTCCTTGACTATCCTAGCAACACATAATAAGAAATTGAGCAAATACACAGACCTCAAAATTTGGGCTAAGACCGCTGATTTGCCCACTATGAAGTTATTGAGTCGGCAGTAATAGAAATATTTTTCCATTTGCAAAAACATTTTCGGATAGAAAAACAATTAATTTCAAGATAGAGGTCAACTGATATATTCCGTTCTATCAAACTGGGGAGTATAAATGTGGTAAGATAATCACGTTATCATACTAACCAATTATTGGTTGAACAAATGAGAGTCAACTTATCTTTTAGATCCTTTAAAGCAGGGGTCGGCAACCCTAGCACGCGTGCCACTTATGGCACGCGAAGTATTTCTCCACGACATTTCTCTTTTACTCAAACTCTTCCTTGTCGACGATTTTCAGTTTTCTCTGTTTTTTGCCAACCTAACACATAAGTTTTAACTCCAATAAAGTGTTATTACTTTTCATTAAATACATAAGAGATAGAACTGACACGGAAATTTTGGTCTGCTTGGAAAATTGGTACGAATGGACAAAGATTATCATGGATAAATGGTCACACCTGAAATATTTTGTCCCACCATGGGATGGAATTAGTAATAAGTAGAAGATAAAGTGCTAAACTGTTTTAACGAGGTTTAAGCGCGTAAGACTGGAAAGGAACTGATTAGTCGGGTTGGGTCAGTCATGTGAGGAAGAAAGTACCAGGCCAAATATTCTCTGCAAAAATGGTGCTAGAACCATTTTTCCATGGAATATTGTTCCTAGGACAATTTTCCATGGAATCTAGGTCTCAGGACCTATACCTTCGGGGAAATTTGTTCCGAGTGCCCATTATTCCTTGGAAAAACGATCCTATAACCAAAATTCAATGAAATACTGGTCCCATCAAGGGACGAAATATTTCAGGCCTGGACCATTTTTCCATCGAATATTGGCCCACCGAACCAAATTTTGCCTGTAAAATTGGTACGGGGGACAAATTTTCCAGTGACAGAGCTATGAGGATTATATTTGGCACGGAAGGTCATAAATAAGTTGACATTATAGGAAAACTGGCACACTTCATTCAAAAGTTTGCCAGCCCCTGCTGTAGAGTATTGATATTCCACTTATATGTTCGCTCTGTCTCAGTCAGAGGCGGCGCCAGGATGGGGCCTGTGCCCCACCTCATTAATGTAAGTATGCCCAAGTTTAATTGCCTGTGCTCCACCTATGACGAAATTGTGCCCCACCAGTGGCGGGTGGTTAGCGCCGCCACTGGTTTCAGAAACAAACTCATATGTATGGTTTTATTCAGCAATTCATCTACTTTTGAGTAGTATTACAAGCGAGTCCGCTTAGTTTTCGATGTTGTTTAATAATAAGATGGACATCCAGGCAGCAAAAATGGAGCAGCGCCTTCTTTAAACTTAAGCCTGGCACGAGGTACCTCTGTGAACGTCCCGTCTCCTTTGGGTACTTTATGCGGAAGTACGACAACTCGCACCACGACAATTTGCACCACGACAACTCGCAACGGACAATTCGCAACACAACTCGCTACGCAACACGACAACTCGCTACGCAACACGACAACTCGCTACGCAACAATTCGCAACAAATCTGATTGTCGCTTGAAATCGATATCGGGACACGCTGGACAAAAGCACCAAATTTTTTACTTAATCTTAATTGCCGCGGCATCAATTTTTCCGCGGCCCCACAACGAACGGTACATTTTCGATTTCATCTTGGATTTTTTATTTGCGGCTCTACTAAATCGCTGATATTACCTTAAGGCGAACTTATTCAAAATTTATTCAGGTCAACTTTTAACGACCTGATTCGTTGTCCATATGAAATTCCCCTTCGTTTAAGGGGTCACTTGCCCATAGTTTATCCCTAGCAACGCAATAATGTTACAACATTCCTTTCTCAAAGTTCTAAACCTATCGAGTGACCCCTTGTTCGACTCCCATCAGCTATCTGAGTCTAGTTCAGGTTTGGGGTCGATTAAACATTTCGATGTAATCATAATCGTAATCGTAATCAGATGATTCTATTAGAGTGTAATCGTATCGTAATCGTAATCATGCTATTTTATTAGCGTATTTATCTTTTAAATTTAGGATATATTATCAACTCGTAGGATTGCACCTGCGAAAGTGCTATTATTCAATAACAGTCGCATTAATTGGAATTCCATCATAATATATACAGTAACAGTTAGTTTATTGAAATTGTCTCTTTTCCTTATTGTTAGTACTTTTATATTCGAATCATCAGACTTAGCCAGACCGCATTTAGTATACATTTGGGTTGTTTTCATAATCGTAATCATATACAAGTTTATCTTAATCGTATTCGCTTAAAAATTATAGATCGTATTCGTAATCATAATCATAATCGTTTAAAAAATATAGATCGAGCATCTGAAAGTAATCGGCCCCAACCCTGGTCTAGTTATAAACATAGTGAGACTAAATCACTCATTTAATGGAGGTGTACGACAATTTCCTTAGTTGTCATTTCAGTATATTCTCTCTAATAGTCCACCTATGGGTAAAAGGACCCAGGTAAACTATTAAAGAATTTAGCCTTAAGAAACATCTAAGTTACAATAAACTAACATACGGTATAGTTAAAGAATACTAGAACGGGGTTAAGACGTAGCATCCTGGGAAACAAGAAAAAGTACTTACTAACCGAGGACGTCTAATCCGTCGAAATACTGACTTGTTCAAAGGTATGAATCCGATTTTGACATACTTAATACTTAACGATGAGAATAAATTATTTTAGTTGTCACCTACTCACTTGAACCAATTACTAACTGAGTTCTGCTGATAGTTTTCTAGAGTACTAACCGATTTAAAATACATGTATTTTATTTACTTGGAATAGAAATTGGTACGCCTTATTTGAGTACGTAATAACCGAATCATTTATAAATGGATCAGATAAGAGGATAAATTAACTATAAGATTTTAGTGCCTAAGTCCAGTATATCTATATTATATTATCAAAACTCGACTCGATTGTTGTTTGTTAGTTTGTGTCTTTGTCCGGATTGTATTAATTTGGGAATCGAAACCGCATTTATATTTAAGATATAAACTAACTTCCATATGTTATAATAGGTAAACAAGTATGCTGAACACGAATTTCGCATTCAAAAATTTACAATATGAATATTTGTTGTTGTTGTCTATAAAATAGCTAAACAGCTTAATCAAAATTCAAAATCAACTAGAAGTTAGCTTCCAACGGGTATTTTTGATAAACAAGTTAAAACTATGGAAAATGGTGGAAAAGCTTGTATATAACATCCACTACCATTTTCCATGGCCGCATAGCTTCCGTTAACTTGAAGTACGTAGCACCGTTCCGTCGCAAAGCGACCGAGACCGAAGGGCTCGTCACCATTATATGTTAAGTGCCCTGACTGTTTCTAGCTACAGTCAGTTCTCTCTTATAGTCCACTTCTCTAATAATCCACTTTTTTATTTCCCACCTTAATTAGTTTCGATATTATTTAAGCTAACGTCCGCATGGGCTCTAAAAAATAGGTGGACTTTCACCTAGGCAAATTTTTCTGCGCGCCTAGATTAAGTTTGAGCTCGCTTACACGCGCCTAAAATACTCATTTAGTATTACGTCTTTTGGAGCATCTCTCGATTTCGCGCGCCTAGAAAAATTTCCTTCCAAAATTACGCGCCTGGAGGCGCGTCGCGTACGTCTAGATGAAACCCTGGGTGGACTGGTAAAAGACCAGATTTTATTACGTAGAACTTACGTACAGTTCAACTCACTAATTGTTTCTATTGACTCGATTATATTTGATTGTACTAATATACTTTAACTATACCGTATGTTAGTAACTTGGTATATTATGTATATTTGTTTATTTCATGTTCATTAAGGATAAATTCTTTAATAGTCCCATTATCTCTAAAATAGTCCACCTGGGTTCTTTTACCCACTGGTGGACTATTAGAGATAATATACTGTAATGATAACTAAGAAATTGTCCTACACCACCATTAAATGACGATTTAGTGTGCCTATGTTTATACCTAGTAGAGCACTGCGCGGGGCGGGTTAATAAATGCGGGTTGCGGGACCCGCAACCCGCGGGTTCTTGCGGGTCAAAGAATCAGAATATTTGCGGGGCGGTCGGGTGCGGGTCACGGAATCGTAATGCGGGGCGGGTGCGGGTCAGAGATTCTTACTGCGGGTTGTTGCGGGTTGGTGCTGGTTGATGCGGGTCAGCGCGGGTTTGCGCATGAGTTCTCGCTAAGGATTATTTGGGGGCAGGGCCGGATTAACCCATGGGCAACCGGGGCAACTGCCCCGGGGCCTCCACCACCAAAGGGCCTCCACCACCAAAGGGCCTCCACCACCAAAGGGCCTCCACCACCAAAGGGCCTCCACCACCAAAGGCCTCCATCACCAAAGGGCCTCCACCACCAAAGGGCCTCCACCACCAAAGGGCCTCCACCACCAAAGGGCCTCCACCACCAAAGTTGTGCTTCATTTTTCACTGGACAATTGTAGTGGAAGGCAGAGTGGATCATGGGTCAACATTAGTGACCCATGAGGCCATGACCCATCTGACCCATCGCATTTGTGACCCATGATCCATTGAGTGACCCATTGACCCAACGTCTTATCCATTGACTTTTTTAAAATGTATTTTTAATATCCAAACATTATGTAACACAATATATGTATAATGTATGATGCTTGTCAATCAATTAATTTTGGTAGATTTCTAATACCAAAGAAATACCCTGTAATGTTTCTGGGTAAATTTGATTCGTTCTATAACTGGAATTCCAAATGGATCATGGGTCATGGGTCACAGCCGTGACCCATGACCCATCAATTTAAGTGACCCATCTGACCCATGACCCATGACCAGGGCCGGCGGAAGCTCGTGAGAGGTGGGGCGGCCTTGTATTATGATGATAATTGTGAGGATTGCAGAGTCAAAAAACAGCCCCGCGAAATTTCAGAATACCAAAAAAATCACAGAAAAAGTGGGGCGGCCCAGGCCGCCCCAACCGCCCCTCTTCCTCCGACCCTGCCCATGACCCATGGTCCACTCTGGTGGAAGGAGTTAGGGGCCTCCACAACACTGGTTGCCCCAGGGCCTCCACCTCTGTTAATCCGGCCCTGTTTGGGGGTGCAGTGTCCACTAATTGTAACAATGTACCCCTCTATAGTTCCTAAACAAAATTAATGAACAATATAATCTTAAGATGGCAGAAGTCTTGCGATGGAACGAATTGTACGTTGAATTATTTCGTATTCCCGAATAATAAACACGTAATTCTATGTTCAAATTTCCGCCCAAACATATTGCCGTCTTCTTTAATCCTTAATGATGTAAATATTTTTGTGCCTGCATTGTGCGCCGAGTGTTTACACCCTATTATATATTCCTAGCGATAATACTGGTCAACGAGTTTTGGTGCGGGTTGAGCGCGGGTTAATGTGTGTTAGTTGCGGGTTGGTGCGGGTTCATTTGTTTATATTGTCGGATTTTCGGGGCGGGTGCAAGGTCAATTACTAATAGATGCGGGGCGGGTGCGGGTCCCGCATATGACCCGCGCAGAGCTCTAATACCTAGACTCATATAGCTGATGGGATTCGAACAAGGGGTCACTCGATAGGTTTAGAACAAGATTTGAGAATCGAATGTTGTAACATTATTGCGTTGCTAGGGATAAAATATGGGAAAGTGACCCCTTAAAGAAGAGGAATTTCATGTGGACAACGAATCAGGTCGTTAAACGTTGACCTGAAAATTTTTGAATTAGTTCGCCTTAGGGTAATATCGGCGATTTAGTAGAGCCGCAAATAAAAAATCCAAGATGATATCAAAATGTATCCGTAGGTCGTGGGGCCGCGGGAAAAATTGAGCCGCGGTAATAAAGATTAAGTATAATAATTTTGAGCTTTTGTCTAGCTAAAAAGGGCTAAAATTCGATTTTAAGCGACCTGACTACTTTCATTGACTAGAATTAGTGATCGTTATACAACTTTTACATTATTATGACTATATACACAATATATATATCAGTTAGGGCATAAATCAAGGGTGCTCAAATGGTGGCCCGCGGATAATTCGCTTCTTTTCAAATCTATATACTCTACAAATGCATCAATGTTCGTAATATGAATACAGTATTTGGTAACTATAGTTTGCATTTACGAATACTATCAATTATTAGATATTATTAGATATTATTAGATAACGTGGGAGGCAGAACCTAATTGAAATGGCGAGTTCTAGCAGAAAACGAGATAAAGTGGCCCGTAGATTTAATAGTTTGAGCACCCCTGACATAGATGATTCAATCTAAGGATTAACCATTGA
Source organism: Hexactinellida sp. DTS-2022 (assembly GCA_028753945.1). NCBI lineage: Eukaryota > Metazoa > Porifera > Hexactinellida > Hexactinellida sp. DTS-2022. Next base: position 3,486,202 of record JAPNXP010000010.1, on the reverse strand, counting down.
CCTTGAAACCCAACCAGGGATAAGTTCTAAGGCCATATAATATCAAACACAAGAAAATTATCAGGGTTTCATTTAGGGGGATTTAGGGTGGAGCGGGGGGGGTGCATTTCCCCCCCCCCCCCTTGGATCCTAAGTGCCCTCCCTTGGGATTTGAAAAATACATTGATCAAAGCTGAATCTCATATTCCCAAAACTCTACTTTGCCCCCTTTGCCTAAATGTCTGGATGAAACACTGATTATGTAATCTATATTTGATACCTACCCATTAGTACTGTTGTATGCCAGAATGACTCGCATGCTAGAATGACACAAACCTTGGATATTCACTATCTATGCTAGAATGATACGCTCTACTAATCATCTAATGACTGTTAGAACTTCACACGTTTCTCAGTTCATTCAGACAATTACGTTTCACTTTTTGATATGGCTTCTTTATCTTTAGATTTTAAAATACAGTAGTATGCCCGAATGACTCGCATGCTAGAATGACACAAACCATGGATATTCACTATCTATGCTAGAAATGTGATAGAATTGTATTATAACAATATAACTATGGTTATTGAAAGGAATCTCACTGTATGTATGTTGTAGGCGAAATTGAGTACCAGGCGAGATTGAGTCTCAATTTCGCCTGAAACTCAATTTCGCCTGCGAGTGTCAGGCGAGATTGAGTACCAGGCGAAATGGAGTCATAATACTTATAGAAAATTTATAACTAAATATTATGGGTTGTTATAAATTGATTATATCCCAGATCTAATCCAGTTATTCGTTCACTTATCATACTAGGTAAACAAAGTATGCTGAATACGAATTTGACACTCACAAGTTTCTAATACAAATATTTATTGTTGTTATTGACAATATAGGTAAACAAGTTTGTAAAATATTAGAATTTACATAGAGATTAGACGATTATTTTAAGTAATTGCATATGCTAAATACGAATTTAGAATTAACTACTTGCAAATAAGGGCTGTTTGTTGTTAAAGTTGGGGAATTAATGACTAAGAATAAGATTGAGATTTTAAATTATAAGTAAGTAAGCAAACAAGTATCATATAGAACGTATATAAATTAATATTGAACATTGTAAAAATGAATACGAGTCCTTTTATAAGTTTATTATAAAGCGAGGTTAATATGTAAATATATTCGCTAGCAAAAGCGAACGAGATTATAGGCTCGTAATAAATATCTATCGTAATCTACTCGCGAATTCAAACCATTCCACTCAAGACACCAGTTTAATCTTCAATACATATTATTTTAAATACATATACTAAATAAACAGAATATAATTAAACGGACACATTCTTTACTGATAAGCTGGTTCTTGTTAGTTGGTTTAATAGCTGGTTTTGCTGTTAAATCAGCTTATCAATATCACTCAGTTGAGAATGTATAGTGAGTAAATGAGTAATTACCTTCTAATTATGTAGTAAATGTGTTTAAATGTGCATCTATAAATTAACAATACAAAGGCGTAGGCTCTGGTATGGTTGGTAGGACCATGGACATACAAAAGTTTGCCAATTGAATCACCAATGTGCAATGGCCTCCCAATGTCACCGTAATGGACTAACCTATGGGCCCTACTAATCCCATTCCGAGACTACGTCAAACTCCGTATGTGGGAATTCTCCGAATCTAAGATGTTGACATTTTCCAGACTACTTTCTCAATATTGGAAAATAGTCTAAAAATAACAATTGTTATAATATGCAACCAGAGATGGGGCCAAATCCCTATGGAAATTATAGTTTTAAAGATTTTAAGATTAATCCCAGTCCATTCAGAATGGGATTGGGAATTAATCAGAAAATCTCAAACTCAAGGTCAGTGTGTGGGAATTAAGGAACTTCTAAATGATATTATTTCGAAACTGCTCTGAATTGGTGAATGACAATTACGAATGTTAATCCAAGTTATTTAATTTAATTTAATTCTGCAATCTACACCAATTTGCATGTCTACAGGGTCTGAAAGTCATTTCGTTTCTCGTACCTTCAAACAAACAATAAATGTTTATTGTAATTATATGTAATATAAATTATATAATTGATAATAAAAATTATTTAGAAGCTTCATTACATTTTACTTTCACTAAGTAATATAATCTTTGGACAGGTGCGAAGTCAGCCCTAACTATAGTGGGTGTCAAGTGCGAGTAAGTATAGCCAGCGACCCTAATGGGTGCTCAGCAGAAAACCTCTTACACACTAAGAGGCCTTGTTAAATGTTAATTCAGGAGCACTTTCTATAAAAAAGGTGCTATGTAACGACTGAAAAAGAAATAGCACAGTAACACATATTGACTGTGAAAGCTAACTAATATGATTACATTCTTGACTGAGCTTAGCTAAAAAGAGCACAAGCCTAGTATATTGATTATCTTTCTTTTGGATACAAACAACTTGTGACCTTCATATGTTCTATATTTTGAACAGCGATTTTATTTATATTGAGCCAAAGTAAAATCCATGTTAATTTAAATATCAATTACTAAATAGCATTAATATATTTATTATACGTATTCTATTATTAGCCAATATATCATCTTTAAATAAAACACAAGATCTGAAAAGTACATATATCAACAAAAATTGTGTTGAGTGAAAACATAAATAAATTACAACTGTTATTGAATACTCACATTGCGATACTTAATAAACAGTCGGAGAAATGCCAGCATAAACATAGAGACAAAGTAGTCGGAAAATTCTAAACATTTGATATTGGGAATTTTTGACAAATGCCGACATACGGAGCCGGACAAATGCAGGCCTCTAGTTAGTTTTTATCTCAAATAGAGATGCGTTTTTTATCTCCGAATTACTTTAATGTAATCCGGACAAACACATACCTACTCACACACACACACACTCACAAAGAACTATTGTGCTTTTAATATATATATTATTGTGGTCTGCTTAAGCACTGCCGGATTTGGTAGCCCGCGAGACCATAGGCGGGCTAACAATAGTGCATTCTTTAGGATAAGGTTATCCACCAGTTGTAATTCTGGTAGTTCAATAATTGTTTTGCTATCTCGTAACCTATCATATTCAAGAGGTTTTGATCCGGGGTCCCGGCTGTCTATTAACGGCCACCCCAAATAATATTATGAGGGGCGAAACGATACCTACAGACTAGACTCAATTCACAGGTCTAGACTAAATTCGGATAGCCGGGTGACCGCTTAACAGCTGCTAATATTGGTTAACTGTTACAGATTTAATTGAGCAGTTAACCGCTCTGTTAATCTAGTTAAATAATATCAATGTAATTGCGTATATAAAACACTAATTTAAATTATATTAATTTTGTTAGAATATGGTAATCTTAAATATATGCAATTCCATATGTATGTAGTAAATTCCTATAAACCAAGGGTGGGGTTGTTAACCGTTCTGAGGCTACAATTATTATTCGTTTTGTTTATACTACAGTGTAGGACTCAGTATTATAAAGTATTACTCCATAAGTAGTCATTAACTAATACATTTCGCAATTTGAGCAAGTTAGAAACAGTGTAGTTACAGAAAATATATAATGGGTCATTGTAGTGATGAGAAATGGATTTATGATCATCATTCCAACAAAATTCAGATATTTTAATTATTTATACTGTACTTCCTCGCTAATCCCAACAGAAGTGTTCCGATTTAAAAATTTCTGTTCCGATTAGTGAAGTAATACATTTTCTATTGGCCTCTATTACATGAGATTCCGATAATTTGGATCAAACTTGTCCAAAGCATTTTAATCCAACTAAACATGTAGTATACTACCTAATTTATTGTCTGAGACTTATTAATTTAGGATTCCATTGTAATATACGTTGGATCTCCTGTTCGGACTAGCGAGGATGTACTGTAAGATAATTTCCAAATAATACTGCTAGCTGCTGATTATCAACAGGCCGGCTAACTGGTTAACGAAATATGCAACCGCTAGCCAGCCGGTTAACAAATCCAGCCTTGTATAAACTATAGTTAAGGGTGGGGTTGGTTAACCATTTTGAGGCCACGGTTACGATTATCTTCACACTACGGTTAACCGGTTAACCGCCACTGAAAGTTATAACAAAATATATAGACATTTCTCAGAAAATATCTAAATTGTAGTAACGAAAAACACATTCTTTTAGCCAAGTACTCTATTAGTACAATTAACTGCGTACAAGTTTATCACTTCAGGTTACTTCTACACTGTGTTGTCACCAAAATATATCTGTGACTATGGGTAATAAGATAAACAATTATTATATTCTGAACAAAATGCGTGCAAATTCACACTGTTATCCAATAATTTGTACTTCTAATTGTAAATTGTAATATTAACATATCGGTTAACTGATCACTAAAATCCGTAACAGTTAACCGGTATTAGCGGCGGTTAACCGAATTCAGCCTTGATTTAATATTTTCTGAAGGACGAAATGTAGCAGTAGTAAGGAATAAAACAAAGCTGAACCTTACTAATTATGTAGTATAAATAATGTTCTACTGTGGTGATCAGCATGGGCGGTTGACTGGCTAACCGTGGCGAGAAATTGAATCGTAACCGTAGCCCCAGAATTTACCATTGAATAAAATATTGGGAACAACAAGATACTCTCCCCTGACTTGAGGGTGGGGTCGACACCTCCCTCCTGACGCTATACAGTAAATGCATAGGTCAATCCTTCGGGCAGCCAGGAAATTCCGGGGAAACTCCGGGTATAGTATTAGTAGCATAAGGGCAACCCTTCCGGGCCGCCCGGACATTTCCGGGCACCCGGGCGAGTAACGACGCCTATTAGTAACTTAGTAAGTGGCTTAGAAATTAGTATCTATCTCAAATACAAGTGTCACTAAGTGTCTCTTTAACAACAAACAGCACTTATTTGCAAGTACATATGTAGTTAATTCTAGACTAAATTCGTATTTAGTATACTATGCAATTACTTAAAATAACCGCTAGTCTCTATGTTAATTTGGAATATTCCTTAATTTTTTTACCTATATTGTAAATAACAACAATAAATAGACATAATATAAATTTGTGAGTGTCAAATTCGTATTCAGCATACTTGATTACCTAGTATTTTAACATTTGGAAGTGAACAAATCGCGGGATTAGATCTGGATATAATCAATTTATAACAACCCATAATATTTAGTTAAAAATTTTCTATAAGTAATATGACTCCATTTCGCCTGGTACTCAATTTCGCCTGCGACATGTATGCCTTAATCTTGTAAATCTACAAGCACAAGAATATTAATTAGAACAGTATTCTACCAAAAGATTTAAATACCGAATAATCGGTGTTGATACCTATCTTAATGTCTTAATTTTAAACATACTTTTTGCTTTTTCTATCAGCGAATATTGGTTTTAAAAGAATGAAATCAAATACGAAATATTAGAACTCATTAAAAACAAGTAGTACCTGTATGGCTATTTTAAAATCTAAAGATAAAGAAGCCATAACAAAAAGTGAAATGTAATTGTCTGAATGAACTGAGAAACCTGTGAAGTTCTAACAGTCATTAGATGATTAGTAGAGCGTGTCATTCTAGCATAGATAGTGAATATCCATGGTTTGTGTCATTCTAGCATGCGAGTCATTCTGGCATACAACAGTCCTGTTGTATGAGATTCTTACTACCATGAGACTCTTACTACTTTGTATACAAGGACCATGGATGTTATATTGCTATGAGATTCTTACTACCATGAGATTTCTACTACCACTGTTATTCTTTCTCACCTGTTTTCTCAATATCTATTCTCAATATAATTACGTGTTAACCACATGAATAACCAATTTGGAAAGGAATAACAAGAGTTTGATTGTGATATTGTAATGGAATAAATTACATTTCAATATCTCAATTTGCTAAGGGAATCGTACGCAGCAAAAAATTTCAATTTCTGAAGAAAAAATAATTATACAAATTTTTTAAACTTTTGTCAAACAGTAGAGACTGACAATATATATAGTTTGCACTTGGTTTTGAGACTTTTCCACCAAGATTTTCAGAGATATGACCCTTTTTGTAGAGTTGTCCATTGTTTTCACCTTTTTAAATGAGAACTATCACATTATTCCCTAATAATGGAATCATAGATATTGTCAATTACACTTTCCATGTATTCACTGACAAAAATAATCAACAATTGATCAAAAATTTTTTTTAAAAAGTTATAATTTTAAAGTTTATCGCCCATAATCTCATTCGAAGGTATGTTTTTTGTATCTCAATAACCCGAGCAGTAATAATCACTATGTACGTCTCAAAATGTTCGCAATACCCGACTTCCTATCCGTCCATAATACATTTTTACTCTAACACCCACCGTTTTCAAAATGATCCATATATGGGCATGTAATGTGCCCATTTTTGATGACGAGTCAAATTTCCTCTCTCCTAGAGTATAAACTCTGGAGCTTAGCTCTAACCAACTAATCACATCAATATCCAATTATAAACTCATTGGAAGATCAAATGAGACCATTATCCAAATGGTTCCAATGCTATAATTTCACATGCCCATATATGGTGGTGTGATTTCGGAGATGTCACATAAATCTTCAAATTAAAAAATATGCTAGAGCTTAGCTCTCACATCCTAGCAATATCAGTAATACATTTCAAGGTAAATGGTCTAATTTAGAATGTTTCAATATTATTTTGCGCATCACTTCTTAATTTTTGTCACCCAATATTTGATATTTTGGGAGAAAAGTATTCTCACAAAGTGACGTAGACGGGGTTGATTCTAGAGAAGACACTAGAGTAGTTGAAGGTTCTAAAAATGAAACACAACCTCACTAATGATAGTTCCATAGAAAATCGAGCCGATTTCTATTATTCGGGAAAACGAACTCAGGGAGTATGCTTATATTCTCTAATTGATAGAAATCGATCATAAAATTGACAAAATGTAGAAACAATCCCGAAAAAATGAAAACCAAAATCGTAATTCGAAATTCGTCACTCCAAATAATTTCAACTAACTCGGAAGAACTTAGATAGGCCTAATGAAGTATGTAGTATAACATTGAGTATGAATCCATACTACTTAGAACTATGTTACCGCCTATGGAGAGCCAAATGCTTATTCTAAAAATATCTACATAGTTTAATAAAATTCAAAGGATTCAAAGAAAACATTTATGAACAAACTCTATTTATTTGTGATTTTAGTACTATTAAGTCCTTTAAAGTGGATAGTTTCTTTGTAGTCGATAACATGTCATGTATTCATTCATAAGATTCTTACTATTAATGTTAAATACAAGATATTAATACTGAGAACTTTACATTGCGATGTTATAGTAGTTGCTATTTGGAGAATAATATTGAGAAAGGTGGGATGTTAAACAAGTGATTTATTTGACATGAATTTAATTAATTAAATATTACAATATTGAGAATTACTACTAATTATGATTTCCAAACTTAACAGAAAGAATTGGCTCATATTGGTTAGCCAAATTCTGTATATACAAACCATTTGATGTTGGTATCTTTATTAGCTGATCATAACTTGATCCATTTCCTGAAAAGCTTACCCAACGTGTTCGAAGAGGACCCAAATATATCCAAATATCGATGTTAAACAGCAGTGCAGTGCGAAAACCTCCAGGTCCGTAGCCCATTTCCCATTCTTATTCATTCCCATTTTGTTAACCCAGTCCTGCACATTTCTATAATTACCCTGAGTGTACACATACTTTGTACGCAAATATTTATTACAGCTCATGCTTAATTTTCCAAGCAAATTTTCAACTATTAGGGTTCGTATATCTAAATGATATCCTTTACTTCCGGTTATAAGGTATGAAAAAGTAGAAAAGTAGCAATTTCCATCTCCTACTATATACTCCATCAATTGTGGATCATAAATAAACAAACCTTCCTTGTTCGGTAAGATATCAGAAAAGGAGTATGCCACCTGCTGACAAAATTGCAAATTCCATTTTTTACAAGTTTCAATTTGCCACTCAATGTGAGGTGGACGAAAGTTTGGTAAACTATAACGTACAATACCCGTTTCTACCAGTTGTTCATCAGTTATGATGGAAGCTACTTTAACTTCTGGTGGTCTACAATCCTTATGTAAGGCAGATCATTTTTCATATTTTCGAGGGACAAATTTGTCTTTAATTTATGAGCTTTATCATCAACTTTGATTTTTTTCGTAATAGGAAATTCATAAATTTTAGGTTTTAAATAGCCACATGTTTGTTTACTTTTCCTTGACCACTCTTCCATACTTTGCTCTTCCGAATTATTTCTCAATCGTTTATGACTTTAAAAAACTTTATTAGCTCTCGGATGAAAGGCGAACCGAAATGCACGAATCCTACTTACTATACCAGAATACAATTTTTTAATAATATCTCCAGTTCTTAAATTAGTTTCAGAGAACAAAATATTTAACTTTTCAATACGCATCCAATTCTCTACGACAGCATTACAACAATGAGCATAATTTGAACCTACTGAAATACTTTTCAATGATACCACTCCATAAAGGTAAAATTGGCAAGTAATAAGTTAACAAGTATTCTATAAGATCTGGATTATAGCAAAGATTGGGATTTAGTATACTTTTTGAAGCATTATTATTAATATCATTTTCGCAAAGTTTGGCAATGCTAACAAAATGTCTCCCAAATGGAGATTTTTCCTTAAATGTTTGACTGTCCTTAGTACCAATCGAATTATTGAAATCTTCTTCTAGATTGTGGCTAACCTCGGTTAAGTTATGGTATTCATGACGTATATATGATTCTAATGTATTCATATGAGTTTTCACATTTGAACTTAATGATCCACTATTCATTTTTTTTGTTGAACTCCTGAATAATTTTAGTCGCATAAATTTCTAAATTTCGCATTTTGAATTTATCTTACTTGCAAAACTATTTAATATTTAGAACCTATTTATTTTTAATCCAACAAGAGCACAATAATATATCAACACGCTAGAATATTTGAAAAAAATTACTAGAGGATTTCGACAAAAAGCGATGACACATACTTTCTCTTTAAGTTAAAACAAAGTGTGCTAAGACAAGCAATACACAAAGTGAACACTGTGTTCCTCCGCCTGGACGGTAGTCTCTGTTGATGTGTGGCTCTTTATTAAATAGATAAAACAAATTTAAGTTAAAGCAAAGCGGGCTAAGGCAATCAATTTACTATGAGGACAGTCTGCTCCTCCGCCTGGACGGTAGTGCCTGTTGATGTGTGGCTCAATATTTAATAAATAAAATAAATTTTAGTTAAACCAAAGTGTGCTAAGACAAGCAATACACTAAGAGAACACTATGCTCCTCCCCCTGGACGCTAGTTCCTGTCGATGTGTGGCTCAAAATTAAATAAATAAAACAAATTTTAGTTAAAACAAAGTGGCTAAGGCAATCAATTTACTATGAGGACAGTCTGCTCCTCCGCCTGGACAGTACTGCCTGTTGATGTGTGACTCTATATTAAATAAATAATCAAATATAAGTTAAACCAAAGTGTGCTAAGACAAGCAATACACAAAGTGAACACTGTGTTCATCCGCCTGGACGGTAGTTTCTGTTGATGTGTGGCTCTATATTAAATAGATAAAATAAATTTAAGTTAAACCAAAGCGGGCTAAGACAAGCAATACACTAAGTGAACACTATGCTCCCCCGCCTGGACGCTAGTTCCTATTGATGTGTGGCTCAATATTAATTAAATAAAACAAATTTTAGTTGAACCAAAGTGTGCTAAGACAAGCAATACAATAATTCAATTGTCGGAAATTAGGCGTAACTACCCCATTGGGGGTAATTTCAGGTTTTCTGGGGGTAAAGAGACCTTCCGCAAAGCGATATAAGATGCCAACTGTCAAAATAAAGCCACAGTGCTGATATTATTAAGGGTAGCAAGTGCTACTTTAGACATTATATACATGCTTATGAACAGAATTAAATTCAATAATTTTACTTCCGTTGTCTCGTCTATAAATGAAACAGCTTGTTTTTGTGTTTATCAATTTAGTTTCTGGATTCGGGGTAACAGTGATGTGCTGAATACTGGAATGCGGTAATAGTGAAACATAATTGCCGATCCCTGCACTAAGTGAACATTCTGCTCTTCCGCCTGGACGGTACTGCCTGTTGATGTGTGGCTCAATATTAAATATATGAAACAAATTTAAGTAAAACCAAAGTGTGCTAAGACAAGCAATACACTAAGTGAACACTCTGCTCCTCCGCCTGGACGGTACTGCCAGTTGATGTGTGGCTCAATATTAAATAAATATAGTAAATTTTAGTTAAACCAAAGTGGGCTAAGGCAATCAATTTGCTATGAGGACAGTCTGCTCCTCCGCCTGGAAGCTAGTTCCTATTGATGTGTGGCTCAATATTAAATAAATAAAACAAATTTAAGTTAAACCAAAGTGAGCTAAGACAAGCAATACACTAAGTGAACACTCTGCTCATCCGCCTGGACTGTAGTTCCTGTTGATGTGTGGCTCAATATTAAATATATGAAACAAATTTAAGTTAAACAAAAGTGAGCTAAGACAAGCAATACACTAAGTGAACACTCTGCTCCTCCGCCTGGAGGGTAGTGCATTATGATGTGTGGCTCAATATTTCATAAATATAGTAACTTTAGTTAAACCAAAGTGGGCTAAGGCAATCAATTTACTACGAGGACAGTCTGCTCCTCCGCCTAGACGGTACTGTCTGTTGATGTGTGGCTCAATATTTAATAAATAAAACAAATATAAGTTAAACCAAAGTGTGCTAAGACAAGCAATACACTAAGTGAACACTCTGCTCCTCCGCCTGGACTGTAGTTCCTGTTGATGTGTGGCTCAATATTAAATATATGAAACAAATTTAAGTTAAACCAAAGTGTGCTATTACAAGCAATAAACCAGGTGAACACTCTGCTCCTCCGCCTGGCCGGTAGTGCCTGTTGATGTGTGGGCTCAATATATAATAAATAAAAATTTTTTAGTTAAAACAAAGTGAGCGAAGACAAGCAATACACAAAGTGAACACTGTGTTCCTCCGCCTGGACGGTAGTTTCTGTTGATGTGTGGCTCTATATTAAATAGATATAACAAATTTAAGTTAATGCAAACCGGGATAAGGCAATCAATTTACTATGAGGACAGTCTGCTCCTCCGCCTGGACGGTACTGCCTGTTGATGTGTGGCTCAATATTTAATAAATAAAACAAATTTAAGTTAAACTAAAGTGTGCTAAGACAAGCAATACACTAAGTGAACACTATGCTCCTCCGCCTGGACGCTAGTTCCTATTGATGTGTGGCTCAATATTAAATAAATAAAACAAATTTTAGTTGAAACAAAGTGGGCTAAGGCAATCAATTTACTATGAGGACAGTCTGCCCCTCCGCCTGGAAGGTACTGCCTGTTGATGTGTGACTCTATATTAAATAAATAATCAAATTTAAGTTAAACCAAAGTGTGCTAAGACAAGCAATACACAAAGTGAACACTGTGTTCCTCCGCCTGGACGGTAGTTTCTGTTGATGTGTGGCTCTATATTAAATAGATAAAACAAATATAACGGTGTCCACTGACAGGTATTTTTGATTAATGAAAGGATTATGGAATTGCGTTGATGTATCATAAATTGTAGTATTCCTTCAACTCCTAAATAGCATTACTTAGAAGTTATAAATAGACTTCTAGAACAAATTATTTTGGCTAAGTATAGATACTTTCAATATAGTGTGTAGAGCGACTATCCTGTATAACATAGTTTTTATGTATTCGTAAATTGCATATACGGTACTTGTTCTAGAATGTTCTAATTCACATTAGATCTACTATTAGTTCTAAGGTAAAAATAGCTTTAGCCCAAAATTTTGTTTTGAACTTTTGAGACTCAATAATTATTTTTAAGCCTCCGACGAGGGAAATAGTTGAAATTACCTCGTTATTAGCATTGTTGGCCAATTATCTTTATGTTTATTTCTAATTAATGAAATTCCGAGGTAATAGATCTAAGAGGTTAGTAACATAGATTGTATAAAATAATATCAAGCCTTAATCTCTGGTATTTATCTCAAAAAGTACGCTATTTAGTCCGGCATCTTGTCAATCCAAATATTCGTAGAAAAATGGTAAAGAGGGGTTGCATTCTTGTGGAAAATTGTTTTATACCCTGTAAAACTTTACCTTCAAAAATTAAATGGATCATTGATATTACTAGGAATTTAGAGCTAAGCTCTGGTATATTAAATAATTCAGTGGTTTATTGTCACATCACTGAAATGACACCACCATATATGGACATGTGAATTTATAGGATTGTCACCATTTGGATAATGATATCATTTGTACTTCCAATGGGTTTGTTGTGGGATATTGATGTGAATAGATGGTTAGAGCTAAGATCTAGAATCTATACTTTAGGAGATAATAAATTTGCTGCGTCATCAATAATGGGCACATTAAATGTCCATATATGGATGATTTTGAAAACGGTGCGTGTTAGGGTCACGAAATGTATTATTTATGGATAGGAAGTCGGGTATTGCGAGTATTTTGAGACGTTGAATTTGATTATAGCACCTCTAGTGTCTAAGAAATAAAATGGACAAGAAAACGTACCCTCGAATGAGATTATTGGTCATAAAGTTTCACATTTTCACTTTTTTAGATTTTTTTTTGATGAATTGTTTATTATTTTAGTCAGTGATTTCATTGATAGTGTAATGAAAACCTCAATATTACCAATGTTGAGGAATATAGTATTTAGAATCGTTAAAATTGGTGATAACCACTGTTTAGTCTAGGAAATAGCTCATAACAAAGAAAATACGATTTGTAGGGATTCAAAACCATGTGCAAATGTTAAATAAGGACGTTCTGCTGTACTTAACAAGACAAAAAAATCGTTTTGTTGTTATGTTTGCAAGTACATTTCCGATTTATTTCTATGCGTGGACACCCTTAGTTAAACAAAAGTGAGCTAAGAAAAGCAATACACTAAGTGAACACTCAACTCCTCCGCTTGGACGTGTACTGCCTGTTGATGTGTGGCTCAATATTTAATAAATATAGTAAACTTTAGTTAAACCAAAGTGGGCTAAGCAATCAATTTACTATGAGGACAGTCTGCTCCTCCGCCTAGACGGTACTGTCTGTTGATGTGTGGCTCAATATTTAATAAATAAAACAAATTTAAGTTAAACCAAAGTGTGCTAAGACAAGCAAAACACTAAGTGAACACTCTGCTCCTCCGCCTGGACGGTAGTGCCTGTTGATGTGTAGCTCAATATTAAATAAATAAACTAAATTTTAGTTAAACCAAAGTGTACTAAGACAAGCAACACACTAACTGAACACTCTGCTCATCCGCCTGGACTGTAGTTCCTGTTAATGTGTGGCTCAATATTAAATATATGAAAAAATTTAAGTTAAACAAAAGTGAGCTAAGACAAGCAATACACTAAGTGAACACTCAACTCCTCCGCCTGGACGTGTACTGCCTGTTGATGTGTGGCTCAATATTTAATAAATATAATAAACTTTAGTTAAACCAAAGTGGGGTAAGGCAATCAATTTACTATGAGGACAGTCTGCTCCTCCGCCTAGACGGTACAGTCTGTTGATGTGTGGCTCAATATTTAATAAATAAAACAAATTTAAGTTACACCAAAGTGTGCTAAGACAAGCAATACACTAAGTGAACACTCTGCTCATCCGCCTGGACTGTAGTTCCTGTTGATGTGTGGCTCAATATTAAATATATGAAACAAATTTAAGTTAAACAAAAGTGAGCTAAGACAAGCAATACACTAAGTGAACACTCTGCTCATCCGCCTGGACTGTAGTTCCTGTTGATGTGTGGCTCAATATTAAATATATGAAACAAATTTAAGTTAAACAAAAGTGAGCTAAGACAAGCAATACACTAAGTGAACACTCTGCTCCTCCGCCTGGAGGGTAGTGCATTATGATGTGTGGCTCAATATTTCATAAATATAGTAACTTTAGTTAAACCAAAGTGGGCTAAGGCAATCAATTTACTACGAGGACAGTCTGCTCCTCCGCCTAGACGGTACTGTCTGTTGATGTGTGGCTCAATATTTAATAAATAAAACAAATATAAGTTAAACCAAAGTGTGCTAAGACAAGCAATACACTAAGTGAACACTCTGCTCCTCCGCCTGGACTGTAGTTCCTGTTGATGTGTGGCTCAATATTAAATATATGAAACAAATTTAAGTTAAACCAAAGTGTGCTAAGATAAGCAATACCTTAAGTGAACACTCTGCTCCTCCGCCTGGACGGTACTGCCTGTTGATGTGTGGCTCAATATTTAATTAATAAAACAAATTTAAGTTAAACCAAAGTGTGCTAAGACAAGCAATACACTAAGTGAACACTCTGCTCCTCCGCCTGGACTGTAGTTCCTGTTGATGTGTGGCTCAATATTAAATATATGAAACAAATTTAAGTTAATAAAATCGTGTCAAATATAGCCATAGAAACGAAAGAAATCGTGTGTACAATACCGTTATTTATATACGTATAATTATTACTACAATATTTCTTCTTATTGTACAGTATCAATTTTTATCTTAAATCAGTGGCGTCGTGCTTGAATACATTCTGGGGAGGCACAGAGTGTCGTAGTTAGTGACCAGATCAATGTTTTTCGGGACAAGCCTCTAAAAAAGGGGGGGGGGGCACAGGAAATTTTGGGGGGGGCCCGGGCCCCCCCGGGCCCATAGAGCACGACGCCACTGTCTTAAATCGTTCGTTATGTTCATTTTGTATTTGTTTGTTTATTTTCAACTATGTACATAGATCGGCTAAGAAATGAGAACACTTTAAAAATTTAAAATAATAATATTTTATATCCAAAAACCAAAATATTTTTAGGTAATTTTTTCCCAAAATCTTTAAAATGTGAATATATTATCAAAATCTTTAAAATGTTCGTATAAAGTTGTTTTCAATAGCTATACATTAATTTACCAATTATACATGGCCTAGGACACAACACTTTGACATTATGCACAGGCGTAGTACGCGGTCCGGCAGGTTTTTTTTTCGTGTACTATATTATATAGGAGGGATCTGGCTTTGGCCGGACCACTTTAACTGTTGGCCCGGAGACTTTTCAGAGCCGTGCGACGCCCCTGTTATGCAATCATATATATACGTATACTCACTTTATCGGAATTAAAAGATTATCATAAGATCTTCAAGTTGACACAACAAAATTATTAATTAATTGGGAATTGATTATTGTCCACTTTCTTCGAGAATTAGAAATTTAGACAATTAATATCGCTATCTATCTACGTACTTGGAAAAAAGATTCTAGCGGAGGCTGTCATAGAGTTACATAAAATGTTACAACCTCCTTCCTATCAGTTATCTATAGATTCATTATTGCGGCCGTTTTCACCTATATTTTCTAAGAAAATGCTAAATTTGAAAAGGGAGCGCCCCCCCCACTTCTTTTTTTGGCAAAACACCACTGCTGATATTGGAAGTGAATTCTATTTTCTCTTGCCCCTTCGATATTTATATTCGAAATATGAATAAAACACTGTAGCAAATGGAGAAAATACTTGCTGTCTAGTACTTTCTCTAACTTCCATTCCAATTTTCCAGTAACTATAGTGAGTCATTAGTGACAATTATCAAAATGCAACCTATTATTAAATCCAGCAATAATTGGCAATGTTTATTCCACTCGCCCTGAGTCTATTGAACCACATGGGAACTGGGTTTTTTTTCTAGCAATATCTGCTATATTCGGAAAAATACACAACAGTAGATGCCGGTTATAAGAACATCGTCGGGAACTACATATCAAGGCTGGATTCGGTTTGCCGTTGCTAATATCGGTTAGCGGTTACAGATCTCATTATCCAGTTTTCCGGGCTGTTGAAAATCAGCAGTATTAGTTGGAAATTATTGAATAAATAATTAAAATTATCTGAATTGTGTTAGAAAATGATATCATAAATCAATTTCCCATCACGGCATCACCAAATAAAATATTTAATTTAATTTATTTAAATGTATCAATTAATGTAGTATTTTTGGGTATACTTTTTAATGCTGAGTCTTATTCACTGGTATAATCTGGATTTATAATCAGTTAACCATGTCGATATATCGAATCGCAACCGGAGCCTAAGAACGGTTAATGTTCTTATAACAGGCGTTCTTATATCCAGCATCTACTATTATAAAGAAATACAGATCATTGGAATACAAGGAGCTGGATTTATTTGCCTTACTTGGAAGTCAAGTTTGTAGACGCTCACCATTCACCAACAGAATATCTTCAGATTTCTCAAATGAATTCTGGTCAGATTTTGGCAACCGATGTACAATTAGTGGATGATTCGTGCTAATTATAATTTCAATATAATGAACACGTGGACAAAACACCAGCTAAGCAAATTTTGATCACCATTTTCAACCTGTTGCTGAACTCTTAAATGGTCGTTAGCCTTGATATTGTACGAATTACAGTTTTAGCAATGTATGTGTTGCAGTCCAAGTTCGTTTCAATGCCAACGCGTTTGGCGCATATTAATTCAGCCAAACGCGTTTGGCTTGTTTATATACGCCATTCGCGTTTCTAACATTATTTCTTTTTAGTTGTTGTTTTTAATTAATGCTAGTTAGATTATTCACAAACAGAGTTTGTATCTAATTAATATTCAAATATCTGTTCTACAATATTTACTGTTAATTTTAATCTCTGTACTAAAATAATACTATTGCGACTTATACTAAATATTTAAAACCATTCAAAACGTGTAATATAATTTCATCCAAATGACGATAAGGCTTGTCAAAAGTTCCCTAATTGTTAACTCAGGTCCGTTCTTTTTTTAAATTATTCCGGTTAGTTCAGGTCTTTAACAAAAATTGCCTCAGGTCACTCAAAACTCAGGTCAGTTCAGGTCATGACCTGAAATTTTGACAAGCCTGTAGTGGATAGAGGATTGTTATTGAGAGCTTTTTTTATGAACTCCACAATCAATGTTTTTGAGCAATGACCGAGATAAATACCTTGAAACAAATGGTATTAGGAATGAATATATGACCAAAGTCTTTGTGGTTGATGGATTGACCAAATATTGTACAGCGATTGATTCTTCATCTGTTAACAAAGAAGAAGTTTTTTGTGATGAGTTCAGTACTTTGTTATACAGTCGAAACTGGGTTTTTTTGCCCCCTAAATGCATGGAAAAGAGGCAAAAATACCCGATACGCAGAAAAACCCGTATTTAACAATATACAGTTCTATGAGGTTATGAAGAAACAAGGAGAAGCAAGGAGGCAAAATAACCCGATAAGGCAAAAAAACCCGATTTCGACTGTATATGTTTTCACCTTCATAATTGATTCTTAGCGATATACTTCTCAGACTAAGAATCTACCCCCTGACTTATGTCGATGTTGCTAGAACGTCATCTCAAGTAGATCAGTCTGTAATCTCCAAGTGAGAACGATTTTAGAGCCTTATTTTAATAAATCTTAACTCAAATCTGTTATTGCCCATTAGTATTTATAAGCATCAAAAAGTTTGTTTTGAGGGCCATGTTAACCTGAGTCTCTCCATACACTCTTCCAGGCATGGGGCCAAGCCCCAAAGGGCTTAAGCCCTTTGGACTTAAGCCCATTTTTTAGAGGGCTTAAATCCGGACTTAAGTCCTCCTTTAATACAAAGGCTTAAGTCCGGACTTGGACTTAAGCCCTTTATAGATGAGCTTCAAGCCTTTTCAAGGCACTTATTCAATAAAATAAGGTATGGATTTCTAAATAATTAGAGTAAAAGGACTTAAGTCCGGACTTAAGCCCTTTATTAAGGGCTTGAGCTTGGACTTAAGCCCTTTTTCAAAAAGGGCTTAGAAAAAGGCTTGGGCTTAAGCCCTTCTGATAAGGGATGGGCTTGGACTTAAGCCCTTTTGAAAGGGCTTGACCCCATGTCTGCACTCAGCCAATCAGAAAATTTCTCTAAACTCGATCTCTCCATAACCCGCGATTAGTGCGTTTCCCGGAGAAATCTTTCGTTTGCGTTTACCACGAGCCACCCAATATTAAAACATGCTTAGAAAGGAGGAACCTGTTATTTCTTCAGGAAAATAATGACGAATTTGTGTGGTAGTTGTTAGGTTGAATATTGCTAAAGTAAATGGGACAGACTTTATTATTTCCTGGGTGCAGTAATTGGTATGTTATGGTGGGGGACTTTCTCATGTGACATTCTATTGCTAAACCATTTCTATGAATGCGGTGAAGATTAACCGGCAAATAATTCCTGCGCCACTTGTAATAGTTACATTCATCAGAGATACATCTAAGGCCGGTATATGAAAAAAACTCGTTAGCAGGTTGTTTCGGATGTTTTTGATAATTTATACTATCGAATATTAGGTTATTTATATATATTTATCCGGGATAAAAAGGTTGGTTATTGCAGGGCTTTTGATGAGTCACCGAGTCTGACTCAATGACTCGTGGTAACTCGCGAGTCATCAAGTCAATCAGATTATATCTTTTTAGATTCATGGGTTTTTCAAATTCTGAATATAATCAGATTAGTAAAAGAATATTCAGGTAATACTCAATTTCCAATTGCTGAATCTTACCATACGTACACATCAATAATTCGCGATCCTGAACTTGATGGCTCGCGAATCCTTGCTCGAGTCACCGAGTCAATTGACTCGTTACAAAATTCGGTGTCTCGAGTCACCGAGTCTGACTCGATGACTCGTGGTGACTCACGAGTCATCGAGTCAAATCAAGTGACTCGTGAAAAGTCCTGGGTTATTGCGTTTCCGCGCGTCAAAAGATGAATATAGAACTACGGCTGAAACGAATATACCGAATATTCGTTCGAAATGATTGAACGAATATTCGTTTAGACGAATCTATATTATAAAAAATCGATTGTTGTTTGCGTGTTTGTCCGAATTGTATCAAAGTGATGGGGGAATAGAAACCGCACTTATGAGATAGAATCCAACTTACAAATGTTATATAGGTAATGATTTCGAATTTCGCATTTATAAATTTATAATATTAATATTTATTGTTGTTTACACAAATAGGCAAACAAATTAATGGAAATTCAAAATCAACCCAGAAGTTAGCATTCAACGAGTATTAAAAGTATATAACTATGACAAATATTACTATGTAATCAATTGTTTAGTGAGGAGTGAGGCTGCGTAGCGGCCGTTAACTTGAGGTGCGTAGCACCGATCTGTCGCAAAGCGACCGAGTCCGAAGGGCTCGTAATAGATTGAAACGAATATTTGTGGACAACTTGGACAACAAGATGACTTTTGATTATCTTTGAGAGATCGTAAATATAAATTCCTACCTAAACTAGCTGATTAATAGAAAATTTCTATTTGATACACTTTAGAACTATTATTTAATAATTGTAACATTAAAAAAATCTCTTCCTATGTATTTTGTGTCTTGAAATGGATTTAATGCTTAGTCATCCAAACGAACGAATATTCGTTCGTTTAGAAAATGCTTCGTTCGTTTCATTTCGAATATTCGTTTCAGCCCTATATAATAGAACCATGGTGATTATATGTACTAACATTCGTGGTGGTTGTCACAAACAACAGCTCAGATAGCAAAATGTTCACTTAGTTTATATATGCAGTTAAGTATACCATCTTGACCAATTTGGTGGTTAATTTTGTCAGAGGAATTGCTTTGAGGAGGTAGGGTGTTGTTTGTTTCAAAGAAACAACCATGAAGCAGAGTATGCTTTTATAGAGTTCAGAGTCACATCCAGTTAAGTCTCGGCCATCGTATTGAACTTGTTGTTGTAAGTACAGCTCGTCAAGTATTAAATCCTAGTCTTCACCTTATTACGAACTTTCTTCCAATTAAATCAAACCTTTACATTAATCAATAATTGGGATTTTAGTATATTTAACAGACCATAGCTAGGTGGAGGGAGAATTGTTTTCAAGCATAAGAAAGGAAATCTTAAGATTGATTTATAATACGGATATCTGCCTCTTGGACTGTAATATTGTAATTGTATAAGCTCTTTTATTACATTTAATTCATAGAGTGATTCACAATTCTTACAATATGATTGGGAGATTCGTTAGCTTGTCAAGTGAGGTCAACTTCAACATTCTGCATTCCTAATGTAACCGGGAAGGGAAGAGTACAACTTTCATGGCTAAATTTGATATGAAGACTACTATGAATGTGTATACAGAACATATTAATACCCCGTGTGATATTCCTGAGAGTTATTTATGTATTTGATCCAGTGGCGGAGCCAAGGGGGGCAGGAGGGCATGTGCCCCCTAAATTGTAACCTGCCCCCCACCCCCACTGACAACATCCGTGCCCACTCAGACCTGAAAGTTCATTTTCGCATATGGCACCAATTATATACCTTTAGTAGTATTATAGATAGATACTGTATAACTCACTCACTTTTTTAATTTTAAGGATTTTTGACTATTTGAAATATTTAAGATTTAGTATGTTGAAAATTTAGTTAAGAATTTGAGGAGACAGCCCCCTGAAATAGTCTTTGCCCCCCCCCCCCCCCCTCAGATGTGTGTCTGGATCCGCCTTTGGTTTGATCACATCCTCTCAAGATTTTAAAGATCACAATTATTTACTTGGATCCATATATTGAAGTAATATATGAAGTTGGAGACTATCACTCTAGATAACTATCTCCTACAATCTTTACCTAATATTGTCTGTTAATGTGATCATTCAAACTTCGTAAGCGAGGTAGTTGTACTTTTTTTCAACATGAACATTGATGAAAAAATAAGCTGCATCTGTTCTAAATGTTTATCCAACCTCTGTGAAGAAAACACTTTCGATGTGGGTGTAACAGATCCAGTCTACGGCTTAATATTTCAATTGATTGAGGAGCCCTTAAGTGGCCTTCAGCCCCAGTGCTTGAGGCACTAATCAATTTGTGGAGGATATAATCCAAGATACAAATGGATTAGATGATTTTCAGGTTATTTATAAGGAACCCATCTCAGAAGACCTTAGTTAATTTAACACTAGCGCGCTTCGCGGCAGAACACAACCACACACCAACCGCTTCGAGCTTGGTGCGTGGTTTACCGTTCAATCATTAATTGAATAGCTTGAATGGGCCTAAAATAGTCCATTTAACAATGTGAAATTTTTATGATCAATATCATCTTCGCGGAATAATTAATGACCCTTAAGGCCTCGGGCGGTAAGTAAACCATGAGCCAATTTAACATACTTACAGTGTACTCCGCTTAATTGGGACAACTTCCCCAAGAACCGAATCCTTTCCATAGAAGCTAATACTAAAAAATTTCGGTTAATCGGAACAAACTCAACAAATTGGGTTCAAAATAGGTGCTCGCTCTATGCAAAATTTATATTGATCACCCCAAAGTCTAATAATCTTGATCAATTCTGACAAAGGTATAACAAAATTTCTAAATATGGTCTATTTTCCGTAAATTGCAATTTACCAGAGATTTTGACATTGTAGTTGACGGATAATTCCAAACGGTTCACACTATGGGAGTAGAATAAAGGGTTCGCATGCATTGGAAGAATTGTTGTAACAGGTTTAAAACTTAAATTGTTGTAAATCGCTGGTAGATCACTACATTATATAATTTCTTCCGTTAATTGGGAGCTCCGCTTAATAGGGACAAGAGGTCCGGAACAAACGTGTCCCAGTTAAGCGGAGTATACTGTACTTGCAAACAGTACGAAAGTGCTTATTCTAAGTTGAAAATACCTACAGCAGAACAGATATAATAATCCAATTATACTCCTGTTATAGTGTCAATGCATACAACGGTTAACCTGCTAACCGAATCCAGCCTTGACAAAGTTTTTGTACATCTTCAGATATATTGTCTCCCCATAGCCAGATGGAACACAAAGTTTTATATCTTTTAGAGTCTGATAAGGATTCTCTATCAAGAGGTCAGATGAGACTGGTTGAAGTTGAATCACATCGTTTAGCTGAGATCTTGTGAAAAAGTATCCAGTGTAACAACTTTTTGTTTTTACCGTAGTTCGAATTATTTTTAGTTTTGTAGCACTTGTGCATTGCACTTAATTATTTGGGAAAATACATAACTATTGACTAAAACAAAAGTATAATCTATAAGCCAAATAGTGAATACCGTGATTAAGAATTTTTTTAAAAAAACAAGCCACCTTGTTGCTTGTCAATGTCATTATATTGTTTAAAAATTATTAGTTGATTTCTAATTTGCCTCGAATATCCCACGAACCGTTTAGCATTTCATAAATTATAGTTGGAAAGTTCTGCCTCAAGGCCGGCTATTTTGGAATCTAAGAATGTTTCAGCACCATATGAGTTTAGAATCGTACAGTACGCTAATTATTCATAGGCTTTGAGAATTGCTAATTTTCCCTAATTTTAGGGATTGCTTCAATTAAAAGAAAGTTACATGGGCCCCCTTAAATTTAAGCCCGGGTCCAGGGCTGCAGCCCAATCCGACGATGGTCATCAAACCGAATAATGAGTAAGCATGTTTATAATCTGATATGAACCAATATGTCCGCGTCGTTGATGTCCATGTTCCATTAATTTTTTAGATTTTGATCTCTTAGAGCGCGCGAATTATGTGTGATAAAGTGAATTTTCACACTTCTGAAAATGTGACAATGACGTGATAAATTCGCGAGGAGTGAGAAATTTTGAGTGAAACCTCAACTTGTTGACGGGGGCCAAAGGTTACCCCTATATGCCAAATTTCAGAATATGAAAACGTCCAGTTTCTCACTCAACTCGGAACATACAAACAAATATATATACTACAGCCTTGCGTTCATTAGTCGGGTAATAATATTATTTATGAAGCTAACAATTAAGTCGTCTTGGTACTTAAGAAATGTATCGAAAGAGAAAAATGTCATGACATATGAGTAAATTCTAAAATAAAATGCTAAGTGGCATCATTGATATATAACTTATTGACACAAAATTGATATATGTACAAAAAATTACAACATTAAAAATATAACAAATATATTAAAGCATATGTTCTTTCCCGAAGTCTTTTTTTTTATCTTTATCGGTTAACTTAGGCAATGAGAATTTATTTGGACTTACTATATTTTGATTATGTTCAGTATTTACACAAAAATTCAGATCGTCAGTTAAATTTGTTGAATTCGGTTGACGTAAAGTTGAAATATAAAGGTTATTTTCATTCGAATAAATGGGAATTGCTTCATTTTGAATAGGTGTAGACGTCAAATAGTTAGTTGACGTTAAATCCTTACACTCTGACTGATTCGGAAGTTCATCTGCATCAGCAGGTAGTGGGCGAAGAATAAAGAAATCCTTAGAGCCTACATGTTGAACATGACTAAAATCAGTAGGAGGGCTTATCTCAATGTGTTTCTTATCAGATCTGCTCCTCCAGACGTCTAGCATTGCTTTGGACATTCTAGTTCTTTGGGAGGTGTTTTTACGATTAAGATTAGATCCCTCTGGAAATATCAATTGAAGTTTTGCAAACGGATTTGTAGAACAATTCTGCAAATATACCAATTTAGGAGGATCAGATTGATAGGAAACTAAAATTGTACCATCTTTCGAAATTGATTGGGTTCTTTTCAACGGGAGTGTCTGAAGCCATTCCCCTGAATTAGGATCATAAACGTCAATTGAAGTCTCACAATAAGCTAAAATAAATGGTGGATGATATACAATTGTAGATGGAGCTGCTAACCATTTAATTTCGTACTGACGAGATCGTTTTCCATTAGTATCCACAAATACTGCAAGAAGATCAAAGCATAGTAAATATTCTTTACCAAAGTTTAACTCCACCGAACATAATGGTTCAAAAGGATTATCACTTAAAAATGAAAGAGTTGAATCCTCGTTGTCAATTAGGTATAATGGGGGAGTGTCACCCTGAATAGGAAAAATTACAAATCCAGAAGTAAAACCAGCACATACTCTAGAACCGAATAGATTTAAAGATAAAGTTTGACTTTGAAAGCTTAATTCTTTAATTTTCGTATATTTTGATGCAATTGATTTAGTTATCTCAAATAATAAAATGCGTTTTCGAATAGCTACAATTATACACGTTGATTTATGAACAACACCAGTAACAAATAAATTAGTCCCCTTTGATTCAGCGATTTTAAGCGATGCAGAATTTCCACAATCCAATGAACAAACAGGTAACATTCTTAACATTTTATGTCTTCCGGCAGAGTAAATAAGCAGTCCCTCGGATTCCACATGATCTAACTGATAAACCTTTTTATCCGATATTTTATTGCTATAATTTTTCGGTATATCCAGTAAATATAATCCATCTTCGCATCCTACAACAATTCTCTCGTGGTCAATGATACATGCAGTATTGATATATCTTAATATATCTAGTTGAACTGTATCATAAAGTTCACGGGGCCTATAAAAAGGCAATTTTGTAAGTTTATTCTGCTTCACAAATGATTTTAATTCAGTCAATATTGTTAAAATCGTATCTCTAATACTTTCATTTTGCATAAGTACTAATATTGAGGGATTAATATCTTTACAACCACGAATACATGAAGAAAGTTTGAATATTTGGGGGACTAATTTAGGGTGTGCATGAATTACTTCAGAATCAACAACTTTGCTAATAAAGAAATCTTCATCACAAATATCAATTAACTGAACAACTTTGAAAGATTGAAATTTATCAATGGACTCTTCATAAAAGATTATTTTATAGTCGCAAATAATCATTAATTGTTTTAGCCAACCTTTCTTTACTCCATTTGGCTTTGGTACTTTAACCCAACCTTGATAAATTGTACCGATTCCAGTAGCAGCATTAAAAATTAACTTCCTTCCTTTTTGTGTTGTAGGACATGGAGTTATGTCCTTCAAATCCGCGCAATGGAGATGACATTGATAATTACATATCTCACAACGGACACCTTGACGAATCATTCCTAACATAAAAGAGCAACATAAATCACATATTATTGGCTCTTGGAAAGAAACCATTATGAAATGGTGATGTTGGTCAGTTTTAATATTTCTAAAAGATTTAATCTCTTGCTTAGGAATTCTTGTAGGAGAATTTGGTGGTGTACCAGAAATAGTACTTGATGATGAAAGGCTCTCAAATTTATCACAAATGAAATCAGAATTTTCATTTAACATGATTTTATTATATTTTGAAATATGTTCACCCGAATCAGCAGCTAAATAAGCAACTAGCGAGTCTTTACTGTGTAAATTCAAATCAGAAGGAGGTGAGAGGCAAAATAACTTGTCTCTTAACGCTCTCAATTCTTGATCTTTATCATCTAATTCACTTTGCTGCTTGTGTATTAGTGTATATAAGTCCTGAGCTTGTTTAGTAAGAGAATATAACTGTGTTTCATTTAATGCCTGCTGTTCTTTAGCACGAGTTAACTCGTCGGAAATCTGTTGTTTCGCATTTATTTCTGAGTCAAGGGCTAATTCAAGTTCATGTATTTTCTGACTATCATTTTTTAATGACCTTCTCTCGTGCCAGTTCTCGATTTTATTGCATTGTTTAATTTTTTCTATATCACAAATAATTTCGTTCGCTAAATCTTCGAGACATGTTCGAGCATCCTTTTCTACCAACATATCGTTACACAAAGTTGTCAACTGTTCACTGTACAAAGATATTTCATGAATACTGAACTGTTCCCCAGTTCCCGTATCAACCATTTTGTTTGTAGAACACGTATTAGTAACATAATTTTTCATGACTTTAGAAGTATTTTTGACATCATCTGGATTACAGTCAAATTTATCTACCTTTAAGTGCAATTCGCTTTTAGCAAAATTTTCCTGCATTTCATCATTATCATTTCTCACTGAAGAATATAATGATTTAATATTTTCATATTTGCAATATAGTGTTTTGAATTCTTGCAATAGTTTATAAGAGTCTCCATTTAGGGCGTAAGAATTACATAGTTTAATCAAATCATCTGATTTTTCCATACTTGAATGTTCCAAAAGTTCACATGTTTGATAATCATTAGACATGTTTGAATGAGAATTGATTTGCAGTATTTCATGGAATTCTTTAGATACTATATTCGGGTTCACGCTATTATTAACCATTGTTGCATCTTCAATATTACCACTTTTCACATGATTTTTTGATTCATCAAACAACTCAGTATTAATATTATCAAATGAATTTGGGAACTGAGTTGTTTTAAGATTTAAATCATTACCAGAAATAAATAAAGGTTCAAGAGGATTTTCAAAATTAGATGTAAACATTTGGCTATTTTTAAAAACAATTTTATTAATGCCCATATAACTAAATCCAACAAAAGGAAGTTGACCTGGAATATGTTTGAAATTTGAAGGTGGTAGTGATTGTTTTGAATGTAAAGGTTCAAGAATTTCATCAAAATTTGATGTGTCACAATCATCAACAAATTCAGGTATATAAGGTGGATCAAATGAATTTAAATGTAACCAATCAATATCATCAAAAAATGGATGTTCTTTAATTTGAGTCGGACTATCTTTTCCAAGTCGAATATCTGCAGAACATATTAGTTTTGAAATCAAATCTCTCGCTGAATAAGAAACTTTATAATCAATATTTTGTGGGAAACTGAATGTATGTTCAACAATTTTGCTATACGTATCAACCAAACTTTCTGCATAAAATGGAACTTCACCAAACAACATTTCAAACAAACAAATACCTAAACTCCACCAATCACATTCTTTACCATAAGTACCTTTTCCATCCTCCATAGCCCTGAGAATCTCAGGACTTATATAGTCCGGTGTCCCTACAGCTATGTTACTATGCGCTTTACCTGTATCATCAAGCTTCAAACAAGATCCAAAATCTGCTAATTTAATATGGCCATTTTTGTCAATTAGAATATTATCAGGCTTGATATCCCGATGTACATAGTTGAGCCTAAGAAATAAATTTGCAATCGAATTAATTAGAAGTAATTTACATAAAAACATAAATACAGAAATTAATCATGCTAGAATAAAAATCCCGATAAATAAATATATTTTAGCATATCTAATAATGATGGATATACGCAGCTTTGAGTATAATACTACTTCCTTTTACTATGTTATTGACCCATAAATTTGAAAAATATTTCCTAGCACTGTAGTTTACTAGTATAACATCCATGAATTATAATAATAAATTGTTTCACAATTAGAATTTTAGATAAACCGAATATATTTTATATAAAATCATAAATCATCGCATTTATATCAAATTACTTCATTGTATTATAGATTACATAACCTTTCTACAATGGTAAATTAAAATAATTATATAACAGTAATCATTTCAATCAGAACCGCATGAAACCCATACATTTCTAATTAATACATCACAATTGCGGACAATGAATATATATTTCGACACGTAAAATCTCTCATTGATAAATAATTGAAACCACTAAATGCATTTCAAAGATCTATAATAAGCTTTGGTGTGCACAAAATCAAAAATGGCTAGTATAATAATATATCATTTCGCTTGATCAAATATTTCCTAATTAAACTTATAATAGGTATCTTCCTTCGGGGTAGAGCCAAGAATGAATGGACGTGTGACGTGCTAGGATACAAGGCAAGAATACACCTAATTACTGAGCAAAGTAGTGAAAGGTCTAGGGTAATATTCTCAAACGCTATAATATGGTAAAGAAGAATTAGTTAGATCTCTTTATACAGACCTATACTGTGTTCTTAAGAGATAACGTTATAATAACTAGTATTTAATTATTGTATATTTAATAGTGCGTAAAATCGATAAATTAAAATTAGTAAATAAATTTGGTTTATAGATAATTGAGTTAAAATGGTGTACTCAAAAAAGATGCAAGCAAATGTGCTTGACACGAACTGCATATAAGTACATGTCCAAAATTCGTAATAATAGTCATAATTTTCAAAATGGTCTTCACACAAGCTAAGTAAGCTACGACGAACCGTATTTATGTCGTCTTCTTCAAAAATAGTTGATGTCCGTCTTAATTTAGTGTAGCTTGATTTGTCCCGGTTTTATACATTGAATTGCGTTGTGGGAAAATTAACTGCTTTTTTCATTAACTCAATGATTATAGGGCAAAAGTGAATACGCCCTGTCAAATGTAGCGCATAAGGTTTATAGAATAATCTGTGTCATTTATATAATTCAGTTAAATAATCGCCTAACTTGGTTCGTTGTTAACCATGGATATTAATGGCAAAATTATCAACTAGTCCTTACTAGTATATTAACCTAACTTGATACTACAATGTTGTTTACACTTAAGTATTGCATCTGAGTTTCATTCAATAGTTTCAATAATTTATAACAGTCCACTACTTACCTGGGAACAGCTCTTGTTTGTCCTGAAAATAAACACAGGCCGGACAAAGGTATTCAAACAACATTTATCAGTATCCATAATTTCCAAGCTTATAGGAGCATATTAACATTCGTAGATATTACAACCTGTTTTTTATATAAAACGAAATATTAAGTAGAAAATAATGGAAAAAATCTAGTCGTGAGGTCAGAAACTATCTACTACATAATCACCTAATTAACTTAATTATCTGATCATTATAAGGTAATTATAATAGACAAATTTTGATTACAATTTTGTATACTACGTGGCTGAATTGCTTTTAAGGTGTTTAGTTTCAAATCCTACTATTATTCTACTGAAACACAGCCACATTCTCATTTGAGTCACTTGTGCCACATGTGGCTCGTGGCAGGGCACTTATTTGACTTCAAGGATATTATCTGAAAATAACTTAATATAAATAGAATTAGAAATTTAAAACTATTGAAAAATATTTAAGAGTGATTTAAAAAGTCGTTAATACACTACAGAATATTGGCCCTACAATATGATTCGTATTACCTAATACATCTGGCCGGTTCGTGTAACTGGAAAATGCAATACACAAAACGGGTGTAAATACGCAACGAAATTTTGAAAAGATTTCGAAGCTTATTTACACCACATTGCAAATGGCATATATTTTTCAGTATGCCATTCAATTAAAAATAACGTGTCATCCAGGACTTCATCTAGCCCTAAGAGATCCCCGCACCCAAAGTGATGTTCATTTTACAATCGCGCACCCAAATTTACCAAAAATAGGACATTTATCAAAAAAAGATCAAAATTAGTATTAAAATACTCTGGGTGCGCATAGCGCACCCAAAAATAATTCCAATTTCACGCACCCTTCCAGCAATTTTTCTTGAAATCACGCACCCAGATGAAGGCATGGTGTCATCAGAATTTGAAAAAGGTCTAATTTCCGTTAAATTCCGTATATGCACTTGGTTAAGGTTCAGGTATACTCTAGAGCAGTGGTTCCCAAAGGGGGGGGAATTCCCCCCTGGGGGGGAATTTGGCACTTTTTAGGGGGGATGGCTGCGGTGTAAATTTACATTTTTTCAGCAGATTTATGCATACTTTTGGGTCATTAGTTCATTATACACTATTCTTATCCTTGACATTAAAGTATCCTTAGTATACAAACATTAAATTAATTTGTACAATCTTGGGAAGGGGGAATGCAAAAAAATGGTGTTGAAAAAGGGGGAATGAGATAAAAAAGTGTGGGAACCACTGCTCTAGAGCACTTCTACCAAAAGTATTTACCTCTTTTACTTGAAATTTTTACTGCGGATTTGAATCATCCTTCTATTTGCAAAAATGCAATAATATTTCAATGACAAGTAACTGGGAAATTTTAGGTTTTCAAATTTTACTCATTTGTGTAAGAGATTTTTTAGTAATAATGAACCTTACAATAGTAAATACTGTTTAAATGCGTTTATCTATATCTTGTTTATCCTGCATCGTTTGGGATTGTTCAAATTTAATATATTTTTAATTTTCTTGATTATTACGTGATGTCAACTTTTTAATCGAAATTTTCCTATCCAAAATCCGCAAAGCTCTGCAAATATTTCTAATTTAATAAATCGCAAACGATACAGGATGGATCTAGACGAGATCTATCCGAAACCGTTGAGATTTCGATTCTACGTGCAAAACTGAAAAAGTTTCTTATCTACACAAATCTGAAAATGTTAGTTTTGCGATAGCGGGTTTTGAAAAAAAAATTTACATCAATTATTCCTAGATTGAGGTGACCAAAGTGTGTTAAACTGGAAAAATAATAGGAATTCTTCTTAGAAATCTCTTGAGAGTACTTATTGGTATCAATACAATCCAAAAATGCAATAAAAGAGAGATAGACAATGATTTGGATTTTATCTAAATTTATGAATTTTGTAGAGTATACCTGAACCTTAATTTTGCCAAATTATTAACAAGACCAGACATGTTTAATTATTGGCAAATTTTATGATAAAAATAAAATTGTGGTGTGTTTCATTGATAATTACCAGTTATTCATTAATTTATTGTTATTTTTCATCCTTGAAATTTGTTTAATTGTTACAATCGTGGAATAGTATATAATGTAACACAGTGGTCTTCAAACTGGGGTACGCGTGCCGCTAGGAGTACGCGAGGCTTCTCATGGGGATACGCCAGCTCTCTTTGAGACGAGTCGGTAAAATATGTACGTAATATCTCAGCATCCAGTAAAAAGATTTTATTCAACCATAATTGTTTCTGACTAAAAGTACATTAGGTAAGTATTGTTATTGCCTTCGTTATTTATACTCCTGATTCTTGAAGCTAAACGTGTTGTAAAATATTTATTTACTGACCAATCTTGTACTTTTTTCTGTACTTAACAGATTCGAGTCTGTTCTATTTATTCGCCGAGTTCACGTAGATAAGTGCTACCTCCTACAATTGTGTTTTTCTTTTAATTTGTTGTATTAGCATGGATGAATTTCAGATAGATATCGGTATTCTCATATTCTCAAGATGGTGCGGTTTTACAAGGTGAATCAAGTAGTGAAAGTTCATATTCGGAATCTCCTGGGGTAATGAGAGTAACTAAACGAACTAAAACAGAGGTAAAAACAAAAGAAGAAGATACGATGAATCATATATTAGATTTGGGTTTGTTTCTACCAACAGTGATCCTGATTACCATTTTGCGTTATTTGCAACCAAAATTTGTCAAAAAATCGTATGAAGCCATCTCTTTACGGAGACATTTTGTCACAAAACACAAGGAATTACAAAATTAACCAATATAATTTTCAAACGAAAGGCTAGTGAAATTACTAAGTCAAAAAGCATTATAAATCATTTTTCACAGTCTAATAAGATAGCACAAAAAACATCATATGAACTAGCATTTCTGACAGCTAGAGCTAAGAAGGACTATTAAATCACAGAAAATCTAATAATTCCAGGTGCTTTGATAATAGCTGAAAACATGCTAGGTGCTGCAGCTGTCAATGCTATCAAGTCAATACCATTTTCTGATACAACGATGGCTCTCAGAATTGAAGAAATGGCGTGTGATCTCTCACAACAAGTTATAGAGAAGATTAAACAAGATTAACGATTTGCACTACAACTTGATGAATCGACTGATATCTCAAACCAGGCTCAATTACTGATGTATGTGCGTTACTATGATGAAGATATTAATGATCAAATATTGGATGTAAAATTTACTTGGAAAAAGAACTGGAGAAAAAATATTGAAGTACTCGATGGTCACATAAGAGCTGAATGTGGTTTCAAATGGGAATAGTGCACCAGTATATCTTCAGATGGCGCTGCCTCAATGACAGGACACACAAATGGTCTTATTGTGCGCATTAAGTCAGTAAATCCAAATTTAAAATGGCAACATTGCATGATTCACAAACAAGCTTTGGCAACTAAGAAAATGAGCCCAGAATTACACATGGTATTGGATGATGCTGTTAAAATTGTCAATTATATCAAATCAAGAGCATTGAATTCACGTCTATTTAAAATAATGTGTGAAGAAATGGGGGCAAACCACACGCAATTATTGTTGCATACTGAAGTCATGTGGTTATCGAGAGGACGAGTCTAAGGAGTCTTGACAAGACTTTTTGAAATGAGACACGAAGTATGTACTTTTCTCTGAGATATGAAATCTGATTTGAAAGTTCATTTTTTGGACGAAGACTGGATTTGTCAATTAGCCTATCTTGCAGACGTATTCAGTAAATAAACGAGATATATCTTCAGTTAAGAGGATTTGATATTAATATTTTCCAGGCACATGACAAAGTGAAAGGCTTTTACAAGAAAGTATTGTTTTGGGTTACTCAAGTTGAAAAAGGGGATATCACCACTTTTGATTCGCTCAGCAATCTTATCATTGAAAATGAAGTAGTTCTCACAGGGAGAGTGATGGTAATAATTAGCAATCACTTAACAATACTTGCAAATACTTTTGACAGCTCCCATGATATCTGTTGACAGCTCCCATGAGATTTATTTTAGACAACATGCTTTGTGCCAGTTTTGGACATTTGCTAGCCTTGAATACAAAAATATTAGTAATGTTGCAATGACTCAGTTACTTCCTTTTCACTCAACATACTTATGCAAACAAGGTTTCTCAGCGCAATTAAAACAAAACTAAGAAATCGCCGCGCCTGGATCCAGAACCACCTCTGATACTAGCATTGACTAATATTAGGCCCAGAATTAGTCAAATTTTAGAGCTTAAACATCACCATTCATCCCATTAGGTTCAAGAATACCTTTAGACTTTAGAGTCGATATCTATTCAGAAGTAATTTAATAGGAATTATCATCATTCTTTATTATTCACTTGAATATTACTTAAGAATTTATAATACTACAGTCGAAATCGGGTTTTTTTGCCACGGGTTTTTTTGCTTCTCCGGGTTATTTTGCCTCCTTGCTACTCCTTGTTTCTTCATAACCTCATAGCACTGTATAATGTTAAATACGGTTTTTTTTTCGTATCGGGTTTTTTTGCCTCTTTTCCCATGCATTTAGGGGGGCAAAAAAACCCGATTTCGACTGTATATGTAAAATTAGATGTTGGGGAATTGGGGGTACGCTTAAAGTTAAAAAATAGCTAGGGGGTACGCTGAGAAAAAAGTTTGAAGACCACTGATGTAACAGATATATCAAGTTGATATAATTATTCAATTTGTTCGCTCTAATAAAATGGCTTTACATATTGAAATTCCCTTCGAAATAGCTGTCTATGAGTAAGAGATAACCACTTTCATTTACTAAAAGGTGCAGAGGTTTTTAGAAATGTTTTAAAGATTATCCCTCGAGTTATTCGCTCTTTCGAAGCCCAAGACACTGTGCGTAAACTGCAGAAGAAGAATTGTTCGCCTGGAATTAGGTGAAATCGGGAATTTCCATTTAATTTCAACCTTGTATTGAAAATCCCGTTCGTGACAGAAGTTAAGGTGTTATGTAACATCGAAAGATGTATGTGTCAAAAAGCCTAATCAACAGTCAACAATAAATCAGCTAGATGACCATCAAACCTACCTAGCATAGGAAGACCACTTGAACAAAGTCCTCCCAGACCTCTTTGTAGAAAGTGCGGTCAATTTATGGTTAATCATGATAGGAATCTGAGCGGATCATGGGTCACGGCTCCGTGCACTATGACCCATGATCCATTTGCAATTTTAATGCCTAAGCGGAATCCTAATCAAAATCCAGTCCATAATCCATCTCATCCTGAAATAAATTTCCATATCCTTTCCATAATCTAAAGATCATTTTCAAATTCATATAAAATCCATACAGATTTCCAAAATTTCCTATTCCAAACGATTACAAAAAGTCAAGGGGCCACGCGGAGTTTTCTAAGTTGAGTCCCTCTTCGGGTATCTTATAGGTGGCCCATTGAATCAGAATAGCCCGGAAATCCTTTCAATTTCAAATTTATATAGCACGAAAGGTTTTTACAGCATTTGCTGCTTTGAGAGCTGAAAAATTTAACAATATCTATGTTATTATGAACTCGATTGTTGCGCCTGCGTGTTTGTTTGTTTGTTTGTAAGTAAGGATTATATTAAAGAGATGGGGATTTTTATTTGAGATAGAGATCAGGGGCGGCGTGGGGCCCTTAAGTTGGGGGCGCCTATTAGGGGCGCCACCTAAAATTCGGTTAGGCCCATATTTTTGATATATTTCAGCGTTGCTATGGAAAAAAATTCTCCAAATACAGTCATGTGATATATCAATTTAACGCTGAGTACAAAATATGATGATTATAAGTTGATTAGATTTGATTCGAGAAATTAGTTCCGGCAATGTCGGTGATTTACTATGAAAAAGCCGACACTGCCACCCGTGTAAAGATTTTTCCAAAAAACGGATTTGGATATGTTATTCTAAAAAAAAATACGCTTCTAATGATACTAAATACGCTTTGTATGAATCTTTTCTAAGTTCAACCTTCCAACGACCAGACTATAAAGAACTTGCACTAACTACAGTCGATTATAAATGTCATGACCAAGAGACTAAGATTATAAGCCATTCGACTGTTTGAGATCTACAACGGCTAGTGCACCTAGTTTAGCTAAGAAGGTTTAAAGTAGGGCTGAAACGAATATACCGAATATTCGAATATTCGTTCGAAATGATTGAACGAATATTCGTTCGTTTGCAAACGAATATTCGTTACGAAACGAATATTCGTTTGGACGAATACTAGTTTGAAACGGATATTCGTTGACTAATTTTGGACAACAACAAGACTTTTGTATAGCTTAGAGATATCGTAAATATAAATTCCCACTTAAACTAGCTGATTATTAGTTAACTTGTGTATAATACACTTCGTAACTATTATTATACCATTGTAACATTATCAAAAACCTATTTTCCAATGTATTTTGTCTCTAGAAATTGATTTAATGCTTAGTCATCCAAACGAACGAATATTCGAATATTCGTTCGTTTAGAAAAATGTTCGTTCGTTACATTTCGAATATTCGTTTCAGCCCTAGTTTAAAGTGTTAGGCAAGGATTCTCGCAAATTTTAAACTGCACTGTAATACAGGTGTGATTACTGGAGAGTAGCACACGCCTTGTTGATACATGTGTGATGGAGGAGATTCTTTTTTCACCTGATGCTATTCAACTTTTGAATACGCTAAAGCAGCGATTCCCAACCTTTTTCAACCGTGGACCCCCTATAGTAAATAATAGACATTCTGTGGACCCCCCCCATTGTCCGTAATACATCCTGTGGACCCCCTACAGGGGTCCGTGGACCCCCAAGGGGTCCATGGATCCCAGGTTGGGAACCACTGCGCTAAAGCATTGAAAACAGATAAAGATAAATGTTTTAGGGAAAATAGTGAATTAGACGATGAGGAAAATATCAGAAGTCCAGGGATGGTTGGACATCCAATTCGCACAGTGGGCATTTTCAGGGGTGTAAGTGGAAATGGGAAAACTATTCTAGATAGATCAGATCAAGTAGTATCAACCAATAGTTATCGGTAGCTTCAAATGAATGGTTTATTAAAAATAATGTATGTAGTCTTTTAAATTAGTCCAGCGGCATATCCTTAAAATTTCAACGGATTTTGATATCTTTGATAAAGCATCAAAATTTGCACACATTTTGTGCGAACATTTTGGATAATGACGCAATTAATAGAGTGCCTATATTGGCCATGACAGTCGCCAAAGTTACCACGTCCGATATTATTAGCCGCTATTGTCACCAGGGGTTTATCTAGGTGCCGGGCATCAGTTGTGGTAAAAGTGCGCGATTTTCGATTCGATTTAGGTGCCGGGTTGGCATATGGCCAGATTTCTGGTCCAGAAATGCTTGGATAAACAAATGTTTGTGCACCGTAGCAATTTAGCTCCTTAAATAGTGCCGCATCATTGAATTATACTGATAATGTATTATGGCTAATACCTTTAGGGTGCCGGAAAATTTATACCTCCATAATAAAGCGCCAGCCACGAAAATCCTAGATAAACCCCTGATTGTCACCCATAAAAACTTGTTCAAATTAAGTAATATCGTCTTTTTATAGTTTAATTTGGGTTCGGAATAAATTTCCCGAAATTTGCAACGGTGGAATCTAAAAGGAATGTGTCAAAAATTCCATTCTCAAATTGTGTCCTTAACCAATCGAGTGACACCTCTTCAGACTCCATTCAGCTACCTAAGTATAATTATACACATACCGACACTCTAAAGCGTGATTTTGAATATCACAATTTGTATAGAATTAATTAGTGCATAATATAAACTCCCATCTCAAAAGTATTCATACTCCAAAACAATTTTCATTGAAAATAGTGCAATAGTATTTTCATTATTAAAGTGTATTGAATTCGAAATATATGGCATAATCAATTTTGATTTCAGAATTGTTTTCTACTCATGCGACATAGAAATTGTAGAAGCTTTCAATACAATTATATACTGATCATTTGGTGACGTTAGATGATAATTTCGAAACTAATCTAGAGAAATATTATACTTAACATATCGTTTTATGTAAACTTGAGTGTTAAAGCATCTAGAAATGTTTTTATGCTGCTATATTCTTCAATAAATGAAAACAAATTATTGTAATCAAATAATTTTGGCCAGATAGTGCATGTAATAATGGCTGGGATAATCCCGAAAATAGGAGAAATTAGAACGGATTGTCAACAGGAGCGGCGCCAAGGGGGTGCTAGGGGGTGCTACGGCACCTCCTGAAACTCTGTCAACACCCCCAGTGGGGGTGCTCCACAGTGGTCAAAATCTTGTATTCATAGGAAATAGGTATTAGGATGCATGCTAGAGCAATAATTTGTATTAATGACCTATAGTATATCACCCATGAGAAATTCATTAAGCCAAATAATTTTTTGATATGTCTTCTATTTTGTGAGAATTGATGACATAGCATTTTTCTATATTTTGTTATTCCATAAAAAACCGCTATAAATTGTAATAATATTCATCAATAAGTTATAATCAAGGTTGGGTTCAAGTACAATTTACTTAAGTACTTCTGTAATTAAGTACATTTTTTGAGTACTTTCACCATTTTTCCGTTGTACTAGTACTACTTGTACTTAATTACTTTCCTCATTTTTCTAAAGTACTTGCACCTGTACTTGGTACTTGTTACTCGTGACTTTTTATATCATTTAATATATTTCCAACACACATCATTGATGTTCCTCAAATCCCATCTCAAATAAAGTAGTGTTACTTAATACTTAGTATATTAGGAATTGTGTTCGTGTCAAGGACTACTGCTACTTTCAATTAAATAGATTTGGATGATACTATCTATATAAACTATGTATTTAGCAATTTCTACTATTAGTACGAGAGATTTATCATAAGAGCTTGGGAAGTACTTGTACTCAAGTATTTTCGTAATTTTTTCATTGTACTTGTACTTAAGTACTTTAAGTTTACCTGTACTTGTACTTGTATTGTACTTGAATATCTGAAAAGTAGTAGTACTTGTACTTAAGTACTTTCAAATGTACTTGAACCCAACCCTGGTTATAATGGGGATAATTATATTATGTTCTACACATTATCTAACTATTAAGCAACTAAATAATACAAATTTTGTTGAGGAAACTACATTATGAGCATGCTATCAAAGAGTTCTTGATTTTTCGAATTCCCCTGTGAGTACTTTTTAGCAATTTTCCTCCCAATTCGCTTCCTTTGGTAGATTGAGAAGTAATCTGACTGAGAAGTAAGACGGATGAAGATATCTTGTATATTTGCTTCGAAGGAGAATTTTCTAGCCAATTGTTGTTCGCGATATCGTCTGATGTGCTTATGGCACGCCTCTAAACCAGGGTTGCCAATCCAATCGATGTAAATTTTGGCAATCGATATCGATAACCAATCCATTTGATGATATGATCTGACAATCCAATCCAATCGATAATCGATAAAAATCATCGATTATTTATCGATTATTTATTGATTTTCAATAAATTATTTATTGATTTCCATCGATTATTTATCGATTTTCTATCGATTATTTATGGATTTTCTATCGATTATTTATCGATTATTTATCGATTTTCTGTCGATTATTTATCGAATTTCTATCGATTTTCTATCGATTATTTATCGATTTTCTATCAATGAATTGTCGATTATTTGTCGATTATTTGTCGATTATTTATCGATTTTCTATCAATTATTTATCGATTTTCTATCGATTATGCATTGATTATCCATCGATTGTGTATAAATTATTATAATTTATCGTCTTTACTCGCTAAATCGAAAAAATCGAAAAACAATCGATAATCGATAAAAATTCGTCGATAATTATCCAATCGATGAAGACTTTGGGCAATCCAATCGATAATCCAATCGATACAAAATTCAGCAATCGATAATCGATAAGTTCTCTCGATTGGATTGGATTGGCAACCCTGCTCTAAACCTTCTTCTGACAACGATTTCAGACCTCTCCCCCCATTATAATCTTCAATCAATTGAGCGCTATGAGCCAACACCTCATGTAACGTTGGGGTAATACTCGCCCAAGGAAAAGTATCTATTATGAGTTCGTAAGTGTCACTACACAGTGTTGCGAATTTTTCGTGGTCTATTCGCTCATCAGAGTTAAATATGCGCAAGACTACAGCTAAGTTAGTGTAGATAACTGTAAGAGATTGGTGGAACTCACAAGGAATCAATGTTAAGATCCAATAAAAGAAGTCTTTGTTGCTATCGTTAACACGTTGGAAACAAGTTCGAACCACATATCCTGTAGAGGTGCACCACCCTGATTAGTGGGAAAATCGATTCGAAAGTTTATTTTTTCCCATAGTAAACCACGAACAAATTCCATCGATTGGCGAATCTTTGGTGAAGATGGTACCCATTTCTTCTCGCCAGCTTGTATGTGGTACACTAACTGCATGAACCATCCGAATACTCTCAGATAACCATGTAGAGGGGAAGCAGATAGGATGTTTTCCTCTGATAGAGGCTTGTGTGTTAATCCAAATCTTTCACTACTTGGAAGAGAGAAATAATCGTCTTCATCGACCTCAGCGAATATCTCATTCGCAGAATCGATTGAGCGGTTAATGGGAATACCCTGCTTTATCAACTCAATGTCCTTCATTTGATTTCGTGTGCACGTGCACAAGTGACATGGTGCTCCTCCGGCTCCGTCAAGGATAGCTGCCATCTTTGTATCAAACAAACACCTAGTGATATTGACATTAACTTTTCCTGCCTTTAGCTGTATTCCTGTTGTTTGTAAAAGTTTAGTCTCAGAATTAATTGTAGTGTCCATTAAAAATTTCACATTTTCTTCGCTTTCAGCTAAAGCCATTAATGCTACAGGTCTCATAGCGAAAGGTGAATTAGGAGAGGGATTTGTCCAGATAATATTTTCAAAGGAATCTTTAATCCAGATTACTTTGAACGCAAATAGGAGAAAGTTTTTAGTCGTAATATCTGGGTGGTTTCTTAATTGGTTGTATATTGAGTGTGATCCAGATCCGTCTAACCCATCACTAAGTTTGGCTGTTAAAGGATAATTAACATCTTGCAGTGATCTCTCAGCCTCAATTATTTGAGAAATAGTTTGTGTGGCGATTGACTGATAAGAATGGTAAATGCCAACTGGCGTACCAAAACCTTTGTCAAAATACCGCAGTTCATTGACCAAACAAGTATCTTGACGAAATTTTGCAACATTGTTATAAGAAGAAATTAATATTTGTTCGTCTTTTAAGAAACGCCTGAGTTCTCTGTACTTTTGTTTCCCAATAGAGAGGAAATCTAATAAGAATGAGGAATTTCTTTCAAACAATATTGTGTTGTGTTTTCTGTAAGTTCCCTTCAGAATATTTCCTTGCACACTTCGATAGTACCAGTATCCTTGTCTTCGTTGGCAATCAACTGAAAACACAAAGAAGCGATTGTCTTCGTTGTAACTCCCTCAATCTCCGCTATTGACTTGATGTGTGATAATAATGACTGGAGGCGGGTTCTAACATGTTTGATGTTTAAGTTAGTAAGAGAAGTTCGAATTTCTTTAGTAGCATCAACTTCGAAAACAAGTTGTTGCATAGGAATATCTAAGGAGGCCGATGACTTTCGTTTCTTTGATGCCAGACCCTCTGATACATCATAAAAGTGAAGTTCTTCCCAAGTGAGTAAATCGTAGTTTTTAACGAATGTTCTTCTGATCTCCTTGAGTTCTCGTAACTTGGAGCGAATGGTATTCAATTCAGTTTCAGGATATTGGTGTTCATTTATTATACGTTCAGATGCGGCACGGGTATTGTTGTTGCATGCTTCGAGAATGTTGAGAGCTTGAAGATTAATCA
The DNA here is from genome assembly GCA_028753945.1 of Hexactinellida sp. DTS-2022. Lineage (NCBI taxonomy): Eukaryota > Metazoa > Porifera > Hexactinellida > Hexactinellida sp. DTS-2022. The sequence goes on along the minus strand of JAPNXP010000010.1, from coordinate 3,445,857 downwards.
TTGTTCAATTCAAATTGCTATGTTTGTTCAAATTGCTATTATGGAAAATACAAATATTATATATATTTTAATTTTAAGTCAACCACATGGATCCCATTAATTTAAATTTTCCTAAAATTGAAAGGGTTTTTTGTAGGCAGATACCTTAGACTGGATGGGAATGTTTTAGTCACGTTCAGTCACTTAGCAACCAAGTGCATTTGATAGAGAATTTTTTCTAGTTTAATGAAAAGTGAATAAAATTTCTACCCAAACAGGCCAAAGAAGTCCGAAAAGTAAATATGGAAAATAAATATAAATAAAATTAATCTAGAGTGGAGTGATAAAAAGTATGCTCATCTGAAACCATAGGGAGTTGAGTTATAATTATTATTTTAGTATTGATCTACGATAAAAAATTAATTCGAATAAGCTTGTGAATAGTGCATATATGCTGCTTTTATATTGTTAGAAATACTATGAAACCTGATAGCATAATAGCAACACTTACAATCGCTTGGAATTCGTATATGATGACTGCTACTAAAATTAAAATATTTTCACTACCGATTGGAATGTGCTAAAAGTAATTACATTTCTTTGATCTTTAGGTATCTTAGAAATAGATAATATATCAATTTCACGCATACAGTTGCATGAAAAATAACGCTATTTATACTGGTTTGCCCACTGTGCATGCTCAGAGAATTCAAGGTGTGTTTAGAATTTATTGTATTCAGGTTACAGAACAGCCAAAATGGTTAAATCCGTGCACTGTACAGGGAATCCCTGTACGGTTGGCAGTTATGAACTAGCCCACTTCAATACGTTTATAGGAATTAGCATGAATGACTAGTCAAATTTAGAACTTTGTACTTTGATATCTACGTCAGAGGCGGTTCGAGAAACAAATCTGTAGGGTGGGCAGTGACTATTTCAGTGGGGCTGTATCTTCAAATTTCGAACTAAAATTCAACATACTAAAATCTTATTTAATTCAAATAATCAAATCTCAAATATGTAAATACAATAATGTATAGTGAGGGAGTTAGATCTGTCTGTAATTATACTAAAGGTATATAATTGGTCCCATATGTGAAACTGAACTTTCAGGTCTGGGTGGGCACGGATCTTGTGATGCGGATGTTACCAACTAAACACGATACAATAACTACATAACTAGCTAAATATATGTAGCTTCTGGATGTCTAATATCTCAGTTTAGAGATCTCCATAACAGGAGTATTACCCATTGAATAGCAAATCTAGCAACCTGATTTTGTGAAGCTATTTGTTCCTCTTATCCCGAAATTCTCATTTACCGTGTTTGTACTAACGAGCTTCTGCTATAATTCGTAAAGGAAAAGGCAAATAACCTACCGCATTTGTTGTTTTGATATCTCGCTGAACTAAGATCCTGCCGTTGGGCAATACAGGAAGGGGCAATGGGGGGAATATGACCCCCTCCCCTTGGATCCGCCACTGATCTACGTATGTTCGCCTTATTGCTAATATGTTTAGTTTCCGAATATTAGATTTGAGTAGCAACCTAAAGTAATAGCTACTTTCTATAAAAGACCACCGTTATAACATGACACAATAATCATTAAACATTCTGGCAGGTTGTAACTGGACAAAAATGATTGCACCCCCTGAAATGCAACAGCACCTCCAGTTGCACCCCTATTTTGATTCGCTAGCGCCGCTACTGATTGTCAATAAAATGTCGTGGTCGAAAGCTTTTGTTCAATGACTGTGTACATAACTATATATATAATATGTCATTTTATCTGCAAAGTGCTTTTTAAAAGTGGCTTTTTTCTAAAAACGGGTCTTTAGAAGCTGAAAAACGTGAAGGAAATCCTTGCTTCAATAATCTGTGCCAAGATCAATAAAGTGTCCGAATATCTGACAAAATCAGGGACAAGAGAACACATTATTATTTATACTAGTGGGATTATATTTCATAAAAGTATATCGGTTTGGTTTATTATTAACAATCAACTTTAGCTTAAGAGTTTAAATTTCCTAAAGAGATTTTAGCATCTCTGTTATCTTAAACAAAGTTTCAAACCCTCTTGGTTGATAGCAGGCTTCGAATGTATTAGAATGAAGAAAGTGATCATCGCACGATTATCTGCGTTTACAAGCGTTGGAAAGAAGTGATGGATATCTAATTCTGATGCTGCATTTACAACAAATTATTGTAACTGCATAATGAACAGTCTCTTTAAACGAAGCATTTCTAAACGAAACAATATTCGATTATTCGTTAGTTTTGATGACTAAGCTTTTAATCAAACATGAGACTCAAAATACAGTGGATGAGTTTTTGTTAGTGTTACAATAATTAAATTATAATAACAAAGTGAGTTCATGGAAACAATTTCAGTACACCCTAGCCAGGCCTTCATCTAGCCCTAAGAGATCCGCGCACCCTAGGAAATGTCTATTTTACAATCGCGCACCCAAATAGACGAAAAATAGCATATTTACCAAAAAAAATACCAAATTTAGTATTAAAAATACTCCCAATTAATTCCAATTTCATGCACCCTTCCAGCATTTTGCTTAAAATCACGCACCCAGATGAAGGCCTGATCCTAGCTAATCAGAACAGGAGATCCAAAAATCGACGCGAAACGCGTTTCGCCTAGTCCATGAGCGTTTCCATACTATCATGCGTTTATTATAATATTTATTCCACCTATAGACCAAAGACCAAAGATAATTATAGAATTACATTTGAAGTATATATAATTGGTTCTTGACAATGTTTACAGAGTAGCTTCACAAAGTAACTGTACAAAGTACATGTATGTGTTTTGGATAGACAGAAGAATCTAGTAACTATAGTAACACAACAAGAAATGCGTACTATAAATCAATTGAATTCTATGTTTACCGTTCCTAAGTCGTGGTTAAATTCTAAAACTCTATACAAATAGAACTACTAAATTTAGGTATAACTGTATGTGGTAGTAACTATAATAATACAACAAGATAAGCGTACTATAAATTGTTTACTGTTATTAATGAATTACTATGTCAACTTATTTCGAATCGATTTTCCCTTTTTTTCTACATCTCAAAAAGATTTATTGTGGCAGGTAAGTGCTTTGTGACACTTTGAAGTGCAAGTTTTCTTCAATTTTATGCATTTGCATATATTTGTTACACATCCTGCAGTGCAGTTGCAGAATTGCTTGTGACTCCCAAGAGAGGAATGAAGGATTGCTGCACGGAGGGTTACAGTATTGTCGGGTACATCCTCGGGCTTCAAAAAGAAATAGAGACAGTTCGAACTGACCCGCGGTATACTGATTCTCTAACCTCCCTGCAGTGGTACCGATCTGATAAAACCCATCAACAGTACTATTCAGTACAACTCCAGTGATGTTCTGGGGGGTCAAATGGAGATCGCTTATCAACTTCTGGAATTTGCAAGAGCACATTTTCTCCAATGTTGAATAACTTGATCCTTTTATTCGATTGGTGGATCATTCTATTGATCTGTTTACCCTGACCTCGTTTGGCTGCTCTCCTCCCCTCTTCAATCGGGTTTGATCTTTTCTCTAGCAAACAACTCTTACACCAAACTGGGAAACCATATACTTCCAAGTGATCTACAGAATTTCCACAAATAATATGGATAGATTGACGACAGCCTAAACAACGGTGAGCGTCACTACAGGCCAGTTTACACACAACATACAATGGCTCAATCTGGGTGAATGTTGCTTGTGTTGCAGTTGGAAACACATCTGAGCCAACAGGAGGAGTAAGGGATGATTCCGAAGATAGAGGATTCTGGATATGGCTGATCGGAGGATAGGTATGGTCAAATGAAGTGCATTTCGATTGTATGGGAGCAATATTGAATTTTGAAGGGATTGAATATTCTTTAATAATATCATATGAACAACAAGGTTGATCGCTGATATGTGAGGTGAAATGACTATCTCCGATATCTCTCATATAGGAATCGATCGAATCAAGGGAGATGTTGAGATCTGGAGCTGGAATAGTGCAAATAGATTCTGCAGAATTCAAGTGCACTTCAGACTGTACGTACGTAAAGTCTGTTTGGGAATCAACTGACGGTGACACAGGATCGGGTACATCTTTGTTGAACTCGTTGGCTTGCTCAATCATACTATAAGAACATCAACTTTACGTATTATTCTATCTTAAATATGTAAACTAGGTGATAATGTGTGTACAGCCAAGTTACTGGTAAATTCGCTCCCCAACTCATTCTCTAGTTGGCTTCTACCTTAATTAAGTTATTAGTTATACGTAAACTTATATGTTCAGTTCTTCTTCTGTCATCACATCATTTACTATTTCATTTGGTATACCGAATCTTCCAGTCCCTTAACTGGATCTTGACCAAACAATACTCTACAAGGAGTTCTATTTTCCAGAGTAGAGTGAGGGCTTGTATTGATCGAATGCTGTGCTAGAGGGACATAGGTTACCCAACAAGGATGATTGGCTTTCCTCATTAATGAGCCTAAAACCTTCTTAATCTCTCGGTTGACACGTTCAACCGACCCTTGAGACTCAGGATGTCTGGGCTTGCCATGAATGATTTTACAACTGGCCAAAGTTCCCTGATCATGGTGGCAAGATTAACGTTCTTGAACTCCCGACCATTATACTTTGTAAGATATGCGGTGAGCCGATCAAACAAATATTTCCATTAGAGTCCTCGATACCTCTTCAGCAGTTTTTCTTTTAATAGGACGAATAACAATACAATTGGTCAAGTGATCCTGATAGACCAAAAGGAATTTATAAGGTATGTTCACCTCATTACTAGCTTGAAAAACGATCAGGTCTACTTGCCCTCGGGAGGCAAAGTCTGGACTGTGAATGGGATGGGTCATAATATTTTCTAGAGATTTCTTGCTCTTTTGAAGTTGGCACTCCTGACAAGAGCAAACAAAGGCTTATACTAAGCTTCTAGAAAATCCAGTGTACTGAGACTTCAAATCAGCAAAGAGCCGATCTCTACCCGGATGCTTCCCACCCCTGTGTGAACTTTCTCGAACAGATCAAAGAGCTCCTCTTTTGAAACGATTTGCAAAGGTTTTGGTGAGTGTAATTCGAAGAGATATCTAGTAGAAAAGAATTCTTTAACTATGTATTTCTTGTTAATTCTGTAATTCCCTCTGTCGTTCTGCGGCTTTACTGGGTGGACAAGGTTGAGAAATGGTATGAATGAAGGAGGGAATCTTTTCAGCTGTAAGAACAGATGAACAAGCTGATTGGTTATCTTCAAGGAATTGATAGAAATTTTCTTTTCTGGTGAACATACTCAATTGGAAATTTTGTGGCCACTTTGTATAGTATATTTAATTAAAATATATCAGATATTTATTAAATACGAAGTATGCACCTACCTAGCTATCCATAATCCAGCTCAGCTCAGCCTTCTTTGAAGTCAGAGTGTTTAAAGTTACTGAACACTGAAAAAGCAATCTATTGCCTGGCGGAATATCAACATCTGAACAATTAATGCTTGCTTTCTTACATAGCAACAATATTTAAAAAAAAACTTAAATTCCATATTTAAATTCGTCTGGATTTCTTTGTTCGTTCATCAGAACTCTTATCACTTTACTCGTTTGCATATTCTTTCATATAAGTTTTTGTTGTTACATTAGCAGTTTTGTTTATTAGATTACGTTAAACAAGTTGATGCATGTGATTAATTTAAGTAAACTACGCAGCGTTCACTAGTTTTGAATGTTATTATAATATCATTCAACCTACTTGATAAAACTTAAAATCTTCGAAAGAAGACGAACCAACTTATTAATTAACTACCACATACAGTTGTACCTAATTCAGTAGTTCTATTTGTATAGAGTTTTAGAATTTAACCACGACTAAGGAACAGTAAACATAGAATTCAATTGATTTATAGTACGCATTTCTTGTTGTGTTAATATAGTTACTAGATTCTTCTGTCTACCCAAATCACATACATGTACTTTGTACAGTTACTTTGTAAAGCTACTCTGTAAACATTGTCAAGAACCAATTATAATTCAAATGTAATTCTATAATTATCTTTGGTTGTTCAGCTAGTCTCTATTAATTAAACAAGACATGAGTCAAATTTTGATGATATTAGGTAAATAGAATAAGCCATATTATCACTAATTAATAAATTACTTAATTAAAATTAATAATATGTTTAGATCAACATTTGAGTAATAATTTACTCTATAGATGGAATAAATATTATAATAAACCCATGATAGTATGGAAACGCTCATGGCCTAGGCGAAACGCGTTTGGCCTGCAACATATACCAAAATCTCAATAAATAGGTTTATGGCAGGATGGCCAATCCAATCCAATCGATGTAAATTTTGGCAATTGATATCGATAAGCAATACAAACGATAACATGATCTGACAATCCAATCCAATCAATAATTTATTGATTTTCTGTAGATTATTTAGAGATTCGTATCGATTATCTAACGATTGTGTATAAATTATTTTAATTTATAGAATATATATTTAGGGTTCTTTATCTTATCTCCATGATTAAGAAATAAGTACACTACACGGCCAAAGTATTTGTACAACGATATAAGGAATTCATACATTCAAGCTTATAGCAGCACAATAACATCTATAGATGGCTATTTTCATAAAAAGATACAGTATGTGGGTATGTATAATAAAATATCAAAAAAAATTATGGAGATGGTTAACTCATTAGCTATGAATTTGTTTTCTTTTTCATACAGATTCGATCAAACATACAAATATATTAATAATATTCGCCTTTACTCGTAAAATAGGGAAAAAATGGAAAAAATCCAATCGATAATTCAATTTAGAAGCTCAAAAATTTAGCGGCACAGATTACCCTCCGTCATAGGCGTCGTTTCGAGGGGGCAGCATTGGTCTCGCCACCCCCCCAGACAGATTTCGTCCCCCAGCTGGTGTTTGTCTTGAAAATCAATGTTAACATTGAAAGAGATTAGCTTGAATTTGATCCAAATTGTCAGGCGCATAAATCTTTCTCAGTAAATATACATAGTAGATTAACTAGGGCGTAGGGCTCTCAGTAGCGGCGCTAGCGAATCAAAATAGGGGTGCAACTGGAGGTGCTGTTGCATTTCAGGGGGTGCAATCATTTTTGTCCAGTTACAACCTGCCAGAATGTTTAATGATTATTGTGTCATGTTATAACGGTGGTCTTTTATAGAAAGTAGCTATTACTTTAGGTTGCTACTCAAATCTAATATTCGGAAACTAAACATATTAGCAATAAGGCGAACATACGTAGATCAGTGGCGGATCCAAGGGGAGGGGGTCATATTCCCCCCATTGCCCCTTCCTGTATTGCCCAACGGCAGGATCTTAGTTCAGCGAGATATCAAAACAACAAATGCGGTAGGTTATTTGCCTTTTCCTTTACGAATTATAGCAGAAGCTCGTTAGTACAAACACGGTAAATGAGAATTTCGGGATAAGAGGAACAAATAGCTTCACAAAATCAGGTTGCTAGATTTGCTATTCAATGGGTAATACTCCTGTTATGGAGATCTCTAAACTGAGATATTAGACATCCAGAAGCTACATATATTTAGCTAGTTATGTAGTTATTGTATCGTGTTTAGTTGGTAACATCCGCATCACAAGATCCGTGCCCACCCAGACCTGAAAGTTCAGTTTCACATATGGGACCAATTATATACCTTTAGTATAATTACAGACAGATCTAACTCCCTCACTATACATTATTGTATTTACATATTTGAGATTTGATTATTTGAATTAAATAAGATTTTAGTATGTTGAATTTTAGTTCGAAATTTGAAGATACAGCCCCACTGAAATAGTCACTGCCCACCCCACAGATTTGTTTCTCGAACCGCCTCTGACGTAGATATCAAAGTACAAAGTGCTAAATTTGACTAGTCATTCATGCTAATTCATATAAACGTATTGAAGTGGGCTAGTTCATAACTGCCAACCGTACAGGGATTCCCTGTACAGTACATAGTTAGGGAATTTTAACTCAAAACCTTGAAAAAAAATGTTACCAAACAATTTCTACACTAGAGTCTTCTTCTGGACCCAAATAAACATAGAAAAAAGTTGCAAGCCCAAACCCGTGAGGAAAGTTTTTTACACGGGTTGCAGTTTCTGAATTTCCATAGTAAATCGCCGACATTTCTGGAGCTAACTTTCTCAAATCAGCTCCAATTAACTTATTATCACCATATTAGTACTCTGCGTTAAATTTCCAGCAATTTGATATATCACATGTCCATAGTTGGAAGAATTTTTTCATAGCAACGCTGGAATGTCTTAGGAATGTGTACATTCCATTATCAAATTGTAAACCCACTTAATCAAGTGACCCCTCATTCGACTCCATTCATCTACCGGAGTAAATTATACACATACCGACACTCTAAAACGTGATTTTATAAAATTATTCGAGATTTACAGTTAATCTCGAAAATCTCGAATAATTTTATAAAATCACGTTTTAGAGTGTCGGTATGTGTATAATTTTACTCAGGTAACTAAATGGAGAGTGTCGGTATGTGTAAAATTTTACTCAGGTAACAGAATGGAATTTGATGATGGAATTTTTACTCATTCCTAAGACATTCCAGCGTTGCTATGGAAAAATTCTTCCAAATATGGACATGTGATATATCAAATTGCTGGAAATTTAACGCAGAGTACTAATATGGTGATAATAAGTTGATTGGAGCTGATTTGAGAAAGTTAGCTCCAGAGATGTCGGCGATTTACTATGGAAATTCAGAAACTGCAACCCGTGTAAAAAGCTTTCCTCACGGGTTTGGCTTGCAACTTTTTTCCTATGTTTATTTGGGTCCAGAAGAAGACTCTAGTGCAGAAATTGTTTGGTAACACTTTTTTTTCAAGGTTTACCTATAATTTGAGCTAAAATTCCCTAACTAACAGGGTTTTAACCATTTTGGCTGTTCTGTAACCTGAATACAATAAATTCTAAACACACCTTGAATTCTCTGAGCACCCCACTGGGGGTGCTGACAGAGTTTCAGGAGGTGCCGTAGCACCCCCTTGGCGCCGCCCCTGAAGGCTCTTGGTGATGTTGTGAATATATTCCCCTTTCACTATGAAGGTGAGATGCCCTATAGCACATTCCCCCACTTTATTCGTTCTTCGCATCCCTCGTCCTCTTGTTATGAAGCTACTTCAATCTTACTTATTGCTTTAATCATATGGCTGTAGACGATGATAATGCTGACGGAGGGGTCACTGGAGGTTTAGAATTATACTCTAGACCATCGGGATCCTTAGTACACAGTCTATCATCAGTTGAACAGCCTTCAAAAGGTTACCAAGAAATTTCCCAAAAAGATAGAATGCCTCGCCCTCTTCTCACTTTCAGCTTGTGAGAATTCCAGTACGTCGTATACTTGATTCAACGATGCAAACATTAAGGACTGTGCTTTCCGTCCTTCAGGATATCAAGAAACCAAATTTTTGAAATTTTTTCAATAATTTGGCAAATTAAAGGATTGTATCAAAAATGAAAGGATTGGTTATGATAAAAGAATAAACTAACAGATATTAATCTATCATATATATAAATGGACTTCCCCTTGAGTTTATGCATCGGGCCACCATCTGGAAGTTTGTCAATAGCTATGGTGAAATATTCATTAGGGGACCCTTTTTCCCATAAATATACGACCGACCTCATGTAAACCTCCATTAATCGTTTTCCAATAAGGGGCCATTTCATCTCTCCAAACATCCAGTAGTCACTTGGTGCTGGGTATGGGCTATAGGCGGGGTACAAGAAACATTCGAAACCCAAAGTTCTAATGCCATTGGAAGTTAGAGCAATAATATGTAGCTTAGCATCAACTTTGCTCCTTAGTTTCCCACTTCGCTCACATTTGATGGCGGCCCGCAGTTGTACCAATTCGGTAATATAAAAATCGATGTTGATAGGTGCCTTTTCAGTGAGCCAATTTTGATAGCAATATGCCCTCTCTATCCCAGAATACACGCCTTGAACGGGAATGCTCATGGAGTCTTTCCACTGAAAACCTTTGAAATTTATTTTCTGGTTGATAGTGAAGAAACCAAGATTTGTCTACGGTGAATAAAAGAACATTTTTAGAAAGTCATTTTTTTCTCTCCATGATTTTAATAAGTAACGACAAACAACTACCTGTTTCCCTTATTCTCATTGGTCAAATGTTTTGGAACCGACCTAAAACAACGCGGCTCATTTTCAAGTCATCTAGTAGAATGTAATATATGTTAATTTTAGAAATGCCAAGGAACTCCTATAACTGTCTGACAGTAAGACGCCTATCTGGATCAATTTTTCGGGATATAGGTCGATTATTCCCCTGGTGTTAGTCATCAACCGTACTCCAGCAATCTTCAAAGCGTTCAATCCTCAAGTACACAGTGGATTTGGAAGGGAAGGTGTCTACAAAAACCTCACGCATTTAACAAATAATCTCTTTACTTTAATTCCCTTGCTTCCAGAGGAACCACACAATTTAATCACTACGTTTCCTTTCTCTATATTCAACAGTCCAATTTATTATAGGACAACTAAAAGATAAATAATCGAATTTCAAATGAAAGTGAAAAATAAATATTAATTTTCTATTTATAACTTTTTTCGGAGGGTAACGGCTCATAGTGAGTTGGAAGTTTCGTTTTAGATGACTTCATTTTAGAGATATTCAAGTTTCAGTAGAATATAATAGGTAATGAGTCAGCATTTTTTATGTACGTGTTGGGTGTTACCCAAACACCAACCAACCCATTCGAAATATCTAATTCTCAAAATTGTTTAAACAAATTTTTTGACTTGTCATCATCACCTCAAGGTATTAAGACCCATTTATCGAGTGCAGTGCGTAGCCAGCTTTAGACTTGTGGTGGTGCATGGGCTCATCGCGGTGGTGCATGGGCTCATCGCGGTGGTGCACGGGGTTGTCTCATTCTGCCCTCCCCTCCCCCTATTCCCAAACAATCCTTGGTCCATGTATAATTATTTCAACAATCCAAGCTGAAGTAACAATTACATAGCAGATTACTTATATGGAGCTCAGTTACTGGTAACTGAACTGCCATATAAGGAAGTTTTTGAATTCTAAAAGACCCATAACCTCAGAAATGAAATTTAGACATAAATAAAAACCACTTCAGTTACCAGTAACTCAGCTCCATATAAGTATTTTGACTACCATAGTTGACAAATTCAAATAACGCATCCTAACTTGAATAGATCACAATGATTAACCTTTCAACTTCGTCATAAATTTTACATTCTTGAATTATCTGATGTTAGCATTTGTATAATCTTCCTGTAATGGAACAATTTCTGTCTCCAGAAGCGAAAAAGAGGGGAAGAGAGGACGACCGGGAAGTTCAAGCGGTTCCTGTTCTAGTCGCTCAAGGGGACGTCGTTGAATTTGTTCCAGATATTTCCGAAACTAAAGGAGATATTTTGGCACGTCCGATTTTAAATACATTTCCTCTAAGGACGTTTAGCGATCGTCAGAGAAGATTTAATGGTTCAGCTGCTTATAAAGTGTATGATTGGGTTGAGTATTCAGTACTCAAGGATGCTGCGTTCTGTTTCTGCTGCCGTCATTTTGGACATTCGGGTATCGACCCAGCTTTTACTTTGAATGGGTTCCTCAATTGGAATAAACCCAAAGGTACGAGTGATCATGAGATCACTCCTGACCACAAGTTATCTCATCTCACGTGGATTGAGACCCAGAATGTTCTGGCTGGTAGGGAGAAGAGTATTGCAGTGAGACTATGTAAAGAGGGGGACAAGTTGAAAGCAGAAAATCAATTCTACATCAAGACTGTTTGTAGAGTGATTCGAATGCTAGCGCTCCAGGCTTTACCTCTTCGTGGTCACAGAGAGGGTGAAGATTCTCTCAACCGGGGTAATTTTATTGAGACACTCATGCTTATTTCTGATCATGACGAGATTGTGAAGAGGAAGCTTACTGAGAAAGAAAATGCCAAATATACGACTCCGGATATTCAAAACGAGCTCCTGGGTATAATGGCCACACTGGTTCGAGAAGGAATCGTGCGTGATGTGGAACGGAGTCGGTGCTATGCCTTTATCTGCGATGAAACTAAAGACATCACAAAGATTGAACGACTTGCTTGTGTACTCCGTTTCGTCGATATGGACAATTATGAACCAACTGAAGCTCTTTTAGACATATCTGCGGGTGATGGATTGGATGCAGAGAGTATCTCAAACCATATTTTCGCTGTCCTTTCTAGGAATTCCGTACAAGTATCCATGATGAAGTTCCAGTGTTATGATGGTGCCAACGTCATGTCAGGATCAGTTTCTGGTGTCCAAAAGCGTATCAGAGGAATGAATCCTGAGGCAGTATATACACATTGTTTTGCGCATAGACTGAATTTGGTAGTAGTTAATGCGATGAAAGGCGCAGGGAAGATTAGTGAAGTACTCGAATTGCTTTCTCTTCTGTATACCTTCCTGTCTGGTTCTAGTGTACATATTGAGTTCCAACGCGAACAGGCACAGCTGATTTCAGAAAAAATTATCGATGAGCGACATCCAATTTCACTAAAGAGTTATACTGATACTCGTTGGGTTTCGAGGTATGAATCATGTAATGCTGTGTTTCGTACGCTTCCGGCTATCCACAACACCTTATCGTTTTATGCTGCTGGAGGGAAAGTCAATAATGCAGAGCGTACTGCTATTGCACGTGGGTTACTAGCTCAGTTTGATACAAGTTTTGTGGTACATTTGTGCATTTTACGGACTGTTCTGGGTGTCACTAAGATGAAAAGCGAGACTTTGCAAGATGTGCATACGGACATCGGATCAGCAGTGGACACTGTAGAGGCAATCAAAGCTGAGCTCGAAGAGTGGGATACAGATGCAGACAAGACTAACTCCAAATGGGAAGCAGTATGGAACTTGGCAATAGGAGTATGTAACAAAGCAGAAGTCCCAGAGCCTGTTGAGCATCGAAGTAGAAGGGTTAGAGCCGATTTCTTCGATTCTCCAGTGATTACTACAAAGTCAGAATACCAAATTCATGTATGGAGTCCCATCATTCTACGTGTTGTTGAAGAGCTTATTCGCCGATTTTCGGATGGTAATTTAGTACCATTCAAAGGTATATCCTCTCTTACCCCGGGACACAAACGTTCATGAACGAGAAGAGAATCGTTGAATTTGCTGCAATTTACGGAATCGAAAAGGAGATTGAGTGGGAGCTGAGGCCGCTAAAGAAACAGTTAGATAGAGTGCAAGAAGATACTCCTAACTCATATCCTGATACATTATGTGGTTTACTAAACTTCGTAGCCGAGTATAAGGCTGTCTACTTTAACACATTCATGTTACTAATAATAGCTGTAACTCATCCAGTGTCGAGTGCCGGAGCAGAGCGAGCGTTTTCATTGCTGAAGCGTATCTGAACCTGGCTAAGGTGCTTTTCCGGCACTGAAAGAGTGAAAGACTTAGCCATACTAGCAAACAACAGTGCCCGAACAAAGGCCTTAGATATGGACGATGTTGTGAAAAGGTTTGCTTCAAAAAATCGTCGTTTTATATTATAATGAGAATATGATTGTTTGAAATGTATAGTATTTATAAGGACGCATCACTTGAGGTGGTGCGCATCATCTAAGATGGTGCGCATCATTTCAAGTGGGGACTTAAAAATTAATGCTCACTACTTAAGGTGTATAAAATAATGCGCACCACCTAAGGTGGTGCGCAAAAACATTTTGGTGGTGCGCCGCACCACCGCGCACCACCCTGGCTACGCCACTGATCGAGTGCCACGAGGCACAGAATCAATTGAAAAAATTGGAAGAATTATATATTCCGAAGGGTTGGTTGGTGTTGGATGAACACCCAACACGCACATAAAAATGCTGACAACTTGAATATCTCTGAAATGAAGTTAGCTAAAATGAAACTTCCAACTCTCTAAGGGTCGTTACCTTTTGAAACACCTTTCTGAAATGGTTTAACACCTTCATAGTGATGATTTAATGGCGAAAGAAATCCAAATTGCAGCTGTGCCGACAGCATGTTCCTTTAGTTTAGAGGCACCATCAATTAACCAGCTAGTGGCCACCAAAAGATAGTGCAAGAAGGAACATGCTTTCGGCACAGCTGCAATTTTGGATTTTTTTATTACGATTCGGTAGCATGTGTAGCCGTATATAGTAGGCCATGATGGAACCTTATAAATAATTGAAGCGAATTAATATACATCAACATTAAATAGAAATTAAAGTATACTAACTAATGGACAATGAAATATAAATGAATGAATACTAACTTGTGAACTGATTCAATAGCTAATACCATTTCAGCAGCATAAAATTTAACCATAGACTCAGGTAACCTATCGTCATATTTACTCAATAGAGTGAGCATGTCACCTCCAATACAATATTCCATTACTAAATATAGATTATTTTCATCTTGAAAAGCAAAAAATAAATTAGTTATCCAAGTTCTATCTCCAAAAACAAGAACATCCCTCTCCTCACAAAAACAAGCAGTTTGTCTTCGTTTTAACATTTCCCACTTATTTAAGATTTTTAAAGCAAAAACCTAGAAAAATAATAGTTCGTATAAGAGCAGTTGTTTGATAGTTCAATTAATTTGAATTGACCGTTTGGATATTCTAACGACAGTTTTACAACTCATTTGTTGTGACTTACTAAAATGTAGTTCATACTGTATTATAAGTCATCTCTCAAACTATCTTGGTACTTGAAATGATAGTAACACTATGTGAGAAGGAAAGCGTAATGCAATATGATCATAGCTAAAAAGTTGAGCAAGTGTTATCAAAGCAGTTGTATAAAAAGTCATGTCAAGAATAACCATGTTTATCTTATGTAAATCAATTAAACTATCATGATTGTAAACTGTCATACAACAAAAGAATAATATATTATTACCATCATTATTTTCGTTTGGAAACAAAGTCTCAAATTACAAGCTGTGTCGACTGCATTTTCAACTGGATACAGTATATTAGGTGGTGCAATGACTAATAGTGGCTCCACAATAAAAGCTGTCTGCACAGGTGCAATTTTACATTTTTTATACCGAGTTGGAATGAATATAAAAGTAGCGAGCCCTTCGATATTGCCAGCTTCGCGATGGATCACTTGACAGCTACGCTGTCGAGATAAATTCGATAAAATACATGTACAGTATTATCATTTGTTTTTCAACTTGAGCACAACAAGCAATAATTATTAATAAATTCCCAGTTGACAAGTCTATTCAGGGCATGCATCTAGCAATAAACCCTTTACCTTCAACTATATTAAAAATTTTATAAATTTGTAAAACTATTTGCGAACAACAATAGATATGAACAGATGATAAATTCGTAGACATTATTTTTGATATTAGCATACACATGGGCGCCAAAACTCTCCAACACTTTGGGGGTGTAACTTTAAAAATTTACAAATATATATATCAACCACTGTTATTGATACTAAATTGTTCTATGGGTGCTACCTCTATAAGTGGGGAGCATGGGACGGGAAAATGTGAATGGATAAACACTACATATAGGTCATATTATACAATATACACTAAAAGGCCAAAAGTATTTCAACAGCAATAATTTGCATTCATGCATTCAGGCTTCTAGCAGTATATTAACATTAGTAGATGCTTTCAAAATGGCTATTTAAATAATACGATTTGTAAAACATGATAAAATAGCAAAATTTTTGAATTTACATTTTTAAGGTGTTAAACTCATTAACTATATAATTAGCTATTTAAATATTTAATTTCTGATCATTAAGTTGCAATGAGAATAAACAAGTTCTGATAGCACATTTGAATTCCACATGGTCGACTTACTCTAGATGCATAATTTCAAAACATTACGATTATTTTCTACTGAGATACAGCCACATTCTGATTTGTGGCACGTGGCAGACACACTTATGCCACTTCATGGATAATGGCTAAAATGACTTGAAATCACAATATTTTTAATTGACAACCATAGTATGATATTTATAGTCATTTCAGAGTAGTTAAAACAAGCGTTAATAAGATATTAGACAAATATTGTGTCTGCATCAAAATTCCTTTTGTTCAAATACTTTTAACTGGTTAGTGTATACACATAAACACCCATTAACGTTTGTTCTAGTTAGTATTTATATATTCTAGCAATTTTGTTAAAAACTAATCAATCTACTGTCGATCATTTCTTCTATAGAATTATAGTAGGGCATCTAAAATTTGTTCTGGAGATATTCAGAGTGGATTTATTAATTATGAAGTATAATTTTAAAAGTACAAGCCTGCTTCGCTGGTAGGTCGCTCGCGGCAAAACACAACCACACACCAACCGCTTTGCGGATGGTGTGCGAACATTTAACAAAATTATAGCTTAAATAGGAGGCTTAAATTAGTCAAATTATCAATATATAATTTTAACGATTACGTCAACATGCGGTGATGATTAGGAATATTGATAATTTGGTGTAATCAACATTTCCGCATCATTACTGTCCATGCTGTACTAAATTTTCTAGTGTGGTTTATACTTCTAGCAATAATTATAGCTTAAATAGGCCTCTAATATGAGCTCATCTTCTATAAAATAGAGTGATAATTTCACGTAGTTATTAGTTATTCTCATTCATTTAATTAATATTGTTGCTTGCTGGAAATTATAATGAAAATACATATTATCATCCACCTCACGGTATTTCTTGATCAGCTACTGTTTTCATAATAGCAAACAGTTTTCCTGGAAAATGATAAAAGGGAGCAATGGACCGGGAAAGGTATATAGGAGATCCCACTTTGGACAGTAAACATTTTGAAAAAGAAAATATAAATAATATAAAAAGTAATGAAATCATGAGAGCATACATTTATTTAAAAAGGAAGTCCTACTTGGAATAATTATCAAGACACATGACCAATGCAACCATAATCTACCAGTGCCACACCTTTATGCAGGCGTACCTACGCCTCTGCCTGTAACTCAAATGCTTATTTCCTATAAACAACAGTTTTAAGCCACTGTGGATTACATAATGCTTCGAATAAGCCCCCGAGGCTTTCTTGGGTCAAAATTATTTTTGAATTTTTTGAAAAATCCAGAAAATATAATATTTAGGTCGGTTCTAATGGTTCTCACCTACAGTATGCATACCAAAATGCCAAAATCAATGGAATTACACTGTAGTGATCAACTAATGTGTAATATTTTGATTACACCACTTCATTTCTATTACCCGGCGCTTTTCGGGAAATACGGTAATTTGCTTTTTTATTATTAATAGCTTACTTCAATTGTTATGTCGCTTCACGGCAGAAGTGAGTATGCTGTTCCACGAAGCGAAAGCAGGAATCGAAGCGAGCTAGTATATATATATATACTGAGCAAACAAAAGTAGTTGTACAAAACAGTAATTCCACGTTCATTATGTACATTCATCAATATTTCAATTGAAGTACACACGAAATTGGTTTTTGATATGATGTGACGAATATATTATTATATCAGGGTTAATATTTTTACATAACATTGTAATTAATTTTGATTGAGGTGTATAGTCAAATTAACTATGTAATGAGCTCATTAAATATTTATTTCTGTTCACCAAAAAGTGTTTCGAATTAAGAAAGCCTGAATGCAGTTTGGAATTCTAGATGTCAGAATTACATCTTGCTGATAACATTCTAAACATTCCTATAATTTGTTGCGTACTTACAGCCACTTTAAAATTGGTGGCACATGGTAGGAACAGGCAGGCCACTTTGGAAATGTCAACTAACGATGGACTCAAACATTTATTTTAAAAAGTTATAACCCAAACTCGAAATATTATATTTCAGAATACTTAGCTAATACACGCTCAGAATTCGCAACATATTTCCCTTATGTACCATTTGTGGCACAAATTATTGATTGGTACGAACACATTTGGTAGATGATACAGCCTTATGTTTTAATAGCATACTAGCGCGCTTAGCTTGCTAGGTCGATGCGAAGAACACAACCACACATCAAACACTTCGCGGTTGGAGGTGGTTTATATACTTCTAACCTTAATTATCTATACTACTAAACACAAAACTGTGTATATATATATGAATATATTTGTTTTGTATGTTCCGAGTTGATTGAAGAAACTGAAGTTTCCAAATATTATTTTTGGCATATAGGGGTAATTTTGTCCCCCGCCAACCAAGTTGAGTTTCCACTCAAAATTTCTCACACCTCAACAAGTTATGACGTTGTTGTCACATTTCGACTAGATAAAAAATCACACACTTTGCCCCCCCCCCCCCAAGGGATTTGAAAAATACATTGAACAAAGTTGAAGCTGCCCCCCTCATATTCCCAAACACTAGCTTTGCCCCCCTTTGCCTAAATGTCTGGATGAACACTGTCTACTCAAGTTATATTCTTAATCTGGCCTTGAAAGTGACTATTTTCCCTTCCTCAAACAAGCGACTCATTCTTTATCTGATCCTGAAAAATGTAATTGTCCAAATGGACGAAATTCATGTCAAATCGGATATTTCATATATTGGTGGTAAGATATATAGTGCTAGCTTAATACCAGAAGATCCGGTCAAAACTGTATATCATGGTCTCTAATATTCAGAAAAAATGGTCCTTATTTTATAATGCAAATGATATGGTGGTAGGTAATGAACAATAATTAGCTCATCTAAGTTATACTTTGTTATTAATTTGTTACGACTACATTGGAATTCCTCACTCAAAAAGCAATAGGGTATTCAGATTGTATATCAATAACACTACAAGTTCTATTAAATCAGACATTCAAGACTTAATTAAATTCGCGTATTTATAAATTGCATCTAGAGTCAAGGATTACGCAATTACGTATAACAAAGCAAGTACATCGAGCATACAAAACTAAAGTGGAGCTGAGAAGCGTAATATTAAGGCAAGAAAAGTAGAAATTATTTCTAAGTATCCAAAGATCAGCAGTTATCTTCCTTCTGCCTCCAATAAGCCTCATGAATCTTAAATTATTCGGTATTTTTTTCGACAATACCAGTCACCTTATTAATGAGCGATTGCGTATAATACACATTATCCGTAATAAGCTATCCATCAGTTAGTATTATACGCTAAATCAATGAGGAACCAGGATGTTTTCAAAGTGAATCGAGTAGTCTATTTTTAAACTTTATTGTAAATACAAGATGCTTGCAAATACAGTAGACTCCGCTTAATAGAACCACCGGTTAATAGATTTCACCGCTTATTCGGGTCAAAATTTCACAGAATTTATTGGAAGGAATTACATTTTGGCTAAAAATATTTCGGTTAATAGATTTATCCACTTAATCGGGTCAAATCGATTGGGTCCCGAGGTCACTATATTAAGCGGCTTCGACTGTAATCAAATTTGTACTATCTAGTCTATACTACGAGTCGACAAAAAATAGCAGAATAACTATTTAACCAAAAGTTGTTCAAAGCAAATTCAATGAGGGCGATATTACAAGTAGGGTAATCGTATAATGCTTTTACAATATACGTAATACGTATCCAATAAAATACGTTATAAACAACTAAGATAAATAGGGGCCCATATTTTTCCTTTTGGCGTAGGGCCACTGCTGTGTCTAATCCGGGTCCCTTCAAAGGTGAGCATCGAACGGGACAACATTGATGTGCACAATCAAAATCGGTATACTGTAGAATACTCAAGAGGGATAGCCTACAATATTAACTATTAATTCCAAACTAAAGTCAATATTTTCAATTATCTTAGTAATAAGAAGGTTGGATTCGCTTAACCGGCTGAGCGTTGCTAACAGCGGTTAACGGTTACACAAATAATTAACCAGTATGCCGTATGTGAATATCAGCAGTTTTATTGAAAATTATTTTATAAATGATTTAAAATAATCGGAATTCTCGTAGAATCAGTGTTGGGTTCAAGTACAATTTACTTAAGTACTTCTGTAATTAAGTACATTTTTTTAGTACTTGTACTTAAGTACTTTCACCATTTTTCCGTTATACTTGTACTTAATTACAATCCTCATTTTTCTAAAGTACTTGCACTTGTACTTGGTACTTGTTACTCGTGACTTTTTTATCATTCAATATATTTCCAACACACATCATTGATGTTCCTCAAATCCCATCTCAAATAAAGTAGTGTTACTTAATACTTAGTATATTAGGAATTGTGTTCGTGTCAAGGAATACTGCTACTTTCAATTAAATAGATTTGGATGATACTATATAAACTATGTATTAAGCAATTTCTACTATTAGTACGAGAGATTTATCATAAGAGCTTGGGAAGTACTTGTACTTGTACTCAAGTATTTTCGTATTTTTTCATTGTACTTGTACTTAAGTACTTTAAGTTTACCTGTACTTGTACTTGTATTGTACTTGAATATCTGAAAAGTAGTAGTACTTGTACTTAAGTACTTTCAAATGTACTTGAACCCAACCCTGCGTAGAATATGATAAATATTAATTAGTCTCCCACAGCCACAGAATAAATATTCGGTAAACTTTGTTTCTAAACTACCTACAGTGCGAAAGGTTGCAGTTAATGTACCTATATAGAGTAATACTTTATAAAGCTGATTAATAATCGGTAATACATTAAACGGTCAAAAGTATTTGGAAAACAATAATTAGTATTCATACATTCAAGCTTCTAGCAGCATAATGAGATGACATTGGTACATGTTTACATAAAACAATATTATTAAGCATAAAAAATGTAAATTATTTTGAATTTCATTTTTATTTAAAACTAATTAATTATTTAATGAGCAAACTACAGGGTATTAAAGGTTCACGAACGGACTGAATAAACCCAGATCAGTTCATCTCAAATTGACGCACGTTCAGTTCGTTCACATTCACCTCTTGGTTAGTTAATATTATTTTCTTACGTATCCCATTCCACAGAACAGACTTTTACTAACTAAGAATTGAAATATTCAGGATAGGTGTTCATGGGTTCAGTGTATTACACAGCCATTTGTAAATATGCTCCTATTCCTGGGCTGATGGGTGACAGATGTGCACCTGGGATCACGATTAAGAAAACGTTTTTTCGACACTTTACACCTATTCAATTACACAAAAGGAAAATAATTAGTGCCCGAATATTCAATTCATATGCATTCGAATGATAATCTAATTCTACACCATTTCACAGTATACATGAATTGTGAATTTGGCTTCGTTTCTGCCAGAATTTAGTTAATAATTTGCTTTGATTACCAATACGTAAATTCAATTAAAGTGTTAATTTTAATTATAATTTAAAGAGGTAAATCTAATGCAGATTAGATTTCGTATTTGTACCGTATTAGTATATTTGTAAATGAATGCTTAACTTAACAGCCTTAATGTAGGTCTTTGCTGAATGAGAAAACATTTTTCTGAACTGATTTCATGACACAAACTCATCCAATAACTATTGTACATTGATTTGTCCATCTACTCTTTGTGAATGTGGAATTCGGCGACGTGGTTTAGACGATATTGCGACATTGTGGTTCTCAAATACGTTAGATTCTACGCCGGCAGCAGAACAACCGCTCCGCGGAGCATTAAATACAAGGAAGAGTGGCATATATCTGCAACACTTTGAACAATAGGACACGAGTCACGTCCTTCTTAAGCATTTCAAGGAATCCACTTGCCGAGCAGTCAGCATCCAGTTCATTAGCAATGTGAATCCATTGATCGGGTGCAAAAACAGCAATAAGTCGTTAGCATGGATTCGTCCCCAGATGAGCGAAACTTGATTGAGCGAAACCGTATATGGCAAAAACGTATTGAGTGAAATCTTATTGAGCGAAACCGTATTGAGCGAAATTGTGAAACGTCAATGTGAATCAACAAAATCAATTTCATGATCAATGATTTCATTGAAAGTGATCAACGTAAATACACGCACAATTATCCTAAATATTTTGATATAAATACGAATATTGCTAAATACATTATCAAAGTATATTATCAAATTCAAATGGCATCAAGGTACGAAACGACAAAATGTGCCTTGCGCTAAATTTTGAGGGTCATTCTTATAGATTTAACAAATTAGTGGCAGCAAAAACAAAAAACGATGGAGGTGTCGCACACGAGAATGCAATGGGTGTATCCTTAGCAAAAGGAGGAGGAAAATAGCGATGTTCAAACGCGGACACCCCACCGTGAGCATTGCATTCCTGATCCGGATGCTAGACGCGTTGAAATAGTCATAACGGATGTTAAATACATGCGAGGACTCAATTAACACCAATACCGACGCTATACAGTGACGCTACTGCAATGCTCTCGGTCAGTCCTACAATAGCATCACGATTCCCTTTGTTTTGTCAAATCGTTCAGCTTTAGATCGACAGAGATTGAAGAATTTCCCTACGCTCCCAACCTCTAGGGAAACGCTCAATTGACCCGCAAACCTACAGCAAACATTTCTGGCGCAAATTTTCTCATATATTCTTCTCAAGGTAACGAAATACTTATCTTTGGCAAACAAGAAAACATTATAAAACTTTATATTAAAGTACATTGATGTGTAGATGGTACTTTCAAAAGTGCACCTCACTTATACCTTCAACTTTATAGCATTCATGCCTTTGAAGGTGACAAACTGGTTCCACTCATATACTGTCTACTCCAGCGTTTCTCAACCGGGCCCCGTGGCCACGAGGCTTTTTATTGAAGGGTAGGGGGCCACGGGTACTGAAGGTCTCGGTAGGGGGGCCACGGAGCATTAAAGGTTGAGAACCACTGGTCTACTCTCTGCTAAAACACGAGTCATATATTCTGAGTTATTTCGATCTCTCAAAGACAAAGCAAGTGATTTAAATGTAGTTTTATCACCAGAGTTAGTCACTTGTGATTTTGAAAGTGGTCTGATAGCCAGTATTAGACTAGAATTGTCACAAGTCAGAATGGATATTTGTAAAATTGTCACATGTCAGAATGGATAGTTGTAAAATTGTCACTTGTCAGAATGGATATTTGTAAAATTGTCACTTGTCAGAATGGATATTTGTAAAATTGTCACAAGTCAGAATGAGAATTTGTAAAATTGTCACATGTCAGAATGGATATTTGTTAAATTGTCACATGTCAGAATCCTTTTCGTAACTGTTATTAATTGGTAGAATCCTTTTCGTAACTGTTATTAATTGTCAGAGTTACCACAATACAGATTGCGTTAGTTGTTTGTAAACTAATCAGTCAACAATGTAATTTTGTAACATGTTTGTTTTTTCTGGTGTCAACAATCACTTCTTCAACATATCATATTGCTATAATATGAACAATTATGATATCGAGTATAAATAGCGAATCATATATCCATCATTACAATAAACGATAATGGAATTTACTTCACAAGAATATAAACGATCCTTGGGAAAAGTCATTACAACAGCAGACGGACACAATTATGTTCATTCAAAAATGACGGAGGATTATATATACCTTAAATCCGCGATATTTAGAACAGGTTGTAAGGGAACCAGTAAATTGAACCGTTTAAGAAGTTTAATTACTCCAATGAAACAACACAATCATTGTGTTGAAGACTATAAAACTGATGTTTTCCGGCTCAAGACAAATTGTAAAACAATCGCTAAACAATCCCAAACAAACCTAAGAAAAGTATTTGACGACACAACAAGAAACGATCCCTGTGCAGCTGACATCTCGTTCGTGGAATGAGAGTCGTCAATGTATCGCGCAAGAAGGACACTTCAACCTAAAATTCCTCTCACAGCTACATAATTCTGTGATATGTTAGTGACATCAACTTTTGCAGATAATTTCAAATTTTCGGTAACTAAAGGAGGTCAAATGGCAGTAGTTTTCTTTTCAGATGAAATAAGAACTCTCTTCAATGAAACGACGAATATTAAATTTGATGGTACCTTTCAGACAGTTCCTAATCAGTTTGTTCAATTGTGGACAATATTTGTGTCTGTTCGGAAGGCATACTATGCCTGCAATCCATTGCTTTATGACATCCAAAAGCCAAGATTTATATGTGGGTATTTTGGAGAATCTAGTGGCCAATATTCCACAATTTAAACCCATGGCTTCGATGTCGGGCTGGGAACCAGCACCAAGGAACGCCTTTAAAGAAATATATCCTCAAATCAAAATTTATGGGTGCTGGTTTCACTTTACCCAATGTATTTGGGCGAAAACCCAGAAATTTGGACTGACGCAGAGTTTTAGGGATAATATTCAGGTTGCTAAATATATACGACAAATAAAGGCAATTCCTTTTTTGCCAGCGGCTCTTATAATTCCCACCTTCAGCCTAATCGAAACGCCTACTTTGCCTGTTGATAATTTGTTTAAGTTGGAAAAACTCAAGAAGTATTTCAGGAAACGATGGCTTAATCAAATATCCCATGAAGAGCTCTCGGTTCATCAAATCATTATTTCAACAAATAACGGTGCTGAAAGCTACCATTCGAAGCTAAAATCGAGAATTAGATGTAACCATCCTCGAATATGGACATTCATGACACACCTTAATGAAATAATGAAAGACACGGATAATGATATCAGACGTTTATATCAAGGTAGGGAAATTAGCAGGCCGAGAAATAAAACAGATTTAAAGATTGGAGAACACAGGATTTGCTTGAAACAGAAACTTAGGGAGGGAGAAATTACTTCATGGGAATTTCTTCAAGCAATGAGTCATACTGTTGGGGACATTAAAACGCAAGATGTAAATCCATCTAGCGAATCAGACCTATCAGAAGATGTAAGTGTACAGAACACAAACATAGAACATATGTGTGATGTGTGTTTTTCCCGAAGAACAGATACATGGATGTTTATGCCTTGTAGGCATGCTAGCTCTTGTGGCAGTTGCAGCTAGAGAATTGTGGCTTTAGGACAACAGTGTCCTATATGCCGAAGCAATGTAGAGTCACAATTACAAATATTCACAAATTGATTCCACGTATATTGTATTCACACATAGTTTTCATATCTACTTTGATAATTAAGTTAAAAAATGATCAAACAATTAGAAATTAAACACTGATAATTAATAACAGTAATGAAAAGGATTCTGACATGTGACAATTTTACAAATATCCATTCTGACTTGACAATTTTACAAATATCCATTCTGACTTGCGAAAATTTTACAAATATCCATTCTGACTTATGACAACTCCCACTATTCTGACATATGACAACTTCAAAATTCTGACAAGTGCATGCAGCCCGTTTGAAATACTTAACCAATCCCTGCTTCCCTGGTCCAAATTTTTTAGTGACCACCATTGACTTAGTGTATAGAATGCTATGGCTGAAGCCATGTGACTGTTGCTGCCACTCTGTGTGAAAGACGCTGTCGTTGTGGGTCTTCGCACCTTCGGATGAGATAAATAAAGGTAGAGGAACAGCAACGATATCTTCTATTTGGACATCTTGCATAAGTCGTGGTGTAACTGGGAAACGGTTGCGTCGGCTCATCAGTTTAACAAGCGATATCATGGGACAACTCATAATTACAATTAGATTGATAATTACTGGATTTGATACTTTTCCTTTGCAGATGAAGTAAGACTGGATCGAGGGCTGAACCTTCGCATTATTAAGGTATTTGTTAGTGTCTGGAGACGAACGAGGATATTATTAAATTTCTATAATATTTGGAATACTCGGTAGTATTTATGATACCCATGGTTTCATACAGGGGCTTGTAGGGGGAGCATTTTCCCCTCTGCTCCTTCAAGTGCCCCCAAGAAAAACCACTTACACTACGAAGTTAAATTTATGCCCCCACTAAAGAGCATACATATCCCAGAGTGCCCCCCTTGATAATTTACATAACCCAGATTTTCTCCCTTGTATGCAAATCCTGTATGAAACACTGATACCCCTTTAGAATGTTCATAATCTATTTATATTATTGATTTGTTGAAACCACACATTCATGATCACATCACTGATTCAATGTAAAATGTTAATACAGTGGCATTTAATAGCAACTCTGGTATTGTTGCAAAAAATAGTTACAAATAGGCGAAGGGGTATTTTCTATAAAACAGAGTAAACATAATTTAACGTAGTTGTTAGTTATTCCATAGCCTACTCTATATATGGCCTGACAGTAACCTAGAAAATGTGGACCAAGGATGAAGGAGAAGATGGTAATATTTATCCAACCACAATATTTAATTTCAAAAATAATAATCATAATCAACCACATTAATTAGAAATATTCTTGAAATATATACAATTATTAATCAGATTTTATTCCAAACTTTTCTATTGACGTAAATCTCATCCTTTTAATTTCGCATTGGTATTTTATTCATATTAGCTTCTATTCATGCCCAACTCATGTTCTGTCCCCGGATGCAAGAGCAACTACAACTCAGATGACCATGTTCCTGTGTTCAAGATGCCTCAAAATCCACCAAGCCTGAATCATGCCTGGACATGCGCTCTTCGTCGCGAGGATATTGGTGACCTGAAGGTGGTCTATGTATGTATCAACCATTTTCAGAAAGAAGACATAGACTACACTTTCCAAGTCCCAAAAGGAGATGGTACTTTTACTGAAGTACCGCGGGCAAAGCCAAAGCTGAAGGAAGGCGCTGTACCA
The DNA here is from genome assembly GCA_028753945.1 of Hexactinellida sp. DTS-2022. Taxonomy (NCBI): domain Eukaryota; kingdom Metazoa; phylum Porifera; class Hexactinellida; species Hexactinellida sp. DTS-2022. The sequence continues at coordinate 3,419,152 of JAPNXP010000010.1, read as the reverse complement.
ACTTTACTAACTCGCTGCCCAGCATATTAGTCATCCAAACCTAACAAACGGAATCGCTTCTCATACGATGCAAAAAAGGAAGAATTGATGAACCAAACACTACAACTCAGCTTGAGATCCGAGAGTCAAGAGAAAGAGAAGTTTGTGGTAACTCTCCACAGGACTTGAAAGATAAGTTAACCTTGATTTCTTTACCTTATAGTTGGTTGGTGTGGTTCCGAAATGAAAGTAACATAACGTTTGTTCTCGCTAAAATGGCTGAAAAAAATATCTCAGTAGATTTGTACCTTGAAATCAATGCTTATTTATCCACCTCAGCCTATTGTAATAGACAGAGTATATCTGTTTACATTGCTGCAATTAGTGACATCCGAGAAATTGAATCTGTTTTGCAGGAACTTGCTTTAAAATACAACTCTAATTCTTATTGTGATTATCCCCATAATTTAGGTTGTGCATCTTTTGAAGATGTATGTCATTTATATAATTAAGAAAGAACAAGTTTATCCAAGTTAGCTCCTCATTTGACTATGGAGTCATGTTTTCCGTCTAGCAATGAGTGTCAAAATGTCAAACTGGTTTTGAAAGTCGTTAACGAATTAACAATATCTGCGCTAACTATCCAGAATATAGAAATAATACTCCGGAGTTTGTTGATACCCTTCTTACTGTTTGGAAATTATTCAACGTTAATAACCCATTTAAAGGAATACGTTTGAACGATAATTTCTCTAGACCTCTGACTTTTAATGACGAACGATTTCTATTTTTGACAGGTGTATTTTTAGTTAGATGCTTGGCAAACCTTACCAGAAAAAATTGGCAAACTGAGTAAACAAACATACACCAGTTTTAGACATGCTTGTATTGCCTTACCACAAATTACCAATCATTTGACTCGATCTTGTGGCTTTACATAGTATGTGTTGTCCTCCTTTCTACAGACGGATCCCTTGGAACACCATTTCGGTCTATACCGTATGATGTCGGGTTCTAATTATCACATCTCCTATCTTCAGATCCTTGAAACTGAGCGTCGACTTAATTTTCTAACATATTAAACATATTTAATGACCAACAAAGACACTTCCTTTCAATCTATTCAGTCATTTGTTAAATCATTTTCTTGTCCGTATTGCACTACTGATGGTGAATTCAATTTGGAGCCATTTCTTGATGAGATTAATGATCTATCAACAATTGATTGTGGTTCACAGTTGCTTCAATCATTAGCCTTTATCGCAGGCTATACTGTCCATCAGTACCTGAAACAAACAAAACCGTGTCAAGTCTGTCTACATATGCTAACAGTTGATAAATAATTTCTACTAGATTTAGACCTGGACGATCAGTATAAACTTCTGCAGCTAACGGACCGTGGCGGACTTAATATCCATCTGAGCCAGTTTGAATTCCATCCTTGTTTTATGGAAGACCTTTAGTACCATGGAAAACAATAAGGAGCTGTTGGCGAAGCTTGTAAGTGGACCTTTTAGGAAAATACTAGTTGAACTCACGTTGATGTATTTGGAAGATAGTAATAATCGTGATCCAAGAATTTGGAAGTCTACTTGTATTAGCTGTGGTGTGTTTAGTTGGAACATCTTATCGAAGCTCGTCTTTACTGCAGCGAATTGATTTCTTGTAAACAAAGTTAAGAATTATAACTCGCTGGTTCTTTCAAAAGTATAGAAAGCGTAAATTTAAGAAATTCTTTAAATTATGTGTCTATTTATTTGTATTTACCATTATTTATATTACTCTGTTATTCTTATTTCTATTATGTAGTTAAGTGTGTCGTGTGTCACTGCTAGAGCCAGAGAGAGATACAGAAAGAGGAGAGAGGGAATAAAGCAAATAATTGTGTAGTATTTACTGTATATTAATATTAGAAATTGTACTGTTTGTGTTTATTATGGTATGGAGGAAATGGTTCGAAAAACCAAAACCGGAAATTGTTCGAATTTTTTAGTGTTGCTGCACCATGGATATGAGAAAATCCCGGCTTGAATCCATGGTCCAACAATACAAAAATGAAATTCGAACTATTTCCTTTTTTGTTCGAACTATTTCCAATTTTGAAAAATTCGAACCATTTCCGCATTACCTTTATTATTACTATCAGATCATGAAAATCCAATCACCGTTGTCATTACAGCTAATAATAATCACGGGCTAGCAGGGCTGAGTTATGTTTACGACCTAGAGACTTATAAAGAACTTAGTAGTTCAATATAGAAAACATTAAAAAAATAATATTTCCCATCTTCTTGTGCATCCCTGGTACATCTACTGTCAGGGCATATATAGAGTAGGCTATGGTTATTCTTATTCTATTAATTAATATAGTAAGTACTGGAAATTATAATGAAAATACATATTATCATCCACCTCACGGTATTTCTTGATCAGCTACTGTTTTCATAAGAGCACACAGTTTCCTGCAAAATGATAAAAGGGGGCAATGGACCGGGAAAGGTACATAAGAGATCCCACTTTGGACAGTAAACATTTTGAAAAAGAGAATATAAATAATATAAAAAGTATTGAAATCATGAGAGCATACACTTATTTAAAAAGGAATTCCTACTTGGAATAATTATCAAGACACAAGAACATAAATATGTCGACACAATACGTATGTGTACTTGCTAATTTATACACTAAATCATTATAATTATTTGTGGGAGTATTGTAATTGTTGTTTGTCTATTTGTAACTTTGAGTGCTTATAAGCAGTGGCGGTCCCAGTGGGGGACATCCGGGGCAAAGCCCCGGGTTAAAACATTATGCCCCGGGCCCAAGCCAAGTTGTTAGTTTAATTGCATGGGCCATGGGGCATGCCTAGGATTTATACTAAAAACCCCTCCATTGCCCCGGCATGGCCAGATCCTGCGACCGCCTCTGCTTATAGGGTAAACGATCAACACTTGGCACCAGCAAATAGGTTGCTAATAAACGAATGTTGCTGTAAAGCGAGTTGCTAAAAGGGGAAGTTGACTTTATAGAATTCCCCATGCTTTGGATCGGGACCTGTAAATTGGTAGCTAATAGGGAGTTGCTAATAAAGCAACTAACTGTAATTTATGACCAAATCAAATTTGTTATCTCTGACAGTTTTATTCTAAATTTCAAGCATGCACGTAGATCAGTGGTTCTTAACCGGGGGGAAATTTCCCCCTGGGGGGAAATTTCGGGAATATAAGGGGGAAATCAATTTCGACAAAATTAATAATAATATTAAAACTTAAATAAAATAATACAAACCATATATTTTATCTACATAGGTCATAACAAAAGTACTGATCACCAATCATATTGATGTTGTGCACTATTGTTTGCTAAATTTTCAACCAGCAGAAAGCTAATAAATTGTATGTTTGAGGCTACTTTTTTCCTTATACAAATGATGGGGGAAATCGGGTAGAGTGAACAGGCCAAAAGGGGGAAATGAAATTAAAAAGGTTAAGAACCCCTGACGTAGATAGTATTGACCAATTTTCCCGGTTTAGATACCGTTTTTCATGTCCATCCAAATCAGTTTTGGATAGGACCAAACCAAGTTACTATTTAGTATTTACCAACTTATTCTGGCACATACTACCAAATTTCCCTGTGGGTAGACCGTAGACACCCAATATTTTTCCTCTCTCGCTAACGCTCCTCCATCGCTCAACTATGTTGCTACGCCAATGATTGATAGCCAACCTATTTCTATAGTTGAGGTCATCGGATTCAAAAGATTGATCAGTCATTTTTAACCGAGATATGAAATTCCAAGCAAAAATAAAACTAGAACATATTCATTTTCAAACGAGCAATCCTTGACATTTTCAATCCCCAAATCAGTTTCATGCCTGTAGAGTATAAACACTCAAACGACACCAGAAAAGATTGTCATCTACAATTCTTGATATGAGTCGGATCAGGATAATTTCGTTTATTTGCGTAACCAGATATTCTTCTATAGGTTTTAAAGATAATTTTTGATTAGGGGGGAGGGAGACTGCTAGGACGGACCAGGGCCCAATACAAAAATTGATAGAAAGGGATTGTGGTTTTATAAAATCAATCCCGTCGCCAGCTGGGGGACTTGGGCCGAAATTAGTTACCCAGTCGGGTCTGGGGTATGGCCCTTGATGCCAGAAACAGTAGCAGAGTGATAGTAGTAGCGCTGATAATTAAGTGCTGTTACTTTCACCAAGTAAAATAATAATTTAAAAAATATTTTAATTTGTAAATAACACAGAATATTTGAGGGTGTGGTCACTAATATAAGTTAACTACAACATCTGGAACAATTGCACGCAAATTAATATATTAATTAGTGTCCACTAAACTCTATATTACAATAGAGTTTAGTGGACATTATCAAAGGTCATTGAAATCGAAAAGTGGTTGCAACATCCATAACCAAAACGCCAAATAGTTCCGCCATTGTAGCAGGGGTGTCTGGGGGTATGCCTCCACTGATGTTTTATGAAAGGTAAAAGAATATATAGAGTTAACTGGTGGGTTCTGGCACCAATCTGTTTACTGAATCACTATCGTTAATAAGCACATAATTTTCCCACAAATAAGAACTTACTAGAGAATTTCTGAGAGGGGAACTCAAGCTAAGGGGGTATCCCAGGGTCCCCCTCTGATTAAAATCCTGTCTGCTATAATTGTCTTATCAGAACTAGAGATGAAGAAATGATGACCACGAATGCCTGAACTTTGAAGGCACTACTGAAACACTTTCCAGGAGCATTAAATTCAATGCAATACCTCTTTTTGAAATGTAAAAATAATTTATGTGTTATGGATCGAAAACCATTCAAAAGGTTGCTGTCCTGTCAGGATATGATCGGCATTTATTTATAGCTCTCAAACTTTTTCTTGCCCTCCAATAGCATCACATGCATTTTAACTTGCAAAAAATTCCATTCGGCTTCAATTCCGAAATCATTCTGATGATCGATAAAATTAAGCATATTAAAAAAGATTGTATGGGGATTCGGCTCCATCTGAAATAAGATAGATATATTTGTATTTTTTGGACAAATGTGCTGAGTAAATTATTGGAGAGCTGCACAGTGGGCGAACCAGGGAAACTAGTTCAAGTTTGCAAATTGTAAAATCTATTTCCTATTACCTTTTTTGGATTCAATTTATTCTAAACCTCTAAAACTAAATTTTCAAGTCCTACAATGTATTTAGAACCATGAATACTGTGAATAAGAATGAGTAGTGTAACACTTATTTTCAAAATAGAATTTTGTGGTTAAGAAAAATTCAAATTGTATTACCATAACTAGCGTATAGTGTTTGCTAAATTGAAGACGCAATAGAAGTTTAATCTTGCTAGTGTTAATAATAATAATGAATGAATTTTAAAGCGCAGATTCCATACAAATATGTTCAAGTGCTCTGTACAATAGGTAATACATGCGTATGTAGATTAGACAGTGAGTATGTCTGTGAAACTATTGTGTTTGTATGTATGCAATGTTAAAGAGGTGTGTTTCAAGAAGGTTTTTGAATACATCGAGGGATTGAAATTGCCTAATCTTGGAGGGCAGGATATTCCATTCAGTGGGGGCGGCAAAGGAAAATGAACGGCTGCCGTGTGTCTTGGATAATCTGATGGGAAGATGTTCAAGTAGGATAGCGTTGTTTGATCTTAGTGTTCGATGCGTTTGCTTGACCTTAATTAGCTCAGTGATGTAGTCAGGAGCCATAAGGTGAATGGCTTTAAAAGTAATGATGAGGATTTTGAAGATGTTGCGGTACTTTACAGGCAGCCAGTGGAGTTCGAAGAGGAGGGGATAGGATGGTGTGAATCTGGATGTGTTGTGAATTAGTCTGGCTGCGCTATTTTGGACACGTTGGAGACGGGAAATGAGTGTAGAAGGGTGGCCATAGAGTAAGGAGTTGCAGTAGTCCAGACGTGATGTGACGAGTGCATTGACAAGCGTCTCACAGGCGTTGTGTGAAAGGTATTTTCGGATGCGTCGGATGTTGTAGATATAGTAGAAGCAAGACGAGGCAATCTTGGTGACATGAGTAGACATTGATAACGTGCTGTCAAACCAAGAGCCGAGATTTTTCACTTCTTTGGACGGCAAGATTGAAGAGTTGCCGACGGAGATTGTGTTGATAGAGGTTTTAGACAGTTGGTGGAGTGTTCCGATGATCTGGAACTCCGTTTTGGTGTCATTTATAAGAAGTTTGTTGTTGAGGAGCCAGAGGCGGACGTCTGAAATACAAGATTCTATGGCTTGGAGTGCCGAAAGCTCAGATGTTAGAGAGTTGGGTGTGAAGGATAGATTAAGCTGGGTGTTGTCAGCGTAGCAATGCATCTCAGGTAAATGCGATTTGATAAGATCAAATAGAGGACTTGGGTAGAGTGTGAATAGAAGTGGTCCGAGGCAGGATCCCTGAGGGATTCCGTGTAGGACGGGTAGTGCAGGTGAGCTTTTCCCTTCTATATAGACAGACTGCGTTCTGTTGGAAAGGTAAGATTCGAACCAAGAGAGAAAAGAACCACAGATGCCGAAATGCGATTGGAGACGAGTTAACAGGATGGTGTGGTCGACTGTATCAAACGCAGAGCTGAGGTCTAGAAGGACAAGGAGTGTAAGATGTTGCTGGTTCATATTTAGTAGAATATCATTCTTTACTTTCAGGAGCGCAGTCTCGGTGCTATGATGTCTTCGGTATGCGGATTGAGTCTTGGGGAAGAGGTGGTGAGCTGTGATATGGTCAGCAACCTGTGTAGCAGCAGCTTTTTCAGTCAGCTTGCAGAGAAACGTTAGATTGCTGATAGGACGGTAGTTCGGGAGGACAAGTTCGAGATTTGCTTTTTTCAGCTTAGGGTAGATGATGGCATGTTTCCAAGGTGATAGAACCGTTCCAGTGGAAAGGGATGTGTTGATGATTGTGTTCAGTATAGGACCGATAATGTCCACCGAAGATTTGATCAGATGGGTTGGGACGGGATCGCTGTTGCAGGTCTTATTTGGGGCAGTTACTATCATAAGTTTGGTATCGGCAACAGAGAGAGGTTGAAACTCAGAGAATAGATGGCGGGAGGTTGGCTCAGGATCAGAAGTTGAATTTTTAGAATGTGATATGATCGGGTTAGTAGTGGAGTCGATGGTATCCCTGATGTTGTTGATCTTCATTGCGAAGAATTTGGAGAATTCTTTTGAGAGAATAGTAGCATCTGAGTGAGGTGGTAGATCAAGCTTCTGCCGAATTCCAAGCAGGGCATTTGCCTTCCTAAACAGCTTGCGTTCGTCATTCCCATTCTGGCTAATCCAATCGCTGTAGTAGCATCGACGCTCTCGGGTCAATAGGTTTGTTACTGAGTTCCTCTTGCGCTTTAGATCTACTAGGTCGTCAGAGTGCCTAGAGTGGCGCCATTTACGTTCGGCCTTCCTACGTAGGCGTTTGAGACTCTTGATGGTTGAGCTGTACCAGGGGACGCGATGTCGAGTAATGATGGTTTTAGTTGTCAGGGGTGCATGTTTTTCGTAGATGGAACGTAATGTGGAGTCATAGCAATTGAGAAGTTCTTCAGGGTTGTCAGGGGGATTTAAGCATAGGTCGGAAGATGCGAGATCATCAAGGAATAAAGGGAGGTTGATAGATTTAGGACGGAACTTGACCTTCTGTGTGATGAGTTGCGGCTTTGAGATAGAGAGAAGACATGAGATAGAGAAGTGATCAGAAAATAATTCATCAGCTACAGGTTCAGAGTGGATGATGTCGTCAGATGATCGTGTGATTCTAAGATCGATGGTATGCCCCTTTTCATGTGTCGGTTGGTGAACGTGCTGAATCAGTGACATCGACTGAAGAAGTTGGGTAAATTGGAGAGAATGAGAGGGGTCATCAACATGGATGTTAAAATCACCGGTGATTAGGAGTGGTTCTCTGCAGATGACAATTGATTCAAGATAGAGAGATATCGTCAAGGAAAGTAGAGGTGGTTATTGGGTGTTTTGCGGAGTATGGAGGTCTGTAGATGACGATGATGCGAAGGCATATATTCTTCCATTGAATGGTTCAGTCGGAAAATTCAAAGGAACTTTTTGCGCCAGAGGAGTTGCATTTGGTGTTGAAATAATCGCGGAATAATAATGCCGTACCCCCACCCCGATGTTGCGAGGATCTAGCCTGGTCTAGGAGTTTGTAGCCGGAAGGCGTGCATTCTGTTCGTGCTACAGCATCTCTGGGTTTAAACCAGGTTTCAGTGATAGCGACAATGTCAGGGGAATGGTCATGGATGTGATCAAGAAAGTAAGCGGACTTGGACCGAAGATTCCTGGCGTTGAGGTAGCGAAAGGAAAGCTGAGTGGAGTCGCGATGTGGAACAGGTGGCAGGCTGGGGATAGACATAAGGTTAGATATTTCGCGACGATGTCGAATGGTTGAGTGATGTCTAAGATAGGACACTTGTACCGGAATAATTTGATGGATAGTTCGAGTGGGGCAGTGAGAAAGAACGGGACCGAGGTGAGAAACGCCCGATCCCCCTAAGTGAGCGGTGCGAACTAAGGGGAGACGATAAGAATGAATGGCTGGAGTAACCGGCTGAGATACCGGAATGGGGAGCAAGCCGGAATGGATTGTTGAAGAGTGTGGCGAAGTAGGCATCCCCCTCTATGTACCTGTTAGTTTTTATTTGAAAGTTGTGTAAAGTTTTAAGTTAAAAAAAAAAAGCGTGACATTGCTGATTTTGAACGACTCCTTATTTAGGTGTTTGCATCTTTGTCAATCGTCGCTTCTTTTATTTTAATGACTCATGTTGTGGCAATAAGCACTGTTTAGTTTTAATTTGAAGAGTTTTGTAAAGTTAGTAAAGCATTAGTCTAAATACTTATTGACTTGAATCTATCATTAAATTTAGAACCCCCCAAGCCCCTCCCCCTTCCCATCTACTTATATTTTTAATTTACCATTGTCCCCTCAGAAAATTAATATAATGTGAATTCAATTTCTCCACTATTTATCCAAATATTTACTTTATTCCTCGATTAAATGATAATAATAATGATTAAAAAAGCAGATTATGCTATTTTAATGTAAAATCTCTCAATCAGCATATTAACTTTTGAAATTTCAGTGAGACAAATTTATGAGATTCGTAAGAAAATAGGCGCTAGCAATGTTCAATATTAGACAACTATGCTACCAAAAATATCTAGGGTTTCTGAGAGTAATTACACCTGCGATAGTTGCACTCAGCATCCATCTAACTATATAAATTCAATGCAATATTATAATACCTTGGATAAGTAAGATTTTAATTATATTCCCCCATGTTTAAGATCTATTATTAATGATCATGGGGGAATAATAAACGATTGTTACAAAACCAAAAATATTATTAATCATGAAATTACTATTGATCATCCAAAACTACTGTTAAGATTACACACATTAATTTTTTGATGATGCCATTCGGTTTGTAGATATCACCAACTTAAATGTAAAATACTTCATTTGTGGCTATCTGCTACAAAAAATGTCTATTTCCCTAAAGTCTTAAAGGAACCACGGCAACTTGTCTGCAGAACATCAAACTCATCAGCTTCAAGTTCAAAAACAGATCTCAAACCACTTCTGCGTGTATAACCATAATGTAACACAATCCACGTAATGATGTTTATGAACATGATACGTTTAGGAAGCAAAAAGTAACATCCATTAAAGTCATTAAATTCACATTCAACATAGCTTCATATGCAATCAACAGTAAGGAATGTGATAATTGATAACCAAATGTTTTTGAAAAACTCTACTACACTAAAGTTCTGCATCGTAATTTTCGTATCGTAACTCTATAAACATTAAGGATATTTGCGAATAAACATATGATTATAAGGGGAAGAGAATCCTAATTGTGGAAGCAATTTGTTAGTTGATAAAATTAAACCATCAAATGCCAAAAAGATGGTTGATACAAGTCAAATATCAATAAAATCAAAACTAAGAAAACTTATATAGGATGTTTTATGTGTCATAGTAAAGTAAACTACGTACTAAAAATCAAACTAAAAAAAATAATAAGACGTGTAGGGTGATATCTATCTATATATAAAAAGAGGAATTGTTATTTGTTTGTGTGTTTGTTTGTTCGTTTGTTTGTTTGTTTGTGTGTTTGTCCAGAATTAATTGGAAAGACTACGAGTCCCAGAAAAGCGAAAAAATTTGTATACAGGGGTAATTTTGTACTGCGACAACGATCTATTGGTTTTTGAAGAGAAATATTCACATTTGAAGGTGACAAAAATTGTTAGCGAATTAAATTCGAGGCTTTATTAGTATGGATTAGCAGATTTCTTCAATTAGTATAAATAGATTGTGCATAATAGAAATATATTCTGAGGCTCCAATTTGATTGATTGAAAATTAATTCATTTAACCAATCAATTATTTGTCTATTCTATCGCCTGTTTTTCTTTTAGTATTATTTTGATTCGAGCTTTCTTATCGTGCAACTGAAATTTATTGAGCAATTAAAACTCATTATTAATGTGATTGCATTTGGGGAGGGAAAGGCCGCAAGCGGCCGTTAATTGTATCGCGTAGTTCCTAACACGAACGAACAAAAGTCGCGAAGCGACCGAGACCGAAGGGCTCGTATATTAAAAGCGGAATTGTTGTGTGTTTGTGTGTTTGTCCAGAATTAATTGGAAAGACAACGAGTCCAGAAAGCTGAAAATTTGTATACAGGGATAATTTTGTACTGCGACAACGATCTATTGGTTTTCTAAACGAAATAACGGGATTATGACGTCATAAAGGCACATATTTGGGAATAACTCTTTCAGTTTTTACTTGCTTCGCTCACAATTTTAGATGATAACCCAACATACAATGAGACACACGATACCGATTTATGGGATTGTGACGTCACGTAGGAACTAATTTGGATACAGCTCTACATTTTTGATTCAATTGTCAAACAATTTTGTCACATTATAAAACAGAATGTATTGCATGTCTCTAGAAATTTTTGTAATTTTCGCATTTAATCTGAGCCAGGCACTTACAAAAATGTAACATCCAAGTGCTGCGTCATTGCACATATTGAGGTTTGATGATTTAATCTTCACCTACATTATTTCCGAAATTGCATACTTAATTAATCCAGTTTGACTTCCATCAGTTTATTCTATTCGTGATGTATTTAGTTTACGTCAATCACATAAGTATGCATAATATTACTATCAATCTGATTTGTTTGGTTAACAAGAATTCGCTTAGAGTCTCTAATGCATTGTTTATTAATTACACCTATATTCTATAATAAGACTATCAATGGAACCTAAGATTTCTACTAGAAATGAATTAAGTAATCTAGGATTTTGGTTCTGCCTAACGATGAGATTTATTATGTTAATTATTGCTATCAATTAAATTAAATAATTCACTAACCCAGCTCCTGCAAAATGAATTGTTTATGGTTGGGATGTATAAATGATCATTACTATTAAATCAAATATTTTGCAACCCTGAATTTACCATTATTATGCAGAGATTAAATCCATGTTGGTAAATTACAGTGGAACTCGCTTAGTACGTATTCGGCTTAAGACGTACTCTCGGATATTACGTACTGTTCTCTAATAACCGATTTTTCCTCCTAACTGATCCTTTATAAATGATTCGGTTACTACGTACTCGGATAAGACGTACCTCGGATAAGACGTACCAATTTATATTCCCAATTAAATAAAATGTATCTATTTTAATTCGGTAAGTACGTACTCTAGAAAACTATCAGCAGAACTCGGGTATTATTTAGTTTAAGTGAGTAGGTGACAACTAAAATACTTTAATCATATCGTTAAGTATGGATATACTTGTATACCATACATCGATTCACATCATTGAACAAGTCATTATTTCGACTTGTGGATTATGCATACGGGTAAGACGTACCTCGGTTAGTACGTACTTTTTCTTGTCTCCCAAGGTGGTACGTCTTAACCGAGTTCTACTGTACTATACAATACAATTTACTTAAGGTCTCAATTATTTGAGCTAACAAGCTAACGTTTTAATATACGTAGCTGAACGAGATGCCCTTAAGAATTATTGAGCTATTAATTAACTAATAATTAATATCTAATGAGCAATGATAATAATTTACATAACATAATTTCCCAAACAAATTACAGTAACTAATCACAACCCAAAATGAATTTTAGGCACGGGTTATTAAGTAATCGTGTCTAATTTACTAGCCACAGGTGAACTCATAATTAATATTATTGCTTTGGGGAGGGAAAGGCCGCAAAGCGGCCGTTAATTGTATCGCTTAGTGCCTAAAACGAACGAACAAAAGTCGCGAAGCGACTTTTGTGAGAGTGATCCGTCGAGAAGCGACCGAAACCGAAGGGCTCGTTCTGTTAAAATATGAAGTAAATTGGAATTTATGCAGCGGGGAGCATAGTTTGGATTGGTCGAAATGTAATAGGATGAACTTTGTTTGTATGTTTTGACTTTATTGAAGGAACTGGACTGTTTCCAAATCTGGTTTTGGCATACAGTCAACTCCGCTCAATAGAAGGACACGTAAAAATTAAAGAGATCGCAGGTTGAGAAACCTAGTATTAGATTAGTAGAACATTTGAGAATAAGGGCTTTTGTACAAGGACATGGGCTAGTATACTTTAATAATTCTGAGTATGGTTGAACAAACAAAGTAATTTAGACAGGTAGAGGCGTGGATTAGTAGACAGAACAGACTGTAAAAAAAATTTAAAATATAGAAAAGGACACATTGTAAAAAGCAGTTAGCCTGAGAAGGACTGTCCTTCTAAAAATAGGACATTTGGTCAACCTGCTCGTCAGGTCCTTTGGCCAGAACCGTCCATCCCTCTGGCCCCCCCTTGCCACCCCGGGTTCGGCGCCTATGCCTACAATTCAATACAATAGTAATGTATCGTAGTTAAATTGGATCCGGCCTGTGACTCCCATGCCGTCTGCGAGGGATTTTAAAAAAATATTGATTTTCATATTACGTATAACTGGAATCAAACATTAAAACTTTCAGTAGTTAATTTCTCCTTGTAAATTGAATAGCATCCCATCACTATAAATGCGAAAAAGCTGTTACAGAGGGATACCGACATTTCGAGACGCGACAGTTCGACACGCGACAATTCGATACCGACAATTCGAGATGTCGACTTTTTGATACGCGACATTTCGAGCGCGACAATTCGATACGCGATTACCCGGTAGGTGGATGAGAGAATGATTTCCGAAATGAAACCATGTTAATATAGCGATAAATAGATTTCAATTCTATATTAATAGGTCTTATTAGTTGTCCTCCTATTCACAAAGGGTAACAATTCTAAATATTTACATTTAATACTTTTAAACAGAGCCAACCGCTCCCTATATAAAAGGGTATCTACTATCTATTCCCAATAGTTAATTAATTAAAACATATTTCGAAATATGCATACAATATTACGCTTAAATCGATGGCTGAATTCAACAGCAATGTTTCTCGGTTTCGTTACATCAAATCAAGCAGGGGAGGCAATAAACTCGAAGAAAACGGATTTCTTTATGATAAACATAAAACATTGGGAAACGTAACTTATTGGCAATGTGAGAGAAGAAATGATTGCAAAGCGAGGCTACATACACAAGGTATGCAAATAATAAAACGCTTAAATGATTATCTTCATGGGCCTGATATGCAGAAGATTTCCTGCTTGGAAACTAAAGCAGAAATCAAAAGAAAAGCTGTGCAAACTCAGGATAGTACGCATCATATTATTGGCGAAGGTTTTATAACTATTACTGAAGGTACAGATGTCAAGCTACCAAAAATAAATATCCTGAAGAGGACTATTCAACGTGAAAGAACGAAAGCAAATTCAGTTCCCGTACAGCCTGGATGTTTACTAGAACTTGATATCCCACTAGATTACCGGAGAACTGCCAATAATGAATCATTCCTCCTATACGATTCTGGCCCAGAAGAGAGAAGAATACTAATTTTTGGAACACGAAAAAATGCTGAAATGCTGGAGTTAGCTCAAATATGGTTAGCGGATGGAACTTTTAAAACTGCCCCAATTCATTTTGAGCAAGTATATTCTGTTCATGCTTTGAGAGGTGGACCCCAACCATTAGAAGATGGACATCTTTTACCTAGTTTCTTTGTACTTCTGCCTAATAAGTCTCAGGATACTTATATGAGAATGTGGGAAGCAATCAAACAACTCTGTCAGAATGCTCACCCAACTCACATGCTAATTGACTTCGAAAAGGCTGATGCAAATGCATTTTCAAATTTCTGGCCAGATACTCATATAAAAGGATGTTTCTTCCACTTGACACAAAATATATTCAGAAAAATTCAAGCAGAAGGAGTGCAGAATGAATACCAGCAAAACGAGAACTTTGCGATACAAATCAAACAATTGCCTGCCCTTGCTTTTGCACCACCTTCTGATGTCCTAAATCTTTTTGCTCTAGTAGTACAGAAACTACCATGCCTATGGCAGATGGTTTAGTCCTTTATTTCGAACGCACATATGTTGGGCGTATTCTCCCTGGTGGAACTTTCAAACAACCTCCTTTTCCTATTGAGATGTGGAATAGTCATTTCGAAATACTAGCTGGATACCCAAGAACAACAAATTCACTCGAGGCCTGGCATCGTTCGTTTAATGCTACAGTTGGTTGTTGTCACCCAACCAGGGGCGTAAACTTGGGGTGTGCGGCGGGTGCCTGGCACCGTGATACCATGGTGCCAAAGGTGTCTGGCACCCTGCCATTTCAAACCGAAATTAACCCCACAAACTTAATTTAGCAGATGGTGAGCTTAAGAATTTTTCTAAACTAAAAAAAAGATACATTAACACAAAATGAAATAGTTATTCAGAAAAATATAAAATTAGGGGATGAACAAAGTGTCGTGGCACCATGGGTGTTTTGACGAGGTTTACGCCCATGCACCCAACTATCTGGAAATTTATTCAGGCTCTAAAGTTGGAACAGGGGATTGTGGAATTCAAATAGACAAAATTTCAAGCAGGAGATAAACCAACAAAAATGAGAATATGGCAATATCGTGAAGAATCAATTCGCAATTTAGTTAGGGACTATTTCAATCGTCCACCTATAGATTTCATACGTGGATCAGCGGATCATATTGGACTCGATTTAGATTAAAATATTTAAATATATTCAAATACGTATAATGCATTCATTAAATAATAATCTCATTTACATTAAACATATACAGTAATTCTCTTTATAACTGTAAATCAAAACCTCAACTTGTTGGCACCCGCCAACAAGTTGAGGTTTCCACTCAAAATTTCCCACACCTCGAAAAGTTATGACGTCATTGTCACATTTCGAGAACCCTGAAAATTCACTTAATCGCACAGAATTCGCGCCCTTTAAGAGATAAAAATCTGAAAATTTAATAGAACATGCACATTAATGATGCGGACATGTGGTCACACCTGATCGCCTCAATGCTAACTCATTATCGCATGATGACGTAATCATTAAAATTTAACATTGTTAAATTTGACTATTTAGGCCTATTTACGCTTTATAATTAATATTAGGGGTATATAAACCACACACCAACCGCGAAGCGGTTGCTGTGTGGTTGTGTTCTGCCGCAAAGCGGCCTAACAAGCGAATCGCGCTAGTATATTATTAAATCTCGGTTGTTGTTCGTGTGTAAGTGTGTTTGTTTGTCCGGATTGTATTAAAGTGATGGGGGATAGAAACCGCAATTAATATTGAGATATAAAGTTAGAAACTAACTTTCAAATGTTATAAAAGGTAAACAAATGTTATAATAGGTAAACAAGTATGCTGCACAGTGGGGCAAATTGGGAGTTTACAACGATTAGGTATTTAGACCACAGATAGTCACTCGAAAAGTATTAACAACCTATAGGTTATCGATGTCTAGGAATCTATTTAGACATTTCTTCCTGTTGTATGAGTTCAATTGTTTGAAATATGACGTAATCATAATTTATAATAAATGATCAAGTATTAATTAATATATACTAACATATAAACTATCAGACATGTAGAAGTAAGCTAAACTTATCTAACAATGGAAATAACCTCCATCAGGGTTGGGGCCGATTACGATTACATCGTTATCGATTGTAATCGATTACACATTTCGCTGTAATCGTAATCGTAATCATGCTATTTCATTAGAGTATTTATCTTTGAAATTAAGGATATATTATCAATTCTTAGGATTGCACCTGCTAAAGTGCTTTTATTCAATAACAGTCACATTAATTTGAATTCCATCATAATATATACAGTAACAGTGAAATTGATATTTTTCCTTGTTAGTAGTTTTAGATTCGAATTTATCAGACTTAGCCAGACCGCATTTAGTGTACATTTTGGGTTATTTTCATAATCGTAATCATATACAAGTTTAAAGTAATTGTAATCGTAATCGTAATCACTTAAAAATATAGATCGTAATCGTAATCGTAATCATAATCGTTTAAAAAAGATAAATCGTAATCGTAATCGTAATTTTAATCATCTGATAGTAATCGGGCCAAACCCTGACCTCCATTAATTAATAAACTATTCATAACATGCAGTCTTTACATCCTTGCAGATCTTCCTTACACAATATTAACTTATCCACAATGAGATCCTGGTAAGTTAAGGAGTCATTAAGTTAAATATGGCCAGTTTATATAGAACGTCACTACAAAGTTAATCAGAACACTCCAATTTTTTAATGAACGTGACTGGAAGCCCAAAAAAAGTCATTTTGAATTTACTCTATAAGATTGTATGGTATATTCTTGTCAGGATAGATCAAAACGTCGTAAATCCAACACCTGCAGGGGGCAGAAAATGGACCATCAGCTATAAGTCCGTCAAATTCAATCAATATGGATGCGCCACTTTTGATGACGGAGCAATTAATTATCTCACGAACATAGGCGTCGTAAACCGCCCGGGTGCCCGGATAAGTCGGGCGGGCCGAAGGGATTGTCCCTATGCTACTAACACTAAACTCCGAGTTTACCCGGAGTTTACCCGGACATTACCCGGAATTTCCGGGCGGCCCGAAGGATTGACCTGTGCATTTACGACGCCTATGCTCACGAATGAGAAGTCGTTGCGACTAGTTCTAGCCATGTAACGATGTCAATTAGTCAATACAAATTCACTGGGCAACATATTGGGACTACATACCGTGTAGTTTTACATTCTATGATTTTGTATTCCATATATGGATGTGTCATGTGGCATAATTTGATGACGTAAGCAAAAATAAAATCTTCGTTAGAGCTTAGTACTAACTTCCGGACATTAACAGCGGCAGATTTTAGACTTCTTTACCAGGATTATGATTATATAACAAAGGTATTCAGACCCGTTATAAATGACCGGTGCCACGTGGCTTAGTGTCCTTTTGTCCAAATTTTGGGACGTTTTGTACTTTCTGACAAGAATATACATTAGAATCTTCTAGAAATTTTTTGATTACTTTTTATGTGCTTCCAGTCGTGCGGATATAAAAATTGGAGTGTTCTGATTAACTTTGTAGAAACATTCTATAAAAACTGGCCATATTTAACTTCCTGACTCCTTAAATTTTCATCATGTTTTTTTTTTGCTGATATTTGAAAGTCTGTGGTTAACGAGTATGGGATCACTCTGAGTTGTCAACCTAACAAGAGTATCTTTTATGTTCATTTGGAATAAGAATATTCTTGCTAGGTGTTCCCTAAATTTCCTGACATATTTATTCAATGCTTCAAGTCCCTCTTCTGAGAAATTCTAAGACCAAAGCCATTGTTGTACTTCTCGATGAGTTCTGCGGAATGGGCCAGCAATTTGTGGAGTGATGGAGTAATATTGGCCCAGTGGAAGTTTACTACAATAAATTCATAAGAATCATTGCAAAGTATACTCAATTGTGTTACATCGATTTTGTAGCTGCTGTTAAATACCGTTAAAATTGCAGAAAGATTTTGGTGTATTATTTGGATTAATTCTCGATCTTTCTCGCTAATGGTTGATGTTGCCCACTTAAAGAAGTCGCGTTTATCAAAAAAACAATCTCTGCAACATTTTCAGTTGTAGTGGTACCTCCATCGCAGGATGGAAGATCAATTTGATAACCGGTTTTTTCAGTTAAGGTTCAGGTATCCTCTAGAGTACTTCTACCATAACTATTCACCCGAATTAATTAATTTTTTTACAGCGGATTTACTTCATCCTCAGGATGCCAAAAATACAATAATATTGGCAAATAAACTAATAGAGGAAAAATGTTTTTTTAAATTTTACCATTTTTGCGGAATAGATCAATGAGAAAAGATAAACAATACCAAGAATATTATTGATAAAATGTGTTTAGCTGGATGTAATATAACTTTTGAGTGCAGGAATTGTGAATATCTACATTTTTCTGGATTTCAAATACTTTTATGTGATGTCGATTTTCAAATGAAGATTTTCCTTATCCAAAATCCAAAAAACAGATGAACTATTCATATTAGGGTAAATCGCAGCACTGAAAAGTTGTATCTTTACGAGATCTCTCCGAAACCGTTGAGTTTTTGATTCTACGACCAAAATTGACAAAATGACTTCTTCCGCAATTCTGAAAATGTTAGTTTTGAGATAGCGGCTTTTGAAAAAAAAATTTACAGCAATTATTCCTAAATTGAGGTGACCAAAGTGTGTCAAACTGGAAAAATATTAGGAATCTTTCTTAGAAATCTTTTGAGAGTACTCATTGGTATCAATACAATCCGAAAATGCAATAAAAACGAGATTTACAATATTTGGGATTTTATCGAAATTTTGGGATTTTGTAGAGTATACCTGAACCTTAATACAGCTCTAACTCGCTTAATGGATGGCTGTATCAATGGAGATGTTGGAGACCATTTATGTGAGCCTGCATCGAGGTGATATATAAGCAACATGAACCAGCGGAATACGCATAAATAGCTATGGAGAGGTGATGCCGGGAAAATATCCAAAGTAGAAGTTGGTGGATGAGATAAACCAAATCTCGAATTAGAATCTTAACTTCAGAAATTCTTCTTGATCAAAGTAATTAAATAGTGCAATCGCATCTTGAATCTGGCGGTTTATAGGAAAACCAGATCTTATTAGTTCAAGGTATTTGAGCTGAACATGTGTCACAGTGCATAATTGGCAAGAAGCGTCACCAGCACCACTCAATATTTTTGACATCTTTCCAATCGAACATAGTACGACGTACTTTAACAATACAGTGGACACCTGAAAACTCCATGCCATCTTTTTCGAGCTGCATTGTAGGAGGCAGGGGCGCCGAACTTTTAAAAAAGTCCAAAACTGAGGGGGGGCTCGAAACCTTTAATAAAACTTTATCGAAGTTTTAATAACAACACACTGGCGCCCAACTTGCCATTCTGGGATGGGGCTCCCATCTCGAGATTTTTCCTGGGATGGGAATGTATGGATTCCCATCCCGAGAATCTGTCGAATGGAGGAAATCTGCGATTACTTACAAACACAATTAAGGAGATGGAATGTCGATTTCAGGAATTCAACTATGGCAACATTTAATCTATTACTATTTCTAAATATACTGTAAGATGCTATCTATCCAAATCCGAAAGAAAAATTTAATTCTGACATTTCTTTAACCTTTTGACGCCACTAGAGGTCAAAATCGCAGTCATTTTGTAAAAATAATCCGCAAAATTTCCTGGGAGTGACCTTTGAATACCTTAGCATATCTCAAAATGCATAAGTCGTGGAGCGAAATCTTTCCCAAAAAATGATCCTTATTAGTTGTTCTTGTGATTATGCCGTGTCGATTTTCAACTTTAATACAAAGTTATAGAGTTAATAATTATATAATGCCAAAATTCTCATAAAATCGAGTTATTATTTGAAAATCTATAGAATAAAGAATTTAATCTATATCGTAAATTCTGTGCGGCATAATTACTTCTAATAATATAGTAGAGTTAAACTTGCACTTATAATAGAACTTCCGCCAAATAGAGTAAATAGCTAGAATTTATATTGACGAGTATGGATTCATTATTAGGCTATTTTAAACTATTGATATCTAATTTAAATTTTAAATTTAGAGAATTGTGGTTATGCTGTTATATATAACATAGGCGTAGCACGCGGTCCGGCTGGTCCGGCAATGGCCGGACCAGTTTTAATTTATTCTACTATATTATATAGGAGGGTCCGGTTATGGCCGGACCACTTTAACTGTTTGGCCGGAGAGTTTTCAGAGCCGTGCGACGCCCGTGTTTTCCTATTAAATATTACCACAAATCAAGTGAGTCCCCATCCCGACATTTTGGAAACTTGGGCGCCACTGCAACAATGCATAATCGATGTAAGACTAAAATTATGGACTGTATTTTTCTTCAAATAATAACCGGGAACATCATTGATTTTCCGAGGGTATTGATCATTCATAGGATACAGCTATAAATGCTAAATACTGTGAGATATAAACGCTGAAAAATTCATAAAATAATAAATGATATACATATTAACAAATGAGCATACGAAAGTTTTGAATTAAAAAAGTTCACAAAATGGGTAATTTGCCAATTTGTTTATTTAAAATTCCTTAAAATTTTCCAAAGAGTTTTGGGTTAATTGTCAAAGTTAGGTGCTCCTCCAGCAGGGTAACCAGATGACTACTTCAAAAGAAGGACACGTTTAAAATTAAAGAGATCGCAGGTTGAGAAACCCAGTATAGTAGAACATTTGAGAATAAAGGCTTTTGTACAAGGACATGGGCTAGTATACTTTAATAATTCTGAGTATGGTTGAACAACAAAGTTATTTAGACAGGTAGAGGAGTGGATTATCAGACTGAACAGACTGTAAACAATTTTTTAAAAGATACAAAAGGACACAGTGTAAGAAAGCAGTTAGCATAACTGCCTGAGAAGGACTGTCCTTCTAAAAACAGGATATTTGGTCACCCTGCTCGTCAGCAGGGTTGCCAACTTTTTTTAAGCCCAAAGCGTGATATTTTGTCCTTTTTTGAAAAAAAGCGTGAGGAATATAGTATAAAGCGTGAGATTTTGGCAGAAAAGCGTGAGAAATTATTTTTCACTTCAGAAAGCAGTATTTTTGCCTCGCCCCTGAATTTTATGCTACCTATCTATTTTGATAAATAATGCGAATAATTACTAAAAAAATTAAAAAATTTAACATTAGTAATTATCTATTGTAATGCCAAATAATAAAATCTACTAATTCAAGACTAATAGTACTAAAATAGTTCATACTAAGCTAGTGCTCCTCGTTGTATTCTTTAGTAACTTTTTGTGACCTTATAATCAAATCGCACTAGGTTTTTGACTATTTTACCATTTTAGAATAAAGCGTGAGATTTCGAATCTAAGCGTGAGAGCGGGAGATTTAAAAAAAAGCGTGAGAGTTGGCAACCCTGCTCGTCAGGTCCTTTGGCCAAAACCCTCCACCCCCTGGCCCACCCTCAAGAGATCCCCTGGCCCCCCCGGGTTTGACACGAGGGGGGGCTCAGACCCCCCCTGCCTCCCGGGTTCGGCGCCTATGGTAGGAGGGTTGATAAATTCTTTCATCAGAAATTCAATTGTCTCAATAGATTCGTTCTTTGCCAACAAACTAACTGGTCGAGTGGAAAAGGTGAATTAGGGAGACAGTTGCACCATAGTGTGGCAGAGTTTATGTCCTTAATCGAAAGAACCTTGAAAGCAAACAATAATAAAAAGTTTTTGGTTGTGAAATTGGGGTTGTTGCTTATTTGGTTGTAGATTCTATGACTACCTGAACCATCGAGCCCATCTGCAATTTATAATTCTATTGGGT
Source organism: Hexactinellida sp. DTS-2022 (assembly GCA_028753945.1). NCBI lineage: Eukaryota > Metazoa > Porifera > Hexactinellida > Hexactinellida sp. DTS-2022. The sequence continues at coordinate 3,397,270 of JAPNXP010000010.1, read as the reverse complement.
ATTGACTTGGATCTACTGTAAACATTTTTAGAATCCTTTGTATGATTTCGAAATAAGAGTAACCTGCACCAATTGTTTGTCCATCGCATTCGATTAATTTAATTCGATTTGAAAGAGAGATATCGGAACGAAATGAAGCAACTTTTTTATATGTTGGAAAATTATGCCCTCTGTCTTGCATAATTTTGGAATGTTGGAGTATTTTCTTTTACCAATTTCCAAACTATCAAGCAAGAAAGCAGATTTTTCAATTGGTAACTGTTTCAGGAGCTGTGCAGAAGTACCTGTTTGCAAAATTGCAGAACAAACATTAGATACCTTCCGGTCATGCTCAACAATAGAAATTAATTTGAGTGTATAGTTTGCAATATCCTTTCCGTTAACATCTTCACGACTAGCTATAAAATCTATGTGCTGCAATAAGACATTGTGCCTAGACCTTTGGGATTCGAATTTCAACTCACTGATGTGTTTTCGCTGGTCAGAATTTTGTTCGGCAAAAATCCCACCGGAACAATTTAAGCATACAGTTTGACTATTGCAAGTTCTGCAAAGGTTTCAATGGATAGAGTTACGATTGAATCATTAGTAGAAACACATTTCCGTTTCTTGGGAAAATCGTTATCCTGTGCTTCGACTGGGACAAAAGGATGATTATTTCAGGTATCAATATTTTTCAATTTCACGTAGTTTACCATTGACAATTTTAATTTATTAAATTTGGATTTCAGAGAATCAAAATTGGATTCATCCGTGACCTTCGATATAAAAGGCCTGAGTGCTAAGCGAAATTTAGTGTACCACTTAAAGTGCATTGAAAAATGGAGAATTGATCTTTATTCCAATAATTAGGCAATGATAGAGCTGAAAGGTGTATTATAACTATATAGAATATGGTATCCAGGTATACATAGCAACCTCCAGAATTGTGATATGTCATCATCTGATGACGTTATGGTAATTTTGGTTGCGAATTTTATTGTTTTTCTAGCATACCTTTAAAATAGTTAAACGCGTTCTAAATGTTCTCAATTAGAACATGGTTATACCCAGAAGTAGTAGAATAAAATATATCGAAATTATAAATGGAATGTTACACATTCTTCGGTTGCGATGGAAAATGTATATTTCCTAAATTTGTCATAACTCAAAAACTATGAATGTTATGTAAACTAGGCTGCTACTGATCTATCCGGAATAGCTAACTTCCTATTCATCGATAATACATTTTCTATGCTTAACTTCAATAATCTTTGAGATAATGAGATAATTAACACATAATTCATTATTAGGTAATGACTCACTATCTCAAAAAAGAGGAGGACAGAGAGAGAGGAAAGAGAGGAGGACAGGAACACTGTGCTCTTCCTGAGTCATCAATTGGAGGAGAGCTGCAATACGGTGACTGTATTGATCAGCAAAGTGAAGAGGATAGGAAGACATTAACAATTTTAATGAAGGAGAGAGATGATAGAGCTAGAATTTGTATATTAGTGAAGGAAAGAGAAGAGGATCACAATAATATAGCTGTCTTGTCTAAGCAGAGAGAAGACGATCGCGAAGCTCTCCGCCTGTTTATTCGGCAGTGGGAAGAAGACCGGGACACAATAAATTACTTCAAGAAGCAGAGAGACGAGGACCGCGAGGAGTTCAATACCTTCAAGCGGGGATCGATTGAGAGGAGTGAGGCGATCAAGTGTGATTTTCGAAAAGTTAGAGATGAGAGGGCGAGAGAATTCAATATAGTATAAATTTATTTAATTAATTTAACATGCTTCTACTCTCTAAAAGAACCACTCGCATTTTACGTATATTACTTATGTTAAACTAAATCGAATTTAAATGACTCTGAACCGGGCCCAACATGTCATAGAACATCATATTGCTTCAATTAAGGAAGCTGTTTGTATGCTATAAATACAGCATATTTATTCCAGGGATAAAAATAAAAAGGGGTTTTCATCCGAAATTTCCAAATGAAAAACATAGTGGAATTAAAATTATGGTTTGCGACTTTTTGCGGTTCCAGGAAAAATTAAAAATGGAAGTTCTCTTGATATATATTTATATGTAACTACTCGTTATAAGGATCGCTTTGATCTCTGAAGAAGCGAGAGATAATATAAACAAACCTGTAATAAGTACAATGAATAACAAAACCACAATGGTTCATTCAAGTTCTGTATTTAAATGTATTTATGTGTAATAAAATTGCATGTCTAGTAGATACAAAGCAGAATAGAAAAACAGTTATTTATAGTCTAATTGAAATTTCTGACAAGTTATATTTCGCGACTTATTTAGTGAATTCGTCATCATTTTGAGCTCATACTTGAAACGTTGCATTTATTGATATCGTAACCCTAAATAAATCACTACTACTAGCAGACAGTTTGAATTTCTAGGTATGAAAATGTGTAGAATCTGTAAATATGCTGGGGAGCAGATCTATTTATATCAATTTTTCGCCTTAATCGATGTATTTGCCCCACTGTGTGCTGAACACGAATTTCGCGTTTAAAAATTTATATTATTAATATTTGTTGTTGTTTACCCAAAATAGGTGAACAAGTATGCTGAACACGAATTGCGCGTTTAAAAATTTATATTATTAATATTTGTTGTTGTTTACCCAAAATAGGTAAACAAATTAATGAAAATTCAAAATAAACCTAGAATTTAGCTTTCAGCGGGTATTATAAGTATATAACTATGACAAATATTACTAACAATGTAATCAATTGTTTAGTGTGGAGTAAGGCCGCATAGCAGCCATTAACTTGAGGTGCGTAGCACCGATCTGTCGCAAAGCGACCGAGACCGAAGGGCTCGTATATATATATAATATTTACAGTTTTGACCAGTTTTTAGAATTTGGACAGGCCGGTTGGATAGGTCGGACAACACAGTGGTTTATTGACAGGGAGTTGGACAATTTTTTACCAATTCTGATCTCTTCAAAAACGTTTTTATCGTGTTCAGCATAATCGAGAACCTAGGTAACTGTTTTTACAGTTAAAAATTCCAAGTAGAATTAGAAATATGATGCAGTGTCTATAGTTTCAAAGGCTAAATATAATTGAAGAAATTTTGTGGTTAACTATTATGCATCATTTCATGCTCGTGTATCTCATTAGGTTTCGATCACAATCAGCTAATATTTTCACAGTGTTTAATTATAGTTTCAATCATCCTAAAACTGTTGAATACTCTTCATATAATTATTTGTCCTTTAGTATAATTATCATTGCAAATTATGATTAGCTGGAAGTGTCCGAACTGCTAAATTCCATGTATTGGTATTGCGTAAACTGTCGTGTCGTCTCGTGTCGTTTTACTAGCCCTATTTTTATATAAAGTTTAACTATATAGCTTGGATTTTAACCACTTTCCAGCCCCGCGCAACCGCGCGCAAACCAAAATCTACGTGTCTATATACGGGGGCTTTGAAGATTTATATACGAAGATTTTAATTTTTTTTTTCAAAATTTCATCAATTAGTAAAATAAATGACTAATTTCGAAGCGTGGGATTACCTTTCAACCAAGGAAACTATATGGGTTGCTGTAAATGTATCAGAAAATGCAAGGGTGATCAAATGTCAAAATTGGATCAAGAAAAACTGGTCGAATCGTTGATGTTAAAAAAACTGGTTATTTAACTGGCCTAGGCTCTCGAATTACATTATCAACTTAATTTAGATCTACACCATGCATTTATTTAGAGATGCATATAAACGAATTAGCTCTAGTTTATTTGAAAATACTAATTTAGCAAATATTTGTGGAATTATGGGAATAAAAAAAATACTATGTCGTCATAACTTAAAAATTTGAAGCCGTACTAATTTTCTGAATCCATAAATGGATTCACAGGTATAGATAACCCATGGATATATAATACATTTGATAGGTCTATCTGCTCTGGAAATACCTACTTCCTGTGAATGGTCCAAATAAACCACTGTGGACAACTTGGCTACCAACCCTAAGTAATGGGAGTTACAAAATTCTGTACGCATATACAGAAATAAATCCAAAAAGAAAGTAAATTTACTGTACTATCAACTATACTAGAGATGCAGGGGTCTGGCCAGGACTGTGTTCCAGACTGGGACCATGGGGGAGGGGGGCAATAAAACGAGAAGGCCAGTTTATAATTCTCATTTTAGGATAAACTATGACTCCTATTGTTGTTATTTGGGTTGTATATGGCGTAATCAACCATTGCGAGTCCATTAAAATCACTTTTGAGAATCTCAGAATTGTGGTTAAGCTGTTTAGGCGCAATTTAATGATGAAGGTAAGAATTTATGGTAAATGAAAAAAATTTCAAATATCATAAATTTCAGTTTCTCCTAATTTCTAATAATTTTATAATAGGAATACTAATATAGGGATATATTTCATACCCCAAAGGCTACTCAATCACAAAATGGCGACATTCTAAAAAAAATTTAAAATTATTAAGCAACCACATGCTAAAATTCAAGGAGTATCCGAATTAAAACTTATTATTTTCGTACATAAAACGTATATAATTGCTGGTTTATATATTATCATTCTCATTATATATTCGGAAAATGTATTCTAAGTATATTAGAAAATTATTTTAATTTTCTCGGAGTTCTTTAGACTCGAATTTTATATTTTTGTATATTTGTGGTGTCATCATTAAATGGCGCCTAAACAGCTTAACCACAAATCTGAGATTCTCGAAAGTGGTTCTAATGTACTCGCAATGGTTGATTACCCCATATCAACCCAAATAACAACAATAGGAGGCATAGTTTATCCTAAATGAAATTATAAACTTGCCTTCTCGGTGACATATCTAGCCGTATATTAAGTAGGCCATGCTGGGACAGGTTCGGACAGACCGATTTCAGGTCGGTCCGGACCGCTTACATTCAACTGTGGTCTCAGACCGATCCAAATTAGCGATTTAACGGTCTGCACCGGTCCATCGGTCAGGACTCATCCTATATTGGACAAACGACCAGGCTCCAATCCGTTATTGCCCATTGTTTACAAGCACATAAGTAATTAGCATATTAAAAACACAAGTCGATATAATTATCCACTCTACTATGTAGTCCCCAAATAAGATCCAAATAAGGGTTATATATAACGGTCTGTACATGTAGATCGATCTGGACCGGTTCATCGGTCTGGACGATCCAATATTTTGATCATTGGTTCTGACCACCCAGAAAAAAATCAATGACGGTGCGATTCGGTCCATGAAATGCCGGACCGCTGCATCTCTGAACTATACTTAAATTCACTACATTAACTCATTTAATTAATTAACTCCTAAATGATATAGTGGAATAAAATATTCACTGAAATGGACAGACAAAATAATATTACCATTGAATTTGCTTTATATCTTACTAAATGTACTTCACCAAAGGCACCTTTTCCAATTAATTTGATTGTTTCAAAGTCGTTTATAGATATTTGAAATTGTTTGAGTACATTGATGTGATCAGTCATCTGATTCGTAAAAAGAATTGAATTTTCGTCCTTTTTACATGTTCCAGATTTGCATTCCTCAAATACGAAAAATAAAATATCGATGAGATGCTCCAGCGAAAACTTGTGAGTAGAGTCAACAATCGCATTGGATGGAACAAAAAACTGGCAAAACTGAGGCAAGATGTGACATAGCAAATTCTTCATCCTTAGATCATGTTCAGAAAACACATTAACAAAGTCCATATGAGAAGCCATTGAGAAAAAGCTAATTATCTACAACCCAAATTAGGCATTTGGATTAAGGGTTTATTTTCAATAGTCAGATTTCACAGAAAAATCAAATCATATTGATGTTTGACAACAGAAATGGCAGATTTAAAGTTAAATCTTATGCGTACACCCGTGACCTTCAATATATAAGGCCATACCACTTAGTATATTTTCTGGACCATGGATTACTTAAAGTCCATTGATACATAGGATATTTCATAGCCTACTATACATAAGGCCTAACATCAAAATGTGGATTTTGGACCAGGGATGGGTTAGCCGATATGAATTGATTTCAAAGGGAATATCATTTATTGGCTATTTCTGATACTAAATAGTCTATAATATGCCAAACCAACCATAAAATTGGTCAAATTTGCAACCAGGGTTGATTTTGAAGATGAAATTATTAATAACCCATAATGTATATATCAGTAGTATCACTAGTGTACATATATAAACGGGAAAGCTGAATTTGTCCTACGAAATATCCGGAATTTGTCCTATTTCAAATGTTGGAATTTGTCCTACTCCTATTTTGGAATTTGTCCTACTCCTATTTTGGAATTTGTCCTACAAACTAACTAAGACTGGAATTTGTCCTACTCCTATTTTGGAATTTGTCCTACAAACTAACTAAGACTGGAATTTGTCTTACTCCATTTTTGGAATTTGTCCTACAAATTAACTAAGACTGGAATTTGTCCTACTCCATTTTTGGAATTTGTCCTACAAATTAACTAAGACTGGAATTTGTCCTACTTCATTTTTGGAATTTGTCCTACAAACTAACTAATTTACTATTAATTACGAATCCTATCAAAATCCAAGTGAAATTTCATAATAAATCTGAACCTTGTAAGTGTTCAACTGTAAACCCTTAATCGTTCAACCTAAAGATTATCCGTATAAATACCACGTCTAGTTATTGAAATGATTACTAAAACTTTTTCAACATAACTACCTTAATCAACCTATATCATTTTCATCAATGGAGTATACTACAATCGAAGGAAAGAAATTGAACTCAACGAATTTCGGTTGCAATGGTTTTCGATATGTAAAAGTTCGAGAAAGTGATTGTTCTATCTTTATAAAATGTGCCCTATTTAGAACTTACTCTTGCAAATGCACAGGTAAAATTATTAAATTAACAAATTTATTGGAAATTTCATGTGAGCACAACCATGAAGCTGAGGCAAATAACAATGAGGAAATAATCCTAAGTAATCAAATAAAGCGGAAAGCAGAAATAGCATCTTCTAACCATCGAGAAGTGTTTAACGAAACATGTAGAGAATCTCAAGGAGCATCCTTTGTAACATTCAAAAAATTGGAGAGCAGTATGACAAGAGAAGAAGAATTTCACAATCGAAACTACCTTCGAATGTCTTTGAATTTGATGATATCTTCGCGAAACCAAGTATTCCAATATTCATTTAAAGACAGTTATACTTACAGATCAGGTAGCAATTCTATTTGGTTCCAGCTATATGTTGATTATGCTAAATGGTTCACAAGATATCCAATTTGATGCCACCTTTAACGTAGTTCCTAGATTGTTCTATCAGCTTTTTACTATTTTTATTTACATCAACCACCATGCCATCCCTAGCTGTGCATGAGCTAATGACAAATAAATCGGAAACGCTATACAATGCTACATTATTAGCTCTTCGGGAGTTGATCGTCGATTTTAAGCCAGTTTATGCAATGGGCGATTTTGAAATCGCTTCAAGGAATGCCTTAATGCAAAAAAACGAAACGAGTGTAAAGAAAAATACCTGAATGGATGCTATAGCGTAATTGAATACCTCAATGAGATTTCATTAACAATAGGCCGTGAACATTTAAATCCATATACTTCATTTAAAGAATCGGAATTAACTACTGAAAATGAAGTTGTCGAATATATATCCTCACCTGTTCAGTGCCATGTATGCTTGATGCCAAGGGAGTCAAATTTTTCGCTCTTGCATGATGCCTATGTGCATGGTGGGTTTTGCAAAACCTGCGCTAATCAGTTAGCGGAAATGGGCGCAAATTGTCCAATTTGTCGGAATCCAATAAATGGGATCGTCCTTATTTTTCAATAAGTCTCAGTTACAATGATTATAATTATTATTCTCTACTATTAGTTATTTACTCTAATTATTCTCCACTAATTGTTATTTGTCTATTTATTTTGTCATTTGATTTATTTAGTGTCAACTATTTGTTATTTGCTTTCATTAATCTCAACTATTTGTTATTTGTTATTGAAAATTGACGGACTTATTACAGTTTCCCCAATGATCAATAGTATTAGGACAAATCCCAACAATAGTAGTAGGACAAATTCCAACCCTTGGAAATTTGTAGGACAAATTCCAAAATAGGAGTAGGACAAATTCCAACCTTTGGAAATTTGTAGGACAAATTCCAAAATAGGAGTAGGACAAATTCCAACCTTTGGAAATTTGTACGACAAATTCCAAAATAGGAGTAGGACAAATTCCAACCTTTGGAAATTTGTAGGACAAATTCCAAAATAGGAGTAGGACAAATTCCAACCTTTGGAAATTTGTAGGACAAATCCAAAATAGTAGTAGGACAAATTCCAACCTTCGGAAATCTGTAGGACAGATTCCAAAATTTGCTATGTAGGACAAATTCCGAGAGTTTTGTAGGACAAAATCCATCTACCCATATAAACATTTATCTAAAATTTGTATTTCCACTAATATCCCGTTATTTCTCACTATTTCTCATTACTAAGGCCTAACCAATACCCGAAAACTAATGGGGATAAAATCCCCAAAGTTTTGGAAATAATAATAATTAACTTTGCAAGCTTCTTTCTCAGAATATTATTGTTGACCATAGTGACGTAGGCACGTAGCTAGAGTATGTAATTCAGGGGGGCAAGTTTTATGTTGGGGGGGCAAGTGCAGGGAGTCGGGGGGGCAAGGGGGGACGAATCACTCTATTTACTATAACGAACACTTCCTAAATTCTCTTGGGAGGGGGGGCGAGAAGTATTTTTTGGGGGGGCAGTCGCCCCCCCCGTAGCTACGTACCTTTAGTGACGTAGACGGGAGACACCACGCGCGCGCACAGTGGGACGGTAGCTTGTCTCAGCATAAAATTTCATACTTTTCAATTGGTCTATAATTAGTTTAATTTTATTCTTCGTACTCGAGAACCTAGAAATGGATCATAACTATCACCGTAGGGCGTAGGCACTCATAGTTTTCTAAATTTCGTATACAATACTCAAGCAACCACAAAAGTTATTAATAGAAAATCATAGTTTCACAAAATCAGGTTAGGAATTCAATAACTTTAATATCAGTATTTGGGGTAAATGGTATGTTATAAGCTATAATTAGAAGTAATTTTTAGTGCTATTAAAATTCAATATAGATAAACAGAATATATTCAGTAATATATCATAATATTTTATAGTTTGAAATTTGCAACGTTCTAAAAATTCAACTTCTATTCTTCGCCGCGTTCAAAATGTAACTACTATTATTGCCCATTGTTGCGAGTTGAAAGTTTGATATTATATAAAAGGAATCATATTAATATATATACGTAGTTAAAATAATTTCTAGCTATTCCCAAGTTTTCCCAAATGGTTATTTCCCATGTTTTCCAGTTGAATGTTGTGCAATTTTAATAATTTTTTAAAATAATTTACCGAATATTATATTATTGTTGTTTAGCACTTTATCTTGCAATCGTGATGAATAATGAAGAAGCATTTCATTTCTGCACCTCTAATCCTGAGAAAAGTTTTAGTGATATTTCTCGTCTATTTCTTGGTAAATATCATATAGACGAAGGTAAATTTGACTATTACCGACGAAAATTCGCGGAGATGAAGAAAGAGAGACTAAGCTATTTGAAAAGGAATGACCTAACAACATGGAACCAGTTGTACTTTTTGTCCACCTATAAATCCATTACATAGTGAGCTCCCTCAATGTCCCTATGAAGATTTCACAATAGAAAATTTCAAGCATCTCAGTCTACAATCGAATTACAAGAGAATATCAGCCGAGTACCTCAAAAGCACATTAGCCAGTTACAGAATAGGGCTATTCGTAACCGACTAGCTGAACTTAGGTCTCATGTTGAAGCTGTTGCTCAACATGAAGATTGTACTCCTAAATTATAGCTATGTACCTAGTCAAAATGTATTCATTGGAGGAACACGACCAGTGGCGTAACTAGGCGCTTGGTGGCCCCTGGACAAAGAAAATTTTGAGGCCTTCTCCGGAACTTCTCCGGGACTCTCGGAGGCCCCTGGACTTTGTCCACCCTTGTCCTATAGTAGTTACGCCCCTGAACACGACAACAGCACAGCTAATGTGATCAATGAGATTATCAATACAGGAAAGTTCGGACAACTCAAAAACAAACTATCTCAGCTCCGGACGCTTCAGCTTTTTTATTGGACTCACTCGAAATAGGAAGTCGAAATACATTCATTTGAGGCGTGTATTATTGGAAGAATCAATTACCCTCCCTGGATATAATCGTGTAGCTCTTCACCGTAGTCAAATCATTCTAGCCGATGATATCCATTTAGTGGAGAGAACTATCCAATTGGTATCGACATTTCTTACAAAAAAATACTCACTCAAACAATTAACAGAATTTTACTAAATATTTCCATCGATGGTTCAGGACAACCACTCAAAATTCGTGTCTCAGATGGACTAGATGGGCCAGGATCACATCGTGTATACCAACAAGTAACATCTCACCCTGATCTCTCAACTAAATTTTTCTTCTATTTGGTTTTAAAGTGATTACTATTTCAGACAATCAGAATAATACTCTTTGGAAAAATACTTTACCTAATTCTCCTTTCTCAATTAGGCCAATTGCCATACTCGCTCTTCCAGAAAATAAAGAAAATGTTAGTTTTCTTATGAAAACTATGATCAACAAAGAAACTGCTGATATTGAAGCAAGTGGACTTGATTTAATTAACTGTCATCATGCTAGCGTAGTGATCTTACGTTCACAGTTGGATGGTAAAATGGCCGGAATTCTTAGCGGTGCTGGAGGTACGTCCTGCCAATTCTGTACTGCCACATTCAAACAGATACATGATGTAGATATCGTCAGAGATGGTTTTCCAATTAATAGGTTTATTGGTGATGCTAAGGTTTTATTCCAAGAAGTAAACGAAGAACAATTCCTCTCGCTAACTACTGACCAACGTTTTAATCTCACACATGTCCCATTATCTGACATAGACATAATTCCCAGTTCACCCCTAAAAGCATATCTTCGATGTTTTAGTTGGTTAATGCACTTGTTAGGTGATATGAGTGCCGGAGTTATCAAATGGTCACCTAGTTCAACGAAAGTCCATAGTGCGAAGAATTTTCTCTGTGGATTACTAAAATAAAAGTTAAATACCATGATTGATTTTGCTTCTTCACAAGGCGGAACTTCAACCACTGGAAATGTAGCTAGGCGATGTTTAGTACGAAAAAATAACAGCGAAATATATCTCATCTATTGAACATGTTGTATTTAACACTTTTTGGAAATTGTAGCATAACTCCTATGACGTCATATCTTGTGAACCATGAGCTATACAAATTATCTGAATATGTCTATCGATTTTTTGGTTCGATAACCTATAGGTCAATAATACATTTTATAGCCTTAAAGTTACATAAATACTCAATACCACCAAATTGCAGTTTCGTGCCACTGTGGAGCTGGACCACAATAGAGTACTTAGAGTTCTGAAAATTTTCGCACATATTCTTAGTGTTTTTGTACTGATCGGCCACAACGAATCCTAAATTTCAAATTTTACACCCGGCGGTACTTGTTTAAAGTTGGATTAGAGAATAAATCGATGGTATTTCAGGCAAATTTGGTAAAATAAAAAAACCCCAGGCAGATATCTGAATTGATTAGTGAGCTATCTAACAAATTTCATTAGACTCTAAACTAGTGGTATAGGCATACTGAAGTTAGTAAATAAATAGAATATGAATCCATACTGATGGAAACTATGTTACCGCCTATGAAGCTTTAAAACGTTATTCTAAAAATATCTCAATACTTCAATTAGATTAAAGGCTTCAATCAATTTCACAGTTCTAGTTGCTCAATTTATTCTTCATATTTGGGGATTAGTGAAAATTATGCCTAAGCCCTGGATTGTAGCCATAGAAAAAGCAGATTTCATCTGGGGAATACCGTTATATTTATCTCCATAACTAGTAATGATAGACGTAATAAATGTACTATAACTACATATATAGGAACTTGGTATCAAGGTATACTCAGCAATCAGCATCCTTCAGATTTGTGCTATTTCACCATATGATTGGAACATGATGATGCCCAGGGTTGTTAAAATAAATATATTGAAATTATAAATGGTGTTGGCCAAAAGTGATTGAACAACAATAATTGTACTCGTATATTCAAGCTTTTCTAGCAGGATAACAACATTTGCAGATGCTCAACATGGCTTTTTAGATAAACCGATACGTTAAATATACTAAATTACAAAATTTTGGAATTTTTATTATTATGGAGCAGGGTTTCTTCCAAGCGTGCGCAACGCGCCTTCAGGCTCTTAATTTCGAAAAGAAATTTTTTTAGGCGCGGGAAAATCGAGAGATGTTCCCATGGACGTAATATAAATTGAGTATTTAGGCGCGTATGAGCGAGCTCAAACTTAATCTAGGCGCGCAGAAAATTTTGCCTGGATTAAAGCCTGTTATGAAGGTGTTAAACTCATCAACTGTATAATTAGCTAATTAAATACCTATATCATTTATGATCATTATGAGGCTATTAAAATATACAAATTCTTATTTGATATTTGAATACCACAAGGCCAAATTACTTTAGGTACTTAGAATCATTACGAATAATTTTCAAGAGATAGAGCCACATTCCAATTTGTGCCAACTGTTTCACAAGTGACACGTGACAGGAACACTTATGGCACTTCATGGAAATCTTTTTTTAAATTCCATTATTATCCAGTTATATCAGTTAAAGCCATACTGATGACAAAACCACCATCAAAATTGATTTCGATTTATACCTGTACATTTATCTTAACTATATAAACTAGCTTGAACTGATTCCTGACGTGCTTTAGGCCTTTTTTAGCAGAACACATTACTGTCTGTACTATATATTACCCTGCAGTGCCTGCACTAATTATTTTTATTATTATACCTGAATGGAAATATGCGAGCACCTGTAACATTTGTGTTAGCTTCTATGGAGAAAATACAATTATTGGTCATGGCCCTACCAGCCCTACCGGAGCCTACGACTATGCATTTAAATTTAAAGGAGAAAATGTACTTCCGGTGTTGATATTTCCCAATGTATTTGGAAATTCTGAATGAAACCTTCAGTGAATACTCTAATCATATAGAGGATGGTAAATATGTAATTTAAAAAAGTGAACTTTGAACCATGTAATATGCCAGTCCCTCCTTATACCACTTGGCATAATGCCATATATGGAGAAGAATGTATTTCCGGTGCCATAATTCCTAAAGTATTTGGAATTTTGAATGAAACTTTCAGTCTTTACTGTAGACATGTGAAGCTTGCTAAATATGCACTAAACATTGAACTTGTATACTTTGGGTTTTTGTCTAGAGACTGCACGTCGAGCCTTAAGGATCCAGGTGGGAGGGCGAAACATAATGAACGCCAGTATGCACTTTATTACAGAGAAACTTTAGAATCCAGCTGAGAGGGGGAAACATAATGAACGCCAGTATGCCCCTATTACAGATAAACTTAAGGATTCAGCTGAGATGGAGAAACATAACGAACGCCTATTAGAATCTCGTAAAGATCCTATAAAGCGATTACAGCATAGTACATCTATATTATTAAATCTCGATTGTTGTTGTGTGTGTGTGTGTGTGTGTGTGTGTTTGTTTGTTTGTTTGTGCGTTTGTCCGGATTGTATTAAAGTGATGGGAATAGAAACTGCATCTATATATGAGATATAAACTAACTTTCAAATGTTAGAATTGGTAAACAAATGTTAAATAGGTAAACAAGTATGCTCATTTCGCATTTACAAATTTCAAATATGAATATTTATTGTTGTTGTTTACACAATAGGTAAACAAATTAATGAAATTTCAAAATCAACTTAGAAGTTAGCTTTCAACGGGTATCATAGGTAACAAGTATGCTGAACACGAATTTCGCATTATAAATTTCCAACATGAATATTTATTGTTGTTGTTTACACAAAATAGGTAAACAAATTATTGAAATTCAAAATCTTCCTATACGTTAGCTTTCAACGGGTATTATAGGTAAATAAGTATGCTGAACACGAATTTCGCATTTATAAATTTATAATACGTATGAATATTTATTGTTGTTGTTTACACAAATAGGTAAACAAATTATTGAAAATCAAAATCTTCCTAGAAGTTAGCTTTCAACGGGTATTATAGGTAAACAACTATGCTGAACACGAATTTCGCGAAAATAAATTTAGAATATGAAAAACAAGTTAAAAAAATGGGAATCTTATAAAGGGATCTATATAACGCCCCTTTCAACAATTTTGCATGGCAGAAAGGGTGAGGTGCAAGGCCGCATAGCGGCCGTTAACTTGAGGTGCTTAGCACCGATCTGTCGCAAAGCGACCGAGACCGAAGGGCTCGTATGAATTAAATAGGTTATTTTGACAAAAACTATCCGCCCGGACAGTTTTTGTCAAATATAGCCAAACGATACCATTGCACTGACAGTAAAGTGTCATACACATAGTGGGCGAGAATGACAATTAAGGAGAAATTGGAATTTAGTAGCAGATAGCCATTCTAGAAGTATTATTGACATATAGGTTATTGATAGCTGGGAAATTGAATGGCATCATTAAAAATGATGCATGCAGCCTCCTAAACGTGGTTCTAGACAATTAATGATAATTCAGTCAAAATAATATTTTTGGTTTGTTAACAACATTTTATTTTGTGACGAGACTGGTTGAGTGCGGCTCTTGCATCTTATCCGCATATTCTCCGCAATATATGCAAATTAATACCTTGCGATAGGTTTTTAATATTGGGTCACTCTGGGTTAGTAAACGGATAAAAACATCCCTTGAATTAAGAGAGTAAGGAATTTTTCGTGCTAGGTGTTCGCGATACCTACGTATTAACTTGTTACAACTTTCCAACCCTTCTGAGAATTCCTTCAAACCATGCCCCTCATTACACTCCTTAACTTATTCTGTGCTATGCGCTAATAACTTGTGTAAGGATGGAGTTATACTTGCCCATGGAAATTTTGTAAGGATTAATTCGTAAGTATCTTTGCACAATTTATCGAGGTAATCGGTGTTAATCGCCTGACTGGAATTGAATACACGTAAATCGCTGAGAGACTAGCATGGACACTTGAAATTTTGTCTCCGATATCAGAAGGAATTAGAGTTTTAACCCAGTAAATAAAATCATGTTGGTCAAGAAAGCATTGTCTCTTAATGTTACCGGTTGATGTCGTTCCCCCATCGCTACTTGGCTGATCGATACGGAAACCTTTTTTTCTCATCTAAGAACGAGCGGGTAAATTTCATGGAACTTTCTATCTTCTTGGAAGTGGGATATCATTTATAGGTTCCAGACTGTAGATGATAAATGACCAACATGAACCAACGTAAGACGCAAGTATAACTATGCAAAGGCGAAGCCGATAGAATATCAATATCAGATATGGGTTCATGAGTCAGTCCGAATCTTTGTTAAGATGGAAGGGATAAGAATTCTTCTCTATTACTGAATTGAAAATTTCTTTAGCACTTGAGATTGTTCTGTTTATCGGGAATCCGCACTTAACGAGGTCTAAATCTCTTAGTTCCTTAGAGGTAGATGTACACAATTGACAGCTTGCACCACCAGCACCACTTAATATCCCCGACATTTTACCGTCCAACATACTTCGAATTATGGAGACGTTAACATTTCCACTTGGAAACTCGAAACCCTTCTGAATGAGAGTGACTTGATGATGAATTAGTTGTTCCATCATAAATTGCACATTTTCCGCGTTTTCCCTTAGTGCAATTAATGCCACTGGCCTAATACCGTAAGTAGCATTATGATTTTCTTTGGAAAATACACATTCACCATTGGAATCAGAAATTCTTGTGACGCGAAAGGCAAAGAGTATATAAATTCTTCGTACTCAAGTCAACATTTCACGAAATTGACTGTAAATCTGATGTGATCAATCAAGCCCATCAATTACCCTCACAGTGATCGGAAATTGTACTAATGCGGACATATGAGCCTCAAGAATACATTCGACTGTTTGGTGTAAAATTTTGTCATAAGAGATGGAAACGCCGATTATATCGTCATTTTTTCGAACAAATTCTATATCATCAGAGAGGATAATGTTATTACGGTATTTACTCACCTTATCATATGAGGAAAGAATGATATTTTCTGATTTACAGAGATCTCGAAGTCCATTGTATCGCCTTTCCCGATTTCCAGTAGGTCTAAAAGAAAAGCAGACTTGGAAGTTGACCAACTAATAATACATTCCCAAGTATTAGTCTTACAGGAGACAATGACCTTTTTCACTATAGCTTTTAATATCCCTGGTCATACTCTCATTGGTAGACTTGATCATAATGCAAGGACCCCTGGTTCTGGTACTCACATATGCTCCCGAAATCCAGCTTTGTGCAAATTTGTATTTGCACATTCAAGCTGTCATAATGGCGCTATGATTGATATATTGGATGTAGAATTGAATGATCGCATAATAAAAGATGAGTCTGTGGTATTAGTTTCTATATACAGGTCACCACAATCTCCTTTAAAGCGATTTATGATTGAACTTGATCAGGTTTTGTGTAGAAACTCGTACTTTTAATCAGATAATAATAACAGGTGACATTTTCTATGTCGATATATTTGCTCGATCTTTCGAGAGAGATATCTTTATGAATTAGGATGTATTAGTCAGATAGTGGCTTCATTCAAGCTATATCTTGAGTATCCTCTAATTATGGATCGCAGTTAGACTGTGTATTTACCAAAAACTTTGCTTATTCATGTTGTTATTATGCTTAAATGCGATTAGACTGTGAATAATCATGACAAACAGCCACATGATTCTCACTCAACAAGTATTATTAGTCAACAAAGGTCAACAATTTCTGATGTTGACCCGATTCCTACTGATTTGCCAATTTTATCCGGATATTATTATTGATCAGGTGTACATCCCGCCTCCCATTGTACCTCCTATATCTACGGCTTATAATGCTAATACGTTTACATATGCAATGAGACAATCGTTAGCACAATGTATTAATCTGAGGTATTAAAAAGTACTCAGCGCATGCGCTGAAAGTACTCAGCGCATACCCTAGCGCATAGATATCTATGCGCTAGCGCATAGAGTACATATAGATTATGCGCTAGCGCATAGGTACATAGAATATGCGCTAGCGCATACATAGACTTTCCGAAATTATACACTGGGGATACTCAATTAGATTTTCGTACACGATTTAGTTCATCTCTCTCAAAATTAATTATTTGTTATTTCTAACGTCTAATAGCTTTTGTTTTTGTTTTATTGTTCATCCCAATAATGAAACGAAATCACGTTAGCAACCTATCTTCACAAAAGGAATTTCTGAGACAATTTTAAAGACTAAGAAATAAAACCACAGAATACGAATTTCAATCATGCAATCAGTTTCCAGCTAATACAGTGGCACAATCTAAATTGACACGTGGTTAAATTCTTAGCATCCTAACCGTTTCTATGACCAGTTGATATGTCAACGGAAAGATCTAACGTGGAATATTCGCTGTCGAAATGTCTCATATAAATAAATTTGAGCCACATAACTGATTTATCAAATTAGAAATGGCAGACTACATAATGGAAGATATCAACATGTCTCCTGTGTCCTCACAAGAACCTGAACAAGATAGTTATTTTGAATTTGAATTGGGTGAGTATAAACTTTATCTTGCTTATTGTGCGTACTATAAATTTTCTTATTTCCAGGAAAAATTTCGCCTCAACTCAACTCAGCTGAAGGAACTCAGATTAATGATTATTTCTCAGATCACGAATCATCGTATCAGGAACACGATTTGATGATGGAAGTTTTAGAATCGAGTCCTGAAGAAAAGTATTTGTTACTTCTCCTCCAACATTCTGGAGTTTTGCAATTATCCGGGTCGGAAATAATCTTGATGTATGATTATGAAATCAATGAAGAATCTGGTAAATTTTATTTAAAAATTTGGATCACCCTTTAATTAAGATTTATTTATGACGTACATTAAGAACCTCACTATTACGAACACCAAGGGACAGTAAAAATTTGCTCGTCTTATCCAAATTAGCATTGAAAATCCTTTGAAGGGTCCAAGATTGTGTTCGTACGAAACGGAAATTTGTATTAATCGTTTTCGTACTATTGAGGTTCTACTGTACTTACTAATTTTTCATTCAAAATAACTTACATATTATTGTTAATTTCTAGAAATCGTTCATCTCGTTCAAGGTCGTATTGTGATTATCAAAATGGTTCTTGTAATCAGTGCCTAGAGGTTGATTGTTTACACATAAAAACATATAAAATTGCGTTAGAAGACCAATGTTTCCCATCTTCCTGTCCTATTACCATAAGATCTCATCACCTTCATATATTTTCGAAGAAATTCATTTGTATTCTAAACGAAACTGATCTACACACATTTAAATTAACTGATAATTGTTTCTATTGCATTGATTGTAAAGGTCCTTGTCCAGAAAAGAAAACCATAAGCGAGTACCAGCATAGTATTGCGCCCGACTCAAATATGTCTGTTAAAGAATATCAATCGATGATTTTCAAAACGGTGACGAACACACCCATTCCGCATTCACTGACACCAGAAATGAAGGAAATATATATCAACCAATTATCAGATGGCTTGAATCTTCCTGAACACTTAAACTCTGAAAACGCATATTGCAACAATGGGCACAAATATATCCCTTCAAGTTCATGCAAACCCCATCATAAAGGAATTATTCTTTATACAGAAAGCGACGTAATACTATTACCCAAACACCGAGGTATGTATTTATCATTCTATGTGCTGCTTAATAGTATAGTTACTAACATTATATATTAAGTTTATACATCAATCTGTGATGGCCCTTGTAAATGTGAGCAAGGCTATCAAGGCCATGAACATCTTCTTAAACCTAAATGACCACTACTTGATCCATTACGGGCTGCTGTATGAGTATAGCGAACTAATGAGGACTGCAAGAAATCCACTTTATGCATTTGTCAGGTATTTATTTTAAAGAGATAGTAATTTAGTTCAATATTTTGCAATTATAAGTTGATGAACTTTTTACTATAATCACTTTCTTAATCCTTAATAGTGCCAAAAACAATAAATTGAAGAGAATGGGAAGTACCAACTTTCTCAAGTATCACACGATGCATTTAGCTTGGAATGCTTACCTTAGACTCAGTGCTATTGATTATTCTCGGTGTTTTTCCTATCCAATTTGTCCACACTGTAATTTTTGATGGGGTCACTTTAGGTACTAATAAAGAAATTCCCACTGAATTTGTTCCGAAAGAAGATATCCCAATAGCGCACATACCAATGGAAAATCGCGTATGGATCACAAATAGCAAGCTGCGAAGAGCGTTACAACACTACTCAACAGATGGGTTATCGCCACAAGCATTCGGGATTTTAATGGTGGATCTTGACCCTGGATGTTTTAATGAATATGTAGCCAACAGTTACACTGTTATTAACAGCGGAGGAAACATGACCTATAAACCTATTAATAAGCATGTTTCATTGATTCTTAGCTATCTGTCTACCACTCAGCCTATTTCTGGAGTTTTTCAGTTTTCAATTTTGGATGAGGAAGAATTAGCATTAGTTGTCGATTTATCGGTTGGTATACCGAGAAAAGTTTGCGTGATTGATCTGCTGTACAAGAAAATGGTCAACTTCAAACCTCTTTTTCTATCTTACGAAGTGCAAGTAATGCCGTCAGAATTAATCCGTCTCCATCCTTTAGTTTCCGGTTTGTTATTAAAAATAATTGATAAGGTAGAAAATTTATACACTAGCAGAACCAGAAAGCCTGTTCGCGTCTACGTTGAGCAGGACTACTTTAACTATTTTCCAGCTTTTGAACAACAATACAGGTGAGTAATGTATTAGGTTAATCTAATAGTTTTGTATAACCATTGTTTAATTTATTTAGATTGCCAAATTATGATCTTGACGATCGAAAAGATAAACAAGGATGTAAGAAAACTTACCCGAAACATAAGATCCTATCCCCCGGAATGGTAACCATGTCTTGCCGTCATGGTATATGTTATGGTTTTAAAATACTGACTTCAGGGGAATCGACTGTTACAATCTTCAACATTTTGATGCAGTACTTTATGATACCCCCTAAATATGTTATATACGATAATGCGTGTAATCTACACAAACACATGTCTAATAAGGTAACTACCTAAGTACTTTAATTATTAATTGTATATATGTACAGTACAAATTATCACTATATCCATTATGTACTTGTATACGTATTTGCTTGTAAACTAAATTATTTGGGCTTTTAGAGATCCAAGACAATTTCGAAAGACAACTTTTTTGATTGACCGTTTTCACTCCATCAACCACAAGTGCAATCCAGCCTACTCAATGCGAAGTATTCAAACAAGAGAAATTAAAACTATCAACTCCCTAGTCTGTGAACAGCTATACTCTAGATTACGGCGTATTTCTCCACAGTTGTCTTATATGAAAGTGGAAAATATATTCTATACAACTCGTTATTTCCTAAGTCAAACCAACAGAGAAACATTAAATAAATTTGTTCAATTGTGATAAATTATAATATACAATGTAATACATTATCCAAATAAAAGAACTACAATTAACAAACTATAGGGCTTCAATTAGGACATTTAAACACTTCTGTAAAGTTACTACATTTCAGGTTTGCATCAGGGAGATTGACACAGGGATTGTGAAACCAATTCTTGCAGTCAATGCATTGGGTCATGTATTGACTAAAAAATTCAGGCATGTCACACAAACAATACAAACGGAAAGACATAGACTTCCTATTTATAACTTGAACAAGAATTGCCTTCTTAAGTGTTGGAAACAGAGATAAATCTTGTTGAATTAAACATTTCGACAGATGGGAGAGCATTTGGCTTTGATCCCATACACATTGTGAAGGGTTTACTTCAAGAACAAGAGCCGTGCACACAGCTGTAGCGAATAACCCACAATCTGATGGGCCTACTTGTTGTTGCAATTCCTGTCTAACATACTAGAACCAATGTTTCTGAGGGTAAATCTGTGATAATTGGATATCAACTTCCTCTGTAGTTTTATCAAACATTGAATCAAATACATTAACCACACCATTACGATCGGCACAGGAAACCAGCCAATGTGTCCTAGAGTTGTCATGATGAATTTGGATACTATTTCGTGGATGAGTTTATAAGCAGCATAACTCTCAATAATGTTTTGGAGGCCACGAACACGAGGGAATTGATTACGGAGAATAGTCTATGAAAAAAAGATTAATGAATAACCAAACCATTTTAGCAATTTATAAGACGCCAGCGTAAGAATTCCGATGAAATAGAATAAATTTAACATACCATGAACGCGTGAATTGTAGTATCCGTAAGTAGAGTATCTTTATCCGATAGTTCACTCAAAGCAGTTGCAAGGTCGTCGTCGCGGTTTACACTTATTACTGTTTGAGGTTCAAAAATACTCTTTCGGGCGGGAAAATAAGGTTCGGGTTGTTCGCTGCTACACTTACTGTCACTACCATCCAAACTATCTGCGTATATCTCGACTTCTTGGCCTAAATTGTAACTGTCAGAATCAGCAGCCTGAAATAAGCTGGAGTCCGATACAGTAGAATGTGTGGAATCCGGTGTTATACGTTGCGGAGAATTGTTGACATCTGAAAAACCAGATGGAGGTGACAATAATGGAGAACTCGGATAAGATTCTAAGGTATGTGTAGGGGATGAATAAGGTGATCTATCCCGAATCGGAGAAGTAAGAGAATGAGATGCTCTGTACGCTAAAGTCAGTTTTATCAGCATATCTTTACTATAGCCAGATTTAAGGTCGCGAAACTCGATAGTTGGATCCCACCATTTGGGACATGATCTCTTTGACCAATACCTACCATCTAGAATATACAAAAAATAATATTAAATTAAACTCTATATAGTAGAAGCTGCGTGATCCGACCCACTATAATCCGGAATTCGCCTTAATCCGGAAGATATATCTCATCCCGACGTATCGGATTATGCAGGTTCTACTGTATTAGTTAAGTATTAATTACTTAAAGAAAATGAATACTTACCAGTAGAATTTCTGATTGCAGTAGAGAGAAAGTTTCGTAGTCTCCATTGAAATGCTGGATCGATCAAGTCTAGAATCGAGCAAGTCTAGTACTTCCTTCTCTTTAGGATCGTGTGGAGGTGGTACTGGTAGTAGAGGTGACGATACTGGTAGTAGAGGTGACGATAATTGTGGTAGAGGTGACGGTATTGTTATCTGAGTAGTGGTTAACAGAGATTTTTGGATATCCCTCCGGTGTTCGTTTACATACTCTTTGAATGGTTCTTTCCCGATTACAGTCAAATTCCCTTTCCATGTTAGTACGATCCCAACTTGTTCACCAGTTAGTTGAGTAAACGATTGTACTGCAGCAAAAAGATGCTCTTTGGCGTTTCCTTTAGTGATTCTTGGTATTCTGATAAATTGGTCTTCGCATTCTTTTATTTATATGAGACATTTCGACAGCGAATATTCCACGTTAGATCTTTCCGCTGACATATCAACTGGTCATAGAAACGGTTAGGATGCTAAGAATTTAACCACGTGTCAATTTAGATTGTGCCACTGTATTAGCTGGAAACTGATTGCATGATTGAAATTCGTATTCTGTGGTTTTATTTCTTAGTCTTTAAAATTGTCTCAGAAATTCCTTTTGTGAAGATAGGTTGCTAACGTGATTTCGTTTCATTATTGGGATGAACAATAAAACAAAAACAAAAGCTATTAGACGTTAGAAATAACAAATAATTAATTTTGAGAGAGATGAACTAAATCGTGTACGAAAATCTAATTGAGTATCCCCTGTGTATAATTTCGGAAAGTCTATGTATGCGCTAGCGCATATGTACCTATGCGCTGAGTACTTTCAGCGCATGCGCTGAGTACTTTTTAATACATGATTAATCTACATAGGATACCATAAGACCGAATAACTTTACAGGTTGTAAAGTCTCATCTACTGCTTACTACGATTTTATGTATACAAATGTGAGAGATCGTTTTAATTTCAGTATAATTCCAATTCAGGTGATCGAAATCGTTTCTTTAGAACAGTGATTCCCAACCTGGGGTCCACGGGTGACTGTAGAGGGTCCACAGGATGTATCACGGTCAATGGGAGAGAGTCCACAGAATGTCTATAGGGAGTCCACGGTTGAAAAAGGTTGGGAATCTCTGCTTTAGAACATTGTCTTATTTAATTTTCGGTAATGAAAGTGACAAGATAATGTCCGTGTTTCCCTATTAGAAAGATTTGAACAGAGTCCCTATGTTGGTGCACTTTGCGGTCTCCAGGGGCCATACTGCAGTTACTGTTCAGCAACACTTGAACAATACTAGCGCGCTTCACTTGCTAGGTCGCTTCGCGGAAGAACATAACCACACACCAACCGCTTCGCGGTTGGTTTGTGGTTTATATACTCCTAATATTGATTATAAAGCGTAAATAGGCCTAAATAGTCAAATTTAACAATGAAAAATTTTTAATGACTACGTCATCATGTGATAATGAGTTAGCATATTGGCATTCTGGTGTGACCAACGTGTCCGCATCATTAATGTCCATGTTCTATTATATTTTCAGATTTTAGCTCTTAGAGGGCGGGAATTATGTGCGATTAAGTGATTTTTCATGTTTCTCGAACTGGATAATGAGGTGTGAGAAATTTTGAGTGAAAACCTCAACTTGTTGACGGGTGCCAAAAGTTACCCCTATATCCCCAAAATCACATTTGGAAACCGTCCACTTTCTTCAATCAACTCGGAACATACAAACAAATATATCACATATACACATATATATACACCCAGCCTTGTGTTTTAATAGTATAGATGAAGCGTAATTATTCATGGGGGACTGTGAATGAACTTGTTATGCTAGGAATTTTAGCTCGCATTAATGTAGGTTATATTAATGCTGCTGATTATATACATGTGATTACTGATGTATATAAGGCCAGTGTTAATGGTAATATTGTTTCAGCTCCACACGAAGTCTATTTGAGGATGCGGGCGGGCGGCATCTCATTATCATTATCTCATTATTTGATGACGACATAGTTAATAATTATCTGAGCAAATAATCAAATTTGTGAGTGCTTATTGATAAAATATGCAATCGTTGGGTAATAATGCTTGTTATAGTTTCTGATTTTGTTACTAGAGAAATATGGCTATTTTATAGTGTGTCCTACCATAAAATTGCCAACGAACAGTGGCCTTACTTTGAAATCTAGGTGTAATAATGAGAATAATGACAATAATCGTGCGGAAGTGAAAACTGACGCGGGCGGTGGAGCTGAAACAAGATTCCAATAAACAGTGGCCTAATCCAAATACTCTAGGTTAACCTAATGATCCAATCTATGAAGGGATACCTCTTGTAGTCTTGTTTCATAGTATCAATTTTTCTGATTCTTGTAGTAACCATTATGATGCATTATATCCAATTAATAATGCTCCCAGTTGTTCATATTAGGCGGAGGTTTCCCTAGTGATACTATACCCAGTGGCGCCCACAGGGGCAGGCCTGGGGTCAATTACTCTAAAATGTAATATATTACTATTACTATTACTTATATTTCTTCCTATTACTATTACTATTACAATTACATTATTATAATATGTAATATATTACTATTACTATTACTTTTACTATTACTATTACAAATTACTAGACATTTACGGGGCTGACTGAATAGTTGAATCTAGTGGAATCTAGTGGAATCTAGGGTGACTGAATGGTGGAATCTAGTGGAATTACTAAATTTTAGTGGAATTGACTGAACGGTGGAATCGAGTGGATTTTCTAAAAACCGACTGAACAGTGGAATCGAGTGGAATCTTTGACTGAATAGTGGAATCGAGTGGAATTTGACTGAATAGTGGAATCGAGTGGAATCTAGTGGAATTTGACTGAATAGTGTAATCGAGTGGAATTTGATTAAATTGTTAAACACTACGTATATGCTATAAGCTACGTGTGTATCATATTACGTTAATTTTCGCATGAAGTGAAGTGCATGAAGTGACACAATAGGATTTATTAGTTAGGCTTTGTTACCATGTTATTTAGACACATCTTATTAACATTTTTTATCAACAATTCCTTATCAAATCCAGTTGGTATTCATTGGGCAGTTCAATAGAGATGATTAGTAAGAATACTAATATAGTATCATATTGTGCCACTTCATGCACAACACTAGTTTAATCATTGCAAACAATTTTACATGGGCGAAAATTAACGTAATATGATACACACGTAGCTTATAGCATATACGTAGTGTTTAACAATTTAATCAAATTCCACTCGATTCCACTATTCAGTCAAATTCCACTCGATTCCACTATTCAGTCAAAGATTCCACTCGATTCCACTGTTCAGTCGGTTTTTAGAAAATCCACTCGATTCCCCCGTTCAGTCAATTCCACTAAAATTTAGTAATTCCACTAGATTCCACCATTCAGTCCCCCTAGATTCCACTAGATTCCACTATTCAGTCAGCCCCGACATTTACTAAGACTTTGCTATGATTCAGAATGTCTGAAGTTTATTATTTTAAATGATTATCCCACACAAACAAAACCAAGGTTCTCGCTAGGCCTCTATCAAAAGGTGCATGCCCTTCTTGAATGCTATTGTACCCTTTATTCACATGTCGTAAGTGGGCATGTGCCCTTCGAGTCAATATTATTTTTTGAAGGTTTCATTAAAACATTGACATTAAGTAATATCTCACTCTCATGTACCCATACAACAAAAAATCCTGGCAAGAACCCTGAACAAAACATATTATCTAATCTAAGCAAACAACTAATTTCAATAAACAACTAATTTTAATAAAGTGACAAATTCAAAACGATAATCATCTTGCCTTAATTTTATTTTAACAACTTCCTATTTCTTCACGAAAAATCAAATAAGCCAGTCCGAAGTTATAGAATTGTAATAGATAATTCCTATTACAATAGGTTCTATTACTATTACTATTACTATTACATCCTATTTGAAACACTATTACTTATTACTATTACTATTACTTCTAAAATGTAATCGTTACTAATACAATTACTATTACATATTACTATTACCCCAGGCCTGCACAGGGGTACGAAGTATAAGCACGTGCGTATACAAATTTAACTGGGTAATTTTCTTGGTATTTTAATACGTATTTATTGATACTTATTACGTATAATTGGTATAATGTTTTCCAGTATTATTCGTATATCACCAGTGTGAAATTGGGCAGTATTCAACTGAGCACAGATCAAATCCAAATTTGAGGCACTTCCCACAATTGGATTTGGCTAAAAATTACACACCTTAAAGGCGAGATACGGACATTTTAGATTCTGGATAAAAATTAGAAAAAAAAATATTTTTTGTATTTATTTTTTTATATTATATAACCCTCAGCTGGCTTGGGGTAAAAGGTATAAATAGAAAAACCCCACTTTCACTTTCACTTTCAATTGAAATTCAATTAACTTTCAGTTTCAATTTTACATTCCTAGCCAGACGAGGGATATTATATCAGAGCACTAAAAAAAATCTTTTTTGACAACTATTTTTCAAATTAGAATTTAAAACTTGGCAAAGTTGGTATACATGTTTGTGACTATGGGACGTTTCTTATGTCAAAATATTTTAAAAAAATATTAATTTTCCTAAGAAATACAATTGAAACAATTTTGCACTTATTCACTGATCACGCACAGACTCAGGGGTGGAAAAAATCATGATTTTTTTAAAAAATCAAAAAAATCAGATTTTCTTGATTAAAATCAGATTTTTATGATTTTATTAATTTTATTTGGTTAATCAAATTTAGTTGTTAAAAATCATTCTCTACTTTTATTTAAAACTTTGCTTTACATTAACATTTCTGTACGTAGTTCACGGCGTTTTAAATCATTCTTTTATATTAAGGCCGTATAAAGTAAATAACTTGTTTATCATCCCCGCCCGCCCCAATTTTTACTAACCGTCCGGATCTATTTTATTATTATCTTAGGAACATAATCGTACAAAATTTAAGCTATAAACTTGTGTAAAGTACTACTATGCTTGAATTTTTAATAAGTCCTATATTTTAGAGCATTACTTTAGTTTTTTGGGCATTGTCATGTTATTTTCTGATTAAATTAAATATTTAAAATTTTCTTTTGGCATAGGATGATGTTATTTGCATATTAATGGAAATAACAAATAAAAATAAAAACCCGTCCGCCGTCCCAATTTTCTCGAAAAATATGGATGATAAACAATTTATTTATTTTATGTGGCCTAAATATGGTTAATTAATTAATATACTAAATACGTATCACAGAAATGATGGTAATAAACTAAATACCAATAAATAATCAACTACGTACTGTCTCTAAATGTCCATCAATCTAAAATGATTTGA
Source organism: Hexactinellida sp. DTS-2022 (assembly GCA_028753945.1). Classification (NCBI taxonomy): domain Eukaryota; kingdom Metazoa; phylum Porifera; class Hexactinellida; species Hexactinellida sp. DTS-2022. Next base: position 3,369,676 of record JAPNXP010000010.1, on the reverse strand, counting down.
TTATTAATTTATGTGTATTTAGCAGCTTGTATATAAATACAAGCTTTCCTGCTTTACCAGTTCCAAGCCTATTCCTCACTTTAGAGTGAACAAAACCGAATGTTGAGAAAATTCTCTCAATCCCAGCAGTCGATGTAATAGCGCCAAGTACCTGGCGACACAACTTGATCACATCACTTTCAAGATGGCTCTTCTGAGATTCCCACCATGTGAGAGGCGATATAGATTTACTAGTTCATCCTTGAACATGTAAGACTTGAATGGACCATTTTGAGCCCGGAAATTGAGAACTGTGGGTAAACATGTTTCATAATCCATGCTACAGAATTCCAGGGCTTTAACAATCTGATTAACTGATAAGTTTCTGCCCATGAACCGTGGATCCAGAATATTTGCTAAGTAATGTGCAGCGGTGAGTGCCTGATTGTAGCGTTTTTCCACTTTCTGCGAAACAACCAACGGTTGTGATGAGGCCATGTCTTCGCTCAATCTTTTCCAGACTTCAACTGCTTCACTCAGCTTGCAACTGTCACTTTGCACTTTATCTAGAGCAATAGCGATAGGCTTCATACGTTTGAGATAGTTCTCAGCATTTCTCTTAATACTAAGTTCCTGCACTTTCCTCGCGACTATAACATCAATACTGTCACGATGTTCCTCGCACACTTTGAGTATTGTCGCCCAGTTATCCAGATAACTTTGCAGACAATCCGCGAGAGTATTCCAACGAACATCAAGTGGTAGCACAAGCTTCTTGCCCCCAGCAACTTTGTACCATGCTGCAGGAAGGTGGGTATTCCGAAAGTATTTTACAATCAGAATAATGTGTTCTTTTACGCCGGGTATTTCCACATCTTTGGCTAAAAGATTAAAATAATGTGCTGAACAACCGTAGGAAATGATGGCGCTATCGGGAGTAATGCTGTCAGCTTCCAGTTGTCGCCGCATTTTCACCATATTAGATGCATTATCTGTGACAAAAGTGCCAACTTTACAACCGAAACGCTGTTCTGTCGATGTCACGGCAGACATTGCTACTTCCTCCAGATATTCAGCTGTGTGGGCATGACCTGATGTATCTACAGTTTCGGTGAGATAGTTTTCTCCCTCAGGCGTAGTCACTGAGACACAGATGATCGGTTCGTTGTGGATATTACTCCATCCATCTAACATCATAGATACAGTCTGATCTGCAAGTCGTTCTTTGCAGTCAGATTGCATGGAAACGTATAAGTCATCGAGTAGACCATCACTAATCTTGTGTCGACTGGGTGCCTGATAACCTGGACGAAGCATTGTTATAAGCTTCAAAAATTCGGGGTGTTCCACAATGGAGAAGGGCGAGTTAGTAGCACAAACAAAACGTGCGATTTGGAGATCGATGGCGGCTTTCTCATTCCCTGATGTCTGCATAACGAAGTTATCCATTCTAGACACAACGAGTTTGTGTCTCTTTGCTGGTGGATCCAGTCTGATTGGTGAAGTCCCACGTTCCCTCTCTTCCAAATTGACGATTTCAGGTATGGATGTGTTTGGATAGTTACTAACATCTGTAGTCAAATTGATAGCAGCAGTACATTCTGTATAATGTTGCTTCATTCTATCAACAAGCCCTTGCAATTCCTTTCCACATTTTTTGCATTTTGCACGACACCCGGTTTTACCAGGCAATTTTATCTTTTCAAAATACAACCAAACAATGTCATGCCTTCGGCCACTCATATTGAAATAGTCAAGTAATCAAGTGTTGTTTGAAAAAATGGTAATGTACTCAATTGAGGAGATTGAGAGTAAAGCGATTTATCAGAACCACACACGTACTACCTATTTAAATAAGTTATATGTTAGAAGTCCCAGAAGTAAGTGTGTTCAAGAAACAAGAGATTGAGGAATTGTTCTGCTAAGGTGTAGCCGACTAAATATTATTATTTAACAGGAAAATTACGAATCCAACAGTTACATTACATGAAGGTATTGGTATTAAATATAAAATTTTAAAATCACAAAACCATGATTTTTTTAGGGTGATTTTAATCAAATGATTTTAATCAAACAACCCTGCACGCATTACCCTTTTAATACATTTTCAACTGAGCATACTTCAAGTTATAATTTTAGACCTTTCCCAATGTTGGAACTGGACAAAAATGGTGTCATTCAATAGAGAAGACGTTTATATTAAAAAAATATATATATTGATTTCAATTGTTTTTGCACTTAATGATCCATTAAACAAAATTCAAAATTAGAAATATTTTCTAATTTCCTGTATTGCCCAACATTGGGGTAGCTAACATATCTCGTTTAATGTGCTCCGGACGTTCTAGCCATCATTTTTGGTGCAAACTAAAATTCAAGAGTTTAAGGCTACCAGCACCCTTTAAAACCCCTGTATCATAGTAGTTTCAAACTATTTATATAAAGGATTTGTAGGATTCATTAAAAAACGAATTAATCAACCAACAGATTGTTGCTACCATAACAGTTTTATTGTAACACCCGCAAACAATAGTATAGAGATGGTATTTATCCTAAACAAATTGAATCCCTGTGTGTTTTAATGACAACTGAATCAATGTTACCCCTAGTTGCTAAGAGTTTGTTAGATTTAGAAAGCATAGTTATAGGAGAGGTCATAATTAATAGTTCAGAGAATACTTTTATTGACGATAACCCTAAAATTTTTGAAAAAGAGACCTATAGAAAAACTTCCCCTTTTGGGAGACATTTTGAGGGGATCTACAGTGAAATCTGTGCTAAAGATTTAAAACTAAAACAATCGAAACCTAAAAAAATTTATGTTATTACCCACAAATCCTAGAATATATCTTAACTTATTATATGCCATTGCCACCACTTTGGAGTGGAATTATATTAAACAAAGTATATGGAAACAGGGTTTCAACTGATACTAATTCGCAGGTAGAGAACAGGTTTAAAATAGTTAAATATTCCATATTTAAATCAAAAGTAAATATTCGAGTTGGCGATTTTGTGAGACAAATTTTTGTACTTATCAGGATAGATTGGCCGCATATACATTTGCATTTCACCCTTTGGGCCACAGAGTATTTAAAGCTAAGAAAAGAAATATTGAAGTTAGTAATGAGGAAGAATGTAAAGAGATCTGGCAAAGGAGGAAAATTAGCAAAAATAGTTACATAAATCCTGACATAAATAAAATAGATATAGTTTTTGGAAAGTTAAAAGAGACGTATTTAAAATACGCAAACAAAAGCATCCAGATAGTTTCCACGAAAAACAACTAAATCAAAATAAAATAAAGGAAAGAAAAAAGCTCAATAATATACTACCAATCCCGGCAAGTGAAATTGAAATTATAACTGACTCAGATATCATAGCACTAGGTACAGTTTTAGTTATACTACCACCCTTCAAAAACTCACACTCTCAGGTCAAATACAGCTATGTACTAATTTAGGATCACCATTCTGTAACGAAGTTTTTTGTACAATTGATTCCGATAACGTAATACAAGTTGTTAATTTAAATGAACTAGTTCCATCATTAACATTTAATATTCCAGGCGATGGAAATTGTTTGTTCTCCAGCCTATCATATTTAGTAACTGGTAGTATTGTCTGTAGTTACAAAATACGAGTATTACTAACAGATAATATAATGGGTAAGCTTGACGAATCATGTTTGAAATTTATTCAAAATAAATTCCCCTTAACTTATCGAAAAAAGAATATGTAAATAAATCCCGTATGCGTCTGAACCAAACTTGGGGTGGGGATATTGAACTATTTTCTATTGCCTTAATTCTTAAAACTGATATATGGGTGCATACATCAAATATGGGTAATAAGTGGATGATTTATTCTGGAAATGGGGCTAACTTAGGACAAATAATGGATACACCTCCGTCGAATAATGCAGGTTCATGTTATATAAAACATACAGGAAACCATCATGAACCGGTGTTGGAATTACATCATATCAGGAGCGGTCCTTGAGCCGGGTTCTAAATCCGCCCCCCTAGGCAAATTTGAAGCCGTGTCGCCCTCCAAATTTTCGAATACATGTCTTAATTTGTAGTATATCGTATTGGGAAAATTAACAACAAGAGAGGTCAGGTTGGAACTAGACCATATTTGGGCGGGCCCGCGACCCAGGGGTGAGTGCTAATTGGGAAATATTTATGAGAGAGCGGGAAAAGGGCCCATATCAGGTGATATCTCCATGTTCATAATACATTAGGTTGGACGTAATTTCAACTATGCATACTTAGGATGTGGGATACCTAACTCTAGATGAAGCCCTGATTGGAACCTGATTTCCCGGGGAAGTTACGGCCCTGCTAAATTCTAAAAACAAACAAAACATTGTGTACTTGGAATTTACGAGTAAAAAATATTTAGAGAATTGGGCCATTTAGTTTACGGATTATAAAATCAAATTGGGTGATAAATAAGTCTAATTGGTGTGTGTTTTGGATTATGGGTGTGGGATAATCAGAGGATGAGCATTTTCAATTTACATAAGCAAGAGATCGTTGTGTGTACTTCAATTGTTCACTCAGTTTACAAATATGCCGCCCCCTAAATTGTGCCGCCCTAGGCGACTGCCTAGTTCGCCTAGTGGAAGGACCGGCCCTGCATCATATTACATCTGATAATTTATCAAATTAAAATCATAAAAATAAAAATAGACAAAAAATAAAAAAATACACACAAAAAATAAAAAAGTATCTATAAAAAGACAAAAAGAAAAAATTAGAAAAAATAATTTTAAGTTTAAGTTACTCAATTTGTTATCTACATATTAAGCACAAATATACTCTATACCAAGGCACTGATTATTGGCAAGACGTTAGATAGGCATCAATTAAATTTGCTAATTCTCTCTCAGTATGTATTAAAAATTAAGGAAGTTTATTTAATTGGAATGTAATACTGATCTAATGCCACCTGAAGGATTTCAGCCAGCCTTCATTTCATCAAAGACCCTTACATCAATCACCAATTCTTTTCAATCCTGAATATACAAGTAATAGTTCTCTAGTTCGTAGTCTCTTGAATACCAGTAAAGCTTGAACGCAAAAAATATCTTTATAACTAATTACATTAATAATATTGAATAATGCAACACCTTGAAGTAAATTAATCTTCAGACTGGAATATTTATGGAAACAACACACAACCACGCATTATCATCTACAGACCGCAGTAACAGATAGCCATCCTATGATTATCTACTCAAAACAATGAGACTTGGTAAATATATTGATAAATTTCCCTCCAAACAAGACACTAGACCCACAAATCTACACTAGACCTCTGCGCGGATCGTATAACCAAATCAACTCAGAACTATAACCAAATCAACACGAATCTAACCCGAAATTACCAACCCGCAACTCACGCTGTCAACATAATATTCGCAAGTATTACGTTGAGTCATAGCCTACTATACATAAGGCCTCACAGTAAAATATGAAATCTGGACCAGGGATGCGGTCGCCGCCGGGAAACGAAAATTATGGTATTGCAATTTTAGATTAAATATAGTGACTTACTGCTTAAAAACAGCTACCTCAATAACTAGCAACTGTAATACAGTAATACGTATACTCTCATTATACCATTAATCTTATTACTTTGTGAGTTTGAATACAGTCACATAACATACACAATACAGAAACTACTAGAAAACCTCTATTTAGGTAGATATAGTTACTTCACATAAGACAACTATCTAGTATCTAAATAATCAGGAATCGAACTTTTTCAATTTCCGCTTTTCTAATCCCTTTAAAGTAAGGCTCGAATTGTAATTCTTGACAAGATTTGCAATTAGACAATTTGCTTCACTCCGAACGAGACTTGATAGAATGGTTGAACCTTTCACATTACAAGAAGGACAAGTAGTTCTCCAACCTTCAAAACCACTATCAAGACCAGTTAGGGAGCCAAAAGCAAGTGTTACTAAAATCTTTCTAGTTTGACCTTCTATCAACAGGGACATAAGTTCACTATTACTTTGGATTATAGTTAGAATCTTCCAAACAATAATTAAAGATTCCAATGCAAGCTCTGAAGGATACTTTAGACCACCACGATCAGAAAGCTGCAGTAGTTGGTACCGGAATTCGAAGGATTCCTGCTAGGAACACAAGGATGAGGTACACATGTTTCAAGCTTACTTGATACCATAATAGCGAAAGTCTTTATTGGATCTTCTGGGCTTAGACTAGAACCATATATCTTGCCTCCTTTATATGTGACATCAGATTTTACGTGAATTTCGTCCATTTGCATAACGATATGTTTCTCAGCTTCAGTGAAAGAATTTGTCGCTTGCTTGAGGAAAGGAAAGAATTCACACTCAAGTCCGAATGAAGAATACAACTTCTCCAAAGTGTTGACATGAGGCAGAGATAGACAAGCCATTTGTTGAAGATACTTATAACATGCTGGTGAAATTAAATGTGCTTTAAGTGCCATAACCTGTGTGAGGATGTTGTACCTCCGCCTGTTTTTGGGTACAATACTGTTTTCAAGCTGACATTGGATGAATTGAAGCCTGGATATTTCGGGGGAATCGGTTAGTCTCTAATTCACCATTAGATGAAAGTACTTTGTTAATGAGTAGTTGGATATTGTCCTTCGCTAAAGATAAAGTCTCATTAACTGTCTTTGAAACAGATTCAGTGGACAGAACAGGACGAGGGGATATAGAAATCTCACAGAGAATTGAGCAAATTGGAATTGGTAAAATTTCTACATTACGATAAGCTCTAACTGACAAATCGAAGGACACTAATATATGGGTGTTGACAATGATATTGTGTTCTGTCAGTAGAGGTAGCATATAAATTAGACTATGATCATCTGGGTACCATAAAGACCATGTTTTAGGTAGGGAAAGCAAAGGTAACTTAGCTTGGATATCCTGGAAACAATTGATCTGATATTTCTCTTTCTCTTCGCTCTCAGATGCCAGGCTAAGTGTTAATGCTTCATTGAACATTTCCTCATCTTTTGAGGTAGGTGACACACATCTGCGCTTTTTGGAGCTAATATATTGAGAACAGATTGAAGGGTGTCCTGGTAGAAAAACTGGAACGGCACCATCTTTTAGCTTTGGGTTGACTCTTGGAATTTCACGATAAGTACCATCTCCGTTTGGAACTTTGTGAGTATACTCAACATCCTCCTGGGGAAAATGATTTACACACGTAAACCCCCTTGAATGATTGTAAATCGTCTCTCCGAAGAACCTGAAGCCATCTGTGTCTTAGGTCATCTGGTTTCGTAGGTAGTTTAAAAACTGGGACACGGTGATCGTCGTTGTAGTTGATTTTGCATCCGAAAACGGCACAACTGTTGGGCATCGTTAGAAAAAAACTAATAAATTAATGGTAGTAGCATAAATCAAATTATAAGGTTAATTAATTAATAGGGAAATGGGCTCTGTAGGGGTATTGTACTAATGGGAATGACATAAATAAATAACAAGATGGATTATTTAGCTGTAGAGCGTAATAAAAGTATAAATTTGCTATGTATGTTATACTATACCATAAACCACTTATTTATATTATGGGTGAATAACAACACAAAATTCTAAAATTAGCTTTGTGGTTAATATGCATATTTTTCGATATATATCGACTGCTAGTCATCGGAATATCTGTTTTTAAGCGGAATGTCACTAAATTTGATAAAAAATTGCAATTTCGTTTCCCGGCGGCGACCGCATCCCTGGTCCAGATTTCATATTTTACTGTGAGGCCTTATGTATAGTAGGCTATGGTTGAGTATTATATTAATTGGAAAGCTAGATGGTGCTCAATTAAAATTGTAATATACTTGATTCAGTGACTTAATTCCTCTGAAAGTTATTCTCTTGCAACTAACCCGCCCTGGCCCACACCAACCCGAAACAAAAATCCGTGACACTCACCCGCTCCGTCCGCAACCCGCAATTATTAACCCGCCCCGCGTAGAGGTCTAATCTATTCCAAACAAATTCGCGATATACATCTTCAAAGAAGACCAGTAAGAGAATCTAAACCTAACTCTCATCTTACATACAAAAGTTAATATTATATGTTTATTCTGTATTAGGAATTGTCTGTGAAGGATTGCGCATTATAACATCAGTGGAGTTGTCTTTGTATGAAATAGTAGTAAATAATAATTTAGAGTTTTGAATGCAGTATAAATGTTGAGCAGAAAATACGAGAACTAGGCTGTATATAATTGACAATGGAAATACAAATTGGAAACGCTAAACTATAATAAATCATTATCGAATTATCACCAAATAGATGAAACAGTAGCACATGTGCTTGTTCACTCGATCAATATAGAAATATATAATCTGAAGTAAATAGATGTTAAATATTTATATTTTTTTTAAATATTTTGACATAAGAAACGTCTCATAGTCACAAACATGTATACAAACTTTGACAAGTTTTAAATTCTAATTTGAAAAAGAGTTGTCAAAAAAGATTTTTTTGTGATCAGACATAATGTAAAAAAATAAATTCAAAAAAATTAAATTTTTAAGATTTTTATCCAGAATCATAAACGTCCCTATCTCCCCTTTAAGGTGTGTAATTTTTGACCAAATCCAATTGTGGGAAGGGCCTCAAAATTTGATTTGATTTGTGCTCAGTTGAATGCTGCGCTTATATAAATATATAATCTTAATTAATTAACCAATCGTATTTTATTCTTTTTATTATTATTACTGTGCCGACTATACTATAGTATAGTGGCCCAGTATTGAAATCACTGCCTTTTTACTGTGCCGACTATACTATAGTATAGTGGCCCAGTTCTAATCTTACTGCCTTGGTTAGTTATTATTATTACTGTGCCGACTATACTATAGTATAGTGGCCCAGTTCTAATCTTAGTGCTTTGGTTAGTTATTACTGTGCCGACTATACTATAGTATAGTGGCCCAGTTCTAATCTTAGTGCTTTGGTTAGTTATTATTACTGTGCCGACTATACTATAGTATAGTGGCCCAGTATTAGAATCACTGCCTTTATTATTATTATTTTTATTATTATTATTATTTCTCCGTAGCAGGTGCCCTGGCCACATCTGTATACATAGAGGGCTGAAACTTGGCATGTAGATTCGGAGTCGACGTCTAATTTGCACCTGGGGTTACGATTTTGTATTAACAAATTTTTGACACATCTTTAAAACCTTTCAAAATTTGTCTGGTCCATAACTCAACAAATGTTTTACTAAACCCCCAATTTTTATTTCATATTTGGATTCACCATAAAATTCTGCGTCTGATGGGAGAAGAAAATTTGTTAATATTGGTTTAATTTCTGCCATAAATGGGAGTTGAAATTCCTTTGTTTCTCAACACTTCAATTTCAATAAAACTGTGAAATTTAATTCCATTGTTTAAACTTGTAATAATTATATTGATTTAACTTGTTAAATCTTTCACTATTGTTTCAACTTGCGATAATTAAATTGATTCAACTTATAAATACCAGCTGGCTTCTATTTAATTCTAGTATTACTATACAATGGATTAAATAAAATATAATAATATAAGGAATTTATTGACTAAACTCAAATCACCGTGGATAACATTGCTAAAATACATAACTAATAATATAATTTATTATCAATACATAATGAATGAATGGCATTAAACTCTTGATGGTTTATGATAGAAACTAACTTCAAATTAATCTACCATTCCTTGTGACAACGACCAATTAACAAATGGTTCTTCACACCTTGGGCGTTGATGACTTGGCGGAAAAAAATCCAAAATTGCAGCCTGCGCCGACATCATGTTCCTTTGGAGGCACTATCAATAAACCACCAACAAAATATAGTGCCACCAAGGAACATGCGTCGGCACAGGGTGCAATTTTGGATTTTTATTATTACTCTTTCTCCGTAGACGGTGCCCTGGGCACACCTATATACATAGAGGGCTGAAACTTGGCATGTAGATTCGGAGTCGACGTCTAATTTGCACCTGGGGTTACGATTTTGTATTAACAAATTTTTGACACATCTTTAACACCTTTCAAAATTTGTCTGGTCCATAACTCAAAAAATGTTTTACTAAACCCCAAAATTTTATTTCACATTTGGATTCACCATAAGATTCTACGTCTGATGGGAGAAGGAATTTTTCAATAAAGGGGTCAATTTCTGCCATAAATGGGGGTTGAAATTTATTTGTTTACTCACACTTCAATTTCAGTAAAGTGTAAATCTAATTCTATTGTTTCAACTTGTAATAATTATATTGATTTAACTTGTTAAATCCTACTCTAGTGATTCAACTTGCGATAAATATATTGATTTAACTTGTAAATTCCAGCTGGCTTCTATTTAATTGTAATATTACTATACAATGGATTAAATAATATAATATAATATAAGGAATTTGTTGATTTAACTCACTCGCCGTGGATAACATTACTAAAATAAATAACTAATAATATAATTTATTATCAATACATGATAAATGAATGGCATTAAACTCAAGATGGTTTATGATAGAAACAAACTTCAAATTTATCTACCGTTCCTTGTGACTAGGTCCAATTAACAATGGTTCTTGACGCCTTGAGGCGTTGGTGACTTGGCCAAAAAAATCCAAAATTGCAGCCTGTGCCGACAGCATATTCCTTTGGAGGCACTATCAATAAACCACAATCAAAATATAGCGCCACCAAAGGAACATGCGTCGGCACAGGGTGCAATTTTGGATTTTATTATTCTTCCGTAGCTCATCCACAGAACAGAGTTTGATTAACTAACAACCCAAATTTGCAGGACAGGTGTCTCATGGGTTACAGATGTGCACCTGGGGTTACGATTTTTGATTAACAAATTTTGGACACATGTTTAACACCTTTCAAAATTTGTCTGGTCCATAACTCAAAGAATGTTATACTAAACCCCCAATTTTTATTTCATCTTTGGATTCATCTTCAAATTCTGCGTCTGATGGGTAAAGAAATTTTTAGTAATGGGTTTAATTTCTGCCATAAATGGGGGTTGAAATTTATTTGTTTACTCACACTTCAATTTCAGTAAACTGTTAAATCTAATTCCATTGTTTCAACTTGTAATAATTATATTGATTAAACTTGTTAAATCTTACACTATTGTTTAAACTTGCGATAATTATATTGATTCCACTTGTGAAATCGAGTAGGCTTCTATTTTCTATTTGAAAACTAAGATTTTACATTCCACAACAACGACAGATTATGTATTATATTTACTTCTGCATAGAATATTCTTGCACAATGGATACATGACATATTTAATTCTAATTAATTAGTTTAATGTATAGAAATGGTTCCAACTTCCAAATAGATTATTGGGATTATCGAGTGCGCTGAATTCAAATATGATAGTGAAATTCAATTTAAGTGAATAATTATTGCAAAAGATTGAACTTAATATATTTTGATGTACATAATATTGGTGTTAAATTATTAATAGATTAATTAAATATTTATACAAATTATCTAAATTTCATTAATCTCAGAAATGATATAAGATAGAAACAAACTTTAAATTTATCAATTGGTCCTTATGGCACGTACCACCTATACAAGTGGATCTTGACACCTTAAGGTGATGATGACATCGTCAAAAAAATGTATTTTTACAATTTTGTGAATTAAATAATTCACATGGATTGGTTGGAGTTGGGTGAACACCCAACACGCACTTTAAGAAATGCTGACTCAGCACATATTATATTCTACTGAAACTTGAATATCTCTCAAATGAAGTGAGCTAAAACGAAACTTCCAGCTCACTAAGGGTCGTTGCCTTTTGAATCACTTTTCTGAAATAGTTTAACACCTTCATAGTGATGATGACATGGCGAAAAAAAATCCAAAATTGCAGCCTGTGCCGACAGCATGTTCCATTGGAGGCACTATCAATAAACCACCACCAAAATATAGTGCCACCAAAGGAACATGCGTCGGCACAGCTGCAATTTTGGATTTTTATTATTATTCTTCCGTAGCTCATCCACAGAACAGAGTTTAATTAACTAACAACCCAAATTTGCAGGACAGGTGTCTCATGGGTTACAGATGTGCACCTGGGGTCACGATTTTTTATTAACAAATTTTGGACTTTTTTTTGACACCTTTCAAATTTTGTCTGGTCCATAACTCAAAGAATGTTATACTAAACCCCCAATTTTCTTTTCACCATTGGATTCACTATAAAATTCTCCATCTGATGGGAGATGAATGTTTTTACTAATAGGTTTGATTCATGCCATAAATTGGGGTTGAAATTTCTTTGTTTACTAACACTTCAGTTCAATTGAAAGTGTTAAATCTAATTCTATTGTTTCAACTCGTTATTATTATATTGATTCAACTTGTGAGATCGAGTAGGCTTCTATTTTCTAATTGAAAAAAAAGATTATATATTTCACAACAACGACAGATTATGTGATTATATTTACTTCTGCGAGAATATTATTGGACTGTTAATATACTGACGTAATTAATTATAATTAATTCAGTCAGTATATTACTTATATAGATGCTTATAATTTGTTTATTAGGGGTTATCGAGAGTGCGGAATTGAAATTTGATAACCAAATGATTAATTAATTATTCATGACAAAATAATTTAACTCAATAATTGTAAGTTGACATTGAAATTGGTGTTAAATTATAAATAATATTAATTATTATTTATACAAATTAATTAAATATCATAAATCTCAGAAATCAAATAAGATAGAAACAAACTTCCAATTTATCAATTGATCCTTATGCCACGTAACACCTCTACAAATGGGTCTTGACACCTTGAGGTTATGATGACATCGTCAAAAAAATGTGTTTTTACAATTTTGTTAATTCGATATTTAAAATGGGTTAGTTGATGTTGGGTGATGGCCCAACACTCACATAAAAAATGCTGAGTCATCAGCTATTATATTCTACTGAAACTTGAATATCTCTCAAATGAAGTGAGCTAAATGGAAACTTCCAACTCACTAAGGGTCGTTGCCTTTTGAAACACCTTTCTGAAATAATTTAACACCTTCGTAGTGATGATGACATGGCGGAAAAAAAATCCAAAATTGCAGCCTGTGCCTCCATAGGAGGCACTATCAATAAACCACACCAAAATATAGTGCCACCAAAGGAACATGCGTCGGCACAGGCTGCAATTTTGGATTTTTTATTATTATTATTCTTCCGTAGCCACTCCACAGAACAGAGTTTTATCAACTAAGAGCTCAAATTTTTTTGATGGGTGTCTCATGGATTACAGATGTGCACCTGGGATTACGATTTTTTATTAACAAATTTTTGACACATCTTTAACACCTTTCAAATTTTGTCTGGTCCATAACTCAAAAATTGTTTTACTAAACCCCCAAATTTTATTTCACATTTGGATTCGCCATAAAATTCTGCGTCTGATGGGAGAAGAAATTTTTCAATAAAGGGATCAATTTATGCCATAAATGGGGGTTGAAATTTCTTTGTTTACTCACACTTCAATTTCAGTAAAGCTGTGAAATCTAATTCCATTGTTTCAACTTGTAATAATTATATTGATTTAACTTGTTAAATCCTACTCTAGTGATTCAACTTGCGATAATTATATTGATTTAACTTATAAATTCCAGCTGGCTTCTATTTAATTCTAGTATTACTATACAATGGATTATATAAAATATTATAATATAAGGATTTGTTGACTCAACTCAACTCACCGTGGATAACATTGCTAAAATAAATAACTAATAATATAATTTATTATCAATACATAATGAATGAATGGCTTTAACTCAAGATGGTTTATGATAGAACCGTAAGATTTACATTCCACAACAACGACAGATTAAGTGAATATATTTATTTCGGCGAGAATATTCTTGCACAATTAATGTACTGACGTAATTAATTATAATTAATTCCTTTTGTATTTAACTTATAGACGGTTCCAATTGGATTATTGGGGTTATCGAGTGCGTGGAATTCAAACATTATAGTGAAATTCAATTTAAATTAATAATTATTGCAAATTATTGAACATAATTTATTTTGCTGTATATAATAATGGTGTTAAATAATTAATACATTAATTAAATTTTTATGCTAATTAGCTAAATTTCATTAATCTCAGAGATGATACAAGATATAAACAAACTTTCAATTTATCAATTGGTCCTTATGCCAGGTACCACCTATACAAGTGGGTCTTGACACCTTGAGGTGATGATGACATCGCTAAAAAAATGTATTTTTACAATTTTTTTAATTCGACATTTAAAATGGGTTAGTTGGTGTTGGGTGATGACCCAACACTCACATAAAAAATGCTGACTCATCACTTATTATATTCTACTGAAACTTGAATATCTTTGAAACGAAGTGAGCAAAATGGAAACTTCCACGACTCTAACGGTCGTTGCCTTCTGAAACACTTTTCTGAAATAATTTAACACCTTCATAGTGATGATGACATGGCGGAAAAAAAAATCCAAAATTGCAGCCTGTGCCGAGAGCATGTTCCTATGGAGGCACTATCAATAAACCACCACCAAAAGATAGTGCCACCAAAGGAACATGCGTCGGCACAGGCTGCAATTTTGGATTTTTATTATTATTATTATCCTTCCGTATCCTCTCCACAGTACAGAGTATTATTAACTAAGAGGCCAAATTTTCAGGATATGTGTCTCATGGGTTACAGATGTGCACCTGGGGTCACGATTTTTTATCACATTTTTTTGGACACATTTTTGCACCTGTTTAATATTGAAACAGGAACAATAAATAGTACCCTAAAATTAAATTTATATGCATTCGATAGAGAATTAAATTCTACACCTTTTCACACTGCACGAATTTTCAAATTGTACTTAGTTTGCGCCACAATTGAGTTGCAAGTTTCCTTTGTTTACTAACACTTCAGTTCAATTGAAAGTGTTAAATCTAATTCTATTGTTTCAACTCGTTATTATTATATTGATTCAACTTGTGAGATCGAGTAGGCTTCTATTTTCTAATTGAAAACTAAGATTTTACATCCCATAACAACGACAGATTATGTGATTATATTTACTTCTCCGAGAATATTCTTGCACAATGGATACACTGACATATTTAAATATGATTAATTCAGTTTGTATTTAACTTATAGAGACGGTTCCAATTAGATTATGGGGGTTATTGAGTGCGCTGAATTCAAATATTATAGTGAAATTCAATTTAAATTAATAATTATTGCAAATAATTGAACTTAATTTATTTTGATGTACATAATATTGGTGTTATATTATTGATAGATTAATTAAATATTTATACTAATTAGCTAAATTTCATTAAACTCAGAAATGATATAAGATAGAAACAAACTTTCAATTTATCAATTGATCCCTATGCCACGTACCACCTATAAAAGTGGATCTTGACACCTTGAGGTGATGATGACATCGTCAAAAAATGTGTTTTTACAATTTTGTGAATTCTATATTTCGAATGGGTTGGTTGGTGTTGGGTGATCACCCAACACGCACATAAAATATGCTGAGTCATCAACTATTATATTCAACTGAAACTTGAATATCTCTCAAATGAAGTGAGCTAAATGGCAACTTCCACCACTCTAAGGGTCGTATCCTTCTGAAACACCTTTCTGAAATAATATAACACCTTCATAGTGATGATGACATGGCGAAAAAAAATCCAAAATTGCAGCCTGTCCGACAGCATGGTCCATTGGAGGCACTATCAATAAACCACCAACAAAATATAGTGCCACCAAAGGAACATGCGTCGGCACAGGCTGCAATTTTGGATTTTATTACTGTGCCGACTATACTATAGTATAGTGGCCCAGTATTGATCTTACTGCCTTTATTATTTATTTTTACTGTGCCGACTATACTATAGTATAGTGGCCCAGTACTAATCTTAGAGCCTTTAATATTTTTACTGTGCCGACTATACTATAGTATAGTGGCCCAGTATTGGTCTTAGTGCCTTGGTTATTACTGTGCCGACTATACTATAGTATAGTGGCCCAGTATTGGAATCACTGCCTTTATTATTTTTTACTGTGCCGACTATACTATAGTATAGTGGCCCAGTTCTAATCTTACTGCCTTGGTTATTATTATTACTGTGCCGACTATACTATAGTATAGTGGCCCAGTATTGGTCTTAGTGCTTTGGTATATTATTTTTTATCCGTAGCTCATCCACAGAACAGAGCATAATTAACTAAGAACTGAAATTTTCAGGACAAGTGTCTCATGGGTTACAGATGTGCACCTGGGGTCACGATTTTTTATTACATTTTTTTGGACACATTTTTGCACCTGTTTAATATTGAAACAGGAACAATAAATAGTACCCGAAAATTAAATTTATTTGCATTCGATAGAGAATTAAATTCTACACCTTTTCACAGTGCACGAATTTTCAAATTGTACTTAGTTTGTGCCACAATTGAGTTGCAAGTTTCCTTTGTGTACTAACACTTCAGTTCAATTGAAAGTGTTAACTCTAATTCTATTGTTTCAACTCGTTATTATTATATTGATTCAACTTGTGAGATCGAGTAGGCTTCTATTTTCCAATTGAAAAAAAAGAGTATATATTCACAACAACGACAGATTATGTGATTATATTTACTTCTGCGAGAATATTATTGCACTGTTAATATACTGACGTAATTAATTATAATTAATTCAGTCAGTATATTACTTATATAGATGCTTATAATTTGTTTATTAGGGGTTATCGAGAGTGCGGAATTGAAATTTGATAACCAAATGATTAATTAATTATTCATGACAAAATAATTTAACTCAATAATTGTAAGTTGACATTGAAATTGGTGTTAAATTATAAATAATATTAATTATTATTTATACAAATTAATTAAATATCATAAATCTCAGAAATCAAATAAGATAGAAACAAACTTCCAATTTATCAATTGATCCTTATGCCACGTAACACCTCTACAAATGGGTCTTGACACCTTGAGGTTATGATGACATCGTCAAAAAAATGTGTTTTTACAATTTTGTTAATTCGATATTTAAAATGGGTTAGTTGATGTTGGGTGATGGCCCAACACTCACATAAAAAATGCTGAGTCATCAGCTATTATATTCTACTGAAACTTGAATATCTCTCAAATGAAGTGAGCTAAATGGAAACTTCCAACACTCTAAGGGTCGTAGCCTTCTGAAACACCTTTCTGAAATAATTCAACACCTTTACAGTGATGATGACATGGCGAAAGAAAAATCCAAAATTGCAGCCTGTGCCGACAGCATGTTCCTTTAGAGGCAATATCAATGAACCACATCCAAAATATAGTGCCACCAAAGGACCATGCGTCGGCACAGGCTGCAATTTTGGATTTTTTTATTATTATCATTTTCTTTTTCTCCGTAGACGGTGCCCTGGCCGGAGCTTTATAGTTGATGGGCTGAAACTTGGCATGTAGGTGCGATGGGACCGTCTAATTTGCACCTGGGGTTACGATTTTTGATTAACAAATTTTTGACACATCTTTAACACCTTTCAAAATTTGTCTGGTCCATAACTCAAAAAATATTTTACTAAACCCCAAATTTTATTTCACATTTGGATTCACCATAAAATTCTGCGTCTGATGGGAGAAGAAAACTTTTATTAAAGAGTTTTATTTCTGCCATAAATTGGGGTTGAAATTTCTTTGTTTACTCACACTTTAATTTCAGTAAAACTATGAAATCTAATTCCATGGTTTCAACTTGTAATAATTATATTGATTTAACTTGTTAACAGGTCTCTCAAAGCCACTATGTCTGACGTTGTCTGTCCTTGTCACTTGGATTTTCACAGAAAAGATACAAAAGGACACAGTGTAAGAAAGCAGTTAGCATGACTGCCTGAGGACTGTCCTTCTAAAAATAGGATATTTGGTCACCCTGCTCGTCAGGTCCTTTGGCCAAAACCCTCCACCCCCCTGGCCCACCCTCAAGAGACCCCCTGGCCCCCCTCGCCCCCACGAGTTTGACACGAGGGGGGTCTCAGGCCCCCCTGACCCCCCCCGAGTTCGGCGCCTATGTGAGTAGATAGTAAATATCAAAAATTAGAATTAGGTGTATAATAATTGACAATATAAATACAAAATCCAAAATTGCAGCCTGTGCCGGCGCATCCTCCTTTGGTGGCACTATATTTTGTTGGTGGTTTATTGATAGTGCCTCCAAAGGAACATGCTGTCGGCACAGGCTGCAATTTTAGATTTTTTCGCCAAGTCATCAATGCCTCAAGTTGTCAAGAACCATTTGTTAATTGGTCGTTGTCACAAGGAACGGTAGATAAATTTGAAGTTTGTTTCTATCATAAACCATCTTGAGTTTAATACCATTCATTCATTATGTATTGATAATAAATTATATTATTAGGTATATATTTTATTAATGTTATCCACGGTGAGTTGAGTTGAGTCAACAAATCCTTATATTATATTATTTTATTTAATCCATTGTATAGTAATACTACAATTAAATAGAAGCCTGCTGGAATTTATTTGTTAAATCAATATAATTATCGCAAGTTGAAACAATAGAGTAAGATTTAGCAAGTTAAATCAATATAATTATTACAAGTTGAAACAATCGAATTAGATTTAACACTTTTACAGAAATTGAAGTGTGAGTAAAAAAAAATTTTTAACCCCCATTAATGGCAGAAATTAAACCCTTTGTTGAAAATTTCCTTCTCCTTTCAGACGGAGAATTTTATGGTGAATCCAATTGTGAAATACAATTTTGGGGTTTTGTTAAACACCTGTTGAGTTATGGACCAGATAAATTTTGAAAGGTGTTAAAGATGTGTCCAAAACATGTTAATCAAAAATCGTAACCCCAGGTGCAAATTAGACGGTCCCATCGCACCTACATGCCAAGTTTTAGACCATCAACTATAAAGCTCTGGCCAGGGCACCGTCCACGGAGAAAAATAAATAATAATAAAATCCAAAATTGCAGCCTGTGCCGACGCATGTTCCTTTGGTGGCACTATATTTAGTTGGTGGTTTATTGATAGTGCCTCCAAAGGAACATGCTGTCGGCGCAGGCTGCAATTTTGGATTTTTTTTCCGCCAAGTCATCAACGCCAAGGTGTGAAGAACCATTTGTTAATTGGTCGTTGTCACAAGGAACGGTAGATAAATTTGAAGTTTGTTACTATCATAAACCATCTTGAGTTTAATGCCATTCATTCATTTTGTATTGATAATCAAATATATTATTAGTAATTTATTTTAGCAATGTAATCCATGGTTGGTTGAGTTGAGTCAACAAATTCCTTATATTATATTATTTAATTTAATCCATTGTATAGTAATACTACAATTAAATAGAAGCCAGCTGGAATTTATAAGTTGAATCAATTTAATTATCGCAAGTTGAATCAATAGAGTAGGATTTAATTTGGAACTAGCGAGTCTATACACGGTTAAATTCGAAAGTTAGTGATATACACGTACTGGCAAATTCGTTTTTATATATAACTGTTTGACATCATACTACAAAGTAATATTACACTTTTAACACATCTATAATGTCACCTATTTGACAGTAGTAATTTTTGTCAGTTTCTTAGAGAATCATGTCACTCTAACTTTTTCTGCTTATTTTTCAATTAGTAGATACAAAATAATGTCAAGCTTCGACGCTCAACTTTTCCATGAGTTTGATCATATTATTATTATCGAATTAAGCATTGTCTAAAACCTAGAATGCGAAGTTTATCAAATCCTATGACTTCAATATTTTGAATACAGGAGTCTGAATGAATGATGTGATATAATTGGAATTAGAGATCGAATATTGCGGTTTTACAATCGGAAAGATTCTGTTTATAAAGTCGTTCTGCATAGTATAGTGATTGAAACTGAATATGTATTTCATTTTCTAAGTATTCTAGCATAATCTCATTGCTATAATTAGAATGCTTATGAATACTATTCACGTAAAATTAGATATCTAATTTTACGCTTTTACTCAAGATCGGACACAAATTTATTTGCCATTATAGTTGGAAATTGTGTCTTGGGTGCTCTTGGGTAGGAGATTTTATGTTTTCTAATAGTAATTTAGCATCTTAATTGGGTGCCGGGTGCATGGCCAGATTTTCTGGTCCAGAAATGCTTGAATAAACAACTGTTTGTGCACCGTAGCATTTTACCTCCTTAAAAATAAAGCCGCATCA
This sequence comes from Hexactinellida sp. DTS-2022, assembly GCA_028753945.1. Lineage (NCBI taxonomy): Eukaryota > Metazoa > Porifera > Hexactinellida > Hexactinellida sp. DTS-2022. Next base: position 3,349,412 of record JAPNXP010000010.1, on the reverse strand, counting down.
TTGAATTAGACATATGAATTATGGCTAATACCTTTAGGGTGCCGGAAAATTTATACTTCAATAATAAAGTGCCAGCCACGAAAATCCTAGATAAACTCCTGACTGTAAGGCCGTATAAAATAAATAACTTGTTTATCATCCCCGCCCGCCCCAATTTTTACTATCCGTCCGGATCTATTTCATTATTATCTTATGAACATAATCGTACAAAATATAAGCAATAAACTTGTGTAAAGTACCTACTATGCATAAATTTTTAATAAATCCTATATTTTAGAGCATTAATTTAATTATTTGGGCATTGTCATGTTATTTCTAATTAAATAAAATATTTGTTTTTATTTTTTGGCATAGGATGATGTTATTTGTATATTAGTGGGAATAAAAAATAAAAATAAAATCCCGTCCGCCGTCCCAATTTTCTCGAAAAATTTGGATGATAAACAAGTAATTTATTTTATGTGGCCTAATACATTTTTATGAATGGAAAGCTTTCTATTTTTAAAGGATCAAGAATACCCTAACCAATTCGATCGGATAGTTTTTAAAACGAGGCACATGCATTTGTCCGAATTTCTAAGTCGTAATTTGTGCGAAATATCAAAATTTAGAATATTTTCATTTATCCGAATCGACTTTTAGAATATTGTCATTTGTCCTAATTTATTATAGAATATTGTCATTTGTCCGAATTTCTTATATATTATTGTCACTTGTTTTATTTTTGCTCATTTTACGAGATTCATTAGAGGCCAATACCAAATTGGATAAATTATATACTGTGCGGCTTTGTGCGGGCCTGGAAATTATCTTAAACTAAAGTTAAGTGCCAACCCAGCACCAAAATCGAATCGAAAACCACGCACTTTCTGAGCATAACAGATGCCTGGCCGGCACCCTAAAGTGCCGGCCAGGCACCTATATAAACCTCTGATTATGTACTTTGTATTTACAGAGCAAAGCAACCTAAACATTTAGGCCATAAAACTATTGTAGTCTTATATATTAATGAAGACAATTTTTTCTTTCGGACTGATCTTACTACTATTCCAGTTCTAACTTTACTGCTTTGTTTTGGCTGTCAAGAATTGATTGAGCAACTAGATAAGTCTACAGAATCGAAATATGATAGATAGTTGAAAGACAAATATTCAGATATTTCCTCCCAAAGGTTGACAAAAATGCTGACTAAAGAAAGAATTATAGAGTTGTCCCAGTATGGATTATCAGTTTCATTTCATTTCGTGTAAATTGATTATAGTGTCTCTTTCAGTTGTTATCGTGCAGGGTAGAATGCCTGACTCTGACTGTAATTTAATTGGTTGAGAGTAAATCTATGCATCCAATTAGTTATTTGTATTTTGTTGGTCAAGTTTAATCTATTATTACATGCATTGAATTTATTTGCTAATCAAGAATTCTCAATCTAATAAAAGCCTAATCAACAGTTCACTGTATTCAAAAAATCCTAATCAACAGCTGAAAAATCCAAAATTGCAACCTGTGCCGACGCAATTCCCATTGGAGGCACGACATTTGGTGGTTGGGTAACTAGTAGTAGTCAGGTCGCTTAACATCGATTTCGGGAAACGCTGGACAAAAGCACCAGATTTTTTATCCGTAATCATTATGACCCCTGCATCAAATCTTTCCGCGGCCCCACGACGAACGGATACATCTTCGATGTTATCTTGGACTTTTAAATTTGCGGCTCTCTACTAAATCCCCGGTATTACCCCGAACTGCAACTTTCCAAAATCAACTCTGGTCTACTTTTAAAGACCAGATTCGTTGTCCACATGAAATTCCTCGTCGTTTAAGGGGTCACTTGCACATAGTTTATCCCTAGCAACGCAATAATGTCTCAGGAATGTGACAACATTCCTTCCTCAATTTTTTTCCTAAACCTATCGACCCCTTGTTCGACTCCCAACAGCTATCTGAGTCTAGTTATAAACATAGTGACACTCTAAATCGTTATTCGATGCTGTTTACGACAATCTCCTTAGTTATCATTACTCTAATCATAGCCTACTCTATATAAGGCCTACCATCAAAGCTAATATTTTGTACCAAGGATGATGTAGTGTACGATATTATTATTGACCCATAGTTATTTACATTAATCTCTGTACAGTTAGAAATATTTTAAAAATAGTTGGATCATCTTTGTTACTGATTTTTGTTAATTTTAGTAATTAATTAATCCAATTCTCCTTCCACCGATATTTTAAGCACTTCCTAGTACTATATTAGACTTTGTTTCTTTTTAATAAATAGTTAGATATTTAATTTTTCTCAATGCCGAACTGTTCTGCCCCTGGTTGTAGGGGTAATTATACCCCACAAGAACTGTATTTGCTATCATGGTTTCTAGTTTACACAAAAAATGGTTCTGTATTTCTCGTTTGATACCTTGCGCATCTATATCTGCTGAATACCTTTTTCCTATAATTAAGTCTTGTATTTTGGATATCGAATCTTGCGCGGTTTGAAAGTACAGATTATTTCTACCGACAATTACCCTTTAAACGTGAACTTATTCAAGTTATTTTCTCCAACTAAACAGTTAGAGACTAGAGTTAGTGTACCACACCCTTCTGATAATAAAAGAAAACTCTATGTTACTTTTGACTTTGTGCACATTTTGAAAACCTTTCACTTTCCCAACTTTCAGAACATTAAGCTGGATTACTGTGTGTATCCTGTTCAAGTTTACTCTGCATCTTTTAGTGATGTGCGTCTCCTCTATAATTTAGAGAAAGAATGCTTAGTTAAGTTAGCTCCTAGCTGACTATCAAAGCTCGTTATCCTTCTGCTATTGAGCGCCAAAATGTGAAACTTGTTTTGAAAGTATTCAACGAATTAACTGTTGCAGCTCTGAAGTTACAGAATGAACTCCGTAACCAAGAAGACCGAAACAATACACACGACTTTGTTGAAATGCTTCTTCAAATTTGGAAACTTTTCAAAATAAATTCCCCACTTAAAGGTAAACGTTTGAATGATGATATCTCAAGACCTCTAACATACCAGGGCGAACGATTTTCATTCTTAGCTTGTGTTGTTATTTGGTTAGAGACTTGGCTGGCCTTGCCAGGAAATGTAGGAAAGTTAAGTAAACAAACGTTTACCAGTTCTAAACATGCTTGTACTGTATTGCCTCAGATAACTAACCATTACTGGATTTTGTGGATTTAACTATCTTTTGACATCCTTTTACAGACAGATCCATTGGAACATCACTTTGGCCTATATCGTATGATGTCAGGTTCAAACCATCATATCTCGTATCTTCAAATCCTTGAAACTGAACGCCGCCTCAAGTTCTCCAACATAATATAGACTTTTGCTTCACAACAAGATTGTGGCTTATATTCAATTCAGACATTTATTGATTCATACTCATCCCTTGATACGAATAATGGCGATGAAATCGATGTCCAACTAGTCTGGGATGAAATTGATGATCTAACTTCCATTGAATGTAGTTTACAGACTTCAGTCATTAGCTTTTATTGCTGGTTATGCAGTACATAAATATATTTAAAAAACTCAGCCATGTCATGTTTGCATTGATCTTTTGACCATTGACAAAGACTTTATCTTTGATGAAGATTCACAACCCGAGTTCAGGCTTTTGCAATTAACTGACCGTGGTGGCTTAAAGTATCCATCTGAGTTTATCCTCGAATCTATAGTAACTTTATGGAATTCGTTAATTGCAATTGAAAGCAAAGACAACTTGTTGGCGATATTGAGGGAAGGATCATCCAGAAAATTATTGTGAAAGTAACCTTGATATTCTTAGAAGAGACGGATGCGATTGCTAAATCGAGTTGCATTTCTTGTAGTGTCTCTATTTTGACTATCCTCAAAAATCTTATTTTCACTTGCGCCTACTGTTTACTAGCTAGCAAGGTTAATAATTATAACTCCGCTGTTGCATCTAAAGGTATAGAAAAGCGAAAACTGAAGAAGTTTCACATTAATGAAATACACCAGAAGGCTACTCTTCTATTATTATTATTGTTATTATTATTGTTATTTGAACCCACATTATTCTTTATGTATTCTTATCATTGTTGTTAAGTAAGCAATAAAGTCTCAATAGAGAAATTCTATTAATTTACTATAATTATTTATTATAACAGATTAATTTCTAAAATTAATCTCATCGTACACTACTTCATCCATGGTACATTTGATGGTAGGCATTATATCGAGTAGGCTATGCTCTAATAGTCCACCAGTGGGTAAAAGGACCCAGGTGGACTATTAGAGAACATGGAGCATTAAAGAATTTAGCCTTAAGTAACATCAAATATGCATAATATACTAACATACGTTATAGTTAAAGTATAGTAGGACTCGATTAAGACGTACCACCCTAGGAAACAAGAAAAGGACGTACTAACTGATGTACGTCTTATCTGTACACATAATCCACAAGTCGAAATACTGACTTGTTTGATGGTATAAATACGATGTAGGCAGGGGTTTATCTAGGTGCCTGGCCGGCACTTTTAGGTGCCGACCAGGCATCAGATGTAGTGAAAAGTGCTTGAATTGCGATTCAATTTAGGTGCCGGGTTGGCACTTAATTAGGTGCTGGGCGTATGGCTAGATTTTCTGGTCCAGAAATGCTTGGATAAACAACTGTTAGTGCACCGTTGCAATTTACCTAATTAAAATAGTGCCGCATCATTGAATTATATTAATTATGTATTATGGCTAATACCTTTAGGGTGCCGGAAATTTATATCTCTATAATAAAGTGCCAGCCACGAAAATCCTAGATAACCCCCTGGATGTAGGGTATTCAAGTCTTTAACATACTTAATACTTAACGATGAGATTATATATTTAGTTTAACCTATTCACTTAAACCAATTACTAACTGAGTTCTGCTAACAGTTTTCTCGAGTACGTACTAACCCAGGGGTGGGCAAACTTTTTAGGCCGCGGGCCAAAATGGATAAATGTCATAGTGTTGCGGGCCTGAGAGTGAACATTTCTTTTTCAACACATTTTTTATTTTATTTCAAGTAGCATTAATGGAGAAATAAACGATGATACTGAGGAAGTATAAACTAATCTAATCACATATTAGGAAGTATAAATAACTAGTGGGAGTTGTGCAGTTAATCCTGCGTTTTTATTAGCTTATCAAAATTTGGTTCTCTTGCTGAAGTAGCAATACACATAAGCTGAGAAATGTACTCATCTGTCAATGCTGATCTTGACATATTTTTGATAAACTTCATCATACCTGCCAATCGTACAGGGATCCCTGTCCTGTAAAAGAATTTTAAACATTTTGGCCATTCTGTATAGGCGTACAGGGATTTTTAATTACTAATTATGTGTAAATATTGCCTAAAATGTCTACAGATGTGATAGTAAATTCTGCCATGCATTCTGCATTGACTACATAAGGCACAACTTTGTTTCTATATTTATTTAAGTGTATAATAATTCCCTGGACGAGCGTGCGAAGCGAGCGAGATATTTTTGGGAGGATATTGAACTGTAATCTCGTTTTCTGCTAGAACTCGCCATTTCAATTTAGGTTCTGCCTCCTACGTTTTCTAATAATATCTAATAATTGATAGAATTCGTAAATGCAAACTATAGTTACAAAATACTGGATTCAAACTAGGAACATTGATGCATTTGTAGAGTATATATAATTGAAAAGAAGCGAATTATCCGCGGGCCACGGTTTGAGCACCCTTGTACTAACCAATTTAAAATATACAAGTATATTTATTTATTTGGGAATAGAAATTGCTATGTCTTATCAGAGGTACGTCATATCTGAGTACGTATTAACCGAATCATTTATAGTGGATCAGATAGAGGAAAAATCGGCTAATAGAGTAATATGTAGTATCCGAAAGCACGTCTTAAGACTCTCAACCCTACTTCATGCAGCTGCAGGAACAGTCATTTTGCTATCGATGATTTCGTGAGTGTGTAATTTGTCAGGACCTAGCAGCACTTTTTCTAAAAACTCTGTTAAGTTAACTAAAAGATTTTAGAGCTTAAGTCCAGTATATCTATTATTAAAACTCGATTGTTATTTGTTTGTTTGTGTGTTTGTCCGGATTGTATTTAGGGAATCGAAATCGTATTTCTAATTAAGATAAAAGCTAACTTCCAGATGTTATAATAGGTAAACAAATTAATTAAAATTCAAAATCAACCTACAAGTTAGCTTCCAACGGGTATTATAATTATTGGTGAACAAGTTAAACTATGGAAAATGGTAGAAAGGCTTGTTATAACATCCAGTCATCCACTACCATTTTGTATGGTAGCAAGGATGATGAGTAAGGCCGCATAGCGGCCGTTAACTTGAGGTGTGTAGCACCGATCCGTCGCAAAGCGATCGAGACCGAAGGGCTCGTCACCATTATGTGTTAACTGCCCAGACTGTTTCTAGCTTCACTCAGTTCTCTCTAAACGTCCACTTCTCTATTTTCCCACCTTAACGGTGTCCCTAAACGTGATTCTCTAATTTACATTGTAACTTTTTTGTGGTATAGCGTTTCTGAAATAGATTCCTAGCAGCGTGTTGACATGTATTTGTAAGAATATTAGCACTTTTGAAAATTCAAATTTCAAATTGTAACTATAAATATAAATAGAATTCTAAAAATGGCTTCTAATAGAACGTAACATAGACTATTTCCATAGCAATCTTAGTTGGAGGTCTTCCCAACTTCTGTAAAGTAGTTTCCTAGGATATTGATTAACTTTTGAAGTAAGGCAACTAGCATTAACTTAGAATATCGAATTTTTGTTCGGAACTTTTTAGAGGAATGTGAAATTTGTTCAGATTTTATTGATTTTCTAGCGATTTTTCCCAAATTTTTGATCTAGTATTTGCACAATTTCAAAATTTGATAATCTATTCCCGATTTTTTAGAGATCTGTATATGTTTTGGATACTGCATTTGAGTTTTTTACAATTCCTCATACCAATTCCTCTAAACTAAGGTTTCTGTGCGTGCAAATTCCATTTTTATTATTTTCCAAACAAAGCGTTTGAAAATTTGTCTATATTTTTAATACTTATTTACCATATTAACACATAGATTGCATCTTATATTCATTCCGTCATGTCCTAATACATCCCCAGGTACTTTACCTTTTGAAATTAATATATTAGCAGTACTATTATCATATATATGTATTAGAAATCTCCCCCAAATACTATTTTATTTTGACAATTTACACATATAACTCAATTACTGTCACACTTTGCACAGAAATAATATTCTGGTAGAGCTTTCTTGGTCTTGATGCCAGCACAGGACCAGTGAAAATATACCTCACATGTATTGCACGCAAGCCAATTCTCCTGTTTCCTTTTTGGTGGCAGGGGGCAATTCCGTTGGTTACAGATGGGGCATTCTGTGTCTGAGTCATCATCAGATTGTGCCAATTCCGAACCGAAATGCCCAGATAGATATACAGCGCCTTTATCACGACGCCTCCGTGAAGCCTCAGCAGTGGAAACTTGAGTGACCATCTGCCTCCTTCTACGTTTGTGTGTCTCCAGAATACGGCGCTTGCGTCTCAAATTACGCTGGCGATCTCGTTTTGCAAGAAACTCAAGGGTATTATGGCTAGCTTCCATCCCAAGTTCTTTCAATAAGGCCGCGTATGCGAGGGACCCCTCATTGAAGCTGAGTACAGCCATCGCGGTACTGGCAATGAGGGACTTCTGTCCGACTCGCTTCACTTTTGGCGAATGATGCCAAATCATAGAGTGGAGGGACTCGTTTGAATTCTGTGTCTTCCCGAGTGTGATTGAGCCACAAAATTCCAGCGAAGCAAACTTGTCAAAAACCTCCCTAGCTCGTTTGTGCTCGAGGGGTGTCAGATAAGGAGATCTCATGTAGGGGCTTGTTAAGGAATTGTCCATGGAACAAAGAGCTACTTGTTTCTTGAAGTAGCACCAAGAATATTCGCCATCCGGACAATTGATGTGTTCCTCTCTGGTGTGGTCAAGAAGTATATTCAGCGCATTTTGAATAACGGACGCTTCATTACCCTTATTCTGCACGACCACTAGTGCATAGAGATGGGCGATTCGCTTTGCCTTACCATCTGGTAGTCCCTTGCAGAGGGGAGACTTCTTGAGCAGGTGTTTCTGCAACCGCTTCTGCACATGGCCCAGACATTCCTCTTTTCTGACCACCACTTCTCCGTGGTAGGGATCCGATTTGGTGAGGTTGCGGAAGGATGAAGAGTCGCCATCTCCAATGTAGGTACTATAGACGAGCTGGTGTGTGTCTATGGACCTGTTCCAAATTTCCAACGCAGCAGCCGATTCCATTGCTTGTGAACTTCCCTTGTAGTTCGCTGTGCAATTCGACTCGTGTTGCTCCCAGAAATCGGCGAACTCATCTGGATTCTTGATTTTCCGTTCCTCATCCCACTTCACGCACAAATAACAAACTCTGTCATAAAGGGAATAGTCGAGTACTTTCCCTGTTTCAGAATCGATAGCAGCTGCGAAACCCTGATTGGAAAAGTGGCCTCTTCGATGCCATGAAGCGTCGAAGCTGACAGTGCATTCTCTTATGCCTGGGATTGCCATTGTGGAACCTGCACCCTTCGCGTACACCTTTTGCCCGGATATGTTCATTGAGCGTCCAACAATTGCCTTTGACGCGACAACAAACTTATCGAGAGACTTTTGGGGCATTGTACTTGCTGGAACACCCAAATCCATGATACTACACGTCAAACGGAAGTCTTCCCAGCTTGATGAGGTGGAATGCACTGCAATTAGAGCACGGGCGTTTATCTCGCTCTGTCCTATACGATAAAGTTGGTTATTGATGCAGTCATCAGGGGAACGACCAATTGGTAGTGATGCAGGAAAATCGGCGATAAGTTTATGACAATAATAACACTTCAGCAAAAAGAATCTCTGCAATCCGTCTGTCGAGGTGTGCTGGTGCAATCGGGGCCTGCCTTTACAGGATTTATCAGGACAATTTAGGAGAGTGAATACTGAGGCCAGAATTTCCAAATTGAATATCTGATTGCCACGAGGAACCAGTAATTGCTTGTCTACTATTTGATCGTCATTTGAGACCTTTACACTAAAACTTTCATCAGCGGGTGGGAAATGGATAGAACTGAAGAGTTCAGACTGAGGTCGGGTCAGTTTCGTACGCTTGGCCGACTTAGAAGGGGATATGTCCGTTGTTTTCCCGAAAAGAGGTCCTCTTTTGAAGTTCAGAGCACGGCGCTTAGTCAATCGCTTCTTTCGGGTTCGAGGAGTAGCAAATTCGCCGGGCTCTGAAGTCTGAGAGGATACGGCAAGAAAACTAAACTCGCTACCCAATGGTGAGAGAGGCGTACTAGGAGTTGCAGGAGTCAATGGGGTTTCTCTACCACTACCACTCTCGAAGTCGAGTGACGATTCTTCGGACTGAAATGGAGAGGGTATGGTCAATTTAGGGAGAGCAGATGGGCGGAATTGCGGTGTAGATTGAGACTCATCATCGGATGTGTCAAAGTGTAGCTGGAAAGATTCTTCGCGAGATGCCATTGCACAAGGATCAATATTGTTATGAAAAGATAGTTTATTATTCTAATAGAATTATCAGAATCTATATATACCTAAGATACTGTATTATTTCTGTATCAAGTGGTTTTACATATCATTATCGCATAGTGGTTGCTTTGTTCTAAATATATAAGTGGTTTCGGATTACATTTCATTGTCGTACAATGGGTGCTTTGTTCTAAATATACAAGTGGTTTCGGATTACATTTCATTATCGTATAGTGGTTGCTTAGTTATACCCACCCAAGTATTAATAATTTATCCTTTCAACGAAAACATATTAGCTAAATGAACTTCTCAAATGAGAAAAATAGGGGGTGTCGCAGGTGCATGGAGCTCGAGCGATCCTGCGGCACCCTCCGTCAAATTGTGAGACGGCTCAACAGTAAGTGATATTGATATTGTATTTAGTTTGGTTTGAATTGTAACCTTTTGAACTTTACATTATATATTTGTATATCCTGTAGGCGAAAATTATCGTCTAACATTGGCGGTGAAGGCCTCCGTGGTCTTCCACGGAGTCTTTCTCCTGGGGTCCTGGGTCCTCTCGAGAGGGCGCCGCTAAACGGAAATGTTGCGGGAGGAGGACGGCGGTGGTGGTGGTGGGTGGGAGGCGGGTGGAGTTGGCGGGTGGAGGAGGTGAAGGCGAAGGAGGGGGCAAGAAGAGACACAGGTAATTTTTATTTTGTAAATTATTATCGGTACAATAAATGGTGATAGTTTTAAATGCTGAATAACATCCGATATTCGAATTCAAATTTGATAATTTCAAATTTAGATGGAATTGAGCGTTTACTCTAAATAGTATTCGCAAAATATTATCGCAAAAAACACGAAGCGATTCGCAACATAAGAATACAATTACTTCAGAAAATGAATTGAACTAAATTATTATGGAAAAAGTATACAATAGTAAACGTGCCAAATTCACTAGAATTCACTGCAAAATCCAAAAGTAACGATGCAGAAATTATTCCCATATCACAAAAGATATAATGTGAAATTTTCAATAAAATCAAGGAAATTCATATTTTTGACCATATATGGAGGTGTGAAAACGTCGATATACCGGTGTTATAGATCACAAAAATTAAAATATACGGTTGCAGGATAACGATGACGTATTTTTGGGAAAAATTCCACACAAAAAAATTTGGGGGTAAAATTCCATTAATTCGTCGATTCACGTTTGGGGACACCGTTAATTAGTTTCGATGTATTTAAGCTAACGTCCACATGGGCCCCCTAACTACAGATGGACTAGTAAAGACCAGATTTTATTACGTATTACTTGCGTACAGTTCATACTCCCTAATAGTTTATATTGACTCTATATATTCTCGATTATATTTGCTTGTACTAATATACTTTAACTATAACGTATGTTAGTATATTATGTATATTTGATGTTACTTAAGGCTAAATTCTTTAATGGTCCATGTTCTCTAATAGTCCACCTGGGTACTTTTACCCACTGGTGGACTATTAGAGTAATGATAACTAAGGAAATTGTCGTAAACAGCATCGAAAAACGATTTAGAGTGTCACTATGTTTATAACTAGACTCAGATAGCTGTTGGGAGTCGAACAAAGGGTCGATAGGTTTAGGACAAATTTTGAGGAAGGAATGTTGTCACATTCCTGAGATATTATTGCGTTGCTAGGGATAAACTAAACTATGTGCAAGTGACCCCTTAAACGACGAGGAATTTCATGTGGACAACGAATCTGGTCTTTAGAAGTAGACCAGAGTTGATTTTGGAAAGTTGCAGTTCGGGGTAATACCGGCGATTTAGTAGAGACTAGAGAGCCGCAATTTTAAAAGTCCAAGATAACATCGAAGATGTATCCGTTCGTCGTGGGGCCGTTGAAAAATTTGATGCCGGAGTCATAATGATTACGTATAAAAAATTTGGTGCTTTTGTCCAGCGTTTCCCGAAATCGATGTTAAGGTTGCAGTATACTTTTAAGCACTTTTTCTAAAGTTTTTTGCAGATTTGAAAGATCTTTTTTGTTTTAGATTCCCTGCGGCGAGATCTATCCAAAGATGCAATAATATTCGACCTTGGTAACATGGAGAAAATTTTAAATTTTATAAAAACACACTTTTTTGGGATACACAAATTTTTTCCTCTTAAGCGACCTGACTATAGTGCCGCCAAAGCACAATGCTGTCTGCACAGCTGCAATTTTGGATTTCTTCGCCATGTCATCAGCATTATGAAGGTGTTAAACCATTTCAGAAAGGTGTTGGGGAAGTGAACGGCCCTTAGTGAGTCGGAAGTTTCCTTTAATCACTTTATTTTAGAGATATTCAAGTTCCAGTAGAATATAATAGGTGATGAGTCAGCATTTTTTATGTGCGTGTTGGGTACTCACCCAACTCCAACCAACACATTCCAAATATCAAATTCACAAAATTGTAGAATGAATTTTTTTGATGATGTAATCATAACCTCAAGGTGTCAAGACCCACTTGTATAGGTGGTACGTAACATAAGGACCATTTGATAAATTGAAAGTTTGTTTTTACCCTTCGACGACTAGGTAAATGAAATTGAAACTGAAAGTAAATTCACTTTCAATTGAAACTGAAAGTGAAAATGGGATTTTTTCTATTTATACCTTTTACCCCGTGTGCAACGAAGGGTTTTAACTTAATTAAAGTTTGTAATTGAAAGTTTGTTTGTTTGTATCTTATATCATTTCTGAGATTAATGAAATTTAGCAAATTAGTATAAATTTTTAACTAATTTGTTATAATTTAACACCATTTTTATATACAGTAAATAGATTAAATTCAATTATTTGCAATAATAATTAATTTAAATTGAATTTCACTATAGCTTTTGAATTAAGCGCACTCGATGACCCTAATAATATAATTGGAAACGTCTCTTATAACTTAAACACAGAGCCAATTAATTATAATTACACGTATATGTCAGTGTATCCATTGTGTAAGAATATTCTCGATGTAAATATAATCACATAATCTGTCGTTGTTATGGGATATATAATCTTAGACTTAAATTAGAAAATAAAAGTCGACTCGATCTCACGAGCTGAATCAATATAATTATCACAAGTTGAAACAATGGAATTAGATTTAACACTTTCTATTGAACAGACGTGTTAGTAAACAAAGGAAATTTGCAACTCAATAGTGGCACAAACGAAGTCCAATTTGAAAATTCGTGCACTGTGAATGGTGTAGAATTTAATTCTCTATCGAATGCATATAAATTGAATATTTCCGCATTATTTATTGTTCCTTTTCTAACATTAAACAGGTGTAAAAATGTGTCCAAAAAATGTAATCAAAATCGTGACCCCAGGTGCACATCTGTTACCCATGACACCTATCCTGAAAAATTTGGTTCTTAGTTAATTAAACTATTTTATGTGTATGAGCTACGGATAAATAATAATATACCAAAGCAGTAAGCTTAGAACTGGGCCACTATACTATAGTATATTCGGCACAGTAAAAATTACAGCTGTGCAGCAGGGGCTGCGCCAAGGGGGTGCTAGGGGGTGCTACGGCACCTCCTGAAACTGTATCAACACCCCTAGTGGGGGTGCTTTGAGAGTTCAAGGTGTATTTAGAATCTCTTGTATTCAGGTAGAATAGCATAACTAGCCCACTTCAATACATCAGGGATGACAAGATCTGGAAACCAAAAAGCTGGGGTTTTGCCTACCTGGCGAGAGTTTTACCAAAGAAAGGGTGAGGTCGAAGTGGAAAAAGTGGGTGAAAAGCAGGAAACTCAAATACATACTATTATTTAGAATCTATCAAGAATAGAACGATACAAAATCATATTTAGTATGTTTGGATATCTACAATTAGGAAACATTTATCTTCAGGGACGGATTAAGGGCCTAGTAGGCCTGGAGCTGCATAATTTTTGATGGGCCTACTTACTTGACAATTCTATACACGACAAAACATATTTTATTAATTCTGTAACTCAAATATTTTTTGTACATTATACGTGCTTTTCTGCTTGCGAAATCTTTAATTGTAGACTCCACATCTATTTCTTGTAAAAGTTGATTTTCTATGCACAGTAGAGAAACTGCATTCAATTGATTCTCTCCCATAGTTGAACGCAATTCATTTTTTACCCTTTTCAATGTAGAAAAAGAACTGTGATCATTAGAGATAAATATATCTGTAGTGTGATTAACATATTCGGGAAGGCGGTGTCTAGTACATTACTTGTAATCAACTTGAGCATTTGGATTCCTTTACTCTGCCTTCTGTCTTCAGTATTAGTAGAAATATATTTTTCCAGAGAGCAACAAACTGTAAAAATTCATCTACAAAGCCGGGTTCAAGGTCGTCTGAGTATAAATTTATTAAACATTAGCTTTCTCACGCATCTGATTAGAGGTCAAAGAGTCCAGTTGTGATAAAAATCCAAATCTTTCTGGAGAATACAGTATGCCCCCTGTCGGTGATTCAAAGCTGCCAGTAGTTTATCAATAATTGGAAATAAACTTTTTACCTTAAATTCATTTGATGGAGAAAACTCATTATCTTCAGCATCAACATAGTCCCATTTCTTATTTCGTTTATGCATTCTTCGATGTTCTTTGGAATATGTGTCACAGTGACAAAGAACTATACTTTGATGCTCAAACTCCATAAACTGAGAACGTAGTGACTGAACAAATTCTTTCAATGATTCTAGCAACATTATGGCTGTATTCAAATCCAGACTTGCATCTTGAAACATTTGCTAGTCCATAGCCTACTATACTCAGGCCTGACAATAGAATGCAAAATGTTGACCAAGGATGGAAAAGAAGTCATTGACCATAATTACCCATTTCTAATTGCTGAGTTTTAATTTATTTTCCTCTCCATTTTTATCATTATGGTTGAGAATGAATGACTAAAAATATTTTAGTGCACCCATAATCTTGATATTCTTGTCAATAATGTAGTCAAATAATGTCCTATTTCTTTAATTCTATGCCAATTAGACTTGAATCTGTTTTTCTAAATGTTTAATTTATGTCCCTTATTCAATAAATATATACTAATAGTAACTACATTCTGTAATTAGCGAATTTATCCCATTATTTTATTGCTAGCTGCTTGACTATGCCGAACAAGTGTTCTGCACCGAATTGTACGAGTAATTATTACCCTAGTAAAGATCCTTATGTTCCAGTGTTTATAATTCCTTCCAAGCCCCCTGAATTACGCCAAGAGTGGATAAAAGCTCTTCACCGAGAGAACGTAACTGACCTTAAACATATATTCGTTTGTGTTAATCATTTCCGGGAAGAAGACATAGAACGTGTATATAAAGTACCGAATCCTGATGGCACATTTCAAGAAATACCTCGACGTCATCCCAAATTACGCACTGGAGCTGTTCCATCTATTCTACCTGGTTGCCCTTCTTACTATTCAGCACCAGTTCCTATGCATCGTTTATCCCTCGAGGCTAAGGAGGCAGAACAATTTACGAAGGTAATACAACTTAGCCGCACTTCACACATGGAAGACACAGAAAGAAATAGTGTTAAAACTTTGATTGAATTGAAACTGAAGTTATCTACACAAAATATTCCTTCAAATTGGTTATCTTGGTGTCCAACTGATGATGAACTCCATTTCATATCACTTTCTAAAACACATCGACAAATTTCAGTTAGTTCTTCTTTGACTATCGATTCAACTCTAAATGTAACAGCATACCATGGTGAAGAACCTGTAACACTATCCTTAACCGCGATAAATGACATAAGACAAATTGAACTTCTACTCAGTGAAATTTTTAATGAATCTAAAGTTCTCTCTTCCTCTAACTCTGTCCAGTTGCACATTACGAAAGCTTGCAAATACATTAACAAAGCAATTATTAAGCTTGAAGAGGGTATCTCAGGATCTTTTGACAAAAATTATACTTCCAATGATACTTCCACGCTAGCTCGACTCCAGTTTATCGTATGTCAAGTCGAAAATGCAACTATACCAAAAAACCGAAGAAGATATAACATCCTTACCCAAGTTTTGGCGCTGAAATCCCATCTCGTATCTCCAAGTTGCTATAATTATCTACAATCTCTCGAATGTTTAGCTCTCCCTCATTTCCATACACTTGAGAAACTGTATTCCTCAATTGGGTTAGAGAGTGACTACATAAGTTACCTAAATCAGGCAACTGCAAACTTTTCTCCCCAAGAGAGAAATATAATCGTTCAAATGGACGAAATTCACGTAACATCCGATGTTTCCTACAAGGGTGGGCGAATCATTGGTTCCTGTGTTAACCCTGAAGATCCCATTAGAACAGTTTTTGCGATAATGGCTTCTAGTTTACACAAAAAATGGTCAACTGTTGTACGTTTAGTCCCACTCTCTACAACTAGTGCTAGAGATATTTATCCCATCATTGTGCAGGTAATTGCTGACATTGAACGTTGTGGACTTTCAGTTCAGGTCTTATGCACAGACAACTATCCTCTAAATGTATCTCTTTTTAAGCTATTCTCTTCGGATCAGAAAACATTGCAACCATTGGTCCCTCATCCTCTTTGTGCAAATAAATCACTTATTCTTATGTTTGATTTTGTGCATATAGTAAAGACAATTCGTAACAATTGGCTAAATTTGAAAAATGAGAATCAGACTTTTATCTACCCAAAGCTCGAAGATTTTCTGCCAACTTACACTCGATATCCTCTAAACCTACAGACTGCCTCCTTCACTGATATTCGTCAGATTTATAGGATAGAGCAGAACAGCATTGCAAAACTTGCACCGCGTCTCACAGCCAAAGCATGTTGGCCTTCGAAGTTAGAGCGCCAAAATGTTAAATTAGCTCTCCGCATTTTCGACGACTCTACCAGCGCAGCCCTCAAGATTTGCAACGAACCTCGCCTCGAACGTTTCAAAAACCATACCGCTGAATTCATCGATATCATCGTTAAGGTCTGGAAATTGTTTAATGTTAATCGGCCGAACAAAGACAAACGTTTGAATGACGAATATTCCAAACAACTAGTCTTTAATGATTCTAGATTTGAGCTCATTAATTGCATTGTTAACTGGCTCACTGCCTGGAGATCATTACCCGGAAAACATGGCAAATTGAGTCCACAGACTTTCACTTCCTTCAAACATACTTGTGAAGCGCTACCAATTCTAGTCAACCATTTAACTTCTCAATGTGAATTTTCTTACGTACTTACTTATTTCTTACAAACAGATCCGCTAGAACACCACTTCGGATTGTATAGAATGATGTCTGGCTCAAATTATCATGTTTCCTTTAGTCAGATTCTCGAAACAGAACGCCGACTCAAAGTCTCTAGCATCCTGAAGCTATTTTCACAACAGCCTTGTAAAGAATCTAATTTAAAATCTTTCTTCAAATCATTTACCTCAGACGAAGCCAACAATGATTCTCATACCGACCTAAATCCATTTCTTTCAAAGTTACAAGATATGTTTACTGTCATTCTTGCCAATGAGACCATCCAATCTTTGGCTTTTATTGCAGGTTACTGTGTCCATCAATTTTTCAAGAGTCAGAAGTTTCAGAATTGCCGACTCTGTTTAGATTTCCTAACCGCTGACAGAGATCTGTTATTCGATCCAGAGGAATCTATAAAATACAAGCTTATTGAAATCTTGGACCGGGGTTCTTTGAAGTGGCCATCAGATCCAGTCTTAGATTCTATCATCACTGTTTGGCGGATTGTAATAACATTGAAACAGGATGTCGATATCTGGACACAGTTTGTCAGTGGAAAACCTCGCGCGATTCTAATAGAATTGTCAATTAGAACCGTTGAAGATACCTCGAGCGAAACATGGCGTAACAGATGCTTGCTTTGCAATTCTGATGGTTGGGAAGTGTTACGGAAATTAGTTTCAGTGGCTTCAAACTGCCTTATCTCTAACTTAGTTAAGAATTTTAACTCACAAGTAGCTTCTCGTGAAGATAGCCGTAAATTAAAGAAGTTTAAAGTTCAATAATATGTTAATTAACGATTCGTGTCAAGTAGTATATTCGTAGTGTATTGGCTCTGTGTGGTGAAAATATCAGTTGATTATTGGTTTACTATGTTTATTTCCTTTGTTAATTGTAGAATACCGATTGTCATCAGTAGAATAATGTTAAATCTAGAACTAGTTACATGGCACTCAATTTTATGTTATTTTAAATATGACTTCTTTTTAATCCATGGTGTTTTACTGTCAGGCCTGAGTATAGTAGGCTATGGCTAGTCTTATTAAATTTAATCAGTATTGTAGACCAAATTTGTAACATTATTCCTGTTTCCAAATGATTTATTATTCCAACAAGCCCCTTAGCCTCAAAACGTGTAACAGGATTCTCAGATTCATCTTCGCACATTAGTACAAGTACTTCTTTAACATTTGTTAACCTTTTAGCAAGGCATCTACCGCATCATGATGAGCAGACCATCGTGTGTCTGAAAGTCTTTTCAAAGTTGGTATCCTTAACTTTTTGAAGACATCAAGAAGAAGATTCCATCTATGAGTAGAGGACGAGAAAAACACATACAACTTTTGTACAAAGTCAAAAAATGAAACTGCTGCTTGACAACAACATTCTACAGCACTTTGTCCGATAAGATTGAAGGAATGTGCACGACATGGAATGAATCAGCCAACTTATTCTTTTCACCAATTAAAACCTGCATACCGTTATACCTCCCGCTCATGTTTGATGCATTGTCGTATGTTTGACCTCGACAATCTTTTATAGAAATATCATTTTCTTCAAAAAAACTGAGAAGTATTTTTGCTAAATGTACGCTAGTGTGTCCATATATTGGAATTAATCTAAGAAATCGTTCCACTGGACCTGTCGGTAATACATAGCGAATTATTAGGGTTAGCTGATCTATGTGTGAAATATCCGGTGTGGAGTCCACACTAATAGAATAGTACTTAGCAGTCTTGATTTCTAATATAATCTGTCGGAGAACCTGCTGTCCAATTATTTGGATAAATTCATCCCAAATTGTTGATGAAAAGTATGATATGTGGCCTCGCCCTTTGTTCGCACGTTTCTGAATGTGTTCTGCAAGGAATGAATCATACTCAGCTAATAACTCGAGACAACCCAAATAATTACCATTATGGACAGATCCTACTATCTCATCACTCCCACGAAATGAAAGACCTCTTGAAGAAAGCATCATGGTTACACTTAAAATTCTCTTGAGTACTTGATGCCAATACTTTTTTTCAGACTCTTATTGCTCAATTAGACTTTCATCTATACGTCCACCAGTAATTTTCGCAAAATAAGTTTTTGAATAGATATTTTATGCAACTGACTGTCTTCATGGAGAGGTAATTCCCTGGGTGCATGTTTCCAATCTGTATAACCATTTGTTTGCTAATTGTGAAGTTTCGTCTGGTGTCGAAAATAACATGCAGATTGCGCAATACAGTTTCTTAGATTCTATTGAATAGCAAAGCCAGTCACGTTGAAACTTCTCACCGTTTAACTCAGGGTGTTATCCAGGCGTATTGGGCGCTCCTAAAGGAGCGTAATTTGGATGGATTTTAATCTAGGCGTACAAAAATCGTGTCTAGGCGTACAATATCGAGAGATGCTCCCATAGACTTAATACAAATGTGCAAACTAGGCGTACAAAATGAAAAATGAACGAGCTCAAACTAAATCTAGGCGCGCAGAAAATTTTGTCTGGATGAAAGCCTGGTTTAACTGATCACGATAAAAGAGTGACTTGGTACAACGCCGCATAAATGTTTCACTAGGAAATGTCCTCTCTGAGGAACTAAAGTCACTATCCATGTGCTGACAACCAGCAAACCTTTTTTGACAAAAGTACTCGCGTAAACCATCAGTAATTTTCCATTTCCCCACATCATTTGAGAATAGTGATTCTTCTTGAAGGTAAATACAGTTAAAATTTTCATTTTCACTAAGCATATCGCAATCGGGTGGAACAGATGGAGATTATGCTAATTCAAGGCGAAGAGGTTCATTATTCACGTTCTCAATGGAATGAGGAACATCTGTATGTACATATTCCTGTTACCTGTTAAGTATTCCCCATAAATGTCTTGCAGGTTCTGGTTATCTATCAATAAGAGTCCTGGTCCCTTGTCGCAGGAAATGATGCTCAGTTTTTCTTTCTTTAGTGCTTCCTTAATTTCGGAGAGTAATTTGTTATACTTAGTGTATGTGGTTTGTCTGCGTGTGTCTGTTAAGAAGTGTGTGAGGGGGGGGGGGGGGGGGTTTGTTGAGAGGTTAATTAAGTATTCGAACAGTGTAAGGAATGGTTGGGGGTTACTAATCTGCTGGGGTTGGAAGGTTATGCCGTATTCGAGTAATTGTTGAAGTTTTAGGGCTGTTTTGAGGTTTGCTGGAATGGGGACGAATATTGGAGGTGGCTTGTAAGTCCACTCTTTCGGCAAAGGCAGGGGGGGGGGTTTATGTCTTTAATTGTATTTGTGTATTTGCTGATTAGTTTGTGGTGTAGTAGAGATTTGAGTTCTTGTGTCGGTTCTTGCTCACAGATGTCGCATTTGTGATAATATCATATCATATATATTATCATAAGTATATGTGTCGGTTTGGAGGGAGTCAGGTATGGCACTGAGGCCCGACTCCCTTAGCAAAAAGGAGTAAACTTTGCGCGGGGGTTTTCTGAGAACTTGCACTTGAGGAGGTATTCGTCAGAACGCCAGAGGGAGGGCTGGGGGTGAAGAGGATGAGTGCAGAGCACTCGGGAGTTTTGCGGAACGGGCAGTTGCGAGGGTTCGCTCGGCAGAATTTGTGAAATCTTTCGGTAGCTGGGGTTCTTGTTCTGCCACACTTAGCACATAAGTTGTGTTGCTTGCAGGAGGTAATGACTGCTGCGTTTAGGAGTTCTCCCATCTCTGGGCTCATTTTGTTGGGTGCTGCTTGTTGGAATGCTGCTCGTTTTTCCTCTTGCAGTAATAGGGGGCATCCAGCTGATTCCTGGTGGTTCGGTATTCCTTGCGTGAGAGTGTTGTAAATCGCTCGAAATCCGCGTAGACAGGAGGGGAGGGATTTTTCGTATTCCTCGAGACTTCTATTTCTTATGCGGATGTGTAGGTCCTCAGTGTACTTCTTTTCAGTCGTCGTAAGTATTGTAGCGGTGGCGATGCATCGAGCGCAAGGATAGCGTGTGTTTTGGATCGGGCGGAGGGGTTGGATCCTTTTCGGTTTGTTTGGAGGGGTAGGCGCTGCTCAGCATTGGCGGCGTACGTTTGGTTGCGGGGTCCCTTTGTTTGTTTGCTCTGGGCTAAATAGTTGCAATTTCTGAGATTGGTTTGCATTAAATTTCCTAGAAAGAGTCTAGCCATTAAATTACAGTATCTGTAATGTCGAGTTGGGACTGGATAGCCAGGTACATATTTGCGTTAAAATTCGGATGGTTGAGTAAGGGTAGTCGTCCGGGTTTTAGTTTACCCATCGGGTCGATGAGTTTATCGAGGCCATATGCTTCCGCTTGTTTGCTATATTAGTAGGGCAGATTAGCTGATGGATGTGGACATCCCGGACCAAAGCACCAATTTTTTTCCACATATAGACCATTGCTTGGGCACTCGATTTTTGGTAGGATCCACTCCGCCGGATACATCATGACCTCCATCAGGCATTTTTAAAATGACCACTTAAATATTATTCGGACAAAAGTCCGCATTCACGAACTCATGTCAAATGACTTCGTATAAGGTTATTATATGCATAGTAATCAGGACAGTGTGCGCTGTCGAAAGATCGGTCACTTGGTAGGGTTGCTATAATTTCTGAGAATGGAATGTTCAACATTCCACCGTTGTCAAGGAAACTTTTTGTTCTGAATATGGTCATGTGACCCCTCTAATTACGGAAATTCCATGCTGATTACGAATATCTTATTTCCAGATTGGAATAAATATCACTTGAAAAGTTATACAGTCAGATTCTTTTAATATGAACATTCAAGGGACCAAAGATTGTGTTCATAATAGAGAGACTTCATAATGAGCGAACTCAACTTAATACAAACCCTATGTAAATTATTAAATTGGGACCGTAGGGTTTGTTCATAATAAGAAATCTTCATATTAAGCAGACGAAATCTTGTTCATAATAAGCAGACCTGACTGTATTACATTTAGTGCTTAATGATTAGCTAGCTTAAGAATGAAAAGTGGATACGCCATAAATTTATGACCAAGGGATGATTGAGGGTGAGAATCACGTTTGTTTACTCATTATATCCAGATTTAGTTTCTGAAGAAACAAATCTGGAAATATTTAGTAAACCTCCCAGTGGGCCCCCAGACCCCCCAAATGTCCCCCCATCTTTGATTATATTTTGCAAAACTTGACGCCTACGTGTCCCATACATCATTAACCAACTATAGCTATCAAACACCAAAAGAGTTGATATAGTATTAGTATGGGACATATACAATACAACCTCAGGAGCATCAAAGAATCTACTAGAAAAAAGAGAGATAAAGGTTACGGAAAAAGGTTGCAAGTAAGAAATAAGCTTCCAAGAAATTGGACAGATTTCTTACGTGATCCAACTATTAAACAAGAACTGTTTGCATTTCTTTCCAACAAAATTGTCCCGAAGGCAAGGAAATAATCATCACGACTGGTGTCTTAGCTATTCTTCGAGGAAGTGATCGTTCTATGGCGCTATGTGATCACGGGGAAGCTGACACTAGACTTCTGATCCATTTACAGGATGCCATTCTCAATAACTATGCTAAATGTCTAGTGCGCGCGCAGTTGACATGGAAAGTTACACCACTTGATTAACATATTCAAAGATGTGAACATTTGGGTTATCTTTGGTACAGGAAAGAACTTTACATACTATCATATCATAGCAATCTACGAATAACTAGGAAGGGAGAAATCTCTGGCCCTTCCTGTTTTCCATTGTTTCACGGGATGTGATACTACATCTGCATTCTTTGGGAGAGGCAAGTGGTCAGCATGGGAGGTTTGAAACTGTTATCATGATGTGACATTTTCCTTTACCTACATGGCACTCAACCCTTATACAAAAGTAGAATTCGATGCTCAGCATTTTTAGCTGCTGGAACGCTTTACAGTTATTCTTTATGATAAAGCAAGTAATTTGCAGTATGTGGATGAAGGAAGAACAGAAATGTTTTGTCAGGAGAAAACAATGGAGAGAATACCGCTTACCCGGGATGCACTACGTACTACAACACTCAAAACTAGTTGCATATCAGTCTGGAATATGATGCACCAGTGAGCAAATTGGACAACGGGTATCTACTCCAGAAGGTCGGGGCTGGACTATTGATGATAAAACCCAATCATGGGTTTCTGTATGGAACAGTTTACCTGTGGCTTCAAAAGCATGCAGTGAATTCGTAAAATGTAGCTTCAAGAGTAGAAGTGACTTTGGCAGTAGATGCGCGTGCAGAAAAGCGCGTTGGATATGCACAGAACTTTGTAGTTGTAACTGTGAGAAGCAATATTTTTAGTGACATGGTACGAACCATAATTTTTAGTATACCATTACAGTATTTACACATTCTCACTTTATTACATTTACTAAATAATCATTTAGCACTAAATGTAATATAACTTTTCAAGTGATATATATTCAATCTGGAAATAAGATATTCGTAATCAGCATGGAATTTCCGTTAATTAGAGGGGTCACATGACCATATTCAGATTAAAAAGTTTCCTTGACAACGGTGGAATGTTGAACATTCCATTCTCAGAAATTATAGCAACCCTACCAAGTGACCCATCTTTCGACAGCGCACACTGTCCTGATTACAACTATGCATATAATAACCTTATACGAAGTCATTTGACATGAGTTCGTGAATGCGGACTTTTGTTCGAATAATATTAAAGTGGTCATTTTGAAAATGCCTGATGGAGGTCATAATGTATCCGGCGGAAGTGGATCCTACCAAAAATCGAGTGCCCAAGCAATGGTCTATATGTGGAAAAGATTTGGTGCTTTGGTCCGGGATGTCCACATCCTTCCAAAATATGGGCTTAAGCTGGCAGGGCAGGGTTTCGCCGCTGGAGAGGGCTGTGTTAGCGCATTTCTAGGGGCACGTCTCTTCCCATTCTTTGGGAGACTGCCGCTATGGTCTGGTGGGTGTATAGAGTTATCACTGAGTAGGGGACATACTTTGTGAGTTGCTCTATGTTATTCATTAGAGTCAGCTCATAGAGTCGTTCCGTGAAGTCGTTTGAGGGGGGACTTTTGGGTTTGTAAATGTGGAAGTAGGTACTATCTTTAAGGATGTGAGATAGTGCTGAGTCTTCCGGTAAGCCGTCGAGGATAGTTTCCTCCGCGGGGGGAGGCTCGACTAGTTGCGTGTCGTGTGGGGATGGGGATCGTGGGGGAGGTTCGCGTGGTCTATCCCTTCGATTAGAAGCTCCAGTGGTTCGTTCGAGGTTTGTTCCTCTTGTTCTGGATCGTTAGCGAGAGGTAGAGAGCGAGGCGGAGACTGTTGGGGTTGGGGTGGGGGAGGGGGAGGAGGGGTACCGTTATTAAAACGTGCTAGGGTGCCATGGTAACGTTTGGCAACTTAATTTTCTATTTGCCGTTATAATATCAAAATAATCAGCTCGGCTGGTTTGCGAACGTGTGTTGTACATAGTATAGTCGGATTGAAAAAGATTTTGTTTAATGAAATAATCAAAAGAACAGGAATATGAATTGTAAACAAGTAACTAATCGTACTTTCATGCCTTTATATAGCACTCGTCAGGTTTGTCTTGTTGAGTTATTTGAATATGCATATTGTGCCTTTAGATTGCTTTTGCTGACATCTGTAAGTGTTCGGGTGTACTGTTTGTATTGTTAGTAGTGTTGGGTTTCTATTTGTTAAATTTGCTTTATTGTTTGTGGTGTTACTAATAAATATAATGCACTTTGTTTTGTTGGTTGCTAGGGTTGTAAGTTATAATTGGAATGTTCTAATTGATGTTGATTGCTGTAATAATATAGAAGTAGGGATTCTGCTAGAGTTTCTAGGGTGGTTATTTGAATGCTGAATTGTAGGAATATGTTTGGTTGCTAGGTGTAGTTGGTATTTGAATAGGTAGGTTCTGCTGTTAATAGTGCTGGTAGTTGGAATGCTGGGGGATAGGTATGTGTTTGGTCGCTAGGATTTCCCCCCCAATTTAAGATAATTAAGACGGGTTAGAGGTTCAAGTTCTCTTCATAATTGATATGATCCATGGTCGCAGAATAGTTTTTTCAATAGGGAGACAGGTTTTACTGTAATTCGTACAAAAGGGGACTTTAATTATCCATAATGCTCGCTTTGTGTAATTTGTTAGTTCTTTCCCTCATAATTACTAACCAATGTTCCAGAAGTAGGTTCTTTTGCCATAAAATTACAAATTGGTAACCCTAGAGACGGGATTATTACTCAGGAATATTCCATAAATATAACTCGCTTAAGCCACGTTTTTCATTCAGAAATGCACCATAATGCTCGCTAAAGTTTCGCTTTTTCCACCTTCGAGGTTCACATAATTAAGACGTGTTAGAGGTTCAAGTTCTCTTCATAATTGACATGATCAATGGCCTGCATAATCAGTTTTTCAATAGGGAGACTTGTTTTACTGTAATTCGTACAAAAGGGAACTTTAATTATCCATAATGCAATTACATGCCTAGGCATTATTAATACATTAGCTAATTTGAAACTAAGCCTACTAAACGTAGACAGACACGCTAAAATCATAGACACAGACGATCGAGTACCTACATTTTACTTTAAAATACAAACCCATAAACCAGCATCTACAACGGAAACCACTAAATTCAGCGGAATTCGCTCATACAATAATGGATGCAAAACACTAGCTAAAATATCACGCCCAGTAGTGAATCATAAAACCTCTATCACAGCCCTCACTTCAAATTATCTTAGAAAACACATTACACCGATTATCGAAAATTGCCCATTCCTAACCAAGGACATATTTGAGACAATAGACAAACTACAAAGGGTAGGACGACCGGACAACATATACACAGGCGATATTGAAGCTTTTTATCCATCAACTCCGCACTCCCTGGTCCTAGAATCATTTAACTTTTACCACCCAAGCAAACATGCAGAACATAAATTACTTAGAACTTACTGAAATTTAAGTACGTTACCGATGGGATTAAATTTTACGATATGGGAGAAAATGGAACTCCGATGGGGCTACCTCTAGCACCTGAGCTTGCAAGAATGACGACAGCATTCCTACTACGAAATCACGAGCAACCACTCAATCACACACTTACACTCTACTTCGACGACGTAGCGTCCACCTACCCAATCACAGACCTACCCTTACACCCGTTCACGCTTAAGGCAAGGACACCGAAATAAACCAAACACAGGACGCCAACTTCGATCCCATAACGAAACAATTCTCACCCTTCACCCAGGCATTCCGCCAATGCGTCCCTCTCCACCCACACTCCCACCACCCCAGCGGAAAACTCTGTGAAATAACCTACTACGGGGCAGCATTTAGGGCTACACAGATAGGAACAGACCCCTCCAAAACATTACTACACCTTCTCAACAAATATCTCCCAGCACTACACCGCCTAGGTCATCCAATAAACGAGGTTGTAAAGAAACTGACCGAAATTTCCTACTTCCCCAAAAAAACCATGAAAGAAGCCCAACCGTACGTCCCCAGCATCTCATTCTCCTATAGTGACACCCGCCCAACGATGAAGCAGCTAAAATCACTAGCAAAGCACGAGTTTAAACTTATACCTATCATCCCCCTCGCCCCACTAAAAGGACTCCTAGCCTATAACCCACCACTTAGATAAACTACTCACAATACACACGAATGTCCCTTAAGAACCGGTCTCAACTGCAGATTTTACTCAGCACTCTTTGAAGTAAACCTCCCTATACCCATTATCCCATGCACAAGGACCCGCTGACTATATCTACTACACCACGTGGACCCCTCGGATCCCCCACAATTCTACCTACATCACACTAACCTCTGCAAGGGTGAACTCGCAACAACTGGCAGACTGGACCGCATCTGGAGAGAAGGGACATTCTATGGCAAGTACTCGCCACATTCCCCGCCACCTACAAAGCCCCCAATAAAGGAAATACAGAAAAACAGAACACCTGGGAAAAGATAATCAAGGAAAAACATCCAGGTTGTTACATCCATTCTCCTAAATCGTTGCAATTATTTTATAAGCGGGAAATTGAGCAACCACAAACAAATTAGAAAACAACTGAAAGCACTAGAACTTAGAAAAACCGCAAAAAAACCACAAGGACAACCCTTTATAAAACTTATACTTTGCAAAAACCATGTAAGACACGAAACGCCATAAAACCCATACACGATTGAACCATGGATAAGAACCCCGTATTCGAAAAAAACTACACTTTTTATGGAAAACATATTTTAACGTTGGAAAAGAACCTACTTCTGGAACATTGGTTAGTAATTATGAGGGAAAGAACTAACAAATTACACAAAGCGAGCATTATGGATAATTAAAGTCCCCTTTTGTACGAATTACAGTAAAACCTGTCTCCCTATTGAAAAAACTATTCTGCGACCATGGATCATATCAATTATGAAGAGAACTTGAACCTCTAACCCGTCTTAATTATCTTAAATTGGGGGGGAAATCCTAGCGACCAAACACATACCTATCCCCCAGCATTCCAACTACCAGCACTATTAACAGCAGAACCTACCTATTCAAATACCAACTACACCTAGCAACCAAACATATTCCTACAATTCAGCATTCAAATAACCACCCTAGAAACTCTAGCAGAATCCCTACTTCTATATTATTACAGCAATCAACATCAATTAGAACATTCCAATTATAACTTACAACCCTAGCAACCAACAAAACAAAGTGCATTATATTTATTAGTAACACCACAAACAATAAAGCAAATTTAACAAATAGAAACCCAACACTACTAACAATACAAACAGTACACCCGAACACTTACAGATGTCAGCAAAAGCAATCTAAAGGCACAATATGCATATTCAAATAACTCAACAAGACAAACCTGACGAGTGCTATATAAAGGCATGAAAGTACGATTAGTTACTTGTTTACAATTCATATTCCTGTTCTTTTGATTATTTCATTAAACAAAATCTTTTTCAATCCGACTATACTATGTACAACACACGTTCGCAAACCAGCCGAGCTGATTATTTTGATATTATAACGGCAAATAGAAAATTAAGTTGCCAAACGTTACCATGGCACCCTAGCACGTTTTAATAACGGTACCCCTCCTCCCCCTCCCCCACCCCAACCCCAACAGTCTCCGCCTCGCTCTCTACCTCTCGCTAACGATCCAGAACAAGAGGAACAAACCTCGAACGAACCACTGGAGCTTCTAATCGAAGGGATAGACCACGCGAACCTCCCCCACGACCCCCATCCCCACACGACACGCAACTAGTCGAGCCTCCCCCCGCGGAGGAAACTATCCTCGACGGCTTACCGGAAGACTCAGCACTATCTCACATCCTTATTGTGCATATTCCTGCACTTCAATGTTTTTTTTCGTTGAGCAAAAGTCGGTCATTTTCTGGTACTTTCTAAAATTTCTTGTAGTTTTTTTTCTTCTTGAGCCTTAGCCTTTGCTTTGTCCCAGCCACCATAGGCGCCGAACCAGGGGGGGCAGGGGGGGCTCGCGCGAGGGGCCAGGGGGTCTCTTGAGGGTGGGCCAGGGAGGTGGAGGGTTTTGGCCAAAGGACCTGACGAGCAGGGTGACCAAATATCCTATTTTTAGAAGGACAGTCCTTCTCAGGCAGTCATGCTAACTGCTTTCTTACACTGTGTCCTTTTGTATCTTTAAAAAAATTGTTTACAGTCTGTTCAGTCTGATAATCCACTCCTCTACCTGTCTAAATAACTTTGTTGTTCAACCATACTCTGAATTATTAAAGTATACTAGCCCATGTCCATGTACAACAGCCTTCATTCTCAAATGTCTACTATCCTGGGTTTCTCAACCTGCGATCTCTTTAATTTTAAACGTGTCCTTCTTTTAAAGTAGTCATCTGGTTATCGTGCTGGAGGAGCACCTAACTTTGACAATTAACCCAAAACTCCTTGGAAAATTTTAAGGAATTTTAAATAAACAAATTGGCAAATTACCCATTTTGTGAACTTTTTTAATTCCAAACTTGCGTATGCTCATTTGCTAATATGTATATCATTTATTATTTTATGAATTTTTAGCGTTTATATCTCACAGTATTTAGCATTTATAGCTGTATCCGTGACCTTCGATATATAAGGCCTGAGTGCTAAGCGAAAATTTGTGTACCATGGATTACTTAAAGTGCATTGAAAAATGGAGAATTGTTCTTTATCCCAATAATTAGCAATGATAGAGCTGAAAAGTGTATTATAACTATATAGGAATATGGTACCCAGGTATACATAGCACTCTCCAGAATTGTGATATGTCATCATCTGATGACGTAATGGTAATTTTGGTTGCGAATTATCTAGTTTTTCTAGCATACTTTTAACATAGTTAAACGCGTTATAAATGTTCAAAATTGGAACATGGTTATACCCATAACTAGTTGAAAAAAATATATCGAAATTATAAATGGAATGTTGACACATTCCTCGGTTGCCATGGAAATGTATATTTCCTAAAATGTGTCATAACTCAAAAACTATGAATGTTATGTAAACTAGGCTGGTGCTGATCTGTCCGGAATAGGTAACTTCCTATTCATTGATAATACATTTTATATGCCTAACTTCAATCATCTTTGAGATCATGACATAATTAACACTTAATTCATTATTAGGTAATGACTCACTATCTCAAAGATGATTGAAGTTAGGCATATAAAATGTATTATCAATGAATAGGAAGTTACCTATTCCGGACAGATCAGTACCAGCCTAGTTTACATAACATTCATAGTTTTTCAGTTATGACACATTTAGGAAATATACATTTCCATGGCAACCGAGGAATGTGTCAACATTCCATTTATAATTTCGATATATTTTTTTCAACTAGTTATGGGTATAACCATGTTCCAATTTTGAACATTTATAACGCGTTTAACTATGTTAAAAGTATGCTAGAAAAACTAGATAATTCGCAACCAAAATTACCATTACGTCATCAGATGATGACATATCACAATTCTGGAGAGTGCTATGTATACCTGGGTACCATATTCCTATATAGTTATAATACACTTTTCAGCTCTATCATTGCTAATTATTGGGATAAAGAACAATTCTCCATTTTTCAATGCACTTTAAGTAATCCATGGTTCAAACCAGCACTCAGGCCTTATATATCGAAGGTCACGCTGTATCCTATGAATGATCAATATCCTCGGAAAATCAATGATGTTCCCGGTTATTATTTGAAGAAAAATACAGTCCATAATTTTAGTCTTACATCGATTATGCATTGTTGTTATTAAAACTTCTATAAAGTTTTATTAAAGGTTTCGAGCCCCCCCTCAGTTTTGGACTGTTTTAAAAGTTCGGCGCTCCTGCCAGCCACTACGATATTTTTTCATCTTTCTTTTTCTCGATTTATCAAAAATGAAATAATAAGGATTGAGCAAAACACAAGTACAATCGAAACTGCATATAATGCAAATAAATAAATTAAAATACACAGTATGCTGGTGGATTACATTATCTGTGATAGTTAATAAGATCTAATAGAAGAAAACATAAAGTAATGCTTACTGACAAAAATTTATATCACAATGATAATCTAAACTATGGTTTAGTCAAAAATTAATTGATTGTTAAGAACTGAGAAGTGCATGCACATAAATCATTGGAATTTCCCAACAAAATAGTTAACTTAACGTGACAAGAATTTGATAGTTCTACTTGAGCCAGCATATTAAATTCGGATGCTTCTAGTGCCCAACCTAAATCTACTCCTGGATAATTATGCCTTCGAGGCCTATGTCATAACGTGGTGGGCCTATTTTGAAGATGGGCCTGGGGCTGCAGCCCCATCAGCCCCCGCCTTAATCTGGCCCTACTTATCTTTCTAATTTTATCTATCAAATCTCTTCCCGCGTATCTCGTATTAACACAATGTATGCAATAATGCAACAAAAACAAATAGCAGAATTAAATATCGTCAAAGGTTCTCGTGATTTATGACATTTTTCTTGAGATTTCAAGGAATTTTTTAATGATTACGCCGTAAAATTTATAAAATGTGTTGAGAAGCTGATTTCACCCGTGGTTGAATGGATCGACATATAAACTAAACGAGAAAAAATTTCTGCATCGTATCTAGTATAACAACTTTCTGGAGGATGTAGGTACAAGGTCACCCGGGATATTTTTAAGAATTTCCAAATTCGAATTAACAAATATTTTAGTTTCGTGCATTAATAAGTGGGCTAAAGAATCTTAACTAACTTACAAGTATTAGAGTAGAACAGAACTTTGTTACTCGTATCTTGACTAAATTTATCAAAAAATCCTGTTAATTACAGTGGAGCCTCCCATAACGGACACTCCAAATAGCGGACAACCTCTAAATAACGGACAACCCTCGTGGCACGGATTTATTTATTTAGCATATGTCTAATAGAAAAGCAACCTCTAAATAGCGGACAACCTCTAAATAACGGACAACGGTTCCGGTCCCAAGGTGTCCGTTGTTCAGAGGCTCTACTGTACTTAAATATATCATAAAATCTAAATTTAGAAACAATTTCCAAAAAATCGGGAGTTTGAAAAGTTAGGCTCGAGACTTTGAGGATGGAATAAAAAAGGCAGAAAAGCAGGATAGTTGGAATCCCTGAATATATAAGGATAGGCAAGAATGAATTTAAATATTAAACTTAGCATTAAGTGATTTGATAACACTGTATGTTCATATTATTGCTAAACAAGTTTGAAGTTTCCGAATATTAGATTTGAGTGAAACCTAGAGTACTATAGCTACTTTCTATAAAAGAACATTAGTGATAGGATCAAACAGTATTCATTCAAACATTCTGGCAGGATGTAACTGAATAAAATGTTTGCATCCCCTGAAATAAAACAGCACCTCCCGTTGCACCCCCTCTTTTGATGAGCTAGCGCCGCCACTGCAGTGCAGACTGATGTTCATTTGGAGGCACTATATTTGGGGGTTCAATAATAATAATAGGGACTCCACCAGAATATGCTGTCAGCACAGCTGTAATTTTAGATTTTATCTCCCATAGGCAGTGATGGATCTATACTTTTACCTCAGGGGGGGGTTAACGAAGTCCAATTGAAGTCAGGGGGGGGTAATTTACATTTCGCTATAGTTAATCAACCCCCACCCCCTGAGAGGGGGGTCAGAAAAAATCTCAGGGGGGTCTAAACCCCCTTTTCACTCTAATACATTTCGGGCACCAAACAAATACATATATGATAAGAATGTTCATATAATAGATATTCCATCTCATTAATCCATTGTTTGTATATCAGAAATCGATTTGAAATGTTTATTAACTGTTGAGTGAAATTGAATTTTCTTATAGTAGAAAACTTCAATTCAACTAATTATTAGAAAGGGGTTTATATACACTCCCTGGCCAAAAGTATTTGAACAAGAGGTATTTTAATGCAGACACATTATTCTTCTAGCAGAATGTTGAAGGCTATTTAAAATGAGACGCAGGAATTAGACCCAAAGAAAGTTGGAATTTGACCGAAAATTTGTGAAGTTGGTAATTGACCCAAAATAAAATTGGTAGTAGGAATGTGACCCAAACCTGATGTCGGAATTGACCCAAAATAAAATTGGAAGTAGGAATTTGACCCAAAATAAAATGGGGAGTAGGAATTTGACCCAAAAGACGTCATCAATACAACAGGATATTTACGGATTCTGATTGAATCAATGTTGTAACTTTGCACTTCTATTTTGTTTGTTTTCACTTGAGAAAATGTCTACTATATAACGTAATAAATCTTTCAGAAACTATCAAATGGAATATTCTGTGGTAGAAGGAAAGAAATCAAATTCTGTGAATTATATCTCTGAGGGATATCGATATGTCAAGTATCATGAAAATAATGGTACAATTTATCTAAGATGCACTCTCGCAAAACAGAAACGATGTCTTAGCTTGGCGAAAATTTACACACCAGAAAATCTCCTCATAATGACAAAAAATCACAGTCATTCTCAATGTGATTATGGAACAGATAGTATTATATTTACAAACAGAATAAAGAGAGCTGCTGAATTATCGACAGATAATTTACGAGAGGTTTTTAACAAAGAGTGTCGTGATTCCCAAGAAGGATCTTTTTTGACTTTCAAGAAACTCGAAAGTACCCTGGTAAAGAGACGTAGATTACAATTGCCGAAATTGCCATCAACTCCTGAAGATTTGCATGAACTATTGATGAATTCTCCTTACTCCTGTAACCACCGAGTAACAATTGGGAGGAAAATGAGATAGCTGTCATTTTCGCTAGTGATCTAAGCCTAGCTAAACTTAAGGAAGCAGAAACAATCCATTTCGATGCCACCTTTAAAGTTGTTCGACGTCTCTTCTACCAACTCCTAACTATTTTTATAAGGATCAAAGATCACGCTATCCCTGCAATACATATTCTCATGACTGCGAAGAGTGAGCAACTCTATGTGGCCATACTAACGGCTGTTCATAATTTGGTTCCAGAATTTAGACCAACTTTTGCGATGTGTGATTTTGAAAAGGCCTCACGGAATGCGTTTATCTCTATTTTCCCCGGTATAGTTATCATTGGATGTTGGTTCCATTATACAAAAGCTATTTATGATAAAGTACAGAAACTAGGGCTCTGCAATTTGTTCAAACACAACAAAGCATTCAAGAAATGGATTCATCAATTGATGTCTCTACCATTTTTAACAGAAGAGGATATTCTACCGACATATCTGGATCTGGAATTGTCATTATCAGGATTAACTGATAACGAATTACAACTTGTTAGTACATTAAAAAAATATATCTCCAAGAATTGGATGAACGGAAGTAAAAATCTCTCAGTTTTCTACTACAAATTTAGCACAAACAACGGTGCTGAATCGTACCACAAATCTCTTAACGGATATATTAAAACAAATCACCCTAACATCTGGAAATTTCTATCCTCATTAAACAATATAATGGATGATTATGATTTGGAACAACGAAGGTTAGAAAATGGATTGGAAATTTCAAGGCCCCCCAAACTAAAGAATCGATTAAAGAAAGCACTTAGAAATGAGTACAAAACAAAATACTACTTAAATGGCACATACACTGCATTGGAATTAGTAAACTGCATTTCTCAAACAATTGGTAGAGAAAACAAAAAGGTATTGAGCTCATGTGATTCACTGTCTTTTCAGGAAGAAATAGATTCACCTAGTGATGAAGAATCCAATAAATCTCGCTGCAATGTGTGTCTTCAGGATAGAATAGAGAACTTTGCACTTTTACATGGAAATTTCGCGCATGCTGGGTTTTGTGAAAATTGTGCAAATGAATTAGTGCGGTTAAAGCGCGAGTGCCCAATTTGTCGGGAACAAATTGATAGCATGACTAGAATATTCCAATAACAGTGAACCTTTCCTTGGTTATAATTTTCTTTATTTTCCTTATTTATCATCATTCCATAATACATTATCACTTCTCTCATTCTATATTACAGTCATTTATTTAATTTATTACACTTATTGATTAATCATTATAAAACATGCTCTCCCAAGCTAATATTTTGGTCAAATTCCTACTCCCCATTATATTTTGGGTCAAATTCCAACTCCCAAAATTACCAAAATTATTTTGGGTCAAATTCCTACATCAGGTTTGGGTCAAATTCCAACTCCCAAAATTACCAAAATTATTTTGGATCAAATTCCTACATCAGGTTTGGGTCAAATTCCGACATCAGTTTTGGCCCAAATTCCGACTTCGGTTTTGGGTCATTTTCCGCGGTCCCTTTAAAATATCCTAAATGACATACGTTTAGTGCTATATTTATAAATTAAAAAAAATGATGATTTTTAGGACATTTTCAAAAATATCCATCAAGTGGCATATTTTCGTTGCCACGTGCCACTTGTGGCGCAAGTTGCATAATTGTGAATGAGGCTGTACATCAGTATAAAATGATCGTAATGATTAGATATTTAGCACATAGAGTAGTTCGATTGTGAGGAATTCAAATCCGAAATCAGAATTTGTATATTTTAATTGCCTCATAATTATCCGAAATTAAATATTTAATTAGCTCATTATATAGTTAATGAGTTTATCACCTCTATATAAATTTATATTTAAAATAATTGCTATATTCTTATACTTAACATATCGTTTCATATAAATAGTATTGTAGAAGCACCCAAAACGTTTTCGCGTAGCTAGGAATACTGACTGTTTCTAAAATAATTATTGGTGTACGAATACTTTTGGCCAGGCAGTGTAGTAGCAGCTATTGATTCAAATTGAATTATTCGTAGACAAAGAATACTTTATTGTAAGTATGATATCATAATTATTCATAAGTATTCATTTTGAGGCTCTATATTTGGTGGTCTAATGACTAACGCTTTCAAGGAGTCTAAAATTATAGTAGAATGTCAAAATGGTCAAACTGTGTATTTACTATAACCTCAACAAACTAAGAAATTATGAATTATGAAACTGGACAAATTTACTACATTTTGGAGCATGGAGGAACTGATCGTCGATTAATATAAATCATTTATATATTGATTTAATGATTAATTAATGATATCACATACTCGTTAGCGACATTTTATGTTATAATTACATTGAAAATTCTAGGTTTCTACTCTCCATAACTCTCATCAGTAGTTACTAATATAACTATACCTAGAAGAATACAAGACATACGCACACAAACACAAACACAAACATTTAGATTTTTTAGCATATACATACGTATAAAGAAAGGAAAATAATAGTAAATTAAAAATGTAACAAAAATGCCATAAAGGTAAGGGTGTTACAGTATAAGACTCTAGAAAACACTTGTAGTCTACTCATAATACTACAAGCCTGGTCTTAAGGCTCAGTGAAACACTTATCAACTTGCTAACAGGGTGAAGTTTGTAATTTAACATACATATGTATGTATTAGGTAATATTTTCGCCTTTGTGAGCATGTAAGTGTAACACACTTGTTCTGTAAAGTACGCAGACACGGGAAAACATCATTAAAGTGCTAACCACTTGCAACCAGATACAGGTCTTTTGTACATTTACAGAGATGTTTTATGGCTCAGGCATAACTTAGTGTTTAGCCAAGTTACCCGCTTGGTATTCAAGCCAGGCCAATTACACTGTGAGTCTATGACTCAGTGCAGCCACACGTAGCCACGTATGTAAAGCGGAATTACCAAAGTAGAAACCTTATTAATTATCTAATTCGACACTCATTAATTATGCGGTCCCTAGTCACCAGGAAATCCCTATCTAAGCCACTGCTTACTATCGGGGATTTCCTGATAACGCTAGCTATGCACTGCAGTATAACACAATTTAAAGTGTTACACACTTGATCCTGCAAGTGGTCTGGAAGACTTAGGTTGGACACTAATTAAAGTGTGACTACCCTGACAAGCCAGGTCATTCCACATACACTTGACAAGCCCGGCCTTTCGACACCTTGGTTTTTCTACACACTTACACATACAAAATAGGTATAGTCAGAGGCGCCCACAGACCCCTAAAAAAGATACGCACAAAGTTGTATGGAAATTTGGGCTATAAATATTAGTATGATTGTGCATTATATTGAATCTTAAATTCAATAATTATTTTAGAGAAGTACAATTCGCCGATGTCCAGATGCATCAAACGAATGTATAACCCTCGCAACGTCGATCGGGATATCTCGATGCACGTGCATTAGTGCAAGACCCGTGAGTCGCTCGTCTCCCATCGTGCTTCTCAGGTAGGTTTTCAACCTGCTTAATGTGCTGAACGCACGCTCAGCTGTTGCTGTGCACCTGGCATGCAAAGCAACACCCTAAAGACATTGTAAATGTTGGGGTAGTACACAGATGATGCATTACATGCCGCTGTTAGATCCATAATATGTATCGAAACATTGTCACAAATGAAAGTATTCCATGTTTTAAGCTCAGTGTCAGCAGTCTCTGGCGACGGAAGATACTCAGAGTACTCGATTGTAATATCACTCCATATGTCTGGCGTTAGCTTCTCGATATACTTCGGCAGAAGGTATTGTGCCTTCAGTCTTGGGAGTGGATCACACAAACGCTTCTGCAGTTCACCAACCAGATTGTCGATGAATGGGATGAATGCATTTAACCTTCAGTATTCCTTTGGACTTTCAGCAGGAATATTCGAACGGTTTTGTTGTCTTTTTGCGATGCGTGGTTTCTCAACTGTGATTTCATTGGCAGCAGCGATTTCGATTGCTGAATCCCACACTGCATTGTATTCGCAATCATCACGTTTGGCTCTTATTACAGCAACCAGGTGACTAGCCTGCTCAGAAGCACGGACCAAGTCGCACTGTTCGGACTGCAGAGACTCACATAGTAGACGAGTATACTGTAACATGCGTTCAGCGATCAAAAGCACGATAAGAAAGCCAAACTTTGTGATTGTCGCCAAATATGACACTGCGTTAGATCGTGCAGACGCATCACAATCGGATCGGATTACTTAAAGAGTATCAATAATGATGGGGAAGTTTTGGACAATGGATGTAACACTATCGGAGCGTTCCGTCCATCTAGTTGTGCAGAAAGGCTTCAAACGTTTTGGAGGGAACACGTAATTTGGTCAACGCTAAGTTAGGAATTCGGTCAACGTGTTTAAAGGTAGGAATTTGGTCAACGTTTTTAAAACATTAGGATTTTGGTCAACGCCATAGTTAGGAATTTGGTCAACGTTTTTAAAACGTTAGGATTTTGGTCAACACCATAGTTGGGAATTTGGCCAATGGTTTCTAATTTGAGTGTGAATTTACTACATGACACTAGTGAGAGGTTTCGACAAATTGTAAACTATATGTTATTTGAAAAGAAGACAGAAACTCTATTGTTTCCTGGTTATTGATATATAGTTGTAATCGTAACAATATGTTTCATTTGATAATAATGGAATTTATAATTGTTGAAGGAAAAAAACTTAACTCTTTTATCTATGAATCAGATGAATATCTATACATAAAAGTTCGAGCTTCAGAAAACTTTACTTATCTTAGGTGTACACTGAGTAGAAACTCAGGATGTAAAGGATTTGCGAAAATAGAGCATGCATCAAATACGTTGATCACAACTCATGAGCATGACCATGATGAAACTGTCTATAAAAAGGGCGAGTCACTATTGAAGAATAAATTAAAACGAGCTGCTGATTCTTCGTCGGATAGACTGCGAGAAGTTTTCAATGAAACTTGTCGAAGTGATCCATGCAGTTCATTAGTAACATTTAGACAAATGGAGAGCAGTATGTGTAAAAGAAGACGAAAAATGTTCCCACCTCTCCCCTTGGATCCTCAAGATTTATGTCAGTGTATTCATGACTCCCCTTTTGTCCATTTATATAGAGGAAGCGTCTGTAGTGAAGGTTCATATGCAATCATATTTGCATCTGATTTCATGCTACAGAAGATGAAAGATGTTGAACAAATCCAATTTGATGGAACGTTCTATACAGTACCGGCGATTTTCTATCAACTGTTTACAATATTCATAACGTTTCATGGACATTGTATTCCAGCTATGCACATTTTGATGCAGAATAAAACTGAGGATCTATACACACTTGTTGTACTAAAGCTACGTGAGCTAATTCCTGATTTTTCTCCTAAAGTTGCTGTCAGTGATTTCGAAAAAGCACCTAGAAATGTATTCGCACATTTTTTTCCTGGAATAAAAGTATTTGGGTGTTGGTTCCATTTTACTCAAGCCATCTGGAAGAAAACACATTCCTTAGGCCTAGGAAAATTATATAAAAATAATAATACGTTTGCAAATTGGATCAGAAAACTAATGGCATTGCCTTTATTACCCGAGGATAAGATACCCGAGGATTTCTCAATTTTGGAACAAGAAGATTTTAATCTTAGTGAAATTGAGAATGAGCTAATTAAAAAGTTAAAGTTTTACTACAGAAAGACATGGATTGTTGGAGAAAAAGCATTGTCAATATTTTCTGCTGAAAATGCAACAAATAATGGTGCTGAGACATATCATAAAACTCTAAAATTGTTCGTTAAAGTTCACCATCCAAATATATGGAAATTTTTGTCTGATCTAAATAAGATAATACTTGATTATGAAATTGAATATCAAAGGTTAGAACAAGGTCTTCAAATTACCAGAAAATCAAGCAAGAAAAATATCCAAAATGCTGAACGTAGAAAAGCATGTAAAGACAAGTTGCAAGATGGAACATTCTCAACTACTCAATATCTCAACGCTATTTCACTAACTATAGGGCGTACTTCTAAAATTTCCCAGGACGATTCAATTGACGAATCAATTCACAGTGACGATGACACACTTCAAAACACTTGCCTAATTTGTTGCCAAACAATTGAAGGAATATTTGCATTGGTCCCTTGTGGTCATGCAAATCTATGTCGCAATTGTGGACAGAAATTTATTGATGAAGGCATGCATTGTCCCATTTGCCGTAGTGAGATACTGAGATTAATGCAGATTTTTCAATAATAATTTTGTATTACTCCATTACTAATAATTTCACTTCATTGCTATGTCATTTCTTTCACATTAAATTGTCTTTCATTAGTATTTATTTCATTTCATAATTAAATTTATTTCTATATCCAATGCTCACATTCACAAATCCTGGCGTTATTAAAATTAGTAAAGATACATTGTAATTTTCATTAACAATACAGGATTGAAAATTTAGCGTTGACCAAATTCCTAACTATGGCGTTGACCAAGTTCCTAACTCTTTTAAAGCGTTGACCAAGTTCCTAACTATGGCGTTGACCATGTTCCTATCTCTTAAATAGCGTTGACCAAGTTCCTAACTATGGCGTTGACCATGTTCCTAACTATTGCGTTGACTAAATTCCTACCAAAGCGTTGACCAAATTCCGGCGTCCCGTTTTGGATGCATACCTTCCGGTACCTGATCTAGATATATTTTGACACGCTTTGGCGATGCTGATATGAAACTGAGTAGCTTACTGGCAATATCGTACATATTTCTAATCGGCAACACAGTACACGAGTGCCCAACTGCCAAGTTCAAATTGTGACTGCGGCAATGTACGTACGTGGCACCAGGTACATCCTGTTTGATCCGAGCTTGAACCCCGCGTGTGTTGCCACTCATGTTGGCTGCTCCATCAAATCCCTGTCCTACCATATTATGTAACTCTAGTCCCATTTGCTGTAAGTTGGTGATGATCAACTTAGTGAGGGTATCACCAGTGGTATCTGCAGTACCAAAAAATCAAATGAAATCTTCCCGTATTTCGAAGTTTCCAGCAGTCAAATATCTTAAAGAAAAGGCAAATTGTTCAATTTTAGAAACATCTGCCGTTTCATCAACGAGGATAGTGAAGTATTTTGATTCTTTGATTTGTGTTATTAGTGTGTTAGAAATCTGCTTTCCACATAGATCGACAAGTTCATTTTGTTTGTGGTGGCTCAGGTATGTTCAATTGCCTGGAGCATTCTTCAAATGAAATTTCAGTTCAGTAACAGTCTCTGCGCGAAAATTGATGATGGCACGGA
Source organism: Hexactinellida sp. DTS-2022 (assembly GCA_028753945.1). Taxonomy (NCBI): domain Eukaryota; kingdom Metazoa; phylum Porifera; class Hexactinellida; species Hexactinellida sp. DTS-2022. The sequence continues at coordinate 3,309,015 of JAPNXP010000010.1, read as the reverse complement.
ATGAACTATTTACATCAGTATGTCCCCGAATGGGATAGTTCTGGCGTCCTCATAGTATAATCGAACTGATGATTGCAGCAAGTATTTTACGATTGCGTTCAATCTTTTCTTTGTATGCCTTTGACAAGCATTCAAAAACGCTATATTGTTTCTTCTTACAAACACTCACAAAGGTAGATGCACATTCCAGTGCAATTAGATGAGACTTGGAGCGTGTGTGCTTACCCGCTGCATTTTTGGCATTGCTCCAATCCATAAACGGTTTACGTATGAATGCAAAGTCACTAGTATTGAAGACAACACATACAGCGCAATACAAGCCATCTTTTTCAGGACTGTAGCATATTCCTGAATGGAGATCATCCGTCACGTATTCTGTGGGTACACGCCTTCTCGTTTTTCCACATTCTCGTGATGGTCCCTGCCAAGAGACCGACGCCACAAATTTTCGCGTAAGGATTTGTTCCTTGAGCTGGTCATCAAATCATTTCACATTTGAAAGGTCCAATTTGCCGATGTCAATAAAATCTTGATCATATGTATCTTTTCGAGGATTTTTCGATTCTGCACTTTCTAGTTGGCGTTTGATACCACTGGTGCTAGTTATAGAATGTTCAGTGTATGGTTTTGTTCGCATGTAGGCCCACATTCCTGTTTCTGAAGTACATCTACAGGATCTTTGGGTATTGGCTCTAGAATCCACTTGTTAAGGCTCATGATTATTGTTGATCTGTACCATGTAGACTGCAAATTCCATATTTTTGTGCTATAATATTTGCAAAATTGTGTGCGAGAGCTGCAAGTAAGATTACAAATGATAAAAATTACTTAAGTTGATTGATACGCGTATTGCGTATAATACGTATCATACATTATACGCTATCCATCAGTACGTATTTACGTTAAATATATGGTCAACCAGAGTGTTTTCAAAGTAAATTCAGTAGTATATGTTAAAATCTTATTGTAAAACAAGATGCTAGCAAGTAATCAAATTTATACTATACAGACTATACTATAGGTCGATTAACATTAAAAATCCAAAATTGCAGCCTGTGCCGACGCATGCTCCTTTGGTGGCACTATATTTTGTTGGTAGTTTATTGATAGTGCCTCCAAAGAAACATGCTGTCGGCGCAAGCTGCAATTTTGGATTTTTTTTTTTCGCCAATTCATCATCACTATAAAGGTGTTAAATTATTTCAGAAAGGTGTTTCAGAATGCTACGACCCTGAGAGTGGTGGAAGTTTCCATTTAGTTCACTTCATTTTAGAGATATTCAAGTTTGAGTAGAATATAATAGCTGATGACTCAGCATATTTTATGTGAGTGTTGGATCATCACCCAACATCTACTAACCTATTTTAAATATCAAATTAGCAAAATTGTAAAAACACATTTTTTAACGATGTCATCATCACCTCAAGGTGTCAAGACCCACTTGTATAGGTGGCACGTGCCATAAGGACCAATTGATAAACTGAAAGTTTGTTTTTATCTTCTATGATCTCTGAGATTTATGATATTTAATTAATTAGTATAAATAATTATTAATAATATTTATAATTTAACACCAATTTCAATGTCAACTTAGATTTATTAAGTTTAATTATTTTGTCACAAATAATTAATTAATTAATTTGGCTATCAAATTTCAATTCCGTACCCTCGATAACCCCCAATAAACAAATTGGGAGCATCTATATAAGTCATATACTGACTTAATTAATTAATATTAATTACGTCAGTATATTAACAGTGCAAGAGTATTCTTGCAGAAGTAAATATAATTACATAATCTGTCGTTGTTATGGAATGTAGAATCTTAGTTTTCAATTGGAAAATAGAAGCCTACTCGATCTCACAAGTTGAATCAATATAATAATAACGAGTTGAAACAATAGAATTGGATATAACACTTTCAATTGAACTGAAGTGTTAGTAAACAAAGGAAACTTGCAACTCAATTGTGGCACAAACTAAGTACAATTTGAAAATTCGTGCACTGTGAAAAGGTGTAGAATTATATTCTCTATCGAATGCTTATAAATTTAATTTTCGGGTACTATTTATTGTTCCTGTTTCAATATTAAACAGGTGCAAAAATGTGTCCAAAAAAATGTAATAAAAAATCGTGACCCCAGGTGCACATCTGTAACCCATGAGACACATATCCTGAAAATTTGGGCTCTTAGTTAATTAAACTCTGTTCTGTGGAGAGGATACGGAAGGATGATAATAATAATAACTAACCAAGGCAGTAAGATTAGAACTGGGCCACTATACTGTAGTATAGTCGGCACAGTAAAAAGAATAACGATTCAACCGAAAGTTGTTCATTACAATTCCAATAGCGCGATATAATAAGTAAGATATACGAACGAGTGTGAAGTTGGCGAAGTATTCAACTGAGCACAGATCAAATCCAAATTTGAGGCACTTCCCACAATTGGATTTGGCTAAAATTACACAACTTAAAGGGGAGATACGGACGTTTTAGATTCTGGATAAAAATTAAAAAAAAAAAATTGTATTTATTTTTTTACATTTTGTCTGAGGCTTAAAAAAAAAATTTGACAAATTTTTTTCGAAATCCAATTTAAGCCGTGGTGGACGTTTGGGTAGCGAACTGGGCAGGCGAGCGCGCAGCCCGGTTTCGAACCCCAGTCCTACCAATTCTTTTTATCGTAATTTTTTGTAAATTAGCTAATCAAGTGATTGCACACGTGCGCATGCATTGATACTTCCTGCGATAAGGTTTGTAACATATTGTTGGAAAAACTTGTTTGCGGTTTTCAGACTGCATATTTATTATTAGTGTACAAATCATCAAACACGTAGACTCGAGCAATAGTTTGTTTGAAAAGTATAAAGACCAGGATTATAGGAATTTACATTTCGACTTCAAACCTAGATATTTCTTTACAACTATATTGTGTAATATTTCTCCTCATATGTAGATCATTAGATTTTTAGCATTTATTCGGCTTATTTTTCAGCAAGCGACAGTTCTCAGGAACCCAACCGAATGTGGGTACATTGTGATAGTTGCACATAGTTTGAAGAACACTCCTATCATTCCGACATCGAGGTTCCTCAGTCTTCCCCTATCCTTTCACTCGTGTCTTCCCCGATCCTCTCTCCCGTATCTTCACAGCCTATTACTTGACTAACAACTCTGCTTCCGAGCTTAGACTTTTTTCTTCTCAAGCGAATATCTTCTTCCACGAATTTACCAGTCCTCCTTCCTTGTCGGAGGTTCCAAAAAGACCCAGACATTTTATTCAAACAATGCACATCCCACTACTCTGTTCCTCAGTCTTCAATTGAAACGACATCTCTCAAGTGTAAGCAACATTTGTTCAAAGTCCATAAACGGAGAATTTGAAACCGATTTACATTCCAACAACATTTCAAGAAACGCCACGTTGAGACTATTGGACAACGCCTTTGAGGCTTTAGCAAGAAGAACATCCATAGTCGGACACTCCGATAAAGATTGATGAGGGGACGGAGAGAACGAGCCCTTCTCCTGGCTGAAGGGAGGTAGCAGTAATAGCCCCAAACCTCTTGTGGCTCAGAAGTTACCCCTAGACCACCCACGACGATGCCGACGAGATCCCAACCGCGAGGGTGGGGGGGAAGCAGGGCAATTTCCCAGCACGCCTTGGAAAGGGAGTTAAACTCCGCATTAATGTTGCTGATACATCAGAGTCATGAAACGACTCAGATGAGTACCTACTAGGATGAAAAAACTATTGATTTGCATGTATAATGACTGGGAATAATAAAAAAATCTTTGAACGCTTGTTTCTCAAAACACTGTTTTTAAGACTGCCTATTAAAATCTCAAAAAGTATTGATCGAAATGAGTTGAAACTTTCAGATATATTAGTATGCACTCCTAACATTACCCTGACACTAGGAACTTTGAATCCATAAATTATTCCCCAAGTTTAAATAAATAAGATCCAGATTCTTAGAATTTTGATGCTTTTTCGACACTCCATGGTATATTAGATAAAAGGATTGAAATTAAGTACAAATTGAGACTTGTTCTAGGATTTCCTTTCATTCCTAGTGTTGATGAGCACTCAGTATAATTTTAGGAACTAACGCCCTTATAATACTTGCTAAACAAATACGCAAGGTAGTGATTCTATTGTTTACGTCAATGGTACGCCAAGTCTTACATTTCCAATGACATGCCAAGAATATAACTCTCAGAAATGTTTTTAATTCTTAAAAATCATAGTTAGATTTATAGATCTTATGTTTATAGTGATTAGATTCCTTTTCAAAAAAACTATAGAATCTACACATGACCCCTAATAGAATTTCGCGTACAGCATCCTTAAAACTTTGCATACATGTTTGTGACTATGGGACGTTTCTTATGTCAAAATATTTCAAAAAATTATCAAAATTCCTTTGAGATATAGCTTGGCAAGTTGAACATGTATTTACTTAAATATTTCGAAAAAATATCAAAATTCCTTTGAGATATAGCTTGGCAAAGTTGAAGATGTATTTATTTAATACACACAATTTAATCCAGGAAAAATTGTATACGTTGTATTTTATCATGCGGAAGCCAGGATTAGTTATCCAAATAGTGTAAACAAACGGAAAGAGATTAATCAGTTAGCAAGTCTATGATATTCAGCAGTATAACTTGTAAATTATTGTGTAAATTATTAAATTATTTGAATTGAGTTAGAAAATTACTTCATAAATCCATTTCCCATCACAGCATCACCACATAATATATTTTTAGTTATGCATCAACTTTCTTTCTCCTGAAATATAGAATCCAAATCTTAGCTCTAAATTCTAACCACATCAATATATAATTTCCAACTATGAATGTATTATTGGGCCTGTTCAATATATGGTTGGCATAATTTATATTTAATGCCCATAAGGTGGTGGCATGTGGCAATAAATGATGACTCTGAATCACTGTTCGGGTCGAATGGAGTATCTATCATGATAAATAAGCTCTATCTCCATTCAATCCGAAATATCACTTCCTAAAAATATTATTGATAGTTTAGGAGCCAATTAGCATATTCTTGTTTCAGCATGTTGGTTAAGTTATATTCATTTATTTATTCAAGCTTAAGAATTAAAAGGCCGTTATCTAATCTAACTTATCTAGACGAATATATTTGTGAAATAAATGGTTCTCTTGCAATTTTAAAACTTAACAGAACAAAAGCCCTTAATTCACTTAGTCTTGGATTGATTCGTTCGATAAAAGATCGCCTATTGGCATGGGAAAATGATCCTAGTGTTAAAGTTATTCTAATCAAAGGTCTGGGAGAAAAAGCATTTTGTTCAGGTGGTGATATTGTAAGTATTATCAAATCTGCCAGAGAAGGAGGCTGTATACACCATGCTTTCTTTCTGGAAGAATATGTACTTGGTAAGTGCTATGATGTGATTTAAATACATTTGAAAGCTAAAAATATGCAATCCAACTGTAGGTACAATTAGATAACTAATGCTTCACATTGGGAAGTCATGGGGATTAGACTCAACTTTTAAGTAGTTTAAATCTAATGAAAAATAAGATCATCGTAACAAGCACATTCTAAAACCTAGAAAACTGAGCGATTGATGGTAACATCGATTTCTTAGACACTTCTGAATTCAAAGAATAACGTAATATTATTAAACTTGTAAATATTTGTTGTCAAATTCAGGGTTGGTATCAATTACAAATTTATTTTGTATTTGAGGTGTTTTAAATACATTTTCCATGTATTTGAGATGTATTTAAATACTTTTTATACTTTTGTGAAAGTATTTGTATTGTAATTAATATTTTGACATGTATTTGTATTTTGTTCAAAAACATTCAAATCTTCATAATTTAATAACGTTAATTAATACATATTAATAGTGTGGCCATTGTCCAATTTTTAGCCTGAACAGTCCAGTTTTTTTACAATTATTGTGCGATGTCCAGTATTTTTTAAATTGCCCGGGGTTTTTTGCAGTTTAAAAAAATCATCATCCAATTAATTGTCCCGATTCGTTCGAATTAAACTAATAGTGTCCAGTTTTTTATAGCCTGTGTCCAGGATTGCCCCGGATTTTTCACGAAATTTTGAGAAATGTCCAGGTTTTTGCCCAAAATCCTCTGGTCACCCTACATAGTAACCCAAGTTACTAATTGGAATTATTTCGTTTCTCAGTTAATAATGGCCACTTCTTATAGACGAGCCCTTCGGTCTCAGTCGCTATCCGCTGGACCGGTTTAACATTTGCTGTGCGTCCTTACTCCTCACCCTTTCTGACATTGCAAATGGTAGAAAGGGACGATATGATTATGAATTTTCACTAATTTGTATACCTATTTTTGTAGACAACAACAATAAATAATATTATTATAATTTTATAAATACGAAATTCGTGTTCACCATACTTGTTTCCCTATTTATAAGTATATAACTATAACAATTATTACTAACTATGTAATCAATTGTTTAATGAGGAGTAAGGCCGCGTAGTGGCCGTTAACTTGAGGTGCGTAGCACGATTTGTCGCAAAGCGACTGAGACCGAAGGGCTCGTATATAATAAACTTTGGTTACAACGAAATTAAACTTGTAATGAGCTCTTTTTAGATCGAACTCCGGTTATAACGAAATGAAACTTAGGTCCCGAGCACTTCGTTATAACGGGAGTTGACTGTTTGACACATTTACAATTTGAACTTGTAACCATAAATATATTGGAAACTCTGCGAGTTTCATTTATGGTATTAAATATTAAGTGGTATAATTTCATAATTATTGTCTCTATTGACTATTGGCGTGAAGCTTTATATATTTTGTGATATGTGGAACAATGTTTACAATAAAAGAATAATCATTATTACACTGTGAAATAAAATGAAGTGATAAATCCATCAGAACCTAAAAAAAGAACGAGCCCCGGGATGTAAAATATATGTTAAACAATATAAGAAATGCGCCATCAGTTAATGTTGTGCGCCGGTTGCAGTGGCGGCGCCAGGGGGGGGGCCAGGGGCACACTTTTGAAAGATTCTTTAGAAAACAAATATTCTCAGATATTTTTAGCGAAGTATGAACAATATTGAACATGAATAACAAGATCCACCAGTTTGAAATGCGAACGGCTTGCGATTCTTGGAGTTTTGGGCAAATTGGGATTAGTTTTTTATACTCTACTGGGAAAATATGTGGATTCTCGAGTCTCGATGGCAACTATGAATTCCTGCGTTTTTTTCTAAAAAGGTGTGCCCCCCCTGGGTTCAGGTTTGCCCACTTGGTGCCCCCCCAGCGGCGGCGCCCTGGCGCCGCCACTGGCCGGTTGTGCCCCCCGCGCCCCCACTTCAAAAACTCTAGCTACGCCCCTGGTGACCAGCGATACCAAAGAAGTTTCAATTGAAATTCTATATCTCATAAATATTAAACGCCTTACAATAATAGATAATCTTTCTATGTTTTATAATTCCTCAAACCAATAAAATTTAATTAGCATTACTGTGAAACCTGGGGCAAATCAAATTTATGTGACCCGGTCATAGGCGTCGTAAATGCAAAGGCCAATCCTTCGGGCCGCCCGGAAATTCCGGGTAATGTCCGGGTAAACTCCGGGTATAGTATTAGTAGCATAGGGGCAACCCTTCCGGGCCGCCCGGACATTTCCGGGCACCCGGGCGGGTTACGACGCCTATGGACCCGGTGATCCGGCCATCGCCGGACCCGGTTTTGACCCGGAATTTTAGCGAATATTGTGACCCGGTGACCCGGTCCAAGCCCGGTACGTATGTATTGGGCTGCATTTAGGGGGGGCGGGGGGGGGGGGGGCTTTTGCCCCCCCTGGGCTGCCTTTTTCCCCCTTAGTTGGATGGGCTTCGCCCCCCCCCCCCCTTATTTATTTAACCAACCCCATTTGCTCCCCCTGACCTAAAATCCTGTATGCAACCCTGTATGTTGTTTGCTATTTGATTTTATCATCATCATCATCATCATCATCATCATCAATGTAAGTATCAGCATCAGCAGTAAATTACATTCATCTACTTTCTTAAAATTGATTAAGTAGAGTTTTTTTGTATCGATAACCTGTGTCATTTGTGTTCATATGATTGCGAATGTTGCTGTTAAATACAAGATATTAATACTGAGGATAATTTTACATGATATGTATAGTAGTTGTTATTTGGAGAATAATATTGAGAAATTTTTTATGAAACAACAAGTGATTGATTTGACATGACTTTAATTAATTAAATAATACAATGTTGAGAATTACTACTAAGGCCAGGTAAAATAAATTATTTCTTTATCATACGGATTTTTTTAAGAAAATACGGACGTCGGACGGGATTTTATTTTTATTTTTTATTTCCATTGATGAAAATGACATTATCCTATGCTAAACAATAAATATTATTTATATTTGATTATTAGAAAATAACATGACAATGCCCAAATAATTAAAATAATGCCTTAAATACAAGACTATTTAAAAATTGATACATTTGGAGTACTTTTAACAAGTTTATGACTAATATCTGTACGATTATGTTCATAGGATATTAATAAAATATTTCCGGACGTGTGGTAAAATTTGGGACGGATGGGGATGATGAACAAGTTATTTATTTATATGGCCTAAGTATGATTTCCTACCTTAACAGAAAGTATTCGCTCATAATGATTAGTAAAATTCTGTATATACAAACCATCTGATGTTGTTGTCTTTATTAGCTGATCAAAACTTATTCCATTTCCTGAAAAGCTTGCCCAACGTTCTGGTGATCTACAATCCTTATGTATGGCACATGTTTTTTCATATTTTCGAGGGAGTAATTTGTCCTTACTTTTATGTGCTTTATTTTCTTTATTGGAAATTCCTAAATTTTAGGTTTTAAATAGCAACATGTTTGTTTACTTTTTTTGACCACTCTTCAATCAATACTTTGCTCTTCCGAACTATGTTTCAATCGTTTCTGACCTTTAAACTTTATTAGCTCTCGGAAGAAAGACGAACCGAAATGCACGAACCCTACTTACTCAGTGGCGGTCTCAGGGGGGGGCATCCGGGGCAAATGCCCCGGGTTAAAATATTTTGCCCCGGATTCCAGCCCAATTGGTAGTATAATTACATGGAGCATGCCCCGGATTTATACTAAAAGCTGATCTTTTGCCCCGGGCTGGACAAATCCTGCGACCGCCCCTGTACTTACTATAAAAGAATACCATTTTTTGATAAGATCCTCAGGTCTTATATTAGTTTCTGAGCCCAAAATATTAACTTTACTATACGTATCCGATTCTCTACGACAGCATTACAACAATGAGCATAATTTGAACCTACTGAAATACTTTTCAATCATTATATGATACAGGGCCGTAGCCACTGGTCCGGTTGGTCAGGTTTCAACCTGACCACTTTTGGCACCACTTGGTCATGTTGGACAGGTTAACCTGACCACTTGGTCCTGTTGGTACTGTATCCAGCCCGGTCTAACCGGACCACTTTTAATTGGTGGCTTCGGCCCTGTGATACCACTCCTTGAATGTAAATTGGCAAGTAATAATTTAATAATATCATTTTCGCAAAGTTTGGCAATGCTAACAAATGTCTCCCAAATGGAGTTTTTCCTTCAAAGTTTATTATCCTTGGTAGCTATCCAATTATTGAAAACTTCTTCTAGATTGTGACTAACCTCGGCTAAGTTAAGGTATCATGACGTGTATATAATTCTAATGCATTCTTATGAGTTTCTACCTTTACACTTATTGAGCTACTTTTAAAACATAACACAAAGAACTAAATAATATATATTTTTTATCAGAGATGTGGGTATGACGCACAATTTATTCAAAATAATGTAAATAGTTTTCTACATCCTTATTTAAATTGAATTTCCTGTTTATATGATAAGCTACACTATGCATTAAATGGGCTGAAAATAAATGCAAAACTACTTGGATTTCTGTTTCTTCCACATTGTTTACTACTCTACTCCAACATTTAACAAGATAAGAATCAATGTCTCACCTAAGAAAAACATTGGATGTACTATTATTTAAAGCCCAGGTAAAGTCTATTTCGATTTGTGAAATTTTGAGATTACTCCCTATTATTTTCTATGCATCCAGGGACCATTTGTGTAAAAAATAACTAATTTCAGCGCTTATGTGTCCGGAACTAATAATCTCTAATAGTGGAACTGGACTAGTTGTGTATGTAGGATGTCTTACTGTCAGGGAATAATAAAATACTTTCTTTTGTGATGGTTCAATTTTTCTAATTATAGAACCATTGGAGTCTAAGTGAAGGATTATGCTTGTTTCTTTGAAAGATTTTAAAATTTGAATTTGGTCTTCACTGTATAGATCAATACTAAATGGATTACGTACCTAAGATTGAATGTAACCGCTAACATGACCACATACCGTATTTACTCGAATAGTAGCCTAGGCGATTATTGTTTTTACTCCATTTTTCGACCAATAATTTTGAGCAATTTTCTAGAATATCACATTTTATTACAATTTAATTATGATAATCGGTTGATAATCATATTGTGAGTTATATTAGATGTAAATGTTTACTCCGGGTATCAGTAATAAATTTTTATTTGCTACTTTAGGGGGGCGATTATTGGAGGTAGGCGATTATTCGAATAGAGGCTACTATTCGAATAAATACGGTATGTTAATATTCTGATAATACTGTTGTAGACTAATTAATTCAGTCCAATTGTCATTTGCATATCTTTGTAAGCTAGATAAATCAAATTTCGCTTTCCGTAATACTGAAGAACTTCGAATTTTATTTAAATTGCCATAATTAAGTGCCAAGTCAATATTTTCGGGTGACTCGAATTGATTATAGAAATACCTATTCACAGATGTGTCAGTTAATTCTTTTGCAACTTCATTTCTTTTCAAATTAGATAAATTCCTTGAATGAACAGTTTTATTATCTGATTGTTGCTCAGATAAGGCACCAGAAGCTATATACTAGTATACAATAATAGTATCAATACTCTTTAAATCAGTGGTTCCCTAACTTAACTACTTCGCGACCCACTTTACTTCTCCAACAAACTCGCGACCCACTCACCTAACAAATATAACTATACTTGATACCTTACACTATTCATAATATTATACTTATTTTTATTCAGTTAACACGAGATAGCTTGATATATTTCTTCTTTTCACCTTGTCCATTATAATACTCATCACTACACTATAAATTCAGAAATTTAATTGCAATATAGGACCCCAGTGGCGTGGCCATGGCCACGCGCCTGGTGTCGCAATCAGTGTGGAGCCCATATAGAGCAGTTGCCAGGGTGCGCCACTTGGGGCACAAGTTGCACCAAAAATATTTGTTAAACCATTGTGCCCATTAATATAATTCTATAGTGCGGTAATGTCACACCCAAATTTTACCACTGCCGAACCTTCATGCACCCCACCGTCTTAGTATTTTATCCATGCGGGTCCAGCTTAAATAGTTAGGGCCTCCTGCAAGGGCGATGGCGCCCAAGGAGGAGGTACAAAATCTCAATACTCAAATATTAAAAATGAGTGCTACCTCGATTAACCTGACTAGTTTGGATTCCTAAAGGTTCTGAAATCGAGGTCTCGCGGTACAATGACCACAATGTAATGGGATATGAACTTAGGACCAGTGGGCATGTTCGACTAAACAAATTTCAAGAGTAGAACGCCAAAGTTCTTTACTCTCGTTAGCTAGTTCGGTGTTTATAATGTTAAATTTTCGACGGTTTTTCCAGCGAACTAATTACTTTTGGAGAAATGATTCCGCTTTGGAATTAAAAAAATTCTGGGTTCTCATGAGGAGACAACTGTGTGTTTCCTTTCAAAAAGTTAGACAATTTAGTGTAAAACAAGTGTAAATACTTAATGCAGAACATATAGTCAAGACCATTTGAAATGTTATTCGAATCACAGACGGTACACTCATTCAGAATTTTTACGGCCCTTGAACCCAGATGTGACATTAGTATAGTAACTTTGTATAGAAGCCCCAAGTATATCCCAGGAAAGCTCTATTTCCAGCTACAACACTGGCGATTGTTCATTTGCCCCCAGTTTGGGAATCACTGCTTTAAATCATTCAGCCCCTTCTTCATTATGAATGTTTATTACGAACAATTACTAAATTTACAAACTGCTTTTGCTCTAAAATAATAAGCATTTTGTTTTCTACTAATTTCCATATTCTTTTTTTGTAATTAAAGCAAAGTACACATACAAAAATACTCTCCATTTTTGTACTAAATAAGTTGGTCCAATCTTTCGAAAATTTGATTAAGTTTCCCTGCATTAGAGTAAACCCATTCCATTCCTTTACACTAATCAAAAATTCGCCTCTTATCTCTTCTTTATCCATAAATGGATCAACAGTTTGTTCATTAGCTAGAGTATTATCATCTATCGGTGAAACTAATGCATCCGAATAAGATTGAGTCGGAATGACGAAATTATCTGTTTGAAGTCCATCTAGAGACTGAAGTTTAGTGGTTTTTATTACAGCGGTTTGTGCACAGAGGTTTGGGCACACTTGAAGAGAAGCTTTTTTTGAATTTTACGGGGAAAAGATGAATGTAATGAGTTTATTATTCCTAATCCTCAGCAATTGTTAAAATAAATTTATAATACGTCTAGCTGTTGAACTGTAAATGCAATACACGAATTATCAAATATTCTAGTACTAGACACTTAATATTTTCAGCCAACACCCATGCTTCTATTAAACTAGCCTCTCTCTTTACTAATCTAACAGAATGAAATGTGTCCGTTATAAATTTGCTAAATCTAGTAGATTTTTTATAGAGTACTTCATTTATGAAAATGTATTCTCCACTAGTACATGGACACTCAATGCTAAAAAATTTAAGAGCAACTAGCCACACAATATTATCGCAGTTTAACTAGTCCAAAAATTCGTATCATTTACTCCGGAATTAGGAGGGGAAGAAGCGATGGAGGACACTAAAAGATAAAATTCAGATTCTTCGAAAACTGATGTCCACAAAGCAAGGTGTTTGTCATTCATTATTTGTCGCTCTAAACTATTTGCTCTAAAATCTTAATCACTAAAAGCCAAATGTTAAGCTCAGTGTTATTATAGTACAAACTAGCTGAATGTAACATGGAGCTGATGTGTCCGACGGCCATCATGGGTATGTCACTATAGTAACAGACTTACTGATGTTTCCTTTAGTCATGTCCCTAACCAGCTGCTGAAAATTCCCGCGGTTCAATCTCCATTTCAAATATCGAAATTCACACTTACAAACTTTGTTTTTTCCAATTATAGTTATGACCAACTTTTCCTAGATTGATTTGGCTTTGCATCTATCTCCCGTATCCAAAACATCCTTGATTAGTTGAAAATTAGCTTAACCGAGTTTGAGAAGATCCTGTACGAATTTCTCAATAGATGTCATTGCTAAATTATTTAAATGAAATACAGGCAATTACTATAAGCATAGATGACTCAAGTATAAGGAAAGACCATTGAATACCCATGGATGAGTTCAAAGGTCATCCTACTGCACTGGATAAAATACAATGTCGTGACTCTTATCATTGCATTAAGTCAACTAATGACAGTAACTTACAAACAGGGTTGGGGCCGATTACTTTCAGATGATTACGATTACGATTACGATTTATATTTTTTAAACGATTATGATTACGATTACGATTACGTTCTATAATTTTTAGTGATTACGATTACGATTACAATTACTATAAACTTGTATATGATTACAATTATGAAAATAACCCAAAATGTATACTAAATGCGGTCTGGCCAAGTCTGATAAATTCGAATCTAAAAGTACTAACAATAATGAAAAGTGTCAATTTCACTGTTACTGTATATATTATGATGGAATTCAAATTAATGTGACAGTTATTGAATAAAAGCACTTTCGCAGGTGCAATCCTACGAATTGATAATATATCCTTAATTTCAAAGATAAATACGCTAATAAAATAGCATGATTACGATAACGATATGATTGCACTCTAATAGAATCATCTGATTACGATTACGATTCAGCGAAATGTGTAATCGATTACAATCGATTACGATTGTAATCGTAATTGGCCCCAATCCTGATTACAAAACAACAAATATTTAACTGATCTAAGTTCAGTCTTTCTTAAATTTATTAGCCTTTCGAGAGTTGTCTCCACGAAAACTAAATGATAATTATAATCTTTAACCTTATTGGAGATCAGGCAGTTCGCGATTACACCAAACACTTTCTGCAATATATGCCAATAAATCAAGTTGCATGAAGAACAAATGTCATTTCACTGCAATTGGTTTCTATATACACTCCCCTACCAAATGTATTCGTTCACCCAAAAATATCCTATGGAAATAGTATTATGCGTACTGTATAACTAGAGAAACTAATATCTGTTTTGAAGGCCCCTGAACTAGTTCTTTCATCAGCGAGAAGTCATTATCAATTTCCATAAAATGACACTGCTCTCAAGATAGTGTCTGAGGGCCAATTAAGTGATCCTCTGTCCACAATTTCCAAACTTGAGAACCTTGAATCTTTGGGCAAATCGATCATGACTTCTTTGTCGGTGGTGAGGCAATTGAAACAGATAGGGCATTTGTTTGATCGTTTGTAAAATTGATGCACAGCAAAACCATTCATGAAGGCCAAGTATCCCCTGGAAATCTAAAGAGGACTTCAGCTTGTTAGTCTGTCCCATAATATCCCTTTGTATTATCTATTGTTTAAGACAAAGTTTTACTCTCTAGCTTATATACTTCCCGAGATACAGCAAGGTATGTGGATATGGAACTAAATGACAAATCATTTACCATAACATTAATTGAAATTTTTCTATAAACAAAGATATATCTGAAATTTGGGTTATTATGAATCCAATGTTAATGTCGATATAGTTAGTACTAAGTAAAAGCTTGGGGGCGATAGAGAGCATAAAGTGAAAAGTAAATAAAAAACATCTATTGTTTACTTTTCACACTACGTGGGTGATCAGTCAGAATTTTCAGGAATGTGTCATCATCCTGAAAATTCTGACTATATAAGCTAGAGAGTCAAACTTTGTCTTAAACAATAGATAATATGAAGGGATATTATGGGACAGACTAACGTGTCCAAATACTCTTTAGATTTCCAGGGGATACTTAGCCTGAACGCTAAAGCTTGCAGAGTTTGGGTGTCATAATCTATCGCTTCTAAATAATCTATCGCTTCTAGTTGGTTCATTATCCGTTCTTTTGTTTGAAGTGATATAGCTGGGGTCATCCACTGAAAATTAGAGAATCGCTTAATAAAATCTTGAACTAAAATTTGTTCTTCACTTGATTGGTACAATTTAAGCATACTAGAGACTTTCAGTCGCCGCTCAGACTCTAGTATTTGACAATATAATATATGATGATTATCTCCAGACATTTGTCTGTACAGTCCAAAATGGTCCTCTAACGCATCATTCTGTAAAAGAAGGTCAAAACATATGAAAAGCCACAGTTGTTAGTTAGATGACGGAACTAGAAGTGGCAATGCTATGCTCGTGTGCCTTAGGCTAGTGAATGTCTAGCGGGTGAGTGACGCTTTGTTTGCTTTTGTTGTTGCTTCCCAGGTTTCAATCCGGACAAACAATACGCTCTAGGAAAGAAAAGGTGGATCGTCTCGTTTGGAAAATTCGTCTCTCAAATGTGTTCCTTTCAGTGGTGTACTGACATTAAATATTTTCCAGATTTAAAAAATGATACGGTAGATAACAAATTCGGCTGTTTGTGTTTTGAATAGATTATCTCGCAAATCATCTCGAATTTGAGGCCAGCAATAGTTGACTCATGCAGTATCTTGAGTGCGAGTTTTGTGTTCTGTCGTTCTAGCTCGAAGGTCAGCACGATTTAGCTGTCAGATGGTGTGAAATTTTGGCGAAAGAGTGCTGTTCTTGTTTGTAGAGTAATCTCACATCTTCAAAACAAGCTTTGCACTGAGTAAGAGGATATTTGAGAGAGTCAGTGGAAATATCATCAATAAAGGGAAAAAGGAATGTGTGGTTATAATCTTTGGTGTTTAGCCAATTGTTCCAAATACATTTCAATATATGAACCGCATCAAATAACAGGAAAAGGTTTCTGGCAATGTCAACTGGATGAGGAACAATGGAAGTAAGAGTCTTTTATTCATGGGAAAACTTCTTAAAAATGTTAACATTTTGAGGGTAGTTATCAGAACAAATTACCTGAACGATTATCAATTTTTTATTTCACAAATAACAGATTTTATGGACATATGTAAATCTGATGCATTGGTAGAGGACAGGCAAAGAGGCGAACAATGGTTGACCATTTCTTATGGAGACTAGAAACCATTATCGCAAATTCCTTCTTAATTGGATCTTCTAAGTCGAGTGTAGGTGCAATGATATCTTTCCCTTGTACTCAATCTCTGACTTTACATGAACTTCATCAATTTGGACGATGACGTTCTTTTGCTGGAGTGAGAAGTATTTTGTTGCATTTTTTAGAAAAACAAAGTATTCGCTCTCTAACCCAATACAATGGTACAGCCTCTGTAAGGTGTGGAAATGTGGGAGTGATAAACAGTGAAGAAATTTCAAGTAGTTATATCAGGTGTGGGGGTTGATATGAGCCTTGAGCGACAAAACCTAAAAATACAAAATTGTATAAATTCACAAATATAAGGAGCTTGTTGTTGAAATATATAAGTACGTACCTCTGTAATAATGTTGTATCTGCGCATATTTTTTGGAACAATGATATCTTCTACCTGGCCTAAAATGACTCAACGGCGTTATTGGTTCGAGCTGTTTTGTTTATTACGTGATAATACATATTCCACATCCTAATGGGGAATGGAGGTATTCTTCTGGTTTGGTCTGGCAATCTCTTTCCAATGTAGATTTCTTCGAAATATTCACCAATTTCCAACGCACATTGGGGGAAATCCGCCATGAGTATTAAGAAACAGTCAGATACATCGTATTCTGGGACAAATGCCAGACTTGGGAGCATTCTCATGGTTACAGCAAATTCAGGATCTTCCATGTATTGATTTGTCAATCCCTTTGATTGGATCTTCCTAAAAATATTTTGAGAGAAGTGGAAGAAGCATCCAGACACGACAGCCAGAAAATGTTCTTCTAGTGCATTGATTGACGCTTTCTCAAAATCTACCATGATGTAAGAAGGGTTTAAGGCAGGTTCTATTTCTAAAAGCTTTCTGAATATTCTGTCATAAGTGGTTCCATTTTTGTTGACAGTTAGTATATAAATACAAGGAAATATATAGCCACCTTTTTCAGCGTGGATGGTGTAGAGCTGATAAAATTGTTGGGGTACAACTTTAAACGTTCCATCAGCGTACCATCTTTGAGAATCTCTTAATATTGAAAACATTTTTGGTGTAGCGAAGATGATAATTCTACTATTATCTCCTACACCAGAATCGAAGAGTAGGAATGATTCGCCCTTTGGAGTTACTCGATATCTTTCTAGAATGTGTATTTCTGACGCCGTTGCTGGGTTAATAATTCTTTCAGAACCGTTTTTATGTACACGAATCATTCTCTTAATTGATTCTGTTTTCGGAAGTTTGGTTAGACTTGTATCTGACATAGTTTCAACTCCGGAAGCAAAAATAGCCCTTGTACTTTCATCTGAATTGTGGCTAGCACGTTCTTTCATTAAATTATAGCCCTTAAGCATTTCAATGCGTGAAATATCCGGTCCATGGGTGTGGCTATCAAGGATTTCGTTGAATTCCCTTGGTTTCACAATTGATAAGTCAATGTTGGTGCTTATTCGCGCTTTGCAGTGCCCGCGATTTTCACATACCCAGTGGTTTAGTCCATTATTTGATTTATTTAGGGTATAGATGAATCCTAGGATAACAAGTTTATCCTTCCCTCTCTTGCTTCGGATAGATTCTGCTAATAAAGGAGTTGCCATATTTCGAATAATTAATGAGAAATCGAGTACAGATATGCCATTTATACTTATCAGATCTATCACTAGATCCCGTATTATTAAATAACACGTGTAGTGTGAATATAAAACCAATTAGTAACAATATGTAACATAAAATACAAATTAGAAACCATAGGTGACATAAAATAAACATTGTAAACACTGTAAGGTATCAAAAACGTGTGCCAATAATTTTCCAGCGACGAAACATCCGGCGACAAAACTTCCGGCGACGAAACATCCAGGCGACGAAAAATCCGGGACGAAACATCCGGCGACGAAACATCCAGCGACGAAACATCCGTTTACCATTATTTATACCTATAGGCATTTCTTATTTATGTATTTCACGTTATTTATTGTAATTGTGTACTAGCTAACTATACTATTAATATTCTCTTCTACTTCACATAAATTACAATAAATATTATGGCAACGCATTTGGGTGGCCTGAACATACACTACTTCTACAAGAAGGAGGAGAACTCTTGGCCATTAGCTTGCTACCAGCGTACGTGTGTCGACGTGTGGCGGAACGGGAACTCGTCAGAGAAGTTGTGAACGAAACCGCAAATCTTACAGAAGCATTCGAGACCTTACGAGACAACTTGGATGCACCAATTGATCCTATCAAAGCTATGCAAACTATTCGGAATGAGGACTGGGAACCAGGAGTCTTCATAGATGACTATTTTTATGAACTTAACACTGCAACTGTATGGGCGAAAGCACCTCTACGCATAGCATGTGTTCTACTCATCACTCAATTGCCTCCATCCGTCCAGGGGCCCATTAACGACTGGTTAGCAGAGAAAGAGGAGATGACTGCGGCTCTGTCTCGTGTGTTTATCGGTAAAGTCCGAAAAGTACTGGCGGAGAAGAGCATCCCACTTGATAAAGGCCACCGTGATTTAGGGCAAGTATGTGAAACAAGTGTCTTTTTGGATATACAGAAGACAAGTGTCTTTTTGGATATACAGAAGTAGAGTTCCTAGGTCATGTTCTGACGAAAGACGGATACAAACCGCTCTCATCCAACGTTTACGCATTCAACAGCAATTACGGCCTACAAATGTAAAGCAGTTGAGGTCTTTTCTTGGACTAGTGAACTATTATAGGGATTTTCAGCCGGAGCTGTCTCGATTCGCTGCTCCACTGTATTACTTAACCAGGAAAGGGGTCGCATGGAATTGGAACGAAGAGTGTGAATGCAGTTATCAACGCTTGTGGCTTGCTCTAACTAAGAATCCCGTTACCCTCGCGTATCCAGACTGCATAGCCGTTCCACTTAGAAGTGGATGCCTTCGACAGTGCAATTGGCGGTGTGCTCGCACAGGAGGACCACAAAGGGAAACTTCAACCCATTTCATTTTTTTCGTCTACTTTGGACGGGGCTCAAAGAAAGTATAATGTCGGGGAAAAGAAGCCTGGGCAATAGTAGCAGCCTCTCGAAAATTTTATAAGTATCTACAAGCGGCGGAACGAGTGATTATATCATCTGATCACAACCCTTTGATATTGTTGAGACAGAAAAGGGATCCTCGCGGTAAATTCGCTCATCGAACTTTTTAGGACTAAACTATATGGTAAGGTATCGGAAAGGGAGTGATAATTTAGCAGCAGATTATCTTAGCCATCGCGCAACTAGTTACGATACTGAGGTAAATGACGAGACTGAAAATTTGGTGCGACTCATTTACTCGGTACGGACTTCAAAAAGAGACAGTAAGAAGGTCTGCGTGGTAACGGAAAATGAGATTGGTGAAGGTAATATGATCGAACTGGAATGCTCATCGATTTTGAATGAACTCAGGAAGGAACAATTATATCCGACCTACTCATAGCGGATGCCTGCGGTCAAATTCGAGAATGAGGAAAAATTAGTCGGGGACGTTTTAGAAAATTCGGAGGAATGAAAATTGAAAATGGAATCCTTCTTCGAAGTCGCCGCATGATAATTCCAGCCTCAATGACTGAGAATATAATTGGGATAGTCCACAATAATTCACACTGGGGTGTTCAGAGGACGTTTGAGGAGCTCAAGCGAATAATGTACTGGATGGGCCATGACCTACTTAATATACGGCTATATATGTCGCCGAGAAGACCACAAAACAAAGAGGCCAGTTTCTAATTTTCATTCTAGGATAAACTATGCCTCCTATTGTTGTTATTTGGGTTGTATATGGGGTAATAAACCATTGCGAGTCCATTAGAACCACTTTTGAGAATCTCAGATTGTGGTTAAGCTGTTTAGGCGCCATTTAATGATGACAGTAACAATTTTGGTGAATGAAAATTTTTCAAATATCATTAATTTCAGTTACTTCCTACTTTCTAACAATTTTATAATAGGAATACTAAAATAGGGATATATTTATACACCAAAGGCTACTAAATAACAAAATGGCGACATTCTAAATTTTAAAAAATTTATAAAGCAACCACCAGCTAAAATGCAAGTAGTATTCGAATTACAACTTGCTATTTTCGTCCATAAAACGTATATAATTGCTGGTTTATATATATTCATTTTCATTATTTATTCGGAAAATGTATTCTAAGTATTAGCAAATTATTTTCATTTTCTTGTAGTTTTTTAGACTCAAATTGTATTTTTTTTTATATTTGTGGTGTCATATTAAATGGCGCCTAAATAGCTTAACCACAAATCTGAGATTCTCAAAAGTGGTTCTAATGGACTCGCAATGGTTGATTACCACATATACAACCGAAATAACAACAATAAGAGGCATAGTTTATCCTAGAATGTAAATTGGAAACTGGCCTCTTTGTTTTATGGCCTTCTCGGCGACATATATAGCCGTATATTAAGTAGGCCATGGAGGGGCCTATTTGGTGATGTCAAAAGATTCTGTTCTGCCTGCGAAGTTTGTCAAAAGAGCAAGAGATCAAGTACGCTTAGACCTCCATTGGTTCCTATTAAGCTCCAGTATAATTTCCCTAGGACAGTGGTATCCTATGATATAGCAACGCTACCCTGGTCATCTGGAGGATTCCGTTACGTACTCATAATCACGGATCTATTTGAGGCTGTCCCTATGAAGAACCAAGAGGCTAATTCAGTGGTAAGAGCCCTCGAACAAGGATGGTTTCTGCGCCACGGATATCCCCTAGCTTTGCTATTCGATCAGGGTCGGAATGTGGATGGAGCACTGGTTAAAGGCCTATGTAAGAGACTTGGGAATGAGAAACTCCGTTCTTCCCCCTATCACCCCCAGGGGGACGGCCAAGCAGAAAGAAGTGTGGAAACGTTTAAGCAAGCTATGCGATATTTACTAGAAGAGAGACAATTTAACGAAACTGAGACTAGTACAATAAGTCACTTTTACATGCAATTCATACGTCAACGCAAGCACAGGGTGTTCTCCCCACGAGGTAATGTATGGCACCCCTTTAAGGTCGAAAGTCGATGTCATTTTCCCACTCAGTAGACCGAGAGATTTCCCCAATATTTGAGTTTCTGCACATGCCGAAGAGGCAAGGCGTGAGGTGGCGCAGAGAGTTTACAATAATCTCCAGGACTCTCAACAATCTATGGAGAGAAACTATAATCGTCGGACAAAGTCTAGTGATATTGAGCCGGGAGATTGGGTATGGCTCAGAAATGAGGCGCGTCCACATAGCCTCTCACCCATGTTTCGAGGGCCGTGGTTGATCACTGAGAGGCAGGGAGTTAACCTTGAGTTAACAGGTCCGGAAGGGAATGATACGCACATAGTACATTTAAATCGGTGTAAAAAGGCTTCACAAGTTTGTCCGTCTAATTGGAATGGGAGGTTGTCGTACAGTACCCCCCAAGGAAGCAGCAACAGAGATGCTTTTGAAGCGGAAAGCTCTTTTAATAGTCAAGGGGGAAATGTAAAAACCCTATTATCAGAGGAACCCTCCCCCGAAGAAGTAATCGTCCACATTCTAAATACGGAGGAGAAAAACACACCAAGTCGTAGCGATCTGACAGACCAGAGTGGAGGAGGCAGAAGATCTACTCGATCAACGAGGTTGCCGGATTGGTTTGGCGAATGGGATTAGGCTTCGTTTAGTGGGATGTTCTCATTAACTTGTAGTTTATTTAGGGGGGAGTGATGTGATGTAGCGTAGTAGTAACTACCTTAGCAATACGTGTATCTTGTTAGTCTACGTGGGAGGTATACTTACCAACCAATAGGTTATCTATCTCTAGTTATTATTTATACCTATAGGCATTTCTTATTTATGTATTTCACGTTATTTATTGTAATTGTGTACTAGCTAACTATACTATTAATATTCTATTCTACGTCACACTTTCTCTAACTTCCATTCCAACTTTCCAGTGACTATAGTGAGTCATTAGTGACAAATATCAAAATTCAACCTAATTCATTATTAAATCCAGCAATAATTGGCAATGTTTATTCCACTCTCCCCGACTCTATTGAACCACATGGTAACTGTTTTTTATAGCAATATCTGCTGAATTCGGGAAAAAAATACACTACAGTAGATTCCGCTTATAACAACATTGTCGGGAACTGCATATCAAGGCTGGATTCGGTTAACCGTTGCTAATATCGGTTAGTGGTTACGGATCTCGTTAGCCAGTTTTCCGGTCTTTTGAAAATCAGCAGTATTAGTTGGAAATTATTGAATAAATAATTAAAATTATCTGAATTGTGTTGGAAAATGATATCATAAATCCATGCCCATCACGGCATCACAGCATAATAAATTTAATTTTTTAATTTTATTTAAATGTTTCAATTAATGTACTATTTTTGTAATACTTTTTAAAGCTGAGTCTTATGCAGTAGTGTAATCTAAATTTTCTAAGGAATAGTTGTATTGAGTAGCATGGGCGGTTAACCGGTTAGCCATGTCGATAAATCGAATCGCAACCGGAGCCTAAGAACGGTAAATGTTCTTATAACCAGCGTTCTTATATCCAGCATCTACTATATATAAAGAAATACAGATTCATTGGAATACAAGGAGCTGGATTTATTTGCCTTACTTGGAAGTCATGTTGGTGGACACTCACCAACAGTGGCGTCGAACTTTCCATTTTTCGGAAAATCATGCCGGGGCGAATAATATTTTTAAAAAATCACCTAGTATAAAAGATGTTTTCCGAAAAGTTGTTTACCTATTGTGTAACTTTATTCCAAAAGTCTGTTTTATGTTGATGAAAATTACCCACTATTTCGCTATCTATTCTGACACAACACATACATTGCATTCTTTAACTTTAACGGTTCGAATTAAGTTCGGCCGAACCTAATTAGCAAAGTTCTAGATGAACTAAATAGGTTCATCCAAATCAAATAGGTTCGTGCAGGACTAGGCGCAAAAAAACTTTCCCGCCGATGAATTTCCACTCTCACCGATTTATGTTAATTAATTACCTTTCGAGCAGAGATGATATGGATCGTTTATAATTTTTAGTTCAGCCGAACCAAATTTGTTGGGTTCCACTAGAATTACTTAGTCTAAATATGTATACCCGAGGTATTTTGTATATGTTGTGGTTTATCGCATATAAATGTGTATAATTATCCTTGCATCTCTTTGCATCCTTAGTTGTGTTTTATTACAACCTATTTCTTATCCTATAGCATATTAATATAGACAATTATTTCAATTTTTTGTTTTGATTATCACAGTTAGTATTGTTTATATGTTGTTTTTGTTAACAACTCTATCGAGATCTATCTCTATAAAACTAAAATAAATTTTTGTGCCAATTAGAAAATTGTTTCACATTTTCATAATACAACAAATGGTTGCAAAATAATTCATTTATACTTCTTCAAGTGATGACGATGTTCTCGACGAGAATTCAGTTATTTCTAATGTTGAACCAAATGAGTCAGATCGAATTAAGTGTCCTTTGAATTTTGGGAATGTGCACGCCCCTTTTCACAGTGACTCTGATTGCAACCTTTATACTGAATTATTATCAACACCTTCACTAGAAGATCCAACTAGAACCTCTACAAAACGGATATCTTTTTTATCTACCTCTAATGCTAAACGACTCCAATTTAGATGTAGCAAATTTTCCAGGCATATCAAAGAATACACCTATGCACCTTATATCGGTGAAATTGAAACACCGATGCATGACAAGACACCAATCTTTGATGTTTCAAAATGTCCTCTCAATTATTTTAAGCCGGAGAAGCACTGGGGGAAGCTAACCTGTGGCCTTATTCACTAAGCTTATTAACTTAAAATTTGCTTAACTTTAAGCAAATTCTTAGTTTTTGCTTAAAGTTAAGCAAATTCTTAGATTTTGCTTAAACTTAAATAAGTACTTTAAGCAACACTTAAGTCAGACTTAAGTTGGTATTCACTAAACAAAACTTAAGCAAATACTAAGAATTTGCTTAACTCTGACTAAAACTTAAGTCATACCGGACGTTGACTTAACCCTCGGCTGGCTTGGGGTAAAAGGTATAAATAGAAAAACCCCACTTTCACTTTCACTTTCAATTGAAATTCAATTAACTTTCAGTTTCAATTTTACATTCCTAGCCAGACGAGGGTTAACTATTAATTGTATTAAATCCAATGAATTCAATCATTGGCTTAATATAAAAATATCTAAGTAAGAGTAGATGAGATTATTTTGTTTCAAACTATCACTAATGTGATGCGCAAGACTCAAGGATCTTGTAAAGGTTTAATGAATAGAAATACAAGTAAGTTCAGTTGTATACTAACATAGCCTAATTCTAGTATACTAAGGGATTATAAACTAAGGTTATAAGTGAAGACTGTGGTCGACTAATAATACGCTATACGCTACATCACCCTCTCTAAAAATGGTCGGGGTCTGGATCCTGCCACGGCTCAAGAATGTAATCTTCGTATTTCTTGGGGATACGATTACGCAGTGGGTATCTACGCTGATTCGAAGGGTTGGCATTCTGCAGGATTGGAAACTGATCTACCTCCTCTTCATTCTCAGGATCTGTCGCATCCCCTAGCAATTCCGGATCAGCGATGTCCGATTCTGCTTGACTGAATTCCGCTGATATGTTCTCTCCGCCGGCTATCGTGGCTTGTCTTGTTACTCCAGTAGTAACGGTACTCTTCCTCTCTTAATCTTGATATTTACACCTCTCGTCTCCATCACTAGGTAAGGGCCTATAAATTATGGTCCAGTGAGTCCTTGCCTCTTTCATTTTGTACCAACACCAGGTCACCTTTTGTGCATTGTGGCAATTTAGCCCCCTTGTTCCTTAAGCTGTTTCTGGTGGTTCTACTTTGCAGGTCATTTTACTTGGAAATGTCCTTAGTTTAGCTGCCTTTTTCCTTCAATTTCTCTACGTGCTCCTTGTAACCCGGCTCATTTCCCCACTCTTTGGCAATTGCTGCATCTATCGGTGATAAGGGTTGTCTGGCGTTCATTAGGAGTTGTGCAGAATATCGGGTGTGACGCGTTATCGGTGTTGTTGCAATAGAAAGCCACTTCCGGCAAAATATCGGGCCAGGATTCTTTGGGAAGCTGCCGGTCCAACATCAAACATCTAGCAACTTGCTTAACTAAGCCAATGCTTCTCTCAACCAGCCCATCCCCCTGTGGGTGATACGGCGAGGAGTGGCGTTTTTCAATAACTAGTCTTTCACATATCCTCCTCACTTCGACACCATCGATATTGTAAGCTTGATCGGTTAGCAGGCCTCTTGGAACGCCATGTCCCCGGAAAATCCAACATCGTTCGAATTCACGTACTAATGATGAAGCTAACTGGTCTTGAAGGGGACATAGCTCGATATATCTGGTAAAAACATCCACTATGCACAAGAAATAACTGTATTTCTCGTCGGCCCATGGCAGGGTTGCGATATCCATCGTAACCAATTCTCCAGGTCCTAACCCCTCAATCCTGAATTCTTGAATTGGTATTCTCGCTCGGTTTGACGCCTTCGCCTTCTGACATGTGAGGCAACTTTCACACCAATATCGCGTATCTCGCGCCATCCCCAGCCAGAAATAACTCCTCCTGAGGTTCTGTAGCGTCCGCTTTTGGCCGAAGTGACTCGCAACATGTACCTTTGCTAGTATTTCACCCTGATAATCGCTAGGTACAACCACTCGATTTTGGAAGAGCAACACTCCACTCGAAATCCCCAAGTGTTCCTCGACATGACGGAACTGCCCTGTAGCTACTCTTCCCTTCGAGCATAATTGTTCACGAGCATCACGTGTCACGGCATCTCGTTCCTGTTGCGTCCGAATTCGTTCCATGCTCCATTGGGACTCATTCTTTTGGTGCGCACTCACTGTAAATATTTTGTCCTCAAAGGTGCATTCGTCCTGGACTTCTGCGTCGATTTCTAAGTCGGTTGCCCGGCTAAGGTAGTCTGGTTGATTGTTTTCCCTGCTCGGTCGGTGGATGATATCATAAGAGTACTCCTCCAATTCCAAAATCCATCTTGCTTACGTTCTTCGAGGATCCTTCTGATTCCTGAGCCACTTCAATGGGGAATGATCCGTTATAAGTTCTACTTCGCCTCTAGCTCCCAAATTTGTTTTGCACTTCCGACATGCTGACACTAGGCCCAAGCCTCCAGTTTTCCAGCACTGTATTTTCTTTGAGCATCACTAAGTGCAGACGAAAAGAAATCGATGGGATGTAAGTGCCCTGTGTGCATGTTTCGCTCGGATAACACTGCGGCCACCGCTCTCGTACTAGCATCGGCTTCAATTACGAATTTATCTTGCCAATTCGGGAATGCTAACATGATTGGTTCACGCGTAAGCTTATACTTCAATGTATCAAAGGCTTCCTTGCATTTGTTATTCCAAGTCCAAACCGACCCTTTCCTCGTTGACTCATACAGGGGAGCTGCCAGTTGGGCTATTTCAGGGATGTACGAACTGTAAAAGTTCAGGCTTCCCAAACATCGTTGCAATTCAGCTACGTTGTGAGGCCTAGGCAGCTTGGACAATTCCACGGCTGCGAGATTAATGGGCTTCGTCCATCTTTAGACACTAAGTGGCCTAGCCTAGGAACTCGACTTCCCTACGCCCCAACTGACATTTCCTTAATTATACATGGAGCTTAGCGTGGAGCAGACGAGTAAACATTGCACGTAGATCTTCCAGGTGTTGCTCGAAGCTATTGGAAAAAATGATGCAGTCGTCAATGTAGGATTCTGTACGTTTGAGCCCCTGAAGTGTATTGTCCATGAGCCGCTGAAACGTGGCTTGCGCGCTCACCAAGCCAAACGGCATCACTGTCATTTCGTAAAGACCTCTGGGCGTATTGAAGGCAGTCTTCTCTACATCCTTTTCACGCATCGGGACGCACCAATATGCGGCGGATAAATGATATAATATATCTATAACCGAAAAGTACCGAAAACCGTGTAATCTGTCCAAGATCGCGCGATCGCTTGAACCTGACGTATGCGATGCATCCTTCTTAGTCACTCCATTTAATCCGCGGTATAGCGAAATGTATCGTACCATCCATTTTGGTGACGAGCACCACATTGCTTGCCCACGGTGACTTAGAAGGCCTGCACAACTTCTGGTTCAATAACTCGTGTAACTGACTGTTGACTTCTTCTTCCCATCGTGGCGGTAATCTTCTTAGTCTTGACTTTCGAGTAGTGGCATCTCCTGATTCAATAACAATCTCGAACATTGTGGTCCGTCAAGGGTTGTCACTAAACAAAGCTTCAAATTCCTTCTACAATTAAATGAACCTAGGTTGTTGTTCATTAGTCAAATCGGTCTCAGTGCAGTGTAGATGATCGTCGTTGAAACTATCGACCTGGCAGACTGAGCGAGCTCTAGCCAGTGAGTCTCCCGTTGCTCGCTCTAGAATCTCGATTCTAGCCTTGCCCAACGTGATACTTCCATCTTCCCAGTTAAACGTCACGCGTCCAAACGCTTTGAGAAACTGTCGTCCTAGTAGCAGCGCCTGTTCTTCGCCTTGTAAACGTGTACTTTAGTCCAGCAGGTTTCTGCTCCGGGAATGCTGATTGGAATCTCTACACTCCCAACCAGAGTAATGGGTGTTCCGCCTGCCCCGTAAACCAATCCAGTGTCGTCAGTCCTTAGGAAATTAGTTAACTCCATCTTCTCCAGCGAAGCTGGATTCGGTTAACCGTTGCTAACATCGGTTAACGGTTAGAGATTTTATTTACCAGTTAGCCGGTCTGTTGAATAACAGCAGAGTTATTGGGAAATTAATGTATAAAGTATTAATTTTTTGAATTTTATCAGAATATGTAGTCCTAAATCCATTTCTCATCACCACTTGATAAATTTTATTGGACAACATTGATTTATATTTCATTAAAGCACGAAATGTATCAGTTAATATACTTATGCAGTTATACTTTATCACCTGAGTCTTATTCTGTAGTATAATCAAATTTTTATAAAGGATTTATTGTATTGAGTAGGATGGGCGTTAACCTGTTAACCGTGGCGAGAAATCGAATTGTAACCGTTGCCTCAGTTCGGTTAGCCAACCCCACCCTTGTCCAGCGTTCGAAGATCCATAACGTTGTTCTTCGCACCGGTATCCAACAATGCTCGTATGGAACTGTCTCCCACTCTCACAGTAATCGATACCGCTCTGTATTCCCCCTAGTAGTTCGTGCCCAGGTTCTTTACTTAATCTCTCCTTGAATATCCTCCTCCTCTAGCGTGATTTCTCCAGTTTTCACCACACCATCCAATTGAACAATTCGGTGCTTCGTGGCCCTTTCCGTGACACTCACTACAGATCCGATCCGGACACCTCTAGTAACTATGCCCCTATTTTCCACATGTAAAACAGTTAAAGTGGACTTCCCTTCTTGTTGAACCCCGAAGAGGCCGTCCGTACCTCCTGTCAGACGAAAATTGTCGTACCCTCCACACATGTGGTGATTCCTTCTCTACCTCCGGCTCCTCCATTATTGTATCCTCCTCCGACTCTTTGTCCACTACCTTACATTGTCCGATCGTCTTAATTTCTGCTTCTCGCGCTCCTAGGTCTAACGGCACCTCCCCTTGCCTCAAATTAAGTTGTATTACCACGTTATCCTCTCGATCTCGTATACACTTTTTCAGAGGTGCTACAGCTTTGCTTTGGAGTTGAGTTACTACGACAACACACACCTGCCGGTTTAGGAAGCTGGCTCGTTTCGCTTCTTTCCATAAAAGCGTGAAAAACTCTTCGAAGGTTACCCCTCTTGCCCCTACCATATTACAGAATCTTGAGGTGGCTTCAAACTCATCGATAGGAGCATCTAGTGCATTGCTAAGCACCTTAAAACTGGCCTTCACTGTCTCCTCTTTGATAGCCAACAATGTTATGTCCCTATCGTATTCATCACGGCATACGTACGAAGGCAATATCTGGACAACCGCTCGTACCCCTGCATGTGCCGCGAGACAACTCGTGGCCGCGACGAATAAGGGTTGCCAGTCTTAAATTATTTCTCCAGTCTTCAACGGCGGGAATAGAAATGTTCATAGTGGCTGCCATTATAGTTTCCTGACTACTTGTATTTATGTGATGCGCAGGACTCAAGGATCTCGTAAAGGTTTAATGAATAGACAAGGGTGGGGTTGACTAACCGAACTGAGGCAATGGTTACAATTCGATTTCTCGCCACGGTTAACCGCCCATCCTACTCAATACAATAAATCCTTATAAAGATTTGATTATACTACAGAATATGACTCAGCTGTATAAAATATAAGTGCATAAGTATATTAACTGATACATTTCGTGCTTTAGGTGAATTTAATTAATGTTGTCTAAGAAAATTTATTAAGTGGTGATGAGAAATGGATTTAGGAGACATATTCTGATAAAATTCAAAAAGATTTCATACTTTATACATTAATTTCCCAATAACTCTGCTGATATTCAACAGCCATCTAACTGGTTAATAAAATTTCTAACCGTTAACCGATGTCGGCAACGGTTAAGGGTTAACCGAATCCAGCCTTGGAATAGAAATACAAGTAAGTTCAGTTGTATACTATCATAGCCTAATTCTAGTATACTAAGGGATTATAAACTAAGGTTATAAGTGAAGACTGTGGTTGACTAATAATACGCTATAAGCTACACTAACTTCAACTAACGAACATATACATTGTAAACATTGGATATATAAATGACAATTTAAGAATAATTACATAATTGCATTCTTAACCAAATGACCCTCGAAAAGTCCAAAATCCGTTCGAAAACTTTTCCACCGAAGAAATCCATTCCTTGGTGGACATAATCCAAGAGGACAGGTCGTAGTTATTCGGCAGCTTAGGTGCTTTCTTTACCTTTGAAGAGAAGACTTTGGTTTGGAAGGAAGTCTCCTCTAAGTTATCAACTCTACATGGGGTAACAAGAACTAGAGATAATTTACTTAAAAATTGGTCTAATCTCTTGAGCATACATAAACCACTAATCGTCGATATGCTTGCTTCAATTCATAAAACTGGCGGAGGTCCCCCTGGAGCCGAGTTAACACTATTGGAGGGTAAGATTCGAAGAATCAAGGGCTTTGAAGTGTTTGAGGGCATTGCTTCTGGGATAGATATCAGTTCTCAAGTTTCCATTGATTCTGACCAGCAGATGCCAATGAGTCCAATCTTCTCAACTGATGATGACCAGCCGAAGTTTGTGGTTTTGCCCAATTGCAAGAGAAAATACTCCTCTCATGGTTTATCTCCTAGTTATCTCTCGCAAACCAAATATATTCTCCTCTAAATTGAACAACATAAATTGGATTGCCCCAAGAAGTTATAACTTAGCATGGATAAAATTGAGTACAACCTGAAGCGAATGGGGATGGAAACAATGTCATGATGGAAATAATTCCCGATATATTCGCGAACCAGAACAGACTGTTAGCTGCGTTCACTCAGCCAGGTTTAGAGCATCCTGTAGCAACAGTCGGGTCTTATGTTTCACATCCCTATATGAAGAATTTTCCTCCTCATCCATCAATGTATCCTCCTACCAGTGGCGGATCCAAGGGGGGGCAAGGGGGGGCATATGCCCCCCCTAAATTATCACTGCCCCCCCTGCTGCCCCCCCTCCCTTCTATTGCCCACCGGCAGGATCTTAGTAGATGTGGGGCGAGATACCAAAACAACCAATCTGTGGGAATATTTAACCTTTTCCTTTAGGAATTACAGCAGAACATCGTTATCTAGTACAAACACGGTTAATACGATTTTCCGGGTAAGATGAACAAATAGCTTCACAAAGTCTGGTACCTATATTGGCTATTCAATGGGTAATACTCCTGTTATTGAGATCTCTAAAACTAGGATATTAGACAACCACAAGCTACTTATTTATTAGCACCAGTCATAGGCGCAACTATAGTTACTAGACCTATTTGGGGGAGATTTGCCGAATCCAGATTGCTAGATTTGGGTATACAAATGTACAGGGCGTGTTGCGAGTGAGCATGACAACATCCGTGCCCACCCAGACCTGAAAGTTCAGTTTCGCATATGGCATCAATGATATACCTTTAGTTTAGTATTATTACAGATATATCTAACTCACTCGCTATATATTATTGTATTTACATTTTAAGGATTAATACTATTTGAGATATTTAAGATTTAGAATGGTGAAAATTTTTAAGGAATTTGAGGGGACACCCCCCTGAAATAGTCTCTGCCCCCCCTCTGCCCCCCCTCAGATTTGTGTCTGGATCCGCCTCTGCCTCCTACCAACGATTTCTAATTGATTTCTACTAATTAATTAACCAACTAATCAAAGAGAGAGAGATAGTTCGCTAATAGTTAGCTAATAAGTAGTATTCTATAATATAACTTTGTAATTATACTATTACCTACTTTACTAGTATCAATTCAATGTAGTATACAACAGCATAATTCAGCAAACAATTCTGATATTATTGATTCTCTCATTATTAATCCATTTTTTGAAGGTTTCGGTGGGACTACATCAGGGTAGGATCAGTCATCAACATTTCAAAACCGGCTAAGAGGCCATGGCTAATACACATTGTTGTGCAGCAACATGGTAACCAATATTATTTTGCAACATTTTTCAGGGCTATAACAAAGGGTTCCTCCTGTTTTATCCATTAATCTCCAACGGCTCTTTCATATTCCGAAAGTACATTCAATGGTTTGGCGAGCTTTAAGAAAAGCCCGATTATACCTCTGCCCAGGAGTAATTAGGTTTTGATTTAATCCATAAGCACTATCACCCAAGAAACACCCATGTACAGTTTCGATCTCACCAGTTGTTTTCTTTTGATTTACGCATGATTGTCGCCATATGAAGGCATCATGAGTACATCCCGGCCATTTAACAACAGCATTAATGAAGTGAAATTCTTCGTCACAGATCGCTTGTATGTTAATAGAATGAAATCCCTTTCGGTTAACATAGATATCCTCATTCGATCATGGCGCAAGGACGGAAACATGTTAACAGTCAATACAACCTAGAACTAGTGGAACTTGTATTTTTTGAGGAAGTATTTTTGAATGACTTTTGTCGAGATGTATTTGGAAATTGGTATATGTAGGAGCAATAGCTGTTAATGCTTCACCATAGCAATCTATGTACTATTTACCCCTTTATCTAACCAAGAGACAACTTTGCTTATATATTGTAAACGGAAATCTGCTGGATAAATCGGAGCTAAATAATCATCCTTAAAGCGAATATTCTTTCCGACCCAATTTACATTAAATATCTTCCACACTTTGCTCATTATATCATGAAATTCTACAGTTTGAGTGGTATTCACTCTGTTATTTTCCAATTTCCAGGCTAATAAACCTGCAGATGTTGTTTCATGGAATATTTTCAGTGCTAAACTGACGTTTTGTCTTTCTAACCTAGAGGGCCAACACGCTTTAGCTGTCAATTTGGGTGCTCATTTTAGGACATTAAACTTATCGGATTTGAACAAGTTACGGATGTCTTGAAAGGGTGCATAACATAGTACAGGATAAGTAGAGCTAGAGGTAAAATGATCTATTGATATATTAGCAGTCGGGATAGAAACAATTAAACTTTTATTGGAGACGACTTTTCTTGCACTGAATTGACATTCATCAAATTTCGGAAAAATGAACGTGTTCTCATAATCCTTAAAATTTAACCAATTATTCCGGATAGACTTGATGATATGAACGATATCAAAAAACAGAAATAAACTCCTTTGTGGGTTACATGGGTGTTGTACTTCTGGTTCTAATTTCGAATCAGCTGAAAACAATTTGTATAGACGCACGTTCAATCGATAATTATCTGTACACACAGCTTCAAAGAAAGACCGAAAGATTCAATGTCACAAATAGTTGAGAGTTCTCAACTGGATACAATGTTTCTGCAGAAGAAGAACCTACAGGAATTAATCCAACAATAGTAGAAAATTTGGTCGATAAACTAGAAACCATAATCGAAAAGACTGTAGTATGTGGATCATCTGGATTGTCCTTATAAGATGCATCACTACGAATGTGAACCTCATCTATTTGAAGAATGACATGGCGCCCTAAATCATTAAATGTGGTAGCAACTTCTTTAATAATTTGAGTAAACTCACTTTCTAAGCCAATACTATTTTTAATCTTTAATAAATTACGCTCATGTGGAAGAATTAGACAATTAGAACCTTGAATAAGACGATAACAAGCTGGAGAAATTCCGTGAATTTTCAAACCAAGACCTGAGTGAGGATGTTATAACGGCGACCGTGTTTATCGACAATTAGGTATTTCAATTGATCTAGCAAAAAATTAATACGAATACGCATAGAATCCCTCTCGATTTCCAAATCTGAGGAATTACTGGGCTCTAATGTATCATTAGCACTAGAAATGTTGTGAATTGCATTTTCGATGTGGTTTATCAAAGGCGTAGCTGAGAACTGGAGTAATTATGGTTATCATGGCTCATTTCAAATAATTCAACTTCATGTATGATATTTTCTAATGACCTAATATCATTGAGAGTATGACAAGATAACTCAATCTTATAAGTTTGCTTATAAAAAGCTTTGCAAAATAGTTTTTCATCAACAATAATAGAACGGTCGATGGTTCATACTTTATTATCAAATTGAATTTTAAGAAATATGATGGTTTTGAAATTGGGCTGATGGGTAAGCCAACCATTAGGTAGTTGAATTAGATACAATTTACTAAAAATGCAACTAAGAGTAGAAACGATAAACTTAGCCTCAGTTTCTCCATGATCAATGCGGCTTTTCTCGCAAGCTTCTTGAACTCTTTTCTGCTCCTTATCGTGCCATGAGAGTCTTTGGGGGTTTTGTAGCCACATCTGTCAAATGACTAGGACAGTTTGGGAAGATAGATGGTACTGCGGACTTCTTCATAGTGATATTCTTCTTTACCATCTCCACCATCTTAGTCCCATCATGGAATAGAAACGTTCTCTCAATTTCCTCCTCATGGAAATGGTGTATACAAACCTTAAAATATAAATGAATAAAAGGAATATCAAATTCAAATTGTGTAATAATAAAAAGTTCACCTTTAAATGTTTGTTCATCTCATAATCTTCTCGCGACCTAGGTATCGCTCGAAACCACTTCTCACGCAAAACGATGTCATTAGGAAAAGAAAATATAGAAGTAAACTTTATTTGATTATGGTAGTTGGAATTACAACCAGGTACAATACAAGTTGTCATCTTATTAGAAAGGTATTCAAAGCACTAGTAGAATAAACAACAATGTTTTCAAAATTGCTAATATATAATAAATATTGTAAATAACAATTATGGGTTGCTATGATGTAGCAATAAAATGATAGAACTTTATTATGCGTATATTTGGTTATATCCAAAAAGTAGCCCTAAGATAGGACTCTAAAGTTTACTAACTAAAGTATAGCATGTATTTATGAGATTTTTATTATAACTTATGACAATTTACTTCTTCAACATAATTTAGTTGAAAGATTCCGGTGATACCAAATATGATATTTTTGAATGTTGTCAGAATCATTAGTAAATGCATTTATAGGATAGGGATGATTAAATATACTCTAGTTAGTTAGTTTTATATAAAATATTAGCTAAAACAGCCTCCATAATGTAATTCAAAATTAGCATACTTCGCAGTCAGGGAATGAAAGGTTCACGAACGGACTGAATAGACGCAATTCAGTTCATCTCAAATTTACGCACGTTCAGTTCGTTCAAGTTCACCTCCTAACTTCAGCTCCACCAGCGTTCGTTCAGTTCGTTCACGGGCTAACCCGCGTTCGTTCAATCCGTTCAATTACCTTCAATTACGTTCGTTCAGTTCGTTCAATCCGTTCAATTCGTTTAGTTTAGTTCGTTTAGTGTACAGTGAGTGGGTCGAACTATTCCGTTTATGAGAGACTGTTCAATCTTCCAAGCTGTTATTGAAGTTCAGATTAAGAAGCTAGAATCTAAGCTAATAGACATGAGTCCACTAGGGATGTCCGGAATTAGCATTTATGCAGTCACCTATTATATTTAATGGATCTATATTTATACTTCAACTTTATTCAGCTAGTTCGTTCAATTCAATTCGTTCAGTTCAATCCGTTCAATTCGTTCAATCGTTCAATTCAGTTCGTTCAGTTCATTCAATCCGTTCAATTCGTTCAATTCAGTTCGTTCAGTTCGTTCAATTGCCTTTTGGAAACCGTTGGCGTTCGTTCAGTTCGTTCACCGTGAATCCCTTAAAAGCCCTGCGTTCAGTTCGTTCAGTTCAAGTTCAATAAGTTCGTTCGTGAACCTTTCATTCCCTGTTCGCAGTCCATGATCCATAAATTCAATAGACTGTCATTGCCTTAGTGTACAGATTGCTATGGCTTCACATACAGCTGTTACGCATCTGGATACAGATGTTTGGGAGATCCCATGTGCGGATGCGACTACCGTCTGAAATGTCCCGGTAGCGAAAAATTGTGGAGCTCACAGTGTGGCAAAATGGCGATTATGGGGTAGTAGGTATTACGTTAATGGTACGCATAAAAGTTGCATTAGTACAGCTAGGAAATCGATCGTAGAATCCAAAAAATTAGAATTTTTCTAACTTAACTAGAAATATGTGAAAATGACATCATCATTCATTTATTTTGAATATTTTTTTATGGGTCAATATTAATCAAATATTTATCACTCTATATTTTATGCTAATTAATAAAATTGAACGTGTGTCATGTGCGTAGGCTTTGGTAGGTTTAATAGAGCCATGGTTCTACCAATAATTTACAAAGAATCAGTATTTTATATTAAACATAATCAAAATTGTCTTAAAATGCCCTACCTATGATGACTCATAATACATAATACAAATCATTGAGGCTACGCCCATGTATGACACTGCAATAGCTGCTCTACCTTATGTTAACATATTTTATGGAAACAAGAACAAAGTTAATATACCTAGGATGCTAATACAAATATTTCAGTAATTATATGGTATGAATTGACATTTGTTGATTGCTTTTCACCAGTGAATTATTGTATAATGTGTCTTGTACGCAGTTTGTTGGGTCTTTATATACCTTTATAGCTTTGAAACGATTTTTTACCAGTACAGGGGTGCTATTACACAAATACACGGACTGATTTCAATCAGAGTTTGTACAGATATAATGATACTTCCGTCGTTAGCTTCTTAAGTATCATATGTGTCTTTGTTAGTTTCAAATCACTCATATTGTCAAATTTGATGAGCTAGTACAGATTACAATAGTTATTATTCAAGCAAAATCAATTAATATTATTTTAAACTATTATTCGTTAACAACTAACTAGAAGGGAAATTAGTCAATTAAGATGAATGTTCAAAATTGGAAAATTGAAAAAACCGTCCGATATCTTGACCAACTTTTTACTTGAGCTCGAAAATATATTTGGGCGCCTTCGGGCGGGCGTAGAAATTTTTTAAATCGAAGCTTAGATAAATATACAACATAAAACGCAAACAATTCAGCTCGCAATTGTTTGCATTCTAAGATCGGAATGTTGGAATATTTACCGCAATACAGGAAGTTATTAATAAAATAACCCGAAAAAATTCATAGGAAATAATCACATTTTTAGTTCAGTTGTTAAATTAGCATTTGGATATATCAAATTTTTACCTATTACCCCATGGTTCCACACTGTGGAGTTACTGCTAGTTGTGTACTGGAGCAATTGGGTAGGAACTAGCTGTGGTACGATTAAGTTTCGTAGAAATCCTTTCCAGGAGTTAGAGGAACATTTTCTGAGTCAGAATATGCATCCAGGTGGTTAAGTCGATCTCTAAAAACTCGATGTCCACCTAAGCTGCTTTGTATTAATTCAATTCCAATCTCAATCAAACTTAGTGCAGATGCCATGAAAATATAATATATAGAATTTAATGTTAACTCTACCTAAAACTTAGTAAATTATCAGAAAATTGCTGCACAAGATATTCTACATTAACTATTTCGATTAATTTAAAGCCTATTATAATACAGTAGAACCTCCCAGATCCGGACCTCTCAGAACCGGGCACCTCCTTAAACCGGGCAACATTTTTGTATAATTTCAAAATTTATTCGCCATTTTCTGGGAATTAGCCCCAAAATATAGTTTATCTTCGCATATTTTTATGTCAAATATGTTCTAAAAGTAGAACCACCTTATCTGGGCGATAAATATTTTTTGGATTTGGCCATATGGTAGGTAATCTCGCTACTTTATATACGATTCATATTCGAAATTTATGAACTCTTGGGTAAACTTATACCAAACCAGATGTGGAGGTGCGTATCAGGTCAGACAACAGGTATCGAGACATCAGAACATAAACACTAGTTGATTATACAATAGAAATTATGATTATTTCCGAGATCCGGGCAAATTCTAAGTTCCGTGCACCTTCCGGACTAGGATGCCGGGATTGGGGAGGTCCGACTGTATTCATACACATTATTTGAGAGATTTTAACTAGTTTTCAAACTGAACTAACAATGTGTATATTTTTATTTATTTTTCCCTCGGGCTATTTTTAAAATAACTTCCTGCATTGTGGCAAATATTTCAACAGGTTTCTACTCTTTCGAATGCTGCAAAAATCATTTAAATCTGATGTCAGCAAGTTAGTCAACTTATTGACTGAAGTTGTGCTGGTCGAATATTCAGCCAACTTCACACTCGTGTGATTTGCCATAAATATCGAATAATCGAATAAGTCACTTCGCACCTCCAAGCTAAGTTTCAGCCCTCAATCTATAAAGAAAGGTGTTTCCAGGGTACCTTTTCGGAGAAATATTATAAATGAGGCAGTGATTTAAATATTGGTCCACTAAATAGTAGTTGGCATAGTATAAACTAGGTTTTCTAGCTGGCAGAGATGGATATCTATGACATCATACTTCCCACCTGAAATGATCAAATCCCCCTCCCACTTTTCCAGCCACAACTTTCATACTTTCTGATTGTTTGTGTTTTATTTTTTAGATTATATAGAACCTGATGTAAGTTACTTTACATCCTTTTTAGATCATTTGACTTCTCTGCTTAAAACTCCATATATCTCATTATATAATGGGATAACAATGGGTGGAGGGGTTGGAATATCTGTCCATGGAAAATATCGTATTGCTACGAATGTGACAACATTTGCCATGCCAGAAACAGCCATTGGCTTCCACCCGGATGTTGGAGGTTCTTTCTTTCTGCCCCGATTAAGTGGTTCTCTGGGAATGTTTTTGGCCCTAACAGGATTTAGACTCAGGGGGCAAGAATTAGTACAAGCAGGAATTGCAACTCATTTTATTAATACCGATGACGTCTCAATATTTGAAAATCAGCTTTCAAATGTTATTGAAATTAAGGAGGTAAAATTTCTTTTGTAATGTTTCTATGATTGAACATAATTTAAAAATAATTACTAATTTAGTCGAGATTGCTAGTATTTGCTACCCTTGGATGCAGGTTTATCATCGACATACGAAATAATTCATGGAACAGGGCACAGTGGGTGGACGAAGCAGGCATCAGGGTATCCTTCCAAGTAATTGAAAAAATTAATTATTGCACAATGTGGCAAAATGATCATCTAAGCGTATTATCCTAGATATGCCTTACAAACATATAATTTGCATACATTAGGAAACCGACCCTTTAGATTCCAAAAATGCATTCAATTTTTTGTTTAGCACATCATAATTAGTGACAATGAAACAACACTTCTAAAATATTATAATTAGGGAAGAATTAAACTGTTAAAAATATGTCTTGGT
Source organism: Hexactinellida sp. DTS-2022 (assembly GCA_028753945.1). Lineage (NCBI taxonomy): Eukaryota > Metazoa > Porifera > Hexactinellida > Hexactinellida sp. DTS-2022. The sequence goes on along the minus strand of JAPNXP010000010.1, from coordinate 3,269,730 downwards.
AGCTATTACTAGAATCAAGACTCAACTTCGCTTTCTTCTTAAAGTGATAATTTGCCAGTAGTAGGTTCTACAGCACAATAACCGAGTTTGAATATCAGGGATATTATCTGAGAAATATATTTTGAGATTTTGAGACCTCCAAAATATTGCTCAAACCATAACCGTTGTTATAAGAGCGAATGACTTTATATGTAGAAGAAAGAAATTTATGTAAGGAAGGTGTTATATTGACCCATTAGAAATTACTAGAATAAGTTCAGAAGTTCCTTACACAGTTCCTCTAAATTGTGTGTATTGCTATTTTAATTACTGTTGATTAAACGTATTACTACAGAAACATAGTTTTGGATAAATCGCGAACCACATTACTCGTTGTGGAATCAATACTCAGAATCTGAGAATCAGTTGCAGTACAGAGATGGCACGAAGTCCCTCCAGCTCCATCTAGAAGACCGGCCATTTCATATCGAAAAGGGAGCGAATAATCTGAACATTGACAACACATAGAAGTAGGGTAAAACCATTTTCCACAATACACTCAGTGTCTGGATTAATTGGAGACTCCATGATAAACTTTACTCTATCGTAATACAGTTGAAACCGGTTTTTCTAACCATTTCTTTTCAGATAAAAATAGTAGGAAAAACCGATGTAAAATACAGTATAGTTGGAATTTCTTACAAAAAATTCCATTACTAATGGTTAAAAATTTCCGATAAGTTAGAATAAACCGGTTTCGATTGTACTTTTTCAGGGCGACTAATGCCACAGGTCTAAATGAGAAGGGAGAATTTGGCAAACTATTGCTGAAGATATTGTTGCACGAATTATTTAGAATATTTAGCACTTTAAACCCAATATAATAATTCTTTTGGTACTCAGGTCTGTATATATATTGACTTGATTGTAAATACGATGTGAGTCGTAGCCATCTAGACCATCTGATATTGTCACGTTAAGAGGAAACTTAGATTAGATAAGTGGATCAGAAATTAATAAAATATGTTCAATTGTATGTTGCGGGTAAGTACATCATTATAACAATGTTTTCAATGTTTTCTATGGAAACTTTGGAAGTGTTTCGATCATATATTTCGTTAGGAACAAGTTGTAGCGAAATAGAGCAACGAGTTGTTTGGGTGTGATATTTTCTCTTTCGGCAAAGAATGCGTTCAAGAGGGACGTCGAGCCGGGATCTCGAAGTGTTTGGGTTACATTAGAATATATGTTTCCCTGAATCAAAAGTTAAATCTTAAGAGAATTTACGTTTATTAGGAAGAGTTAGCAAAGAGATTGTTACCGCTTCTGATTCACTTGAAATTCGATTCTTTCTGGAATGTGGAAGAGATACTGTGAGTGGAAAATATTATTTTCACATTTTAGTGGATCATTCAGCTTTCGGAAGCTTTCCCGGGTAGTTACAAGGGGTTTATATCTATAATGTAGCGCATCAGTATCTTCTATGGGAGTATTGGATTCAGATCAAGTATTCTACGGACAGCTTTTGTAACACTCTGACTATTTGATACAAAAAAAGAGTATGCTTCTTTGTTTGTGATCATTGGGAAAATAGTTAATATTCAACACTAGTATTTAACAAAATGTCATTATTTACACTTTATATATTATATATTAGTGTTGCTATAATTAAATGCCCCAAAATTGCAATCTTGTCAAATTATGTCAAGATGCAGCACTTATCACAACTCAAAAAATCAGAGATTTCAAATTCGAAAATATGACGAGAATATGAATATGAATCTTTTCAAAATTTATCGAATCTAAATGTAATCCTTGTTATTTCTCTGTCCATAGCTTAATATATCATGCAACTACTTCATCTAGACAAAAGTTCCAAAGGAATATGGAACAGCTACTTGAATTCCTAAATATATTTGCTGTTTTTCAGCTATTTATGATATCTTAAAATAGTCTTACTTGGAATTGATTTATTTAGGCACCAGATATTATTTCAATGGACTAGAATAGCATTTTGTTAATCTACGAGTCGGGAAGCCTGAATAATACCAAATAGAATAAGATCAAATGGATTAAGACCGACTACTATTCTTGACTGGAATAGGACCGAATTTACATACTGGAATAAGACCGAAAAATATCCATGACTGGATTAAGACCGAAAATTCGAAACTGGAATAAGACCTAACTTCAAAACTAGAATCATTATTCACCTATTCTAATGAATATTGAAGTTGCCATTTGAGGATATAAATATGCTGATCAGACATTTAATAGACATAGAAAAACTACTTAAAATAACTAGAATAAAACAACTAAATGATTAGAAGTGAAGTAAACATTAAAATAATAAAATAATGAATGAAAAAAAAAACTGACACTACTAGTATAACGATAAGACTATATAATTGAGAATATATTTAAGAGAATACTTTTCGACCTGCCTCACAAACAGATTTTTATAAAGCTTTCAATATGCTCTCTACATCTAGGACAATTACTAAGTCCAGAATTCCAGAATTTGAAATCCTTTCTGCCAGAATTTGAAATCCTTTCTGCGTAGTAGAAACATGTTTGAGCATTTTTACACAAGGCAAAAGTAAGGTATCCGATTCATTTACTAAGCACACTGCGTTATCTAGGGTTTTCTTCGGAAAAATTTCATTTGCTGAATCGATATCTTCCCTTTCATTTGTTTCATCAACTTCTTCAATTGATTAAATAAGCCCTTTATATTTCTTAAAATGGCGTTTATAATGATGAGTTATAGTTATTAAATAGTCATTTGAAGTAAGCTCCCCGGTAGTTAGTTTTTTTTAATATTTTCGATAATTTTTTCTTTCTGAATTACTACTGGCTTTTCTAACGACGAATAGGAACATCATTACCATTTCTTTGCAAATCTGACTCGATTGTCCGAATTACCTTATTTAAGTTCCTGATGAAATCCCAGTAATTCGGATTATGCGTTTTAAATTTTCTCTTTAATTTTGCATGGAAGCTTTCTAGATCATTTGTCGTACGCTTCTCAACCTGAAGAACAGATAGTCTAGATTCTAGAAGGACAAACTTGACCCAACCAGTACCGCTCATAATATCGCAATAATTTCATTACTTTTCCATTCTCGGTTTGCATTCAGGGTATTTTACAGGTTTTTGAATTGAATACTCCTAACTGTCCTAAGGTCACTATACTATCAATTTTGTACTCCTAAAAGGTTAGTTTTGTCTTACTCTAACAGGACTTTCGGCAGTTTTCGCGCTCCTAAACGAAAAATCTTCCCAATTTAAACGCCTTTAGGCGTATGGCGCGCTCCAGGATAAAGCCCTGTTTGCATTAATAAAGGTTTTTATTGTTTGAGGCAGTTAAACATATGGACAATATGGTCCGGCGGAAGTAGTTGTCAACACATTAGTAGTTCTATCCTTTGCCTAAAATCCTGGTTTTGTATATATAAACTTGTTAAGCCATTTTTGAGGATTTCAGTTCTGTATAAAGCTTGAGAATGATGTAATATGCATCCACTCACCCTCGCATCAGGAAAATTATTCACAAACTTTCAAAGTCCGTTTTAATGATGGTTGCAATAAACGGAAGAAATACTTTAATTTTGAAATAACTTTATCATAAAGTGTGCCCGTCTTTTTTGATATATGAATAACTGGTAAATAAATTGATTTGTACTGCGGTAATATGTTCAATATCTGGTAGAACTGTTTATGAACTACATAAAACGTAGCATGTGACTGTAATTCTATTTGATCGTTTGGATGAATGTCATTTTTTCCATTTAGGCCTCATGAATCCAATCGATACTCATCTGGTAATGATCCCTCAATCGTAAATGCAAATACAAGTTATATTCTTCATTGGCAGCAGCCATTGAGGAGATGGCATTTTGGGCATGTAAAGGAACTGGAGGTGTAAATAACCTTTTCCTTTTATACATTGTACTTTCTATTTGCGCAAAGCTAATATACCGTCCAACCTCAGATCGATTCACTTCATCGTCAAATATTTCCCGGAGTGTTCCTTGAGAATATTCTGACCTTCTTTAGAGCCTTGATTTAACCTTCATCACTTCAATATCTCTCTCAGTTGATTCGTGGTTGTCGTGTTCTTTTAAAAGTGATAAGATATTCATATCCAAATTTATTTTTGCACGAGCACGACTTCCATCCTTATATTTAATGTATCTTAAATATCTGACACCATTGGAACCTTGATCCTTAAGATAAGTATAAATCCCATTTCGATATAATAACATTTTTTCCGGTGACCTTCCAAAGTTTCGAAATTTCCATAATTAATACAGTGTAATATTGGGCCAAATAATGTTAGGAGGTTTTCCCTAAAACCCTTAATATGAATGGTAGCAGCGTGAAACCTGATTAAAAGTCTTTCTTTAATTGATCAATTATAATAGAACTGGATTCCAATGATTGTATTTTTTTTCTAGAATGAAAAACTGAAAGCAGTGGCTTCCTATTCAAATATCATAGTTTGGTACAGTCTTGAATATTTTTTCGGTCTTATTCCAGCGACCGATATTTTTCGGTCTTATTCCAGTTTTGAATTTTCGGACTTAATCCAGTCAAGGATATTTTCGGTCTTGTTCCTTTCGGTCTTTAACCAGTCCAGAAAAAATAAATTAATCGTCTTAATTTTCTGTCTTATTCTGTCTATTCCTTCGGTCTCTGTTGCTTTGCGACGGATCGGTGCACTCACCTCAAGTTAACGGCCACTGTGCGTACTTACTCTTCACCCTTTCAAGCATGGAAAATGTTAGAAAGGGACGTTCTATACATCCCTTTACCATGTTTTCATATTCTAAATTTTTATACGCGAAATTAGTGTTTAGTATATTTTTACCTTTATTACCCATTGACAGCTAACTTCCACTTTTTTTTAAAAAATTCATTTATTTGTTTACTTATTTGTGTAATCAACAACAACAAATATTAATATTCGAAATTTATAAATTCGAAATTCGTGTTCAGCATATTTGTTTACCTATTCTACCAGTTGAAAGCAAACTTCTAGCTTAATTTGAATTTTCATTAATTTGTTACCTATTTGTGTAACAACAACAACAAATATTGATATTAGAAATTTAAAAATGGGAAATTCGAAATGAGCATACTTGTTTACCTGCTAATATAACATTTGGAACATAGTCTCTATCTCAATTTTAAATGCGGTTTCTTTTTTCCCATCACTTTAATACATCAAGAAAGACAAACAAACAAACACACAAACCAACAACAAGCAACAATCGAGTTATAACATTATTGATTTATATCAAAGTATAATAAGGAATAAAATAATTTACCAAATATTCTTGTGAAATTTTGCCTATTACGCTGAATTTCCGCACCAATTCAAAACTGATATAATTACGCTCTGACAAACAACTCTGTCCTACTCAATAGTTAGGGAATTTTAACTCAAAACCTTAAAAAAAATGTTACCAAACAATTTCTACACTAGAGTCTTCTTCTGGACCCAAATAAACATAGAAAAAAGTTGCATGCCAAAACCCGTGGGGAGAATTTTTTACACGGGTTGCAGTTTCTGATTTTCCATAGTAAATCGCCGACATTTCTGGAGCTAACTTTCTCAAATCAGCTCCAATCAACTAATTATCACCATATTGGTACTCTGCGTTTAATTTCCAGCATTTGATATATCAGATGTCGATATTTGGAAGAATTTTTCCATAGCAACGCTGGAATGTCTTAATTCTATTACTTCTCGAGATATGACCTCAAACATTTAAATCACGTTCCCTTTGAAATTTAGTCAAGTGGAACAATCCATTTTTGATTCTGAAATATTTTATGGAAAATGACTTCTAGCTGAATTTGTAGCAAGGGCTAAAATTGAATTATTTTTAGGATAATAGATTTTTTGCTTTTTGATGTTTAGGGAAATGGTGACGTAATTTACCATACCACAAGAATTGGTGGTGTACAATGATCATCTTTAAAATCCAACTGCATGAGTAGAAGCACTCTATATTATCTATTTCAAAAATACATAAAATAGGGTGTTAGTAATATAATAATTAATTGCTGGCCCAGAGATTTGAGTGACTTCCATAATCTATCTATAGAAGTTAAGATATCGCCGTGATAATTGACTGCAGGTCGGCGAATCGTTTAACTATTATAGTCGTCCAACAAAGTTTATGAAATTGTAGTTAGGGAATTTACCTCAAATTATAGGTAAACCTTGAAAAAAATTGTTACCAAACAATTTCTACACTAGAGTCTTCTTCTGGACCCAAATAAACATAGAAAAAAATGTTGCAAGCCCAAACCCGTGGGGAAATTTTTTTACACGGGTTGCAGTTTCGGAATTTCCATAGTAAATCGCCGACATTTCTGGACTAAACTTTCTCAAATCAGCTCCAATCAACTTATTATCACCATATTAGTACTCTACTCTGCGTTAAATTTACAGCATTTTCGAGATTAATTGTAAATCTCGAATAATTTTATAAAATCACGTTTTGGAGTGTCGGTATGTGTATAATTTTACTCAGGTAGCTGAATGGAGTCGAATGAGGGGTCACTTGATTAAGTGGGAACACAATTTGATATTGGAATTTTTACACATTCTTAACAGTATCGCCGAAGACGAAAATGGTGATTTCCAGTGGAAATAACATTTTGAGGCAATTATTTTTTTTCTTGCTAATTTATTTTTAGGCATGTCTTGTTTCATGCTAGGTGGTAAAAAACATTTTTTCGTCAATAGGAATGCAGTTATGCGTCACAATATAGCTCCATATTTGGTCATGTTTCGAACTAACTCGGATTTTTTGAAACTTTGGTATGTTAATGCCCTGACATAGATCACTGTTTTTATGATGAAAACACCATCAATATTTATAAATGATTGATTGTATCATCTCCACATTGAAATTATGACTCTATATCATTCCCATGGTTACCATTGCCCTAGTTTGTAATGTTTGACCAATTCAAGAGTGTAAATGTGAATGTATGTGAATGTATGTTGTAATTATCCTATATTGAAACCTTATACTATAGTGTAATTATACAACTGAAATCTGATGGTTTATTTATTGTTTAAGATGTCACAATATCTTGTTATAGAAATTATAGTGGTTTCAAATAACTTTATGTAATAATAGTATCCTTGAAATATGCTACCATTATTGCAATGTATTATGGCTGCTCATAGTTATGTGGCTAACCATAATAATGTAGTATAAATAGATATGTGGTAGAACATAGTTATGTGGTTGGCAACGCCCGTTACTGTCCACTTATCGCTAAATCGAAGGAGGACACGTGGGTCGTCTGCGAGGCTTGTGAAGAGTGGTTTCACTGGGCCTGCGTAGGGATCAAATCCAAGAGATCAGTGCATACTACCTTCATCTGTGAAGGCTGTGGCACATAGTAGTGACATATTTTGTAGTGTGTTTAGTTGCTAATGAATAAAGTCAACAATTATGTTTCCTATAGATACAAACAAAGGGGCCACAGGAAAATGGTTCGAAAATGGGCCACGTAGAGTCGGGAATGATCCGGTTAGAGCCGGGAAAGGGTCGGGTAGAGCCTGGAATAGGGCACGTAGAGTCGGGAATGGCCCGGGTAGAGTCGGGAATGGGGCAGGTAAAGCCGGCAAAGGGCCGATGTAGAGCCTGGAATGGGCCGATGTAGAGCCTGGAATGGGCAGCTAGAGCCGGGAAAGGGCCTGTGTAGAGCCCGGAATGGGCCTGTGTAGAGCCGGGTGGGTTCCACGCCTCCCTGGTCCAACATTAGTTCTAATTATTCTTCAGAGGTTGGGTAATAGCACTAGGAAGTATTTGTCCCTTGACCGATCACTAATGCGGATGAAAACCCCAATGTATATCCTGTGATGAGATGGATAAACTTTGAATGCGTTTCTCTCAGAATATTGTATTTAACCTCAGTACATATCCGCGGAAAACGTAGTGAGACACCAAAGCAGTTGGAGGTCAGAAATTTGTAACAGAACTTTATAATGTTATATTCTAAAGTTTGGTTGTCCAGAATTCTAATATTTGGAATACAGACCTCAAGGTGCATTATTTAATTTTGTACTGGACGGAAATTGATCAATAAATGGAGAAAATGGAGAAATAATTGAAAAAATCACAGAACAAAATCGTAATTCAAAATCGGTTCGTGGGAAAAATTCCTACTATCTCCGAAGTACTTAGCTAGGCCGTAAGTAGAATAACATTGTGTATGAATCCCTACAACTAGTAACTAGGTTACTGCCTATATCAGCTAAATCCTTTTTTCTAAAATTATCCACAAAGTTATACAAAATTGAATGAAGTTAATCAAAACAAGTATTATTAGACTCTATTTATTTCCCTAGGAGAGTACTTCCGAATGCTTTTGAATAACCGTTTAAATTCTTGCAATAGAAACAAAAAAAATGGTATCGGCGACACCGTTAACATTTTTTCTATATTTCCAATTGATTGCCATCCTAAACTTCTCATTAGATGATAATACATTACAAAAGTTTATATGCATTAACATTTATTGTCTTCCCTTAATATCATTGTACCGTACTTAATTGATATAGTGATATGGTATGGTGGAAATGGTTCGGAAAAACCAAAACTGGAAATAGTTCGAATTTAGTGTTGCTGACCATGGATATGAGAAAGATACTTTTTGAATTTCGAACCATTTCCGCATTACCAGTGATATTTTGGATATAGTAGCACGCTTCGCTTGCTAGGTCGCTTTACGGCAGAACGCAACCACACACAAACCGCTTCGCGGTTGCTTTGTGATTTATATACTTCGAACTTTCATTATAAACCGAAACTAGACTATAATATTAAATTTTAACAATATTAGATTTTATTGATTACATCATCATGCGATAATGAGCAAGCATATTGCCAATCTGGTGTAACAAAATTTCCGCATCATTAATGTCCCTGTTCTATTAAGTTTTAATATTATGCGCGATTAAGTAAATTTTCGTGCTTCTCAGATGTGACATTGCGTCATAACTTGGCGAGGTGTTGGAAATTTTGAGTGGAAATCTCCAACTTGTTGTCGGTTGCAAATGGTTACCAATTAACTCGGAATATAGTACAAACAAATATATACATATACACACACACACACACACACACACACACACACACACACACACACACACACACACACACACACGCAGGTGGATGTCCAATTATCCTAGGATATTTGGACAGTTTTGTCCAAATATCCATACTCCATATAAGAAAGTTAAAGTTTTAAAAAACCTAGTCGGCAAGCCGACATCCTTTAATACAGTTACTATGGAGTATACTCGGCAAATGATCCCTAGGACACGCCTATATTTTCCCGAGGCAAAATCCTATTTTTTAAAACTCAGCTGGATAATTGGACAAAGACCTGCGCACACACACACACACACACACATACAGGTTTGTGTTTTAATGATATAGTCTAGAAAGTGATAATTTTTGCCGCTTTTGATGTGTCCCCGAGCTAATCCCATACAATTTTATTGGTTATAGTGATTTCATTAATAGATATAGTGATAATTTGTGCACAGATTATACTAGATTATTGGATTTTTTAACTTCATTGTCCCCCATAATTTTATATTTTACAGTATAAATATCGTTACCTGTTCGGTAAGGAATTTAGTTATTCTTGTGAGATTATAACTATTGACAATGTATGTGTTATGGGAGATCTAGTCAATCGAGAGATGTTGTCAAATCGCCAACATCTCCCGCGGGCGTTTTGGCGATTTATCATTTATGGCTTCAGTTGATTATAATTATTGGTACAGGGTAATCTATATGGCTTCTGTCAAATATAAACCGCAGGGCGTAGGCGATTTCATGCATTATTTTCCATAAAATATTGCTGGAGCCATCTGATATATCGAGCTACACAGTATAGCTGTTGGCAATCTACAGCTATTTCAATAGTTTTTTAATTTTTATTCGCATTCAAAATGGACTAAAAAAATTCTGAAATTTTTTAAGAAATCGTCGATGTTGAGAAGAAAAATCTGGACCAAATTAGAAATGCAAAAAATTATCAATATGTTGGGTTATGTCCTAAAACAAAAAGAGGAGCGTACTGTGCAAATTTTTCATCTTATAGAGGCATTTAATGTAAAATAATTACGATACATTGACACATACTCGAAGGTAACTACAAACCGATCACTTATTGTGGTTCCGTTTGAAACTTATTTATTTGAGAAAATGCATTGGTGTTTGGAGCAAATTGGATATGGAGGATGGAAATCTTTGTATTCCAAAAATAGAGACCATGGTTATTTCATATATATTCATTGGTGGGTTATTTCTTTCGGAAAGTCCCGCACACCAAGCCAGAATAATAAAATATCACAAAAATCACTTGTAACAAACCGATATTATCTATTAATTTGGAGCTAAAGGCCAAGTTGATCTCATCGATATGAGAACGAATCCAGATGGGGAATAAAATTGGATAATCAACTATCAAGATCAATTCACTAAACGGATACTACCACTGAAGAAAATATGTGTTGTAGAAGTCGCTCATATACTAACAATTGTTTTATATACCCTGGGTACCTCTTGAATTCTACAAAGTGATAACGGGAAATAATTTGATAACAATCTATTGTTAGATAGTCCAAAATCGAGGCCATCAACAAAAGTTATTAATGGTAAGCCACGACACCCACAATCACAGGGCTCTGTCGAGAGTGCTAACAAACGTATAGAAAATATGTCACTTTTAATCAACGCTCAAATTGGGTAAGTAACTAGAAATAGTCGCCTACATGAATAACACTACATAGCGTTTGTAAGAATACTCCATACATAATCCAATATAACAGAGATCCGCCCAAATTCTTAATTGATTTTCATTTCCCCTAAGAATTGCACCCTTCTATAGACAGCGTTGAAGATCTCAAATCATTAAATTCCAATTTCGACAATGAACCTGATGTGAACACCTAGAAAATCATAGTGCCAAGGTTACGATGAATCAAGAGCCGTATGATCCTGGATTAGATGAGTATGGCATCGAAATGGAAATTGATGCGAAGTCTTTAGAAGCAAGAGTTTATACGCTTCCTGAAATTACATCATTCCAAATTTGTAACCTTTCGATTGGAGAAGAAATACTGTTTTGTGATGGATGTAAATCAATTGCATAGGCACCGAACTATATAAATCCCTGAGGGGCAGGGCCAAAAGTAGGTAAATCACTATTGGAAACAAACTTAAGCCAAATAATTGAAGTTCAGTTCATGCTGTTCTTCTCGACGAATTCGTTCACCACCTCTCGCATATCCAGCAATTCGACATAATCACTGTTTATCTTCAAAGTCGCACAGTGATTCGTCCGTCCCTGAGTCATTGAAGTTCTCAGCCATGTTTTGATGATCCTCAGAGAGGAAAACGACCTCTCTGCCTCACAGCTGGTGGCCCGAACGGTAAAATACTCTCTTACTAAAACATCCATGCCAGTGCAAGCTGCTTTGAGGACTTCATTTTCCTTGAGAATCACCCGACATTTCTCTGTAGTGAAAGTGGTCTTCGTCTGTTCGTCTAACTTTTGCTTGATAACTTCGTGGGTTCCCTTGATATTTGAGCGAAGCACCTCCTGAGTGATACCATTCAGGTCGAAAGAATACCTCTCGCAGATGATACCGACGAACTCAGATGTCGAATCACAGATGACCTCCTCCAGTTGGACTAAACAGTGATTCCCAAACTGGGGGTCAATGAACAATTAACAGGGGGTCGCAGGTGCCGGAACTGGAAATAGAGCTTACCTGGGATATACTTCGGGCTTATATTCAAAATTAATCCACTAATTCAAATCTGGGTTCAAGGGCCGTAGCAAACTTGTGAATGATTGTACTGTCTGTGATTCGAACAACATTTCAAAGGTCTTGAAGGAGTTACAATGCTACATTTTCGACACCCGACAACACCCAATTATTATTGCGTTTTTGGAAAGTACAAGTTATTCTAAGAAGGATGTAAAAACTCAGAATTTCAAAATTCGAAAAAATTGAAATAGATATCAATAGTTTGAAATAGGCTAATAATGAATTCATACAAGTCAATAAAAATCTAGCTATTTACTCTAAATGCCTCAAGTTCTATTATAGTGCAAGATTAACTCTACTACATTAGTAGAAGGGATTTCGCCACATAGAATTTTCGTTTTCAATTTTATTCTTTTAAAAAATAGATTTTCAAATAATCACTCGATTTTATCAGAATTTTGTCATTATATAATTATTAAGACTATAACTTTGTATTAAAGTTGAAAATCGACGCTGCGAAATTTTTATTACTACTGATAAGGATCATTTTTGAGTGATGGTTTTTTTCTCTCCGACTTATACCTTTTGAGATATACAAGCTTTACAAATGTCACTATCCGGAAATCTTGAGAAATTTTCTTTGGAAAAAATGACGTCGACTTTGACCTTTAGTGACGTCAAAAAGGTAAAAATAGTTACAAATTTTGAATTTTTCATTCAGAATTGGAAACCTAGCATGTCAAAGTATATTTGGAAATGCTAATACAGGAAATAAGGAATTTAGTTATATTTGTATAAATGTACCATTTTATCTCCTTGAATATTTGTTCTGCATTAAGTATTTCTCTTGTTTCACACTCAATTGTCTATCTTTTTGTGGTTACCCACAGTTGTATCTTCATGAGAGAACCCCGAATTTTGTTTAATTCCATAGCCGAGTCGTTTCTCTAGATGGAATAGGTTCGCTGGAAAAACGTCGAAAATTTAACATTATGAACACCGAACTATGTTAACCTGAGTAAATTATTTCGGAGTTCTCCTCTAGAAATTTTGATTAGTCTAACATGGCCACTGGTCCCAAGTTTCTGTCTCTTTACATTGTGGTCGATTTCAGAACCTTTTGGGATCCCAACTAGAACGGTTAATCGAGGTAGCACTCATTTAAATATATGAGTATTCAGATTTTGTACTTCCTCATTGGGCGCTTTCGCCCTTGCAGAAGGCCTAACTATTTAAGCTGGACCCGCATGGCTAAAATACTAAGACGGTGCGGTGCATGAAGGTTCGACAGTGAATCTACACTGTTAAAATTTGGGTGCGATAGTACAGAACAAAAGAATTATATTAGTGGACATTATGGTTTATAGTTGGTGATAAGTATTATGAATGGACAAGGTGAAAAGAAGAAATATATCAAACTATCTCGTGTCAACTACAATAAAAATCTATACTATTAGTATTAAAACACAAGCCTGGTTGTATATGAGTATATATTTGTTTGTATGTTACGAGTTGATTGAAAAAGTGGACGGTTTCCAAATGTGATTTTAGGCATATAGGGGTAATTTTTGGCACTCGCCAACAAGTTGAGGTTTCCACTCAAGATTTCTCACACCTCGACAAGTTATGACGTCATTGTCACATTTCGAGAACCCTGAAAATTCACTTAATCGCACATAATTCGAGCCCTTTAAGAGATAAATCTGAAAATTTAATAGAATACGCACATTAATGATGCGGACACGTTGGTCACACCAGATTGTAAATATGCAAACTCATTGTCGCATGATGCTGCATGATGACGTAATCACTAAAATTTCACATTGTTTAAATTTACTATTTAGGCCTATTTACGCTCTATAATCAATATTAGAAGTATATAAACCATACACCAACCGCGAAGCGGTTGGTGTGTGGTTGTGTTTTGCCGCGAAGCGACCTAGCAAGCGAAGCGCGCTAGTAAATATAATATTAGGAATGGTGTAAGATATCAAATATAGTTATTGTTGTTAGATAAGGGGGTCGCGAGTTTGTTGGATAAGTATACTAGTGGGTCGCGAAGTAGTTAAGTTTGGGAACCACTGGACTAGAAGCTTAAGATCCTCAGTAGGATACCTAAAAATCAATATAAACTAGGATATATAGTACAAAAAATCTTTCTCAAATATTTGATTACAATACCTTTGGGCGATTCCATCAGCAGCGGCTTCAAATATGGTAGCGAGATCTTCGCGTGGACATTGTCATTGTCACCTTGCTCTATTTTGAATTCGCCGCGGACCCCGCGCACAACCCATCTTGCTAGGTGCATGCTTATAACTGCTCATTGGTTGTTCCCTACGTTGTCCATTGCCTGTGATTTGACCTCCTCGTAGAAAGCGAAACCCTGTTCCTCACTACCCATAGCGGCCAATACGCCCATAAGGTTAATGATCTTGTCGCGCACGCCACCTACCGAACATTTACGACCTTGAATTTCTGCGTTTTCGGGACCAACGATATTGTAGAGACGTTGTAACAGCCTCGCGCAGGAATATGTCTTGAACTTATGAAGAGTTTTCACGTAGCCCACAGCAATGTCCTTATTCTTAGAGGAGGTACCCTTCACGGTACCGCCTTGAATCTCGATCATGTAATCCAGAATCTTCGAGTAACTGGCACAGAAAGCGTCCATGGCAGGAGCCCTAGGACCCAGCGAGTAACACATAGGGGTCTGAGGTTTGCCTTTGGCTGAGGAACGGCCGGACGTCCTTCCTCTTCAGCCAGCAGTATCTCCTCTTCACCCTGGTCAAGCACAAGAGCCATGAACTCGCCCCTGCGTTGGGGAGAGTACTGAATATAGGCCACGATATCCCTAATATATTATTGGCTCTTCTTCAGGTCAGGATGGCTCGAAACGGCGTCTTGGCAAATGAGTGATAGACCATGGCCGCTGCTGTAACTATAGATGGCCAGAGGGTAGTCCCAGAGGATCCTTGTAGACACTCCATTCTTTCTTCCGCGCATGACACTCGCTCCATCGCTCGCTTGGTCACGACAGTTCTCAAAAGTTAAGCCGTACGCCACCAAAGACTGCTTGATCATTGTATATATATATCATCTCAGCATCGCTTTTGTCTAGCGCAAATGAATGCCATCCACTTCTCTTGAACCTCGTATACCTTGTCAACCCACTTCAAGCAGATGGAGAGACCGAACAATTCGCGAGTAAATTCTTTTGAAATTTACAGAAATAAATACAGAAGCTGGAATATCAAAAAATCTTTTTGACCCTGGGTTATTTCGAATGTTCTTGATGAGGTGACAAGTGTCATATAGAAGATAAATATTCTGATGAGATAGGAAAGCATGAAGTAGTTCTTTAACAACATCAACATCAAAGTCTGAGTGAAAATTCCAACAGTTTTTTGGTAAATTTCGAGACCGTCTAGTTGGGATAATTTTTACCAGTAGTCTCTTGAATCTAATTTGGTAGAGGAATGGGAGGTCCATCATAACTCAGTTTAAGATGGAAGTCTGTGTAGATTGCAATACATTCCTTTACAGATGTCACACCAAAACTAATAACGAGTTTTAAGCAGTAACAAATTTTTCTTCGATCAGTAGTTTAAATTCAACATACCCTCAAGCTTGTCTGAGGAATTCAACTACATCTACGAATTGGCTAAGTCTGAATTTTTCCTCGTAGATTTCTTCTTGCTGGAAGATACGTTCTTTTTCCTAGCGGGCGTGATTTAGTTGGAACGCTAGCTTGGCTCTTAGGGATTGATTCTGGATTAATAGTTGGATAGCATTTAAGTGGTTAATCAATCTAGTAAGATTTTTGGCATTTACCTTTAGGCAGGTTGACTCAAAGTGTCGTGAACAAATTAAATAATTACAGTCTACTCCGCTTAATTGGTACACCTTTGTTCCAGGCCACTTCAATTAAGCGGAGATCCCAATAAACCGAAAAATTATGTAAGTAGTGATCTACCTACAATTTGCCACATTTTACAATTAAATCTGTTACAGCAATTCCTACAATGCCTGCAGACTCTTGAAACTACTCAAACCCATAGTATGAGCCCTAATATTCTGTGGACCAATTGAAACTAACCCTGAGCCACAAGGTCATAATTTCAAGCAAAATTTCGATTTTCGGTAATCAATAAGAAAATAGACCCTATTTAGATATTTTGTTATGCCTTTATCAGAATGGACCAAGATTATTTGAATTTGTTCTGATAAATGTGAATTTTCTATTGAGC
The DNA here is from genome assembly GCA_028753945.1 of Hexactinellida sp. DTS-2022. Taxonomy (NCBI): domain Eukaryota; kingdom Metazoa; phylum Porifera; class Hexactinellida; species Hexactinellida sp. DTS-2022. Next base: position 3,253,677 of record JAPNXP010000010.1, on the reverse strand, counting down.
GAGCACCAATTTTGAACCCAATTTGTTGAGTTGGTCTCGATTAAGCGGAGTTTGTCCCGATTAACCGAAAATATTTAGTATTAGGTGCTATGTAAAGGATTCCGTGTTTGGGGAGTTGTCCCAATTAAGCGGCTGTCACGATTAACCGGTCTCCCAATTAAGCGGAGTACACTGTATGTCACTTCAGAATCTCCTGGTTTGTTGAAAAAGAGTAACCATTTAGCAATAAGTTCTTGGTCTCGAGAGAACTTGAAACGAGGGTATTCTGGTCCATCTTTATAACCAGATTGACAACCAACCACAGAGCACTTGTTTGGCATATATTATAATTTTGGATTGAAAATATAGAAAAGCATAAATATACAATCTCTTTAAGAAGATGGTTTATCAAGTAGAGCTTTTGGTGAACATTTTCTAAATAAGTCATAAGAACAGTCATTAAACTGACTAGGTGACATGTATCATTGTCAAAACAGCACTTTAAGGAAATTTGATTAACATTTAATTATACATTTCAAAAATTACAAATATATTTATTGATAACAATAGTATAAATCGTGACCTAAGTTATAATAAGGCCTATTCAGTGTTATCAAAATGTTGACCATGGATGCTATCGAAGGCCATTGTCTTAATTAACCATAACAGAGTTGATTCCATTTTGAGTGGAAGTTTCGCAATTATATTATCTCCGGTAATTTACTATTCTATATACAGTGTACTCCGCTTAATTGGGACAACGCCCCAGGAATTGAATCCTTTCATTAGAATCTATTAATAAATTTTCGGTTAATCGGGACAAACTCCGCTTAATCTGGACAAACGAAACAAGTTTTGTTCAAAATTGGTGCTCGCTCAATAGAAAATTCATATTGATCAGAACTAAATCTAAAAATCTTTGTCAATACTGATTAAGGCAGGACAAAATATCTGAATATTGTCTATTTCTTATTGATTTCCGTAATATCGAAATTTACCAGAGATTATGACCTTGTGGTTCAGGGATATATCAAACGTTCCAAAGAATATAACGGCTCATTCTATGGGTTTGAAAGGAATCAAGGGTCCGCATCATTGGAGGAATTGTTGTAACTGGTTTAAAATCAAAATTTGTCTAAATCACAGTTAAATCGGTACTTTACAAAAGTTTTTCGGTTAATTGGGATCTCCGCTTAATTGGAACAAGAGGCCTGGAACAAGCGTGTCCCAATTAAGCGGAGTAGACTGTATTCTCAAACGTCGTTATTTTACGAATATGGTAATGCACTTAATTAATTGATTAATTATTTATTTATGTATTTTTATAATTGAATATATTAATTTTTTGCTAATTATCACAATTAATTGTGTTATGCCTAACAAATGTTCAGCACCAGGATGTTGCAGCTATTATGCCGGAAAACCTTACACTCCAGTATTTATACTCCAGAGTGTTCCACCTGACCTAGTCCATCAATGGCTACGAGCGCTCTCAGAGAAGGTATATCAAACTTGAAGCGGATTTATATCTATGCGAATCACTTCCTTCCTGAAGTTATTGAAACAAAATATTCAATTGCTCAACCAGATGGCTCCTTATTGGAAGTTGAACGTGCTAATCCACATTGCCTAAAGACGCAGTTCCAATATCCCTTCCAGGCTGCCCCTCTTACTTATCTTCATCTTACCTTACAAAATATCAACGGTTATATCATTCTGCCGGGAGAACAGAGGTGGTTTATGCTGCTCTAAAACAAAGTACAGAACATTATAAAGTTGAAGAATAATTATTTCGAACAGCTCACTACAGGATATATAATTTAAAATAAAGTCCCGAAATCTTCCAAATCAATGAATAATTTGGAATCCTGATAGTACTTCCCTACACTTAATTAAGCCGTCTATCACTAATAATTTGAATTCTACTCGTTCTTCTCTAACTACAGTACTCCCTCGCTAATCCGAACAGAGGTATTCCGATTCAAAAATCTTCTGTTCCGATTAGTGAATTCGTTAGGATTAATGAAGTAATGCATTTTCTATGGGCATCTATAAATGAGAATCTCGATAATCCGAACCAAACTTGCACAAACCTTGTTAATCCGCACTAAACATCTAGTGTACTCCTAAAATACTTGCCTCAGACTTATTTTTTATACTTCCATTGCAATTTACGATTTTCCCCCAAATTTATTAAAGAATATTTTGGTTTCTCCTGTTCGGATTAGCGAGGGTGTACTGTATTACTGAAACACTACAACCTCTATGTTTTCACGATGGAAATACTACCGCTTTAACCATATATACTATCAAGGATATTCATGGAATTGACATCTTACTTCAAGAAATTGATTAAAACTCTCTCAACATCTCTTCTGAAAATTTCCTACATCTAGGGACAGTCCGATTGAACATCATATCTCAGACGCTATCAGACATATTCACCTAGCTATCGAAGTAATTACTCCTTTACAGAATGACGAATCTAAGGACCAGCAATCAATTTATTTATCTTCTTCAGTTCATTCTATGCCAATTAGAGAATTCCATTGTGTCAAAACATGCAAGGCGGTATAACGTAAGAAGACTTGTTGTTGCGCTCAAGTGTCAACTTGTTTCACCAGTTTGTTATAGATTTCTACGCTCCCTTAAATGCCTTTCCTTTCCACATCATTCAACACTAAATCGATTATACTCAAATTTTGGTCTGGATCAAGAGTTTTCTACTTATCTCTGACAATCAATATCTGATTTCAACAAATGGGAACGTAATGTCATCATTCAAATGGATGGATTCATGTCAAGTCAACGTTTACCTATAAAGGAGGAAGAATGATAGGATCTTCACTATTTCCTACCAACCCTGCTAAGACTGTTTTTGCTTTCATGGTATACAGTCTGTCGAAAAAATGGTCTATAGTCGTTCGTTTACTTCCTGTTGCGAATACATCAGCTACCGAACTAATACCCACTATCAAAGCTGACATTGGTGATGATGATACGTGTGGACTATTCGTTCAAGTTCTTTGTACGTGTGTGTTTAATATTTTCCCGAACTTTGGAACCTATTGTTCCTCACCTATCAGACTTAAATCGATCACTAGTTTTGCTGTTTGACTTCGTACATGTTAAGCAGTCTATTCGCAACAACTGGCTTAATCAAAAAGATTACAATTGCCATTTATTCTAATTTTGCTATGACTAACAATGCAGTTTTTGATGATGTTCGATGTCTCTACAAAGATGACCAACATTCGGTTGCACAGTTAGCACCACTGTAAACCTATAAAGCACGCTGGTCCTCAAATTTCGAAAGGAAAAATGTTAATTTAGCACTAAAAATTTTCAATGATTTTATTGCTGCTGCCTTAAATCCAAAACACCTCTCCCTACAGCATTTCTCTACTATTTCACAAACAGCAGAATTAATCTCTACTTTTTGTAAACTGTGGAAGATTTTAAATATCGATACCCCTACCAAATGATTCATTCTAAAAGCTTCATTAACTTACAATGCTCACAGGTTTGTTTCTATACAACATGTTATCAATTGGACAGGATGCTAGAGAGCTCTCCCTGACAAAAACGGTAAACTAAGTTATCAAACATTCACTAGTCTGCGCCACTCTTGTATCGAATTATCGGCTATAGTTAACCATCTACTCAGGATTGTGTTTTATTATGTTCTCTCCTCGTTCCTGCAAATTGATCCTCTTGAGTAACACTTGGCTTGTACCCAATGATGTCGGGTGCTCAATATCATGTAAGCCTATGTCAAATATTGGAATCAGAACGAAGAATCAAGTTATCCAACATTATTAAATTATTTTCGAGTGAGAGACAAGTATTATATTTACTAGAATGCTTGTAATATATATGTACTGCATACCCTACAATAAAAGACAAATGATTGGAGTAATGGTCTAATGGAGTGTTTAATTCCAGTTGAAAATTAACTTCAATCGCTGAAGTACAAGAATCAAAAAACGCCTTCAATGATGTCTGACGCTCTGAAGACTCTCTGCTCACAGAGGATAAGGAAATGGAAATTGAAATACCGTCCGATTCAAAGTGCAAACTTATTCAGATCATAGACAGAGGTTCACTCAAATGGCAAAGTAACTATGTCATAGAAGCTATTGTTACATTATGGAAGGTTTTTTCTTCCATCGAAAACCAGCCACATTTAATGGACAATTTTTTCACAGGACAATCGCGAATCACATTAGTACACTTAACAACAACTGTTATTAAAAACAAACAAGCGGAATATGGCGAAACGTATGCAATACTTGTGGCATATTGCTGTGGGACATACTAAACAAACTGTTTACATCCACATCATACTGCATCCTCGAAAGATTCGCACAAAGCAATATTTTTCTCACAAATGTTATTTGTCTATAATCAACAGGAGAATTCAGTTAATAATTACATTAATACGAATAGTAAGCTTCACCGAAATATTAATACCTTGAGTGATTGTAAAACTTTAGATTCAAAAGGTTCTGAATGGATTTAATATAGCTTTGCGGAAGTTCTAATGCGGCTGCTCAATATTTGTGGATTATCTATGGTTATCATCTGTGTTTTCAGTGTACTTGTTACAAATTAATGGGGTTCAATCATGCTAAATGCCAGGCTAGAACCTCAACAAATCATTTAGAAATATTAAAAAAATATATTATGTAATACAGTACACCCTCGCTAATCCGAACAGGAGAAACCAAAATATTCTTCTGATTAATGCGATAAAAAATCGTAATTTGCAATGTAAGTATAAAAAGTAAGTCTCAGGCAAGTATTTTAAGGACTACACTTGATGTTTAGTGCGGATTAACGAGGTTTATACAAGTTTGGTTCGGATTATCGAGATTCTCATTTCTAGATTCCCATAGAAAATGCATTAATTCACTAATCCGAACGAATTCACTAATCGGAACAGAAGATTTTTGAATCGGAACACCTCTTTTCGGATTAGCGAGGTGACTGTAGTTATTTAATGTTAAACAAGAGAAAACCATGAGTGATTGCTAAAAATTATCATCCCAAATGCTGTATCAAGGAAAAGCATTCGAGGGTACTACTCGGTAAAAAATTACCCAACTGGAAGATGAAATATCTTTCCCAACAAACGTTTTTATAAATTCAAACGTTTGTCCGACGTAGTTAATACATGCTTTGGCAAAGAACAAAAGTAGACTATAGTCTGATAATCTGTAGAAGGGTTATTTTGATTTATATCAAAATGATTTAAATCAATGAATTTTATTAATAAAAATGGGATGGGAGTCTGCTTCTTCTGGTTTGCACAGGCTGCACCATATTTTGATCCCACCAAACATTCAATACTATGTATTGTAGTTACATGGATGATATTTATATATAATTTCAATATTCCCAATACATTTCATCTTAATTTAAATAAGTCGTGACCTTCGTTATATAAGGCTTTACTACTGAGTAGATTTTGCTGGACCATGGATTACTTTAAGGCCTTTGATTATTAGCTGACATATCTTTATCTCAATAGCTAGTATTGACAGACCAGAGAAATGCATTATAATTGTATAGAAAGTTAGGAACATGATATCAAGGCATACATGACACCATTTAGAATTGTGATATATCACCATTGGAATACGTAATCGCTATTTTTCTTGGTATTTATCGATTTTTTATAGCCTGCTTTTAACATTGTTAAACGCGTTATAAATGTTAAAAATTGGAACATGAGGATGTCCATAACTAGTTGAATGAAATATATCAAAAAAAAAATGGAATGTTGACACATTCCTCGGTTGCCAGGGAAATGCATATTTCTTAAAATGAGCCATAACTCAAAAACTATCATTATTATGTAAACTATGCTAATACTGATCTATCCGCAATAGGTAACTTCCTATCCATTGATTTCACATTTTCTAGGCCTAACTTCAATATTTTTGAGATAATTAGTCTATTAGTACTTAATTCCTTATATAGTAATACACTAATTATCTCAAATATCATTGAAGTTAGGCCTAGAAAATGTATTATCAATGAATAGGAAGTTACCAATTGCGGATAGATCAGTATTAGCATAGTTCACATAAGATTGATAGTTTTTGAGTTATGGCTCATTTTAGGAAATATACATTTCCCTGGCAACCGAGAAATGTGTCAACATTCCATTTATAATTTCTATATATTTCATTCAACTAGTTATGGACATCCTCATGTTCCAATTTTGAACATTTATAACGCGTTTAAGTATGTTAAAGCAGGCTATAAAAACACGATAAATCCCACGAAAAATAGCTATTACGTATTCAAATGGTGATATATCACAATTCTAAAGGGTGTTATGTATGCCTTGATATCATGTTCCTAACTTTCTATACAATTATGATGCATTTCTCAGGTCTGTCATTACTAGCTATTGAGATAAAGATATCTCAGCTAATAATCAATGGACTTTAAGTAATCCATGGTTCGGAGTAGTAGTAAGGCCTTATATAACGGAGTCACAAATAAGTTTATTTATTACAAATAGATTTACGTATAGTATTTTCTTTACTAATTTGAATAATGGAATTAACATCATCATCAACTGTAAAATGTTCAAAGTGTTTTAATTACACATTTCTCAAACATATCTTCACTTAGAAACAACTTACATAATTTTACAGTCATTATCAGCTGTATAGCCAGTATAGGCCTATATATAAAACAGTGGAAACCGCAAAATCGGGAGTCCTCGGGAGTAGCCATTTAGTCCCGTTTATCCTGTTCTCCCGAAAAACCGATATACATTATACTATTTACACAAATTGTTTCCAATGCCTCGTCCCGATTAAGGAGACACGAAGTAATATTTAGCCAGTTTCTATTGTACGTCTCTACAAAGTTATTCAGAACGCTCCAATTTATTTATGCTTGTGACTGGAATTCCATAAAAGTCACCAAAAGTTTTTCTAGAGGATTCTGTAGTATATTCTTCTCAGGAAAGTTCAAAATGTCCCAAATCCGTCTGAAATTCGGACAAAAGGACACTAAACTTCGTGGCCCCGGTAATTTATCACTCGTATAAATACACTTGTTATATACTTGTATTCCTGGTAAGAGTGTATAAATCAGCAACTGATAGTGTCCCGAAGTTAGAACTAAGCTCTAAGGAGTTTTTACTTTTGCTTACGTAATCAAATTGTGCCACTTGAGTCATGATACTTCCATATATGTTATACAAAATCATAGAACGTAAAGCTTCAGGTATGTAGTCTTAGTTTGTTGCACATTGAATTTGTCTTGATAAATAGATATCGTTACATATGGTTAGAACTACTCGCCACGACTTCTCATTCGTGAGATAATAATTGCTGCGTCATCAAAAGTTGCATATCCATATATGGTCAAACAAATTTAAATTTGCAAAATTATCTATTTTTTCTCAACTGTTTATAGTCATTCTAATAAGTCTAAATCCAAATTTGCTAAGGAATATTATTGAATTTGACGGACTTATAGCTGATGGCCCATTTTCTGCCCCCTGCAGGGGTTGGATTCGTGTCTCCTTAACAGAATTTCCTGATTAACCGACTCCCGATTAAGCGGCTTCCACTGTATATGTTCCTATAGTACCAGTATACTATAGTGTAATTACAATATGGAGAAGATGCCTGATTTATGTATAGAACCGCTATTATTAATACCTAGAATTGTTATGGGACGTATTCATATTAATTGATAAATAGAAAGAACATTCTTAGGAGAATACAACCTCTCTATTTTTCATTGGTAATTCGAATTATAAAAGAGTCTCTGAACCAGAACACAAAACACGTTTTAACAGACGAACCATAACGAAATTGAGATATCGGGCTTCGAGATGCACATCAATAAATTAACCTGTCCAAATTTAAAATTTATATCACCAATGGTCTAGTCCGGCAGTTTCGACCGTCTGACTGACGGAATTCCCACAGAACTATTTTAGAACTGTGCATCTTGTAGTATATAATTATAGTAGGACCCTGTTACAGTATAACGTTTTTATAAGAAGATGCACACTAAAAATCATGATTAAATCATAATTTAAATTAATTCCATGTTGTTACATTTATACTACCTAACCACTTCGTTGAGATATAAAAAAGTAGAAAATTTCTAGTTTATGGCTTTAGGAATTTCCCTGAAAATATCTTATTAGAAACGTATGTTCTCCTTTTCGCCGGATATATAATTGATATCAGTGTATATTGTTTTAATGCTGGAAGAAATTTACTTCCCGTTGTTATATTTTATGCCTCTTAGCGTTAATGCCTTGCTATGGCAGGTACCAAACAAGATTAGCACTAATATTTGAATATAATGTTTAATGTTTACATGTATTACCATATAATAGTTATAAATTACAATTTAATGTGATTTCTTGTCCATTTTGCCATTATTCATGAAATGACTTTAAGTATTTCTGCCACGTTCCATTTATGGCACAACTGACACAAAATAGAATGTGGCTGTATCTCAGTAGAGAATAATTGTATAAACTTTAAATTAAACAGCTAGTATATTTCGACCACGGGGAATTATAATGTGAAATCTAAGGTTAAAAACCTCCATAAAAATGAAAATTCGCATATTTTTCTATATATTATAATACTTAGCAACGTATCGTTTTACACAAACATCCATGTTAAGCTCGACCCACATTTTGGATATTAGAATCCAGAATATTCATTAATTCTCTTTTATTCCATATTTCGCATAGTTTATAGGTTGGGATATTCACAGTAAATTTCATCCAGAAATTCAAAAACTTAGGAAATATACATCCTTGCTCCACTGACGCAATACAAATATTTGACGGGGAGATTTCGTCACATTTTATAGAGAAATTAGCATATTTTTATTGATTAATAATCACAACTTAGAAATACAGTAGAGCCTCTGAACAACGGACACCTTGGGACCGGAACCAGGGGTTATTCTAGGTGCCTGGCCGGCACTTTTAGGTGCCGGCCAGGAATCAGTTGTGGTCAAAAAGTGCGTGATTTTCGATTTGATTTAGGTGCCTAATTGGCACTTAATTAGGTGCCGGGTGTATGGCCAGATTTTCTGGTCCAGAAATGCAAAGGGTAAGCAACTGTTTGTGCACCGTAGCAATTTACATCTTTAAAATAATTTTGTAATATGGTAATACCTCTAGTTTTGTAATATGGCTATTACCTCTAGGGTGCCGGAAAATTTCAACCTCCATAATAAAGTGCCAGCCATGAAAATCCTAGATAAACCCCTGACCGGAACCGTTGTCCGTTATTTAGAGGTTGTCCGTTATTTAGAGGTTGTCCTCTATTTAGAGGTTGCTTTTCTATTAGACATACGTGTATGCTAAATATATAAATCCGTGCCACGAGGGTTGTCCGTTATTTAGAGGTTGTCCGCTATTTGTAGTGTCCGTTATGGGAGGCTCCACTGTAAACCATTGCATAATTCATACTTAGTTAACATTGTTATATAACCACTATATAAGATTCCTATAGAATGAATTGTATATGCTACGGTAGATGTTGGCTATCGGAAGATGTTAACATCTACCGCGGTAGATGTTGACATTTAAGCTAAATGATGAAATAACATAGTGCTAAATTATTATTAACTAGCACGCTTCGCTTGCTACTGAGTATCGCGGCAGAACACAACCACACACCAACCGCTACGCGGGTGGTGTGGGTTTACATACTTCTAACAATGATTATAAAGCGTAAATAGGCCTAAATAGTCAAATTTAACAATGTGAAATTTTAATTATTAATTACGTCATCTTATATAGTTATAGGACATTTATGAGGTCTATCACTACTAGTTAATTAGATAACGATAAATAACTTATTTATCAATGGCCTTCCCTTAATCCATGGTCACAGTCAGGGAATGAAAGGTTCACGAACGAACTTATTGAACTTGAACTGAACGAACTGAATGCACGGCTTTTAAGGGATTCACGGTGAACGAATTGAACGAACGCCAACGGTTTCCGAATGGCAATTGAACGAATTGAACGAACTGAATTGAACTGATTGAACGGATTGAACGAACTGTACTGAACGAACTAAACTGAATAAAGATAAATTATTAATATAGATCCATTAAATATAATAGGTGACTGCAAAAGTGCTGATTCAGGACATCCCTAGTGGACTCATGTTTCTTAGCTTAGATTCTAGCTTCTTAACCTGAACTTCAATAACAGCTTGGATGATCGAACAGTCTATCATAAACGGAATAGTTCGACCCACTCACTTACACTGAACGAACTGAACTAATTGAACGAACTGAACGAACTTAATTGAACGGATTGAACGAACGCGGGTTAGCCCGTGAACGAACTGAACGAACGCTGGTGGAGCTGAAGTTAGGAGGTGAACTTGAACGAACTGAACGTGCGTCAATTTGAGATGAACTGAATTGCGTCAATTCGGTCAGTTCGTGAACCTTTCATTCCCTGGTCACGGTTCACAAATTTGGTGAATTGGCCTTATATAACGTTGGTCATGGTTACCCCTATTTTTTGTCAAAATTTAATTTCGAAACAGTCCAGTTTCTTCAATCAACTTGGAACATACAAACAAATATATTCACACACCCCAACCTTGTGTTTTAATAGAATGGATATGACAGAGTTAGATTATGTTAGTTGTTACTTTTAATAAGTTCCATTTTTCATATAAAAAGCAAGGTTGAAACCGAATACTGATATATTTGGTTGAACCGAATATTATTTGCCGAATAGTTGATATTTGGTTGCCAACCTGATATCACTATTCGGTATACGAATATTATCAGTATTCGTATTCGGTTGACGTCACCGAATATTATCAGTATTCGTATTCGGTTAAAGTAACCGAATATTATCAGTATTCGTATTCGATTACTCAACCGAATATTATCACTATTCCATGCCTTCATCTAGCCCTAAGAGATCCTCGTACCCTAGATGATGTTGATTTTTCAATCGCGCACCCAAATTTGACAAAAATAGTACATTTACCAAAAAAGACCTAAATTAGTATTACAAATACTCTGGGTGCGCAGTGCGCACCCAAATTAATTCCAATTTCACGCACCCTTCCAGCATTTCCTTAAAATTACGCACCCCTGGGTGCGCGCCACGAACCCAAATGAAGGCCTGCACTATTCGTATTCGGTTGACGTAACCGAATATTATCAGTATTCGTATTCGGTTACTCAACCGAATATTATCAGTATTCGTATTCGGTTACTCAACCGAATATTATCAGTATTCGTATTCGGTTACTCAACCGAATATTATCAGTATTCGTATTCGGTAGGGCATCTATTCATGAATACTTACTACCATCGTATTAAATTCGATGAAGACGTTTCAACTAAGAAACAAGAACCTAAATGTCGGATTTGGAGTAAGGAGGAGCTACAAATAGGGCATTAGGATCGCACGATCAAAGATCGCGATCCTTTTTTGACGATCGAAGCAGGATCGTCGATAGTATTTTACAGAACGATCGAAATGGAGATCGCGATCATTTTTTTTTGAATAAATTTTCGATTCTACATTCCGATCTTTTTGAAAAAGTTGCCAAAAACCTTTTCAAAATTTGGTGGCGTTAGCCACTTTTGGTGGGTAACGCTACAAACCACCTAATTTGTTGAACACAGATGTATTTAATTTGAATACAATTATTGATTCAATTATCCATAAAACAGGCCCGTATCAAAGGTATAAAATATTTTCAGGTTGTTGAAAATTTAACTTCACCGTTTCTAACTTTGATCAAGAGGAAACCTGAGCATCCTGAACAGTTACTACGGAAAATAAGAAATGATTGCAAAAATGATTGGGATCGGATCGGCGATCATTGTAAAAATGCGATCGGGATCGAGATGGCGATACTATTTTAAGTGATGATCGGGATAGAGATCGTGATCAATTTTTTTTCGATCTACTTATGCCCTAGCTACAAACCATCATTGGACAGCTTTCAAATTCAAACGGTGCAATCCCTCAAAAAATTTAATTCATGGAAAGCCTAGAAAACCGCAATCTCAGGGATCTGTAGAAATGCCAATAACCGAGTGCAAAACATACTTCATTGTATATTGGAAAGGGAGGGTCATACACATTGGGCAAATTAATTGGATAAAGTAGCTTACATGAATAATAACTCTCTAAACGAACTTCTATATAATAGTCCTTATAAAGTATTCTACGGCAGAGATCCGCCCAAAAGTCCGTGATTTTGATATTACTTCTTCACTACATGCTAAGATCAATAATGTAGAAGATCTCGAAATTATACTTCCTGACTTCGAATTGAAAGTGTAATAAATGTAGAAGAGGGCACACCCTTACCTGGGTCCTGGAGACATCATCGCCCCATTGAAATCTCCGAATTGCTCCCTGTTAAATTCGATGGCTCTCAATGATAATACTGGTTCTTATAGTAGCGGGGAAAGAGTACATTCTATTGACTGTGATTTTAGCATGAATTTACCTTTCCAACTTTGGGGCTACAGTTGGTCATATGAACGAGGGAATATCTTGTTCTGTGTCTAATTTTTCCTTCGGAATTGACTTTGTAAATTGTTTTTTCCCTGCTGTTCCATTGGAAGAAGGGACAAAAGAGGCTAGCAGAAAAATTGTTATCAGAAACTGCTAAATATTTATGGTCGTATCCATTGGTGATATTACTCGAGTTGTTATTCCAAAGGTAGACCGAGGAAAACTCTGAGATATGCATATTTTGGGAGTAGTCATTGATATACATATGTTGAATCTATTATACTATTGGAACTTGTGAAGGTATTATAAACAGTAAATACTCGAGAGGAGAATTCGAACTGTGGAACGCTTCCACTTTTCTCAACGCTTCAAATATTCCTATACATGAAATATCCATCCACACTATCGCAAAATCATTTTCATTAGCTAGAAAAAACTCCTGTCAATGTAAGGGGAAATGTACTACTGATCACTGTTCCTGCAATATCTGTATATCCATGCACCAGCAGCTGTCACTCTAAAGTAAGAGGAAAATGTAACAATTCTAATACTTTTATGCAGTTATCTACAGACTGTAAACTCAAGAAAGCCCATCCTATCTTACATGATAATTATAGAAATCCTTATGAGAAAGTACATTTTTCGATTAATAGAAATCTCGCAATTACAGAATACCTCGAGGTAAATAGTTCTGATATCGAACAACAAGATAGTACGGAGACTGATGATAAAAATAGAGAAAGCTGGATTTATACTGTAATGGAATCCTTCTGAGTGTATATTAGTCAAAAATCTTTAGCCGAAGCCCCCCATACCCCTTAAAAGTTGCTCGCTATCCTCGCATTATCTCCAAAAACCCCTTATTCAACATTCCTGATCCGCTAGTGCTGGATGTATCAAATTGAATTGAATTGAAGCAATCAAATTGAGATAAGTTATGATCATTGAGTTTGTGGATATCTTACTGAAAAATAATAGGGATGGGTATGTGATGTTTGGTTTCCTACTGTTGAATATCATCCCAAAGATGATTATTATCGTCTGCTCTTTTTATTCCGTAGACTATATAACAATTTATTCCTCCCCTTAATACTGCCGCCCGGGGCGGTCCGCCCCCACTCCCTACTACGTCCCTAATTAGTCTCAATCTTCAAAAAGTTCAGAAGCTCTTGATCCTTCCGAAATACAAATGGATGATGACTTACTGGCTTAATCAAAATAATTTATTATATTCACAGTTAAAATTTTGATTGGCAGGAAAAATGAATGATAAGTGTACAAATTGGAATATAAATTTATTTAGATCTGAGTATAGCATTATTCAAATAATGGTTGAAATTGAATTATCTACACTACGATATTATGTATGCACATTCAAATGCCCGCAATGCTCTGGACTGTTTTCAATCAAAGAGAGTATTAGTTATTTCACTACACTTATAACAAATTGCCAGACTACAATTGATTCTAAACTGATACCGCAGTTTTGCAAATTATGTAAATGGGAAGGCGCAGCATTTAAAATATTATCAAGCAAATTATCTCCGCTCTCGCCTTTACTATTTATGCCACCCGGAAATTTACATATTAACGAAAATAATATTGAGGCTTCAATTCATCTTCAATACAATGAACGTACATTAACCTTTAGAATGATTGGTTATACTCTGCACTACGGAAACCATTTTATACTAAAAACTGTTCTCCTATGTTAGAATTAGAGAGCCAAAACTACAGTTAGAAGAACAGTCTAAATTTCAAGCCTATTTCCACCTAAATGCCACTGTGAACATTGGAGGATAGTTGCAAAGCTGTTCTGGTTGTAGTCGACATGTGAGAAGAGTTGATTTTTATTTGTTATCGTGTTTAGCTATTTCCTGATGTTTAATTTTTCATTCATTCCACAGTGGGGAAGCACAGTATATTTGTGTCTATTCTTTCCACTGTCTTCTCCCACTTGATATATGGGCATCACACTCTTTGCACAGTGCTCTCTTAAGAGTCGTGTTTAGAAGTAAAGAAGAATTACCAAATTTCGTTCATACGGTATATGGAATTAAATAGAATGAAAGATCATCCCAAATATATGTCAGTTCGTGACCTTCGTTATATAAGGCCAATTCACGACTTAAAAAAATTGGACCAAGGATGAGTTCGAAGTCCATTGTAAAATAGAGGGACTTTTTTATCTCGATTATTAGTAATGGTAGACTTGAAATATAACTTGTAACTTTATGGGAACATCCGAACATGATATCAAGCAGTGTATTATACAGCCATTTGTAAATACGCTCCTAATCCTGGTCTGATCCAATTTCCATACGCCTAAATCACAAATTAATGTTACGGTATAGGAGAAGATTCCAAATTTTCGCCCTCCTAAATTCAAATTTTCCAAAAATCATGCTCCAAAAGGAGCGTCTCGCGCTCCTGGATAATTCCTTGATATCAAGGTATACATAGCACCTTTCAAAATTGTAATATGTCATCATTTGATGACGTAATCGTCAATTTTCGCGAATTATCATGTTTTAAAAGCCTGCTTTTAACATAGTTAAACACTTTATAAATGTTCAACATTGGTACATAGTGATACCCAGATCTAGTTAAATAAAATATATCGAAATTATAAATGGAATGTCGACACATTCCTCGGTTGTGAGGCAAATGTATATTTCCTAAAATGAGCCCTAACTCCAAAACTATAAATGTTATGTAAACTAGACTAGTGCTAATCTGTCCGCTATAGGTGACCTCCTATTCATAGATAGTACATTTTATATGCCTAACTTTAATACTTTTTGATTTAATGAGATAATTAACTCGTATTCCGTAAATGGTTTGAGCTCATAAACTAAAAAAATATTAAAGTTAGGCATATAAAATGACTATCTATGAATAAGAAGTCACCTATAGCGGACAGATTAGCACTAGTCTAGTTTACATAACATTTATAGTTTTGGAGTTAGTGCTCATTTAGGAAATATACATTTGCCTCACAACCGAGGAATGTGTCGACATTCCATTTATAATTTCGATATATTTTATTTAACTAGATCTGGGTATCACTATGTACCAATGTTGAACATTTATAAAGTGTTTAACTATGTTAAAAGCAGGCTTTAAAAACATGATAATTCGCGCGAAAATTGACGATTACGTCATCACATGATGACATATTACAATTTTGAAAGGTGCTATGTATACCTTGATATCATGTTCGGATGTTCCCATAAAGTTACAAGTTATATTTCAAGTCTACCATTACTAATAATCGAGATAAAAAAGTGCCCTCTATTTTACAATGTACTTCGGACTCATCCTTGGTCCAATTTTTTTAAGTCGTGAATTGGCCTTATATAACGAAGGTCACGGTCAGTTCTACATTAAAATATGCATACATATCAATGTATACACAGGGTGTAAAACAAGTCAAATATTTGAATTATTTGATTTGATTTGATTTGAAAATATTTGAATTCTCAATTGATTTGATTTAAATGATTTGAAATAATTTCGAATCTAAAATCATTATATTGTATTTTATTTGAATTTTTTTTTAAATTAGCAACCCTGGTGTACTGTATAGCACATTATTAATATATTGTTCCAGAAACCTTACAGATAGCCATGAAGAAGCCGATCTTACTGATAATCTAATTTATGCACCTTGGTATTTTAAAGCCCCAATTATGCATAAACATGCTGCGGAGTGTATAGATCGAAATTTTAAATCTATTTGTCCATATGACCTACCTTTGACGAAATGTTCTTGTACAGTATACCCTCGTTAGTCTGAACACTAGATCGAAAACTATTTTTCGTATGGATTTGGTGAAAATCTTAAATATTTGTATCAGATCAGTATTTTTATTCGGAATACCTCTGTTCGGATTAGTGTGGGTATACTGTATTATATTTGAAGTTACTTTCGTCAAATTCTACTAGTAATTAGACATTGAACCGGATCATAAGTTGATTCTGCCTGTTAAATAGATCACGACTTTGGCATTGTGTTAAAGTGATGAAGTTGACGATTAACTCTCAGGATTCTGTTGGTGAGAGAATTCTCCTACTTTTCCTAATAGTAGGCGAGGGTATTAAACCTCACATCAAAAATAATAGGTTTCTTATTGATGATACATTTATTGTATATGTTGAAACTTTCGAGGGCTTGGCCACAACTTTCTACTTTGATACTAAGCAAAATTATCAAGATCATTTTTTCTAAGAATGATACATCAGATATAGTCGGGTCAATATGTTGTATGACCTCAAAAAAATTGCAAGAAATTGTTTTATTGCATTTTTCCGTAGTACCATGTATGGGGATTAACATACTAAAAGTTTAGCGAAATCGGACAACCAAAAGTGAAAAAAAATGGGGTCCAAAAGTTGGTGTCCGTTCGAAAATCGCCGGTTTTGTGTATCCACGTTAGCCATTTCAAATGCATTTAAAACAACTAATTGTTGTCATATTCGTGCTCAGCATCAAATTTCCGACAATTTGATATATATTTTGACCATATTGGGGGAATTTTGTATGGGAACCTCCATAGCAACGGCCAGGAATGTGAATTTCCTGATCTCCAAATTTCGTAGAAACCATATTGAGTGACCCCTTGTTTTCCTCGGCTATGTTTACCGAGTACGAATTAGCTAATATAAATACTCTAACGGTTTAATTTAGAAATATTATAGTTTACGGCTGGAGACTTAGCAGAAAGATACCGTCACATTTCTTCATTATCATCATCTGATGCTACCCACTCGCCCATATTGTCACAGTTGTGTTCTTGGCATCGTCCACATACATGAGAACAGTTAAGTCCTTGTTTCCTGCAGCTACACTTGTGTGTACTACACCCGGTAGAACAGTTACAGTGTATCATTTTCAAAATTGCTTCGGGTGCAGGATTAGTGTCCATCATGACTGGGATTAGGCTGTTACCTTGGCGGTCCCATCCCCATTCGGTGACCTCCATACCGTCAGCCATGTCCATCCACAACATTACCTGGAGATAACTCCTCAGAGAGTGAAATTTCGTTGCAGAAACAGTAGGTGGCAGCCTTTCTGGTGTCACGAAGCTTTTGGCTGCGCAAACTTTCTTGCAGAGGATATTATATCTCAAGTCACGAAGACTGTCACCAGGCTTTGCATTGAACAATGCAATCATGGTTTTGCAACCAGTGCTTACTATCACAGCTGGGTCTTGCTTTGGTGTAGAAAATACCCTAGCGTAGCTTTGTAAGACGGAATCTTCTTTCATAATTTTGTGTAATGCAGACTTTTTCCCGAGCCCAAAAATGCTGGAAGTTGTGTCACACCCGGTGAATGCGTGAAGAAACAGCAGACTTTGGCAGATGTTGACTCCAAGCATCTGCTTTATGACCATTATGTCATACACTACTGTTGGTATCCCTTTATCAGAGCGGAAATAAATCTTCTTTGCATTGTTGTTAAATGTGCAGTGCAACAACAGAACGAACAGATCAGTATCCTCCCCTAGGAGAGTTGTTGTTTTGAAGGATGTCATTGACACTGCTGCCTTCACAATGGTAACATCGGCATCTCCCTCAGCTTGTATGACGTGGCAACCTCTTTTCCTCATACGTTCGGAAATGAGACAGATGAGGGCCTGTTTGTTGACTTGATTGGAAAGGAAATCCTCCTTACTCCCAATGAAGACGGTTGCTTCGGTGATATTTACTTTGTTGCCAACCCGATTCTTTCTTCGTCGTCGCTGATGGGTATTGTCCTTTGTTGTTGGACCTCCGCTGTAGCCATCAAAGACAACGGTGGCATTGCCATAATGTTCTACAGTGAATGATGTATAGTCATCAGCAATTGAACTGTAGGTTCTTCCTTCAGCCCATTTCAAGCGATGCAGAAGGGAACCCCCATCTAGAACGTAATGTTCCACTTCGGGAACATAATCTAGCAGGCCTGCGCCATCTGAATGGATTTTGAGATGTTCTTTCAGAGCGTCACGAAACTGTGGCTTATCTGGCTGCCTTAACTGATTCTTAGCCTGAAATAGTGATGGAGGGTATGGCGAAAGTACATGGTCCATTACTTCATTTAGCGACAGGTCTCCTGATTGCGAAACTACAAGAAACCTCTGGAACAACAAAGCTGGATCTATTGTTCTGTCCTCGGTCACTTCGATTGCCCTCGCTGATGCCATTGTCTTCACCTTCATCTTTCTTTTGTATGAAAAGGAAAATACCTCTTGTCCTTCCATTTTCCCTACTGTGCCCTTGCCGATGGTGAACAGGTTATGAACATTAACATCCTTGTTTGCATTAACACCAGTAATTTTGTTACGTAAAGATGCTTCATCAGAGAATGGAGAAAATGGCTGGAGTTTCTCTACTAACTTCTTCATGTCTGCATGATCTCTGTTCATCCTGGACGCTGTTGCCTCCTTGTGTTGTTCACTGGTAGTGAATATCTGGCGGGTAAAACCCTGCATTGCATCATTGTAGTTTGCTAACACATGTGAAGACATAGTCCAGAGAGCTCGCTGATGTTCGGTCATTCCGCTTCCTCGAGTGAGCCCCCCCATACTTTTAATCGACCGCATAAGAGATTGCTCGATGACCAGATCGCAACCGAGGCCTGCCCAATACTGGTCACTACGTCTGATTACGTGGAAGCCATTCGAGAACTTATGGAATACAGACGGGTTTTCGTTTTCTAGTTCATTCATAGTCTGGAGGTAGAGGTAGGCAGTTTTCAGATAATTTGCATGTCCAGCTGCTGCAAATATGGGTAAACAGGCCGACAATGCATGAAGGTGCATTTTCCAAGAGCCTGTACGATCTGCTTCAATCAGCCCCCGGGCAACTCCTACCATTTGCTTATAACTTAGTCACAGCTTGCTTGTTTCAGATCGAGCGGATAGTTCATGTGTTTTGGTGGACAACACGCGGATCGTTTCCTTTAAGCACTCAGATTGGATGAGTGAATTGAAGTCAGACTCACCCATCAATGTTTTAGTATATAACTTCTCTAGTTCCTGCAATAGGTTTTTAAATGCAGGCTGGTCAGTGATTACTTCGTCTGCAACTTGTTGAGTAAGACATTGATCAATAAGGAGATGTCCACGGAATGCCCGTTGAACTGCCTTTCCGCTCATGATGTGTAATACTGCGTTCTCACCGTAAATGGCCCCAAGAATCTCTTTGATTCCACTACCATCCTAGTGTTCCTATGGCCCCAAGAAGGTTCATGAAAGTGTGAAAGCTTCCCAGTAGCAACACAACGCCTCGAACTGGACTGTCATCTGGTACCTCTTGTTTTATTTGTGAAGCTTTCCAGTAAAGCGGTTGGTCGAATGTGACAATTGCTGGGCTTTTGTGCTCGAAAGCGAGCTTGCACAGATACTCAAGTGTTGAGAAGACACATGTCTTGTCCCCGGGGTACATATCAATCATTGGTAAGAATATCACAGAGGATTGTCCTGGGTGCTTACAGTCCTTGTGCAAAACGTGCATCATTCCCTGCCAATTCGGTACAGATTGTTTGAATCGGAAGGACATTTCCCACAGTATATCTATCCTGTGATCAGCAGCTTCAAGGAATGACAATGGCTGGAATTTAATGCTGCGACGCAAGTGTGCCGAGAACCGGTATTGTTTAACATCAACTTTGGTCAGGTCAGCTATATGTAAATTCGAAAGCTTTCGTCTGAATATAGACTGACAGACTTGCTTTCCTGGTGTTATGGCTGCCATCATCCCCATGCCGTGGAATGTTTCCTTTCCATCCAAGGTAACAATGTTATGATCTACGTTGTCGGCCACAAACAACAGCGTCATATCTAGTCTGTTACTATCACCACCTAGTACATCTGGTGCAACGGAAGCCGCAGCATTTCCTCGAATCTCTGAACCTCAGAATATGAGGAGCAAAAGCCCATGGCTGAGAGGCTATCTACCAAAAAACGTGACCTTAAATGATGGTGCATCTGGACAGCTAAGCCAAGCTGTAATGGGGCAATCAAAACTCTGGGACGTGCTGCTTAGACAATTGAATGTCCAATGCTTGCTACTTTCCGGCGAGTGTCCTTTCCAACAAGGATACGTTGGAGAAAATAACGCAAGCTCGTTGGAACATACTCTAAGGCTGACTGTATCTCAAGTTCAGAAGTTTTTGGATACTCATCAGTAATAGGGGAGTTCTTCGACTTGAGGTCACTCTTGACAAGTCTGGCTGCAGTCTCTATGATGAGTCTCTTCTGGGATTCCTCATCATCCACTATTGGCATGCTGAAGTATTCTCTCAGGATTTGATTAGTCTTCTCGCGGAATGTTACAATATCATGCAACCCTTCACCCTCGGCAATGAATATAGACTCCCCATAATGTTCCAACAGTCTCGACTTCAGATACTGATGACCATAGGCAACACAATCTCGTTCCTTCAGAAACTCCTTCATCTTACTCGCAAGACAGGTGATTGTCAATTGTTCTTCATCATTTTCCTCAAAGAAGGAGCACATTCTTCGGAAGGCTTGATCTTGGTCACTGTCCTTTGGCCTCCCAATCTTCCTTTGTTTCTTGTGAATAGGGTCGTCTGCTTTGTGCTGTATAGGAATATCCCGGGTTGTTCGAAAATGTATATCACATGAACGATGGTACAAACTATCAGCAGCGTGCATGTCTCTCCCAAAGTACTCGATTCGCCCTAGCACAGTAAAGCCCCATTCATCATTTCGTTGTTTACAATGTGACAAAATCGACTGCACGAATGAATCAGTTTTGACATAGCTAAAGTAGTCATAATTCGCACTAATAGTGCTCTTCACTACTTCATTTCCACAGAACAGACAGTCTATCTTACTATCATATGGTCCTGTGGAAACACGTGCACTTCTTTTCATTGTTTGGTGGTCTTAGATTGGCATTCTTCTTATATAACTGTGTTGTTGACATAATTTTTCCGACATAACTTGTGAATGCCTGTCCCCGCTATTACCACGATGGTGTCACCTCTCTCAATGCTTGCCCTGTTGATGCCTTCTGCTCCTTTCTCACCAATGACCACTCTTGCGTATCCTTCTACCTCATTCTCACACAAAGGGCAAATTTCTTGGCTCGCGCTCATATCAATATCTAATATGCTAATACAAATATTTGGAAATTATTTGGAAATAATTTTTTAGACAAAATTGGAAAAACAATACAAAATATAACGAGTTTTATTATTTATTTCCATTTAATTAAGAATTTAATATCCCCCATCCGTAAACTATAATATTTCCAAATTAAACCGTATGATTATTTATATTAGCTAATTCGTACTCAGTAAGCATTGCCGAGAAAAACAAGGGGTCACTCGATATGGTTTCTACCAAAATGGAGATCATAAATTTTCACATACCAGGCCGTTGTTAGGGAGGATTCAAGAAAAAATTGGTCAAAATATATATTAAATTGCCGGAAATTTGATGCTGAGTACGAATATGACAACAATGGTATGTTTTTAATGGATTAAAATTGGCTAACGTGGATACACAAAACCGGCGATTTTCGACCGGACATAAACTTTTGGACCCCATTTTTTTATACTTTTGGTTGTCCGATTTCGCTAGACTTTTAGTATGTTATTCTCCATACATGATACTACGGAAAAATGTAATAAAACAATTTCTTGCAATTTTTTTGGGGTTGCGGGTATTTGCTTCATATTTTGACCCGACTAATAGTTGAGATAAAATTAATGAGTTTGTGTTGATTGAGTGGTATCTATAGTTTGGAATCCGGATATTAAAGCGATCCGATATCCGGATAATGAATGATTAGTCGGATATCCGCCTGATATAAAGTTATATGTGTAGATCTTTTCTATGGAAATCATGTGGTACCATTGATCAAATAATATTTTGATATGATTAAACTAGCTTCACAGTCATTTGACGTTCTTCAATCGTCAGATAATAATTTAAAAATAAAATAGATACTCAACATATGCATATATACTTATGCCACTTCATGGATATTGTATAAAATTGACTTAAAATAACAATGTTATGAAGTTTAGAACTATAGCAATATATTTAAAGTCATTTTAGAGTAGTTTAAACAGCCGTCAGCAAACTATTAGAAGCATAATGTGTCTGGAATAGAATTCCTGTTTTTCAAATACTTTTTCGCTGGTCAGTGTATATTGAGACAAATAATCAACTGTGCAAATATTATAACGTGCACTGCTAATAAACGGATTTCCGGATAGCTAAATGAAATACTATCCGGCATCCGGATATTTACGAATGACGAATAATTCCAAACCCTAGTGGTATCCAACCGACTTTTACTGTGCCGGTACAGCTCTATAACTACTTTAGTCCCTTTCCTCTCCACAGAACAGAGTTTAATTAACTAAAGCCCTAAATTTCAAGTTGTGTCTCATGGGTAACAAAACTGCACCACTGATCACATTTTAGAATATTCGTATTACTGGACAAATTTTACACCCATTTAATGTCACAACAGGAACAATAAATTGTGAACCAATTTTCAATGTACAGTATGTGCATTGGATAGGGAATTTTATTATCCTCTTAATTTAATTATTCGGTTCGTCAATTTACAAATTGGGCTTTGAACAAGTTGTCAGGACGCTAACAGCACTGGTCGATCAGCTTGTAAAATTAACATGAGATTAAAACTGCAACTATGCTATGGTATCGTCGGCACCGTAAATAATAATAATAATAATAATGGCTGTCGTTTAATTACTGGGCCACTACATAGTATTCGGCTCAGTAAAAAACTGAAATTGTAGTAGTTGCTATAGGACTAATTGGACCCTAACTTTAACTAATAAAACATAAGTTACTAGATTTATTTTCTTGAAAATGCCAACATCAATAAATTTCAAATAGTCACTAGTCTCACTACTACTAATAGTAAAAGGACGTAGATACGTTTCAACTTACTTCCATTATGCACTCAGTTATAACTAGCTCACAGTGGGCTGAAGTGGTATAAATGGTGGAAATAGGCAATTGTGTCGAGCGTTCCCTAAAATAACCACTTAAAAAGTATTATTGTTGGGTTTTCGACCATGAGGAATTGAATGGTATAATCGTTTTAATTATCTGACATCAGGTTTTATAGATATGACTTAATTTCGAATAATTACCTATTTCATGACTTGACTCGTTCTTAAATTATGAAAAATTATCAATACAAAACATGTTATGATATTATCGACTTTAAAACATATATACATTACTCGTTACTCATTATAAAACTATTAAAGAGTTGATCATCATTGTCATTGCATTCATTTACATTTAACCTCTTTGAAGGGCAGTAACGTGTAAAATGACCATGAACATCGCATATTTTGCAATATCACATTGCTAATTTTTTTATGTTATTGAGAAATGGATCGGAGCTAATCCACAATCTATTTATACAATCTGTAAGATTGTCAACCTGACTTGTCTTCCTGGAGTTCAATTCTCTTACCCTTCGTAATATCTTATTACATCCTTCCATTCCTTCCTCTGACAAATTTCCAAGTCCATAGCTCCCATTTAGTTCAATAACTTCCCAACTATGTCCAAGAACTTTGTGAATCGTAGGGGTTACGCTTACCCAAGAATAATTCTGTATCAAAAATGTATAAGTTTCAATACAAAACATTTTAAAAACTTCAACCTTAACAAATTCTGTAGTGTTAATGATTCGAAGTATAATTGAAAGTGACTGAGCGAAAATTCTTAAATTGCATCTAAATTTCTCAGGAAGTTGGTCAATTAGGTAGTTTCTATTTTTTGAATTGTATAATAGCCGTCTGGCGACATTACCTGTGGTTGTAGTGCCTCCACAGCCGGTGGTGTCTGGAAAATCTAATTTAATCCCGGTATGTTCGTATACTCGTGTTTGAATTTCTGACTTTGCTTCTTTGATAAAGCGAGTGTATATACTAGACTTTGATTCGCTCCAATCAAGAACTTCTGCCTTTGAGTGGTATATTATTTTAGTAAAAAAATCAAAGGATCGGAGAAGACCGTGGAGAACTTGGACCATAGTAACCGTTTCTGAAGCAATTGGCTCATGAGTTAAGCCTGCCCGCTGGTGATAATCTCCATGTTTTCTGATAATAACACCTGAATCATCGGAATTTGTGCTGAAAATCTCATTAATAGAATCAATGGTTCTATCAATTGTAAATCCCTGATGTATATTCTCCAAATCTCGACATTCTTCTTTAGAGAGACTGCATAAGTCACAATATGCGCCCCCTAGGCCTAAATATATATTTGAAGCTTTGCGATCAATCATAGTCGTTTTGATGTCATATTTTACTCTAATTGTGTTCGAGTTTAAGTCGAATATAATTCCCTCTTCTTTGAGCATTTTTTTATCATGGTCAAATAGTTTCAGAGATTGTAGAGATTCGTAGCTTTCTTTTCCAAGCTGAATCATGATGGGCCGGTGTGATTTAGGTGAATTAGGAGATGGTTCTTTCCATAACAACATTTTTCCAAATGATAATTCGAGAGGACAAAAAGTGGCCATTATGAGGTTGTTAGTATCCATATTTCCTTTTTGATGATATACAGAATGGTTACCACTCCCATCAAATCCAAATTTTATTTTCATCAAGATTGGTATATCATTAGGTAGTTTTGACGGACACAAGTTTATTGATCTATTGATTTGTTCTGTGGTGATTTTATTTGAAGGAACTAATGGGAAATATACGCCACGGTGAGGATCGGGAATGGGAACAATATCGGGAGTTAATGTCTTTTGTAAAGATCGTATCGAATTCCAAGGTGGGAATACATCAAATTTGGAATTTTTTAGTAATAACCTCATTTTAGTATAGGTCTGCCTCCCTAAATTACATTCTGTATAAACGGCTAGGGAGACATCATTAGGGATTCTTTTGGTAGATTTGATCTCATCATGCCATAGTGAATTACCAATATCACTTAATATAGATGAGTGGCACTCTACTCCATATCTGTGGAGTAAAATTCCAAGAAATCTATGAAGTTCTATACCTTCACTCTTAGCAGCATCGCAAGCCTGTTGATATAATTCGTTGGTTCTCTTTAGAATTTGTTTGCGTGATTCCAACTTATCAATAGATTTACGTCGTTTTGGAACTGAATATTCTGTTTGTGTCCCGGCATCAACAGAATCACTAAAAGGATCCGGGTTCAATAAACTATCTTTAGAGAAGGCAATTGATTGGAGCTTAATCTCATCTAAAGATATTTTTTTTCTCTTATTTTCTACGTGTCTATTATACGAGAGACCAGCTAATTTCAGTAAACGCTCAAAGTTTTCTTCGTTGATAGGTATATCTTCGAGTCCCAAATAGGACAATATCATAGAACGTATCAATTCACTGTTTGGCTTGGCAAATCTATCCTCCTTACATTGTTCGAATATGTCGAAAACCTTTTTATACGATAAAGACATCAAGAAGGACTAGATCTAATACAAATTTAGTCGGTTACAAAGTAGGGTATAAGCAAGTAAGAAATAAATTCGCAAAAGGTGAACACTATTTAATTAACCAAAAATTCTGGGTTCCTAACATAGTTCTCACATAATTAAAATGACAAATCAATTTTTTGATTATACATCATGAAGGTATAAACATGTAAGTATTCTAATTGAGCCAAGGAAATTATTATTCAATAATATAGGGCTATTCATAATATAGTAGTATGTATATGAAGTCTATAGCAACAGGGTGATGGGAATGGAATGTGTAAATTTTCAGAAAACCCGCAAGTTATCGCAACACAGTTTTCTCATCAAATCTAGTAAATACTATGATAAACAAAATATACTATACCACTAAGGCGTACACATGCGTCCTTTCGAGTAATAACATGATGAAACATCTTGTATATATATAACTCCAATTTGGACTAGATTTGTTCATCATTTTATGCACTATAACTCACTAAGTTTATGTTAATAACTATTTACCATGTAGGCATTAGGTTTGGTAATGATTTGTGTACATTTACAGATATTAATATGCATAATAGTCTCCAATTATTCAATTACACCGACTGTCACGCTCATCCTAGAAAATTCGTATACAAATCCTTAGAGTTATGAAACCTTACTTTTTATACCTTTTCAATTCTACTTCAAACAATAAGTTTGCATAATCAAGGTACATACAATCAATTTAGTATGTATTAGACAAATAACTTAAAATTTAAGAATTTTTTTGTATATTTCTCACTCTGGGACCAGGGTGTATAACTGTACCACTTAATTGATCAAGTAAATGTAATAATAATATAATATGTCTCACCTCAAAAGTGGAAGTCCAATATATGTGCAAAGTCCCGCCATCTCCAGTTGTCCCGCACTCGTTAACTGATATTTCGCTTTAGCCGTGTTCTTATCAACGATATTCTACTGTAGCTAGCAAATATCTATCCATCACTAGACTGATGCTGTGAGTAAGGAATTCGGAGTGAAATAGTTTCAATGCAGGAGGCAGGGATTTAATTAATTAATGCTAGTAAGCGCTCAGGTGCTAAAGTTTCATTCTAACTATCCCGTTCATGTTCAAATTAAATGACAAGACTTCGTTTAGTCTTGTCATATACATTTACTTAACATTCTTACTATTTATTAGTGTATTTTTTATTTGAAAAAAATACAACCATTCACAGTGATAATTCATTAAGTAAATCACGCCTTGTCGTAAAGTGAATCTCACAACATTCTAATTTTCACTTTATTTGATATAACTTATACTTTCAGCTTTCCATTTCAATTTTAACAAGCCGTATTGCTTCAAATAAGTGGCCCGGCGTTTATTGTTTTCGTGGGCCAAAGTTATCCTTAAAAAATTCAGAAAATACTATATTTAGGTCGGTTCCAATGATTTGCGATACCCAGTTTGGCGAACTCAAATGAGCGAAACCTAAATGGACTAAGCCACATTGAATGATACTATTATTCAATCAAATGTTATTATTGAATAGGTCTACTGCACTATTTTTATGCTTAGTGATGATAATGGGACACCTCAGGGATACTTCATTTGTATAATTGAATTCACTATAAATTCTTTGAATTCTATGTTAACTATATATGAGGTTATTTTCAACATGGCATCAAATTATGAGAACAAAAAAGTGTCTGGATATTGCCTTTGAAGGCTATTCTTACAGATTTGATAAATTTGTCTCCAGTATCACAAAAAAACGATGGCGGTGTCTTACTAGCGACTGTAATGGATGTCTATATATTGCTAACAATATGGAAAATACTAATAGCCGGCTCCAAATTCCTCATCGCGATCAGTGCATTCCTGACCCAGAGGGAAATATATTGAAAAGGTGATATCGGATTTGAAAAGCAAAGTTCGTACACAAGTAGCCCCGATCACAGCGAAGTATGACGAATTAGCTGCCATGCTCTCTCAAAATCCGACAATTACGTCACACTTTCCTCTCTTCTGTCAGCTCGATTCTTCTCTTAATATAGAGAGACTAAGTAATTTTCCTATGCTTCCTTGATCCATACTCGCTTTAGAACTGCCAAACTGACTTTACAAACAATTGCTGTTCTAACTTCCATCTATATTATTCTCCAACTAATGATATACCATAGCCTACTCTATATAAGGCCTACCATCAAAGCTAATATTTTGCACCAAGGATGAAGTAGTGTACGATATTATTATTGGCCCATAGTTATTTACACTTATCTCTGTACAGTTAGAAATATTTTAAATTTAGTTGGATCAAGTTGTTACTGATTTAGTTAATTTTTAGTAATTAATTAATCCAATTCTCCTTCCACCGATATTTTAAGCACTTCCTAGTACTATATTTGACTATTTTTCTTTTTAATAGTTAGATATTTAATTTTTCTCAATCCCGAACTGTTCTGCCCCTGGTTGTAGGGGTAATTATACCCCAGAAGAGCGCGTCCCAATTTTTAAACTTCCAGATGGTCCACTAGAGTTACGACATGCATGGATACGTGCTCTCCATCGTGAGGATATTTCTGACCTCAAAATGGTGTATGTGTGTGCTAAGCATTTTCCGAAGGAAGATATTCAATATTTTCACACGGTACTCAGAGGAGATGGCACATCCTATGAGGTCCCGCGAGGAAGACCCAAATTAAATCCTGGCGCTGCCCCCTCTCTCCTTGCTGGTTGCCCTTCTTATTATTCCTCTACCCCTTCAATTAGAATCAAACGAACTCGGTTCTCTTACGACTCCAAAGAGGAAGATTTATTGAACCAAGCAACTAATCTCAGCTTGAGATCAGAGAATACAGAAATGGAGAAGTTTCGTGTTGGTTGTATACAAGAATTACGAGATAAGTTAGCTTTGATAACAATCCCAACTGACTGGTAAGTTTGGATTCAAACAGATAATTGTGTGATATTTTTTTGCCTAAGATGGAAAATAATAACATTTGTGCAGATGTTTCTCTTGAAATAGATTCTTTTTTTATCTGTGAACGGATATATATACGGGGAGTCCATTTCTCTCTCACTTATCTCTATCACTGATATCCGACAAATTGAAACGCTGTTTACAGAGATTACTCTGAAACTTAGTTCTTCCCCTCAGAAGAAACATCCTCACCATATCTCTAAAGCAATATCACATATTGAGGAGGCCATATGTAATCTATTAGATAGTGATGAAACAGAATCCAATTGTTCTGATTTGCCAAGGTTACAATTTATTCTTGGCCAACTAGAGAATGTGGGTATTTACAAGAAGAGAAGGAGATATAATGTTCTTACACAAATTCTGGCCATAAAAACGCATCTGGTTTCTCCTGCTAGTTACAAATTCTCCAAAGTTCAGAATGCATTTCTTTTCCACATGTTCATACACTAGAAAATTGTACTCTTCTTTTGGGCTGGAAAACGACTCTTGTACTTACCTTAGCCAGGTAACTTCTTCTTTAAGTTCTCAAGAGAAGAATGTAATTATTCAGATGGATGAGATCCACGTTAACTTAAGTCTGAGGGGTGGGAAGGGTGGGAAAATATTTGGTCCTAACTTATCCCCTGAATACCCCACAAGAACTGTATTTGCTATCATGGTTTCTAGTTTACACAAAAAATGGTCCTGTATTTCTCGTTTGATACCTTGCGTATCTATATCTGCTGAATACCTTTCCTATAATTAAGTCTTGTATTTTGGATATCGAATCTTGCGGTTTGAAAGTACAGATTATTTCTACCGACAATTACCCTTTAAACATGAACTTATTTAGTTATTTTCTCCACTAAACAGTTAGAGACTAGTGTACCACACCCTTCTGATACTAAAAGTAAACTCTATGTTAATTTTGACTTTGTGCACATTTTGAAAAGTATTCGAAACAACTGGTTGAATCATATCTTATGATGTCAGGTTCAAACTATCATATCTCGTATCTTCAAATCCTGTAAACTGAACGCCGCCTCAAGTTATCTAACATATTAAAGATTTTTGCTTCACAACAAGATTGTGGCTTATATTCAATTCAGACATTTATTGATTCATACTCATCCCTTGATACGAATAATGGCGATGAAATCGATGTCCAACTAGTCTGGGATGAAATTGATGATCTAACTTCCATTGAATGTAGTTTTCACTCATTAGCTTTTATTGCTGGTTATGCAGTACATAAATATATTTTTAAAACTCAGCCATGTCATGTTTGCATTGATTTTTTGACCATTGACAAAGACTTTATCTTTGATGAAGATTCACAACCCGAGTTCAGGCTTTTGCAATTAACTGACCGTGGTGGCCTAAAGTATCCATCTAAGTTTATCCTCGAATCTATAGTAACTTTATGGAAGACGTTAATTGCAATTGAAAGCAAAGAAAACTTGTTGGCGATATTGAGGGAAGGATCATCCAGAAAAATTATTGTGAAAGTAACCTTGATATTCTTAGAAGAGACTGATGCGATTGCTAAATTGAGTTGCATTTCTTGTGGTGTCTCTATTTTGACTATCCTAAAAATTCTTATTTTCACTTGCGCCAACTGTTTACTAGCTAAGGTTAATAATTATAACTCCGCTGTTGCATCTAAGGGTATAGAAAAGCGAAAACTGAAGAAGTTCTCACATTAATGAAATTCACCAGAAGGCTACTCTTCTATTATTAGTATTGTTATTATTATTGTTATTTGAACCCACATTATTATTTATGTATTCTTATCATTGTTGTTAAGTAAGCAATAAAGACTCAATAGAGAAAATCTATTAATTTACTAGAATTATTTATTATAACAGATTAATTTCTAAAATTAATCTCATCGTACACTACTTCATCCATGGTACATTTGATGGTAGGCCTTATATAGAGTAGGCTATGGATATACTTATCTTCGAGACTGAAAGTAAATATTAATAAATTATCTATGAAATCACACTGTGTCGATGGAACATTTAACAGTGTACATAATTTATATATGCAACTTTTCAGTATTCATGTATTCGAAGGGGATCAACTTATTCCATTCATCTACTGTTTACTTACAGCTAAAACACGTGTTATGTATTCATAAGTTTTTCGATTTCTCAAGGATAAGGCAAGCAGTTTAGATATGGTCTTACCGCCCACTCTGTTTACATGTGATTTCGAACCTGCACTTATTGCTAGTTTTAGAATTGAATTTCCAACTGCATATATCCGTGGGTTACACTTCGATTTACTCAATTTTACTTACTGACATGTAGTCTTCTTGGTTTATCGCAAGTGTATATTAACGATGAAAACAGCCGACTGGAGATACGAAAGCTACTAGCACTTGCATTTGTTCCAATTGTGCAGATACCTCTAACATTTGAGAACTTAAATGGTCAATGCTCTTCAGAATTACAATCACTTTTGAGTATTTTGAAAGACATTGGATCAATACAGTCGATCTTGCACTCTGGAACATGCATGAGGTTACAGCGACGAACGAACAATAATCTCGAGGGATGGCATTTTCTTTTGAACCGGAGAGTTAGAAATGCACACGCTAATATTTATGAATCATTTCAAAACTAATTCTGGAGCAAGGCGTGACAGAAACACTATTAGCACAAATCGGTGCTGGAAATATCAGTGTACAAACAAATATAAACAAATTAAATAGAAAATAGAAAAACTAACTAATTACTACAATTCAGAAAACATTAATATACGTATTGTAATCGGAAAAAAATAAATTATACTGCTACCAATTGCCATACAGAAATATATGATATATCTACCAATTGCCATACAGAAATATATGATCAAAGTTGAGTTATCAACAATTATGTTTTGCCACAAAATACTATTGTCCAAACCAGTGATGTGCTCCGTTACTAAATCTTTCGTTACTCCGTTTCTCCGTTACCTTTACTTTATATCTCCCGTTTCCGTTACTCCGTCACCGTTACTTTATTTGTTCCGTTACCGTTACTTTATTTGTTCCGTTACCGTAACTTTTATTCCGTTACCGTTACTTTATTTATTCCGTTACCTTACTCCGTTACTTTATTTAATTTTATCCGTTTACTTTTATTCAGTACAGTTTACCTTAATGTAACGGTAACTGATTTAAAATAACATTGTAATGGCAATGGAATAAGTTTAACGTTGTAACGGTTACTGTGTTATGGTAATGTAATGTAATGGTAAGAGTGACTGATTAAAGATAACGGTAACTAGTTTAAAGTAACGGATGTTCGTTACCGTTACTCGGCGATGCCCGTTACCGTTACTTTTCCCGTTACCGTTACTCCGTTACTAGTAACGGAGCCATCACTGGTCCAAACCTATCAAGTTTAATGCTGATCCAAAATGCTAGGCAAGGACAAAATGCATGGAGGAAGTTTTTATTATTTAAATTCAAAAATGGCAATGAGTTGGTATATGTTTGGACAGCCTATAAAGATTGGTTCGCATCAAGTCAAAATTTAACAAACCGTCGATTCTTTTAAATTATTTGGTATTAAAATTATCATTACAAAAGTTGCACCACCAAAATGGATAATCAATCTTCATTAAAATATTGTTCAAAAGTGCCTTTAATGCTCGGAATATTATAAATTGCCAACCAAATTCGATGTTCCAGTGTGGAAGCTGTCTCAGTAGTTTTGGAAGGGTGCAAAACAGCACATTTTCTTGAGTTAAATTATAAAAAAATTACAATATTCTCTTGCCATTATAAATGTGCTGTGTTTTAAAGATTTAATGGGACAGGATGGGTGACGAGTTAATGGATGGGTCAAGGGTCATGGGCACTTCATGTACACTTTTGCAGCTCTGATATCAATAAATTTGTATCCGAATACAGCAGTTTTGCTAGAAAAAAAAGTTCCCATTTGCTTCAATAGAATCAGGGCGAGTGGAATAAACATTACCAATGTATACTGCATGTCAAATTAAGAGAAGGTCAAATTAACTTACAATATCAGGCCGGTATAACGAACTATAACCAGTGCCACTTTTTATATTTACTGTTTTCTGATAATACTGGAGGTTGTAACATTCTAGGTAACTCAATACCAGCCTCAGCTAAAACTTTTCCTAGTACGTTGATAGAAAACGACATTAATTGTCTAAATTTCTTATCCTCGAAGAAATTGGACAATAATCACTTCTGAATAATTTATTGTGATGATTCCCTAGAGGTCCGTAAACGGTAGTTGCACAATTGTCAACGTTGAGGATCGTACGAAAATCTTTTACTTCCTATAAAGTTAGTATAAATGAGGTTAGTATGTATAAATCCTAGGCCATGTATCCTTGGTAAATTCATGTCAGTATAGTTGGTTACCCCAGTATAGCTTTGGAAAATATTTATACGAACATTTTTATCATTTTGAAAATGGATACACATACGTATAAAGTTTTTGGAATAAAATATCTAAATTGGAAATATATGCACATATTCAAATTATACATAACAAAGCATCTTAAACTATAAATTGTGATATTGTAATGGAATGTTTTTCATTGCAATATCACAATCAAATTCTTGTTGGTCCCTATAAATTGGTTATTCATGTGGTTAACACGCAATTATATTGAGAACAAATCTTGAGAAAACAGGTGATGAAGAATATCAGTGTTAGTAAAATCTCATAGTAATGAATCATCCATGGTCCTTGTATTCAAAGTAGTAAAATCTCATGCAATAGACCTAATAATGATATTCAATTGACCTACTATGAGTATTATTCGGTTGACCTAATAGTATTATTTGGTAGGCCGAAAAATCACCAAACAGTGCTATTGGGTCAACAATAAAACATTATTTTCGAGCTTAATGGTAGTAGTGGGTGAGTTGATTATTTCTGTTCGGGAAACTAATATACTCGGTTCCAAATCTATCACCTAATAGAACAAAAATTAATTACTCAACCGAATTTATATTTAGCGGCTAATAGTATTTGTCCTACAGTATATTGAACTATTCGGTTTCAACCTTGATTTAATGGTATTTTAGTTAGACACGATCGAGAAAGTAGATAATTTTTTATTTTATAAGTGAGTAATTATTTATGACTGCCGATGTATATAACACTTCAAAATAGAATAACAATGAATGAATTTATAACTCACGAAAATATTCCAATAACTTATTTGGGGCACACTTAGTGAATTTTCAACATTCGAATTTGAGAAAGTTAAATGGCCATTAATTTGCTCTATAACTATCTAGTAAATATCCATAATATTGGAAGTTGCGAATACATATATCCTCGGTTATAGCTTAAATAAAACTCTGTTCTGTGGAGAGGATACGGACCAATATTATAGATTAGTACTATAGTCGGCACAAGAACAACAATCAAATAAAATTGATTTTGTTTGAAGGGGTAAATTAAACTCAATATAATTCAACCACAAAACGTTGATATGAATGTTAACGCAATTACACCGGTGTGGTTGTGTCCGGAACAAAATGGCAAATGTGAACGAGTTAGCATCATTGAAACCGTTTCGAACGCGTATACACGAGTGTGAACTCGTTTACACTGATACATATACAGGGTTTTTTTCAATGTTGAGACCTTGGTGCAACTCACGCAGCCTTGGTGTAACTCAACACTGCAGCGGCCGCGGCCGACCCGAATCGTGGTGTAATTCAACATTGCAGAGGCCGCTGCCGACCCGAATCGTGGTGTAACTCGAAAAAATCTTGGTGCAAATTTTACACCAAGATCGGCCTTTAAAAAACCCTGCATATATATATATTAGATACTGTCAAATCTCGTTGTAACGAATGCTTGGGAGCTGTAAATTCCTTCGTTATATCAGGATATTCGTTATAAGTAGATAATAATTAATGCATATCGTGCTCTAGGTGAAAATCTACATTTCGATATATGGGGTTATTTTGTTATATCCGATTTTTATACCGGGAGTGCTAGTTTCTTATGTTTTCGTTATTTGGGTTTGCCGCTTGAATCGAATCAAACTACCATAATTCCCCACACCGGCATATTACAGTATTACACCGGAATAGACCGAATAAAATTCTGGATTCGGATTGCTTTCCGCATGTTTGGCTATACATCATCCCTGAATTTTGTTATACATTATCATTTCACTCTTTCCAGGTTAAACCACTATTAGACAAACTGAATCAACATCGTATTGATCAATTCTTTGAATTTGAAACCCATAAAGAAATGATTGAATTCGCATTTAGTGCAGATTCTATTGAAGAAATAATAGATCGATTATGCTTATTGAATAACAAATGGGGAAATAATTTTGTGGCAGTTTTGCTTAAATTGTCCCCCACATCTTTGAAAGTAACTCACAAATCTCTCCGCTTAGGAGGAAAACTTTCACTAAGGAATTGTTTACGAATGGAATGCAATATTAGCAACCATTTTTTGAAAACTTCGGATTTTTATGAAGGTGTACGGGCTTTGCTGTTAGACAAAGACTATCAACCTAAATGGGATCCAATCAGTCTCGAATTGGTTACATCTGAAATCATTGATTCATACTTTATTGAATCGGGAGGAAATTCTATCTCATTCTTTGATTAATGCAGATGTTTTAAAATAGTCTCTGTAATGTATGACTCAGTTCAGTTTTGACAACATATTTTATTTGAAACTAATTAAATTTATTTACTATTGTTTGCTGATTTTTTAAATTCATTTTTGATTTGACCAGATTCGTTAGTAAATTTGTACCTCCTGTTTCCATTGGCTGAATAATTGATTACAGTCAAACCTCCAATATCCGGACACCTCTATCATCCGGGCAACATTTTTGTATAAGTTCAAAATTAATTCGCCATTTCTTAAGTAATTAGCCCCTAAATTTAGTTTAGCTTTTTTGATTAGACAATAGTTTTTGAGACATCAACTCATAATTACTAATTGATTAGTATTTAAATTCTAAGATACGTGCACCCTCCGGACGAGCATGCCCAGCCAGATAGGGGAGGTTCGACTGTACAGTCGAAATCGGATTATTTTGTCCAATTCTTTTCATGGATAATTCGACAAAATAATCCCATAAAACAAAATAATCCGATTTCGACTGTATATGAAATCAATAACTATTCTATGCCAGGGTTTTTTTTAAGGTTGAGACCTTGATGTAACTCAGCGCGGCCTTGGTGTAACTTAACACTGCAGCGGCCGCGGCTGACCCATAATCGTGGTGTAACTCAGCACTGCACAGGCCCAGGCCGAACCGATTCGTGGTGTAACTCCAAAAAATCTTGGTGCATAATTTACACCAAGATCGGCATAAAAAACCCTGTTCTAGGCAAATAAATATTATTGTTGACTATTTCCTCCTTTATTAATACGTAAGATTACTAAACTTTCTTAATTATTCTCCTTCATTCTTGTTCTGTTTTTTGTATTTATGATAGCCCATTATCCTGGTTCGAATCTTTTTATTTGGCAGAAAACAATTCCTTTCTATTAATGGAACTGAACATAAAATTGATAACGGTGTACCTTTACATAGTCCTCTTTTTGATTTCATACAACCCCATTGCCATTTGTGGCACTTGGCGGGAAAACTTGCCAGTTCGGGGATATTCGCTAAAATTACATAAAGTACAATAATTTTAATTGATAATTATAGCAAAATATTTCAAATCATTTCAGAGTAATTTGAACAACTGTTAATAATTTCCCAGACAAATCAAATTCATATTGTCCAAATTCTTTTGCACACCTACTGTGTCATTACAGGACTCGAACAAATTTTAGAATTTTAGAAGATTTATTGTGGTAAATTTAAATGTCTAACATTATTTAGATCATGAAATGTTTGTCTTTGTTTTATTTGTCGTAAAATCTCGAAATTCAAGATCCATTAAAAAGGTAATTGTCATAGGGGGGGCATATCTCAGTTCTGAATCATTACGAACTCTAGGTATTGGTGTAATAATTGATAGCAGCATTAAGAAGGATCAAAAATTGAATTTTATTAAATTAGGGCTGAAACCAATACCGTATTGTTCTAGTCACCGCCCCGAAGCTTGTTGTTTTCGTCGCTTTTTCCTGAAATTCTTTGAAATATCCAGTAATTTATCAACGACAGTTTACATGTTATAGCTGCCACAATCAGTATAATTACACTCTAATTATTAACTAATGTGCTTTATTTTCTCCATACAAATCCCATTTTTATGACCCAGCGCTTTTTCGAAGCAATAAGGTACTCGAAATGGAACAAACGAAACGAACGAATATCCAATATTCATTAGTTTTGATTATTTAGGATTAAATCAAATCAGCTCCTCTAGGCAGTCCATGATGGGTCTAGTTTTATGACTGCGGATGACACATTCCCTTGTATAAAACAGTTTATTCAATAGAAAACTAAGTAAATCGACACATGAGAGTCAATAATTATTAATTATTGGAAAAACTAAAGCATTTATCATTTCAGATGTCGGGGCACAGCGATGTGTCTTTACAGCAATTCTTGAAACTAAATACCTTCAGATCGTGTAGAGATAATAGGTATAGCCAAATATCTACATGCCTAAACAGCTAGTCTAGGTTATCCTCGAGCGTTTCCACCCGCTACTACTCAAATGGGTCGTCAGCACGGTTAATGAAACGCGGTTTGAAATAGTTCTGTGATTCTACTTATATCCTACATCTTCTCCCGGGAACCCTGAAGATCATCCAGCAAACTACATTTCTTCAATACATGTGGCCCAAACTATTGTTTGGGTCGTCTGTACTTGCTTGGTCAACAAAATATTATATACTCAATCAAATGTGAGAACTACAAGTTTGAAGGTGCGAGAATATCCAGTATGCAGTACCAGGGACTTCTTTAATATAGGGACTGTAAAGTGTAAACTTCGTTTTACGGTCAAATTAGCGTAGGCCTAAAACAGTATTGTTACTTATTGATATCCCGTAATCCGCTAATGCTAGACACAGGAAATGTATTATTGTCGTATAGGAAGTCATATTTTGGGAGTCCAACGGTCATATTGGTTTATCGAAAATATTTGTGGAATGTAAGTTATGCGATTTTCACACCCTTCCATATATGGTAATATTGTTAAAATCTCGAGATTACTTAACTTTATACATATGAAATGTATCATTTTCGTACAGGAAATCATATTTTGGGTGTCCAACGGTCTTATTGGTTTATCGAAAATATTTGTGGAATGTAAGTTATGCGATTTTCACACCTTTTCATATATGGTAATATTGTTAAAATCTCGAGATTAGTTAGTTTTATACATATGAAATATATTATTGGCGAATGGGAAATGGGAATTCATATTTAGGGACTCAGTAGATCACATTGATTTACCTAAGGCGTTCCCCTTAGCCTATATTATTATTTTGGCACTCTCCACAGGAGGATTGCTCCGACCCTGTTTTGTAGTTTAGCTAATATAGTA
Source organism: Hexactinellida sp. DTS-2022 (assembly GCA_028753945.1). Lineage (NCBI taxonomy): Eukaryota > Metazoa > Porifera > Hexactinellida > Hexactinellida sp. DTS-2022. The sequence continues at coordinate 3,215,297 of JAPNXP010000010.1, read as the reverse complement.
AAACCTCCCAAAGCGGCACCTCCGAGTAGCGGCGACCTCCGAGAAGCGGCACAAAATCCTTCTCCCGATGGGTCCCGATTAGTGCTGCGAACTGAAACTGAATTAAAACTGTAACTGAATTACAACATGAATAGTTTTAGCGATGTTTCTAAACTGTAACTGTAACTGAAATGTACTCGTTTATAAAACTGTATCTGTAACTGTAACTGAAATGTATTTTTCTCCAACTGAAATTAAAACTGGAATTGAATTTCTTCAAATTCAATTCCGGTTTGCAGCACTAGTCAGGCGGCACAAAATGAAATTATAAAAAATGAAACTAGATTATGATGTCTGCAGACCTTGGAACCTAGATAAAGCGATTACGATTATTTATTGTATAGAGTATAATAAGGATTAGTAATAATTAACTAAGGTTTAGTCGTAAAATAGGTGAAAGTTGTGAATACCTAACTAAGTACGAAATTGTACTTGACTGTGGTAAAAATTGTGACTGAAATGAAAACTGTAACTGAATTAAAACTGTAACTGAATTAAAACTATAACTGAATTAAGACTGTAACTGAAATGAAAACTGTAACTGTAACTGAATTAAAACTGTAACTGAAATGAAACTAAAACTGTAACTGTAACTGTAACTGAATTGAATCAAATTTAATTCCAGTACGCAGCACTTGTCCCGATTTGGGAGGTTTACCTGTACGGGCAACCTCCGAGTAGCGGCAACCTCCGAGAAGCGGCACAAAATCATTCTCCCGATGGGTGCCGCATTGGGAGGTTTACCTGTACTTACATATCAGATATCTGTCATTATGTTGTTTATTAAAAAATCTTGATAAGTTTCTTTCAAATCTATATTTAAATCAATGTTGTCCAATAAAATGTATTAAGTGGTGATGAGAAATGGATTTAGGACTACATATTCTGATAAAATTCAAAAATTTTTAATACTTTATACATTAATTTCCCAATAACTCTACTGTTATTCAACTGACCGGCTAACTGGTTAATAAAATCTCTAACCGTTAACCGATGTCAGCAACGGTAACCGGTTAACCGAATCCAGCCTTGTTGTTTTTTTAATAAATAACATAATGACAGATATCTGATATGTAAGTATTAGCTAAACTACAAAACAGGGTCGGGGCAATCCTCCTGTGGAGAGTGCCAAAATAATAATATAGGCTAAGGGGAACGCCTTAGGTAAATCAATGTGACCTACTGAGTCCCTAAATATGAATTCCTATTACCCATTCGCCAATAATATATTTCATATGTATAAAACTAACTAATCTCGAGATTTTAACAATATTACCATATATGAAAAGGTGTGAAAATCGCATAACTTACATTCCACAAATATTTTCGATAAACCAATATGACCGTTGGACACCCAAAATATGATTTCCTGTACGAAAATGATACATTTCATATGTATAAAGTTAAGTAATCTCGAGATTTTAACAATATTACCATATATGGAAGGGTGTGAAAATCGCATAACTTACATTCCACAAATATTATCGATAAACCAATATGACCGTTGGACTCCCAAAATATGACTTCCTATACGACAATAATACATTTCCTGTGTCTAGCATTAGCGGATTACGGGATATCAATAAGTAACAATTCTGTTTTAGGCCTACGCTAATTTGACCGTAAAACGAAGTTTACACTTTACAGTCCCTATATTAAAGAAGTCCCTGGCAGTACAAAGAAGAATAGAATTGTTAATTTTGAGTTTGTCCAAATTATCAACGATTATATTCATCAGTTAATTTCATTTTAATTCCACTTAATATCATAGATTCCTGTTTGTTTCATTTTCCGAATGCCTGGGGTCGATTAAGCCAGGTAAATACCATGAGAGGGTAGAATATTGCCTGCCAGAAAGTATGTGTTTACTAGTGCTGCGAACTGGAATTAAATTTGATTCAATTCAGTTACAGTTACAGTTACAGTTTTAGTTTCATTTCAGTTACAGTTTTAATTCAGTTACAGTTACAGTTTCCATTTCAGTTACAGTCTTAATTCAGTTACAGTTTTAATTCAGTTACAGTTTTAATTCAGTTACAGTTTTCATTTCAGTTACAATTTTCATTTCAGTTGCAATTTTACCACAGTCAGTACAATTTCGTACTTAGTTAGGTATTCCAAGGTCTGCAGACAACATAATCTAGTTTCATTTTTTCTAATTTCATTTTGTGCCGCCTACTTGTGCTGCAAACCGGAATTGAATTTGAAGAAATTCAATTTCAGTTTTAATTTCAGTTGGAGAAAAATACATTTCAGTTACAGTTACAGTTACAGTTTTATAAACGAGTACATTTCAGTTACAGTTACAGTTACAGTTTAGAAAAATCGCTAAAACTATTTCAGTTTTAATTCAGTTACAGTTTTAATTCAGTTACAGTTCGCAGCACTAGTGTTTACTCCATCTACAACTTCACAAATATTTAGAATAATTTTGGCAAGTACACATTCGATTTTACTGAGATCAATACTCCCAATAATACGATAAGATAGTGTCTGTTTAATAAAGCTAGAGGTTCTCTAAGTTGTACAAGTATTTTAACCATATGAATAGTGCTGTACAGTGGAACCCCGCGTATCGGGGCAGTAGGTTGGGAATTTACTTTTTTCCCATTATAAATAACCCCGCGTATCGGGGCGCTGAGGGCTTGGACGGAGGTGCCCCGATACGCGGGGTTCCACTGTACCTTCTTAAGAAACCTCTTAAATCACATGTGTATTGAAGTGGATCCCAACTCGTTTTTCTGTCTAAACCATTGGTCGCTAATACAAAATGTTTGGAATGGCCTACTAGACGATTGTTTGTTCAATAGTTTTTGCATTGTATTTTCTCCACTGCTTGTTTTATTACTTTTTGTCATGATGTGCAGCACACACAATGCTCTTCTTTTCAACACCCTAAAATTTTATTATTGCTTAAGTAATGCAAACAGTTAACCTGTGTGATTATATCTGCACGGGCTGCTATGTATCATAGTAATATTGAGATGATATCTCTATCACTTTTGAACAGTTCTACAATTTGGTAAGGCAAATTCGTCAACAATGTCCCCATGTCGATCTAGGAATTTCGATAGAATGTTTAAGGATTCTATCAAATTTGGAGTAATAAAGGAGCTACTGCAGAGGAGGCAATTTTCAATCGGTTAGTTGGTAAAGACATTTAGGAAATAGTTTAATACGCGTTTTATGAATTTGAATAAATAAATAAAGTAAATATATAAATGGTGCTATTATAAGGGATGGATCCATCACAAAAATATCTGGGTGGTGGAATGCCCAGGATTGGGCCTTAGAAATGTGGACGCCGTGGGAAGCTCCCGCGGATCAACTGTGCCCGTTTTTGGACGTTCTTTTTTAGGAACTGCATTTGAGAAAGCATCTTTCAAGAAAGTCGAAATATATTTAATATCCCTAGATATAATTTTTGGATTATAATATCATATTATTGGGGAGGGGTTCGCAATCCCCCTGAACCATTCTTTGGGGGTGCAATCCCATGAACCCCCGGTGGATCAATCCCTGGCTATTATTATACATAATAGGTATATTGTGACAGCTAACATATTATTGCTAAAGTTATGTAATTCCCTTTTCATCAAATTAAGTCTTTCAGAATATGACATTGACAACCATATATTTCTAGTTATACTATACATAGTACGTGTTTAATTTAAAACGTATGTTGACTATCATTGCAATTATAAACGACTAGTTGATCAAATTACAAGTTATTAATTTGACAAAATAAATCTCTAATAACTAAAAAGAGGAATTGTTGTGTGTTTGTGTGTTTGTTTGTTTGTCCAGAATTAATTGGAAAGACTACGAGTCCCAGAAAGCTGAAAATTTTTATACAGGGGTAATTTTATACTGCGACAACGATCTATTGGTTTTTGAAGAGAAATGTTCACATTTGAAGGTGACAAAAAATGTTAGCCAATTAAATTCGAGGGTTTGTTAGTATGGATTAGCAGATTTCATCAATTAGTATAAATAGCCTGCGCATAATAGAAATATTTTTCTGAGGCTCCAATTTGATTGATTGAAAATTAATTAATTTAATTAACCAATCAATCATTTGTCTATTCTATTGCCTGTTTTTCCTTTAGTATTATTTTGATTCGAGCTTTCTTATCGTGCAACTGAAATTTATTGAGCTATTAAAACTCAGTATTAATGTGATTGCTTTTGGGGAGGGAAAGGCCGCGAAGCGGCCGTTAATTGTATCGCGTAGTGCCTAACACGAACAAACAAAAGTCGCGAAGCGACTTTTGTGAGAGAGTGATCCGTCGCGAAGCGACCGAGACCGAAGGGCTCGTATATTTAAAGCGGAATTGTTGTGTGTGTGTTTGTGTTTGTCCAGAATTAATTGAAATACTACGAGTCCCATAAAGCTGAAAATTTGTATACCGGGGTATTTTTGTACTGCGACAACGATCTATTGGTTTTTGAAGAGAAATATTGACATTTAAAGGTGACAAAATATGTTAGCCAATTAAATTCGAGGGTTTGTTAGTATGGATTAGCTAACTTATTCAATTAGTATATATAGCCTGTGCCTAATGGAAAGATTTTCTGAGGCTGTAATCTAATTTATTGAAATAAATTCATTTAACCAATCAATCATTTGTCATTCTATTGGATGTTTTTTTTTAGTTATATTTAGATTCGAGCTATCCTTATCATGCAATATAAATTTATTGAGCTCTTAATTTGAGAATTTCAAATTCCCAAACAAATTAATTGTGTAACATTCTTTTTGATTAAGGGGATTTTATGAGGAGTATATTTATTACACCACATAGATTTATAGTTCTAAATGACTAGTTTCAATCCGTAGTAAGGCCGCCCACTGGTCGTCAATTGAGGCGTGAAGCGCCAATTCGTCGCAAAACGACCGAGACCCAAGGGCTCGTACTATTGAAACACAAGGATGGGTGTGTGTATATATATATTTGTTTGTATGTTCCGAGTTGATTGAAGAAACTGGACGGTTTCCAAATGTGATTTTTGGCATTATGGATAACTTTTGCCACCCGCCCACAAGTTGAGGTTTCCAATCACATTTCTCACACTTCGACCAGTTATGACGTCATTGTCACATTTCGAGAATCCTGAAAATTCACTTAATCGCACATAATTCGCGCCCTCTAGGAGATAAAAATCTGAAATTTTAATAGAATATGTATATTAATGATGCGGAAACGTTGGTCACACCAGATTGCCAATATACTAACTCATTATTGCATGATGACGTATTTACTAGATTTCACATTGTTAAATTTGACTATGTAGGCCTATTTACGCTTTATGATTAATGTTAGAAGTATATAAACCATACACCAACCGCAAAGCGTTTGGTGTGTGGTCGTGTTCTGCCGCGAAGCGACCTAGCAAGCGAGGCGGGCTAGTATTTAATTAAAATGAGTGTTATATTCAACTCTTCAGGAAATTAGACAGAATGAGAAGCAGTGCAGATAAAGATTAGACTGAAAAACTACAACCAGTTGCACTAGCGGCAAATAGACAGATGAAACGATCCACAGGACACACTACGTCCTATCTAATGTTTGCTAGAGACTCTGATTCATCCAACCTCAATCTCATAACCCCTACTTCTACTTCTGAACCAAGTCTAAACTCACAAGAATACATTGAAGATGCCTCGGATATATCACATGACCATATTTGGACGAATTTTTCCATAGCATATAGATCAAATTATCGGAAATTTTACTTCGAAACCGAATTTAACAATAAAAAGACGATATAACTTCATTCGAACAAGTTTTTTTGGTAGACAAGTCCGGTGAACACCATCGCACGTGGTTACTTTGGCGAACTGTTATGCCGATAAAGACACTCTTTTAATTGCCTCAATATCTAAAAGTGATTGCACCACATCAAACTACATGTGTACAGATTTTGGTGCCTTTATAAAAAAATGAAAATTTTATGGTTGTGCCGCTTCACCATCAGAAAAGTATCTTTGACCCCAAACTAAAACGCAACGTAATCATGTTTACATGATTTTCTGTTCTTACATTTGTGTTATTAGCTGATAGACATATACCTTTTTATTTGATATTACCTATTGCACAATATAATATTGTGGGAATTGGTAATAGCAATAATATATTGCCAGTCAGCTACTTTCAGTTCTCAAAGCAGAATTTAATGTTGATTCCTTACTATACTAGTAGCAAATTCGGTGCAAATCTACTTATTACCCAATCAGAATTGAAACCACAAAAATTGTTTAGTTGCGACTTACTAATTATACTTGTTTTGCAAGTAACCTAATAATAATATTTACACTACAAACAATACTGCTTATTTCTTACATTCCTAGATCGGATTTTGAGGAATGTAACCAAATACTTGTACGCAACATAAAAATAGCTTAAACACTCCCGGAACGAAGAATGCAAAGAAATACTTTGGGCTTTTGGTAGAAAGCATACCTGCCAACCGTACAGGGATTCCCTGTACGGTACAGGGATTTAAACATTTTGGCGGTTCTGTACAGGCGTACAGGGATTTATTTAATTTGTACAGGGATTTTTAATTTACTGATTATGTGTGAAATAATGCCTAAAAATGTCTACAGTGATGATAGTATATTCTGCCAAGCATTCTGCATTGACCACATAAAGGCACAACTGGTTGTATATATATATATATATATATATATAAGAGCCCTTCGGTCTCGGTCGCTTTGCGACGGATCGGTGCTACGCACCTTAAGTTAACGGCCGCTGTGCGGACTTACTCCTCACCCTTTCTGCAATGGAAAATGGTAGAAAGGGACGTTATATACAACCCTTTCTACCATTTTCCATAGTTTTAACTTGTTTACCAATAATACCCTTTGGAAGCTAACTTCTAGGTTGAGTTTGAATTTAATAATTTGTTTACCTATTTTGTGTAAACAACAACAACAAAACTTCATATTATAAAATTTTTAACGCGAAAATCGTGTTCAGCATACTTGTTTACCTATTATAACATTTGTTACCTTTTATATCATTTGAAAGTTAGTTTCTATCTCATATATAAATGCGGTTTCTAGTCCCCCATCACTTTAATACAATCCGGACAAACAAACAAACAAACAAACAAACAAACAAACAAACAAACAAACAAACAAACAAACACACACACACACACAAACAACAATCGAGATTTAATAATATAGATATTCAAGCGTATAGGGATTCCCTGTACAATATATAATTCAATGCTTTCTCCTTTCCAAGTACTAATTTAGCAATGTAAGTGTATAGTAATTCCTTGGACGAGCGAGCGCAGCGAGCGAGAAATTTTTGGGAGGTGTACAGGGATTTTGGCCAATGTACAGGGAAAATTGGAGCCTGTACAGGGAAATGACTCAAATAGGTTGGCATGTATGAGAATGGGTAACGCAAAGCCACATAATTGCGCGAAAGAATACCACCAGAAAACAACAACTAGGATACCAATTCACCTATCTAGAGTTTATCATGGATGCAAACAATGTGTAAGTGATTTTTTGGTATTTAATTATTCCTTAATTCAGTAATCTATACTATATGCTGGGATAATTTATGTACAATTTAAATGAACAGGAAAAAACTACCACAACTTGACATCAACTGACGAAAACGATTGACTGGCCAGAAGTTAGTTAAATTATAACCCTGCTCTATTTTTAGCAATACTATATCATAGCATTCTATACACTAAGGCAATGGTGGTCACTAAAATTTTGGACCAGGGATTGGTTAAGTACTTCAAAACAACATTTTCTAAAATGGTAATTTGTTCAATTTTCCCATTAATTTTAGCTACCCTCATCATCCTGACAACATATTATTGTCAATTAAAACGATTGGAAAATATAAGGAGTTTAATATATAATACAGTATACTCATACAAACACAGAAATTGATATAAATGTTATTATGATACTAAGGAGCTTAAGACAGCAATACGTAATAGAGATATACTTCTAAGAGGGAGTAGTCACACTTAATACATCTACAGGAACAGCAACAGGTTGACTGAATAAAACTAAAAGAAATAAAGAAAAATTAATTCTTGAATTTAGTAAGCTTACTATTATCACGCTTCAATACTAGTACATTATAATTCTTAACTCTATTAGATAATAAACAGTTGGAAACAGTGAGAAAAAGTTTTCGTAGAATGTCCCACCGCGATACATTGCATTCACATACGAATCTCCAAAGTGTGCTATGCTCTAGTTCCATAGTGGCCCATGCCAGTTGAACAAGTTTTGTACGGGAAGAGCCTGAGTAAAAGTTGTCAAATTGTTCCCTATGACTGTCAATTTTGCTAAATATATCAAAAATGACCTTAATGCATTCAAGAACATGGCTCGATGGATATTTGAGAGAACCCCTATCTAGCAATTCTATGAGTATAGACTGACTGCCAATGTCATCATTCACATGTAAGAATTTTTCAGTACACAGAAATTTCCTGCACAATATACAATTACTAGATTTTTTGAGATAAGAAAATACAGCATAGCCAGCGACAAACGCGAGGCACTCAACTTGAGATGCTGCCATTTCCGGAAGGCTGATTTCATTTAAGGTTGACAAATAGGAATCTACATCAAAACTAGCAGCATGTTCATCGTCATTTGAGTGGAAAAATGTACCTAAATACTCTAAGAGACTAGTAGGTCTCTCAATAGTATCAGATTCTCTTTTGATCTGAAACAATTTTAGAATATTAGAAAGCTGAAGCCGGCGCTCAGACTCCAGGATTTGACAATATGAAATGTGATACTGTGAACCTGACATTTGCCGGTACAAACCAAAATGGTGTTCTAAAGCATCGTTTTGTATCCTTGATGTCAGAAGGTATTTGAAACCATATTTTGTACAAATCAATTCGAGTAGTAAAGGTAATGCCTTGCAGGTATGTATAAAACTTTTAAAAGTTTGAGGAGATAATTTTCCTTTCGCTGTAGGAAGAGCTCTCCAGCACTCTAACCAAGACACAAAGTTTTTGAGAAACAATAATCGCGAGTCGTTCAAACACAAGGGTGCAGACATTTCGTCATTAAAACGAATATTCTTCCCTACCCAGTTCACATTAAACATTTTCCAAACATCATTGATTAATTTCAAAAATTCAACAGTTTGAGTTTTGTCTACAATGTTCTTTTCCAAGTTATATGCTAACAGTCCCGCTGATGTTGATTCGTGAAAAACCCTAAGTGCTAAATTGACATTTTGTCTTTCCAGGCTAGATGGCCAACAGGCTTTTGATGTTAATCTGGGAGCACGCTTGAATAAATTGCACTTATCCGAATTGAATACAGTTCTTATGTCCTGAAAGGCTGAATAGCATATGGCAGGGTGCATAGAATTAGAAAATGAACTGGTATCGATACCAAGTTCTGAGGTATTGATGGAAACTCTGAGGTTATTAGGAGGCTTATTTTCGGTATATGTGTAGTCATGAGGTTTGCATTCAGTAAATTTTGGGAAGATAAAGACCTTTTCGTAGTCTTTTAAATTGAGCCAATTGTTCCTAACAGACTTAATAATGTGCATAACGTCAAAGAATAAAATTAGATCTCTGAATGGATCACATGGATGTTTTACTATGGGCATCAGAGATTTTTGGTCAGCTGAAAAAAGTTTAAATAAACTGACATTTAGTGGGTAGTTATCAGTGATATTGCGTCAACATATATATTACATCTTTCGATATCAGAGATAGTTTTTGTAACAATGGGAAAAAGAGCCGTAGCAGAGCTAGAACCGAGAGGGACTAGACGTACAATTGTGGAAAATTTTGTCATAAAACTAGATACCATCATAGAAAAAACAGTTGTAGGTGGATCTTCCGGATGGTCAATAGAGCCTATTATTTACCACCTTTATAGCTGGCATCACTACGTATGTGTACTTCGTCCATTTGAAGTATGACATGTCGCTCGCTGTCATTAAATGAGGATGAAAACTCTTTAAGAACATTTAGATAATCGCTATCTAAACCGATATAATTTTTTATTTTGAGGAGATTACGCTCATGTGGTAGAGTTAAACAATTCGAAGATTGAATAAGACGGTAACAAGCTGGTGAAATACCATGAACCTTAAGGGAAAAAACCTGTGTTAAAACACTATATCGGCGCCCAAATTTGGAAACTTTCAAAGATTTCAATTGGTCAAGTAAAAAATGAAACCCTATTTTTGATGAATTAAAGAGGTTATCATTTATAGCTTCGTCGGCAGCGAAATCTAAATCATCATGATCTAGTAATTTAATAACGTGTTCCAAATTACTAATGGCATTTTCTAGGCAGGTTGTAACAGTGGGTTGTGGTGTTTCTGAACTTTGATTAATCTTAGGCCTAGGTAAACAATCTATTTCTAATAACAGGGTCTCAATTTGACGGATGTCACTAACTTGGTTCATGGAGAGATCTATTTGATATTTTTGTTGATGAAAGGCCGTGATATATAAATCAGAATTTATCGCAAGCGATGCTTCAATATGAGGTTGACTATCCTTAACTAGGATCTTAAGGAAAATAATAGAATTTAAATCCGGTATATGACTAGTCCAACCATTGGAGAGGTCAATGTATGACAATTTATCAATAATATCATCAATTAACGAAATTGAAAACTTAGCTGTTGTGGTTGCACTCTCTTCTCTGCTTAGCTTCATTGCTGTTTCAGTCAGGGTTACTTCTTTCTGTTCTCTTGAGAATCTCCTCGGTCTTTCATTGGTGTCAGAGAGGTAGCTGGGACAGTTTGGGAAAATGCATGGTATCGCAGACTTAGATACGGCATATTTTTGGCGATGTACATCAACATATTTACTTCCATCAAAATATCTTATTGATTTTTCGATATCTTCCTCTTTAAAGTGGAGTATGCATATCTAGATGTATACAAAAATACAGTATGAAGTGGCACCTTGTTAATCAATTATTACCTATACGGTTAAATAAGGTGTATTTGAGGTCAAACTAAGGAAAATTTCAATAACGAGGTTCAGATTGCATAATCAACACTTGTACTTTTAATTAATTAAATTATTATAGTAACTGATCAGAGTTTCGTTGAAAAATCATTATTTTAATGTAAGAATTACTAACCCTTGGAATCTTGTTGTTTTGGTAGTCTTCTCTGGGTCTGGGAATAGCCTTGAACCATTTTTCCCGAAGATCCTCATCTTTTGGGAAATTAAAAACTTTCGTGAAATCTTCTCCTCTGTAATTGGAGGTACAGCCAGGCACAACACAAGACATCGTATTCAGTCAGATAGATATTATACTGGTTGAGGTATGTATTTGGAATAAGTGCGAGTGGATTGGAATAGAATAGAAGGGGCAAGTAAAAATTTTTAGAATCCCATTAATATCCATCAATGTAAATTTTTACATTATGGGTGGATAAAAAAAGGTGGATAAAAATAAGATGTTTTTAAGTGACACGCAATATCAATTCCTTTGAACATCAGTTCAAATACAAGTATACTCATATAGATTACTAATGAGTCAGGCCTGCTTATTATGAAAAAAATATAGTTAATTAATTGTTAATTTCTATTTTATATTAAAAGCCTTATTAGTTATTTTCCCAATTAACAATTTAAATTTAAAATGTATTCGAGTTCGTATATTATTAAATTTGTGTATAATGAACACAATCCATAATACACGAGGCTGATTGTAACTATTAAATAAGGATTTTATTAAACTAATGTACAAAATAACGAAAAAGAATTTTGTCTAGTTGAAGTATTTAACCAATCCCTGGTCCAAATTTTTTAGTGACCACCATTGCCTTAGTGTATAGAATGCTATGACTATATGTATCCATCAATTCCTAACATTATGAAATGCAACTGCTTTTATACTATACTTATTATGTATAGAACCATATGAAGACATGGAGATAGGTGTAATTGAAGAGATTTACCCCCAATGAAGTAATAAAATGTGAAGAAGAAGAAGAAACACTCAACCACTCACTAACTATCTTGAAGCCTCAAATAATATCATCCCTTGCCAACCAAACCTATTTATCTACGCTACACAAGAATATCGCCATCCTAGCAGAATCAATAACCAACCTGGATTAACTATATTCCTACCATCCAACAACTGAGCTTAGTTCCAATATTAAAGAAAACATAGCCATCGAAGTCGCCACTTGGTATACTGAATATCGTACCAACCATTCCAGTGACTGTAAACTAGACGAAAGAAGAGAACGCAATTATCCGCTAGCAGTTCTGTTACCTGTTGTAATTGACATTATACAACTAACTATATTACCACCATAGATTCACCACCAGCACCCCCACCACATCCACAATCACCTTCTGAAGATCCCTTAAAATTAATCACTTACCCTAACCGGCAAGGAAGTTACAACAATACTTTTCAAGACAATACCTGCCCTGTTGACCACATCCTCGCTATATTAAGCCTAAATCAAGCCACCATCCTGAACGCCATTAGCATAAAAGGAGTAATACTAGCTGACACTAAATTCCACCGAATAGTTTCCCTGCTTGAAAACGATAACTTTGATGAACTGAGGGACTACAATGCGCGACGAATCGGCCTTCAAGTGAATTATGACTCAACAGGTTTATACAAATCTTATGATTTCTATGATCAGAGGCAATTATTATGAACTTTCTACGCTCCGAGGACCTATGCAACGACCTTTACGTCTCCACCTTCAAATGTCATCACTCTACCAAATCCTTCAATAAAATGAACATGCTAGGTACCATCGGTAATGTAGTCACAAACCTAGGGTCATCTACAAGTCGGAAACTTAATCCGAATAAGTGCAAGTCCTGTGGATCAACTACAGCCATCTCCAAGCGGTTATCTGGCAAATTCGAATCCGTCCCTACTCTTCTAACAAAAGAAGATAGGACATCTTCTGAAACTCAACAAGAAAGTAACTATATCAGACATTGATCAATAAATTACCATCTGTCACGATCACCTTACATTGCATTACCAACTTGCCGGCTATTCTATTTTTTTCTAAAATAAATTTTATTCTATTTGTCGTTGCAGAGGTTAGTACTTTGTAGGTATTTAATGGTTGTACCCTCAGAGCCGTAAAAGTCGTATTGTTCCATCAGGTCAGAGTATGTAGTCTGCATTCCAATCACTTTAGCAATGAAGTCTCTGAGCTTATCGAAATTAAACTCATTGACAAGAGTAATAAGTTAATGGAATTTCGCATCAGATGGTGTAGACCCGAGTATTCCGAAAGATTCAATTATCTTCTCCTTAAACAGACTTAATATGGCGATGATATTGTCGAGGGGGCAGGTGTTATTTTGTGCAATGTTATTGTATTCCCCTTCCATGTTGGTAAATGAAAGTCCTCTCACGTTAATACTCTATTTTCCGAGTTTGTCTTAGGGCCACGGATCCCCTGGAAACTGGCGGGGGCCATACACTTGTTATTTTGTTCTATTATACTCTTCCCAATTATCTATTATTCAAGACAAAGTTTGACTCTCTAGCTAAAATTTTCTGGAATGTGCTTACATTCCAGAAAATTTTCTCAAGTCACTCCAATAGTATTGAAAGTAATCAATGAATCGCTAAAAGCTCTCTATCGCCTAATGCCTACTATATAGTAGTAACTTTTATAGTATCTATCACTGCATTGATAACTGCCCAATTCTCTAATATTTTCCTATGGGTAGGAAAATTTCAATTAATGTTATGGTAATTGATATGTCATTTAGTTCCATATTCACATAACTCACTATATCTCTGAAAGTATATGAGCTAGAGAGTCAAACTTTGTCTTGAATAATAGATAATTGGGAAGAGTATAATAGAACAAAATAATAAGTGTATGGCCCCAGCCAGTTTCCAGGGGATCCGAGGCCTTAGGGGGTTATTCTAGCGTGAATTGAATAACTTCTTCGGGAAAAATCAACAACATGACCACTGATAGAAGGACAGCGAAGGGATAGTCTCGTTCCCAATTAACCCGTGGTATGTTGGCACCAAATTCAGCTTCGGAAATTCGTCATACCATAAGGCATTACTATGTCCTATTTGCTGTTTGAACTCGGAGCTTATTTCGGGTCTTGAACTGTATTCAAAAGGAATATATAATTTATCTTAATATTAGAGCTTTTGTTGCGAGTTTTCTATGAAGTGGTGTAATGTGAAATGACCTCTGATTTGAGCGAATTGAGTTTTTCTGATATATTTTTGATGTCATTATACTCTGTTCACCCATATCTCCGAATGTTTCTTCAGTTGCGCCCAAACAAAGCTCATCGATTACTTCTCCTAAGTTATCAAATGACAAACAATTAGGTTAAGTTCTACCCAAAATTTGAACGGTTTTCGAATTGCAAATGGTTTGCATTCGCATGAAACGCTCTCCTGGCGTCTATATATGTTTTAAGGAACTAAATTCTCCCGTTATAACGAAATGCTTGAGACCTCGCCTCGGTTTCAATTCGTATTTAGTGGAGTAAATCGATTACTTGCATCAAATAATCACATATGTTCAGGGGCGGCGCCAGCACAGCCCCATTGGGGGGCGGACCAATGCACTGGAGGGGCAAACCCAATAGTTGTAGACATTCCAAAATTCACATTCAAACCAAAATCGATATTGTTAGTGACGAACTTAGTTAAATAATCTGTCCTATAATAGTATACGGTGGGGCATCTCAGCAAAACAGCTAATTATGGACTGCCTGTCCAGGCCGTATAGCATTTCCGCATTAACATTAAGTACTCCTATAACAAACAAGCGAATTCCCGCCCCCCACAGGGGGGGCGGGTCAAAAGCGCGTGGGGGCGGTCGTCCCCCCCGCGCCCCCCCTCGCGCCGCCACTGCATATGTTGCTGGAAATTTTATATTCGGAATCAGCATACTCGATTACCTCAGTGGAGTGTTATTTTTTGTTCGATTATTACTATCATTATTTCAGATTGGTACCCGAGTTTTATAATACGAAACAAAGTGTGACACACAGAGAGATAGGCAGACAGAAATGAGACATATATTAATTAATTAATAATAATATACATCAATTATAGTAACTTATCCGGGAATATTTGTTTGCATTATATTAAGTGCTAATCAAGATTATTATACTCACCAGAATGTATGTTGATATATTTAGGTTTTCTTGCTGTTGATCTCCTATTCCATAAGATGGTGGTTTAACCTATCGAAGTTATATACACTAGCGGCCAAAAGTATTTGGACAGCAATAACTTGTATTTATACATTCAAGCTTCTACCAGCCTAATAGCATTGGTAGATGCAGCAACACTGCTATTTACATAAAACGATATATAAAGTATCATAAAATAGCAAATCTTTTGAATTTACATATATATGGAGGTGTTAGACTCATTAACTTTATAATTAGCTAATTAAATAGATAATTTCTGATCATCAAGATTGAATGATAATATAGAAGTTCTGGTAGCGGATTTGAATTCCACATGGTCGAATTACTCCAGGTGCATAATTTCAAATCAATACGTTTATTTTAGACTGAAATACTGCCACATTCCAATTTGTGCCACTTGTGTCACAAGTGGCACGGGGCAGATACGCTTATGCCACTTCATGGATATTGACTAAAATAACGTAAATTCAAAATATTCTTTACTTTATAACTATAGCAAGATATATACATTGTCATTAGGAGTAGTTTAAACAGCCGTTAAGGCCAGGGTTCCTCTGCAATTTTCACTTACTTACTCTCATATATTATACCCCTGTATATTTGCAAATTTTCAAGACAAAGTTTGAATCTCTAGCTCATATACTTTCCAAGTTACAGCAAGGTGTTTGAATATGGAACTAAATGACGTGCTATTATTATGTAACACTAATTGAGATTTTACTGTAAACAAAGTTCTAAAAGAAATTTGGGTAGTTATCAATGCGATGTTAATGCCTATATAGTTAGTACTAACTACGAGCATGGGGGCGATGAACGGCATTTTTTGATATGATGTTGACTTTCAATACTGAAGCGATGACTAGTCGGAATTTTCTGCATTCTAGAAAATTCCGAATAGTCATTGCAACAATATTGAAAGTAAACACTAGATTAAAAAATGCCGTTCATCGCCCCCATGCTAGTAGTTAGTACTAACTATATAGGCATTAACATCGCATTCATAACTACCCAAATTTCTTTTAGAACTTTGTTTACAGTAAAATCTCAATTAGTGTTACATAATAATAGCACGTCATTTAGTTCCATATTCACATACCTTGCTGTAACTTGGAAAGTATTTTAGCTAGAGAGTCAAACTTTGTCTTAAATAATAGGTAACATGTAAGGGTTTAGTGGAATAAACTAACGAGCGAATGTAACTTTTCCTGAGCCAGAGGATCCCTGGCCTTAATATGTTACCAGACGACTATTGTGTCTGCCTAAAAATTTCAATTGTTCAAATACATTTGGCTGGTTAGTGTATATTCATACATAAGTATACAAGAGGACGTATTTGACCCTGCTAATAATAGTTTACTGAATAAGTAATCAACAACTTAACTTATTTTGATATCTTTCTGCCGATACTTTCGTGACAAGTGAATTGGAATCTTTGTCGTTTTGTCACTTGCAGGATTTTCTGTGTAACTAGATGGCTAGGAGTTACTTCGAAAACCGTAAATGGACTAAGAAACATTTGTTCGTTTTAGTCCCAGAAAGCTTCTTTGATATCTTGATGTTCTCAACAAAAATAAAATCACCTTCCTCAAAAAATCAAGCTTAATCAAGGAGAAATTCGTTATCAACTGTTAACATATGTAGACAGACATGACACGGTCTTGCTCGTTCAGATACTGATGGACAGTATAGCCTGCAATAAAGGCTAGTGATTGAAGCAACTGTGAACCACAATCAATTGATGATAAATCATTAATCTCATCAAGAAATGGCTCCAAATTGAACTCACCATCAGTAGTGAAATACGCTATACGGAGAAGAAATGACTTAACAAATGACTGAATAGATTGAAAGGAAGTGTCTTGTTGGTCAGTAAATATGTTTAATATGCTAGAAAGTCAAGTCGATGCTCGGTTCAAGAATTTGAAGATAGATGTAATAATAAGATTCCGACATCATATGGTATTCCCGAAATGGAGTTCCAAGGGACCGTCTGTAGAAAGGAGGAACACATGTAAAGCCACAGGATTTGAGTCAAATGGTTGGTAATATGTGGCTAGGCCATATAAGCATATCTAAAACTGGTGTATGTTTGTTTACTTAGTTTGCCAATTTTTTCTGGTAAAGTTTTCCAAGCATCTAATGATTATTCTAACCAAAACTACACGAGTCAAAAATAGAAATCGCTCGTCATTAAAAGTCAAAGGTCTAGTTAAATTATCGTTCAAACGAATTCCTTTAAATGGTGTATTAACGTTGAATAATTTTCAAACAGTAAGAAGGGTATCAACAAACTCCGGAGTATTCTTTCTATATTCTGGATAACGCAATTCGTTCTGGATAGTTAGCCCAGATATTGTTAATTAGTTAACGACTTTCAAAACCAGTTTGACATTTTGACGGTCTATGCTAGACGGAAAACATGACTCCATAGTCAAATGAGGAGCTAACTTGGCTGAACTTGTTCTTTCTGAATTATATAATTGACATACATCTTCAAAGGATGCACAACCGAACTTAAGGGGATAATCACAATAAAAGCTAGAGTTGTATTTTAAAGCAAGTTCCTGCAAAACAGATTCAATTTCTCGGATGTCACTAATTGCAGCAATGGGAACGGATGTACTCTGTCCATTAAAATAGGCTGAAGTGGTTAAATAAGCATTGATTTCAAGGTACAAATCTACGGAGATATTTTTTTCAGCCATTTTTGCTTGAATAAACGTTATGCTACTCTCATTACGGAACCACACCAACCAACTATTAGGATAAAGAAATCAAGGATAACTTATCTTTCAAGTCCTATGGAGAGTTGACCACAAACTTCTCTTTCTCTTGACTCTCGGATCTCAAGCTGAGTTGTAGTGTTTGGTTCATCAAGTCTTCCTCTTTTGTATCGTATGACAAGCGATTCCGTTTGGTAGGCGTCTTGAACACAGGAACATGGTAATCTGGGTTGTAATTGCTCTTGCAACCGGGGACAGAACACGAGTTAGGCGTGAATAGAATCTAATATGAATAAAATTAGGGCTGAAACGAATATTCGAAATGTAACGAACGAACCTTTCTCTAAACGAACGAATATTCGAATATTCGTTCGTTTGGATAACTAAGCATTAAATCAATGTCTAGAGACAAAACTCATTGGAAAATAGGTTTTTTATAATATTAGAATCGTATAATAATAGTTACAAAGTGTATTATACGCAAGTTAATTAATAATCAGCTTGTTTAAGTGGGAATTTATATTTATGATATCTCTAAGCTATTCAAAAGTCTTGTTGTCCAAAATTAGTCAACAAATATCCGTTTCAATTTAATATTCGTCCAAACGAATAGTCGTTTCGTAACGAAGATTGTTTGCAAACGAACGAATATTCGTTCAATCATTTCGAACGAATATTCGAATATCCGGTATATTCGTTTCAGCCCTGAATAAAATACCAAAGCGAAATTAAAAGGATGATATTGTACATCAATAGAAGAGTTTGGAAACAAATTTGATCAATAGTTGTTTATATTTCAAGAATATTTCTAATCAATGTGGTTGATTATAATATTATTATTATTATTTTTGAATTTTAATATTGTGTTTGGATAAATATTACCATCTTCTCCTTCATCCTTGGTCCATATTTTCTAGGTTACTGTAAGGCCATATATAGAGCAGGCTATGAATAAGTATAATTCAAAGTCAAAATAGAACGCGTGTGTAGTTTGCTTAGGTATCTTAATCAATGTCTATCCTCTCCATAATACGTTCAACTGTCTAAGTGAATGATAATTGGCTTTGTGAGTTAAAGCTTCTATGCGAAATTACAATAGCTCAGTGGTGTAGAAGAAGGGGGCGGAGCCCCCCTTGTTAAAATTTAATTGACTCCTTTAATGGCACCAAGTTTTGGAAGTTTCAAAATAGCCTGTGGGGGCCGATTACCAAACCATTTTTTATTCTTGACTTAACTCAGATTATACATCTACATACATAGCATATAACACTGAAAACTGGGAACGTATATATAACATCTTACTTATAGTTTACAGCAAAAACTAAGATCCTATTGTTGTGTCAAACTCCCCTCAGCTCAAAACTTGTCGGGGTCCACAACTCCTAACTTGGCGTCTATGAATCATTTAGTTCAAATTTTTTTGATGTGGTTATTTGTAGAATTATAATTTTCCATATTATGAAGAAATTCTAAACAAGTTAATTAGCCAATTAAGCGCGTCAATCAATTCAGACTGTCCAACAATCCCGATTTTGCTTGAAAACCCGAATCCCGACACAACTTGGAAAATGCCGATTTTACACAGGTATAGTCTAATTTCAATAATACTGCTATGTGATACTGTGTATATAATTGAACGATGTAGTAAACTTGTCGGCTAAGTACTAACTTGATCTCATTTGTAACATTCTTTAGCTTTAAATTGGTGAATATATCTGAGGAATAACAATAATTTTATTGAAATGATGTTTTTAATGGGAAATACGCTTGAAATTACGATCGATTTACCAGCCATTTGACAGAAATATGTATTTGAGAGTGCTGGAAATGCAGTTTGAGGCCTTCCAGGTTGCAAAATTTCCGGGAGGGCATACTCCCGGGAGCCCCTAGTTTTCTCAGGCTACACCCTCAACTGATCGCTATGCGTTCAAAAATCCCCAAGAGATCCTGTCCAGAGGTGGGGCAATCTGATCAATTTAATATCAGTGGCGAATCCAAGGCGGGGAGGAGTTTATTTATTCAATGACCTTTGATATGGAATAACTTCTATTAATTACTCAATTTTTGTACGGAATTCAAATTTTCTGCCACACGTCGCGAAGCGACCGACCAAGCGTAGCACGCTAGTTATTAGTATTTCTGAATTCTAGTGCTTCGCCAATGTACCCGACTGTGGGACAATAAGTTATCGCCCCCAGACCCCTAGCTGGAGCGTGAAGATACGATCGTTTTTTATAAAATAAGACCCTTTTTGCAATTCCTTGAACCATCCCTGAACATCTAAATTAAGGATCCCAAATCTTGCCTTGGGGAGCCCCCCTTGATATAAATTTAGTTCTACTCCACTGTACAAAACATATAATCTATAATCAAAATAAGTTATATGTGGCCTCCTCCTTCCCTACTGCCACATTCCAGTGCTCTCCATTTATATATTAACATACCGCACTATTATGTTTACAGACCGTACTATGTAAGCTCCGGTATGGTTGTTATGGCCATGGTCTTACCAATTATTTGTTGATTTTCTATTTATCCAATTTCAAATTGAAATTTTCACCATACCCAAGTACCTTATACAGCCCCTTATACAGACATCACTGTTTCAACGGATTCTGAATTTCTTCTAATCTCATGAATAAATCATTTGAAACTATGTCAATTAAATAATTCCTAAACTGTGACCTATTTATAGTTTATAAGTTTGTAAATCATTGATATATGAAAAGACTTAACGACTCATCAAGATCATTTGCAGTGAGCATTGGTTGATGTAATCCGAACTAACAGCCTACATATAAACTCAAATTCAGGATTCTTCTAACTCTTGCAATTCTTTATTTCTTTGTGAGGCAAGGATATGTTGGCTACAATGTATTACATCACTTTTTAAAATTATCATAATTATACGATTTAATTTTAATTCACTTGCCTTCAACAAGGCAGGATTTAGTATAGCTATACTTATTTTCCCTTATTAATTAATTAATTGATACAATTAATAAAAACTACTAACTCAACTTTATTTAACTTAATATCTTATGAATTAACCAAAAACATATACACTTTAATTAAATAATTCATACTTAATTTGAATCCATATCCTCCAATCGTAGTACAGTACATAATAGATATAGTGATAATGGATATAGTGATATATTGGATATAGTGATAATTTTGTAGCTTTAGGTGCGTCCCCGAGCAAATCGCATACAAATTTTATTGGTTATAGTGATAATAATTATTGGATATAGTGATAATTTGTGTACAGATTATACAAAAATATTGCATATTTTACCTTTCTTATTGCCCCATAATTAAAATCTTTGATTATTTATAACGTTTCAATCAAAAATTTTAATACTACAGTTGGTTATTTATTTATATTCTAGGGCATTGTGATTAGTATACCCCCCTGATTAGTTGTTATTTGTTATTAACTTATTACCTATAACCAGACATCACTGCGAACATACCTATTTTACGTTTTACGTACATAGCTTGAAATTTTATCATGGAAAAAAATAGTGGGAAGCGCAAATCTCTTTCAGCGATGCAAAAGCTCGAGGTTATTGAGGCATTGCGTGACGGCGCAACCCAAGACGAAGTCGCTCAGAGATTTCACATTTCTCAACCATCAATCTCAAACATTAAGAAGAGTGATTGTTCTGGAATACTAATTACGATGGCACCATCAGCAAAGCGCAAGCGAATGTCGATCCACGATTACCTCGACAAAGCTTTATTAGTGTAGTTTACGAACGCGAGAGGTCCGTTCCTATTGATGGGAATATGCTCATGTCTAAAGTTGAAACTCTCGCTAGGATCTACAACATTCACCCGACTCCATCACGTGGTTGGTTACAGGCCTGGGGAAAGCGCAATGCCATATCTTTCGGTAAACAGCATGGAGAAGCCGCCTCTGCTGACACAACCGCTGCATACGATTTTCTCCGTATACAAATTCCTGCAATTCTGTCTAAGTACTCACTTGCAAACTGCTATAATTGTGATGAGATGGGACTTTACTACAAGTGTTTACCAAAGTTCACTTTTGAATTCAGGAAGCATAAGGAAGCTGTCCGCGGTATTAAGCAAGACAAAACAAGATTTACTGCTCTTGTTTGTTGCAACGCTGATGGGAGCGATAAGGTCACGCTTACCATAATTGGCAAGTATGCTAAACCCCGTCCTCTCAAGGGTTGTATGCACGCCCTACCCGTCAACTACAGATATAACACCAAAGCTTGGATGACAGGAGCATTGTTTACAGAATTCCTGGATGAATTCAATGTCAGAATGTGCAGAGAAAAGCGAAAGGTGTGTTTATTGATGGATAACGCTTCCGTGCACAAACCAGACAAGTCCCGTTTGTCGCATGTAGAGTGTATTATGTTGCCACCCAACACAACTAGTGTGATCCAACCTTTCGATTGTGGTATCATAATGAATCTCAAGACATTGTACCGAAGGAGTGTGATGACATGTATCTTAGATCTGCTCGAGGATGGGAATTTGACCGGAGAAAAAATGTCTAAGTCAATTGATATCAAACAGGCCATATTATGGATTGCACTTGCATGGAGAGAAGTGAAGTCGCAGACTATAATAAATTGCTTCACCAAAGCATTTGGAACATTGTCATTGACTAACACCGAAATCACTTCTGAAGTCAATTCAAGTTTTGAAGATGGTGAGTTCCCGATACCTCAAGGAGTATTTGATGATGATTTTTCCATCTACCTAAATGTTGATACAAATGAGCCAACTATGGGAGAAGTGACAATAGAAGATGCTGTAGAAATAGTGTCTCCCAACAACAAGGAAGATAATAGTAATGTTGATATCATTGGGAGTGATTCTGAAGATGAGTCTGATATTCCTGTCCCCTCCACGAGAGAAATGTATCATATGATCGAGAAGATGAGAAGATTCATGTCTCACTACAACCTCGATTCTCAAGGTGCGATTCTCTCAAAAATTGAAGATGGGATACACATAGATAGTGACATAGTAGAAAGGGACCGCGGAAAATGACCCAAAACCGAAGTCGGAATATGGCCCAAAACTGATTTCGGAATTTGACCCAAACCTGATGTAGGAATTTGACCCAAAATAATTTTGGTAATTTTGGGAGTTGGAATTTGACCCAAAATATAATGGGGAGTAGGAATTTGATCCAAACCTGATGTAGGAATTTGACCCAAAATAATTTTGGTAATTTTGGGAGTTGGAATTTGACCCAAAATATAATGGGGAGGTATGAATTTGACCAAAATATTAGCTTGGGAGAGCATGTTATATAATGATTAATCAATTAAGTGTAATAAATTAAATAAATGACAGTAATATAGGATGAGAGAAGTGATAATGTATTATGGAATGATGATGAATAAGGAAAATAAAGAAAATTATAACCAAGGAAAGGTTCACTGTTATTGGAATATTCTAGTTATGATATCAATTTGTTCCCGACAAATTGGGCACTCGCGCTTTAACCGCACTAATTCATTTGCACAATTTTCACAAAACCCAGCATGCGCGAAATTTCCATGTAAAAGTGCAAAGTTCTCTATTCTATCCTGAAGACACACATTGCAGCGAGATTTATTGGATTCTTCATCACTAGGTGAATCTATTTCTTCCTAAAAGACAGTGAATCACATGAGCTCAATACCGTTTTGTTTTCTCTACCAATTGTTTGAGAAATGCAGTTTACTAATTCCAATGCAGTGTATGTGCCATTTAAGTATTTTGTTTTGTACTCATTTCTAAGTGCTTTCTTTAATCGATTCTCTAGTTTTGGGGGCCTTGAAATTTCCAATACATTTTCTAACCTTCGTTGTTCCAAATCATAATCATCCATTATATTGTTTAATGAGGATAGAAATTTCCAGATGTTAGGGTGATTTGTTTTAATATATCCGTTAAGAGATTTGTGGTACGATTCAGCACCGTAGTTTGTGCTAAATTCGTAGTAGAAAACTGAGAGATTTTCACTTCCGTTCATCCAATTCTTGGAGATATATTTTTTTAATGTACTAACAAGTTGTA
This sequence comes from Hexactinellida sp. DTS-2022, assembly GCA_028753945.1. Lineage (NCBI taxonomy): Eukaryota > Metazoa > Porifera > Hexactinellida > Hexactinellida sp. DTS-2022. The sequence goes on along the minus strand of JAPNXP010000010.1, from coordinate 3,191,295 downwards.
ATTCGTTATCAGTTAATCCTGATAATGACAATTCCAGATCCAGATATGTCGGTAGAATATCCTCTTCTGTTAAAAATGGTAGAGACATCAATTGATGAATCCATTTCTTGAATGCTTTGTTGTGTTTGAACAAATTGCAGAGCGCTAGTTTCTGTACTTTGTCATAAATAGCTTTTGTATAATGGAACCAACATCCAATGATAACTATACCGGGGAAAATAGAGATAAACGCATTCCGTGAGGCCTTTTCAAAATCACACATCGCAAAAGTTGGTCTAAATTCTGGAACCAAATTATGAACAGCCGTTAGTATGGCCACATATAGTTGCTCACTCTTCGCAGTCATGAGAATATGTATTGCAGGGATAGCGTGTTCTTTGATCCTTATAAAAATAGTTAGGAGTTGGTTGAAGAGACGGGGAACAACTTTAAAGGTGGCATCGAAATGGATTGTTTCTGCTTCCTTAAGTTTATCTAGGCTTAGATCACTAGCGAAAATGACAGCTATCTCATTTCCTCCCTAATTGTTACTCGGTGGTTACAGGAGTAAGGAGAATTCATCAATAGTTCATGCAAATCTTCAGGAGTTGATGGCAATTTCGGCAATTGTAATCTACTTCTCTTTACCAGGGTACTTTCGAGTTTCTTGAAAGTCAAAAAAGATCCTTCTTGGGAATCACGACACTCTTTGTTAAAAACCTCTCGTAAATTATCTGTCGATAATTCAGCAGCTCTCTTTATTCTGTTTGTTAATATAATACTATCTGTTCCATAATCACATTGAGAATGACTGTGATTTTTTGTCATTATGAGGAGATTTTCTGGTGTGTAAATTTTCGCCAAGCTAAGACATCGTTTCTGTTTTGCGAGAGTGCATCTTAGATAAATTGTACCATTATTTTCATGATACTTGACATATCGATATCCCTCAGAGATATAATTCACAGAATTTGATTTCTTTCCTTCTACCACAGAATATTCCATTTGATAGTTTCTGAAAGATTTATTACGTTATATAGTAGACATTTTTCTCAAGTGAAAACAAACAAAATAGAAGTGCAAAGTTACAACATTGATTCAATCAGAATCCGTAAATATCCAGTTGTATTGATGACGTCTTTTGGGTCAAATTCCTACTCCCCATTTTATTTTGGGTCAAATTCCTACTGGCAATTTTATTTTGGGTAAATTCCGACATCAGGTTTGGGTCACATTCCTACTACCAATTTTATTTTGGGTCAATTTCCAACTTCACAAATCTTCGGTCAAATTCCAACTTTTTTTGGGTCTAATTCCTGCGTCTCAGTAGAAACTGTATCAAAAAAGCAAGCTACTTGGATAATTTTTATTTGAAGTAGCATTTCACTTTTTTACTCAATCTATTAATACCTACTTTTATTTTGTATTTTTATTAATTGAGGTTTAACACCTCTTAATTTGTATAGGCATCTTAACTTAAACATGTACGTATTTGTTTAATATTCCCGACAAATGTTGAAATTAGTTAATGACAGGATCTAGTCTCCCATACTTTTCGGTGCATAAATGTTCGTATATCAACTTGTTCGAGTATCAAAACCAAGGTTGAGGTAACAAATTATTTATTATAATTGATTATTAACAATATACTCTTTTGGGTACATATATTATTGGATATAGTGATAATAGGGATATAGTGATAACGGTTATAGTGATATTGGATATAGTGATAAATCAGTGAACTCTCGAGATAACCAAGTGTTTTGGACCTGTAAATTCCTTAGTTATATCCGGATATTCTTTTTAAGCGGATAATAAATAATGCATTCAGTGCTCTGGGGTAATTTCCATTTAGTTATAAGCGGTTAGTTCGTTAGTATTTAGGAATTCACCGTATTGGATATAGTGATATATTGGATATAGTGATAATATGGATATAGTGATAATGGTTATAGTGATAATGGATATAGTGATAATTGGATATAGTGATATATTGGATATAGTGATAATTTGACCAAAAATCCCGTGTCCCCACCATTATCACTATATCCAATATGTACTGTATCATTTGTTTTAATTATATGATTTTTTTAAATTGCTTTCTCTCGATTTCCCACCCGCCCTTTCTTATCCACAAACTCTTTATGTTCATCAATCATCTTTACATGTCTCTTCCATCATGCTCATTTTCCCCTCCTGTTCTTTTTGGATCTGTTAAATTAATTTAATATAATATCTTTCTGTGAATCCATTATAGCTGTAATTACATATTTCATGTGGTATTTGTAGGTGTAGGTTGTAAATCATTGTAGCACAAAACTGTCATGAATTTTAAAACGTAATTTGGGACAAGTGCACTAATTCTGGAAGTTTATGAAACTTGTGTAATCTGGGACAAGGATTGACATCGAAATATATTTATCGGTAGTATCGATATCGGAAATTTCCAAAGAATTTATCGCGATATTTTTTTTTATATCGGAAAATATCCAATAATTCCGAATATACTCCGATATTTTCACGATATTTTCCGATATTCCCCAATATTTTCCGATATTTCCCGATATTTTCACGATATTTCCCGATATTTCCGATGTTTTTAAAAGATATCGCGATATTAATCGATTTCGATGATTTTCCGATATATCGTATCCTGGGCTGCATTTAGAGGGGGGGGGCGGGGGGGGCTTTCGTCCCCCCTGGGTTTCCTTTTGCCCCCCTGGGCTGCCTAATTCCCCCTTGTTGGATAGGCTTTGCCCCCCTTATTTCTTTAACCAACCCCATTTGCCCCCCCCCTGACCTAAAAACCTGTATGCAACCCTTGTATCGATATCGGGGTTATTTCACGATATCGATATTTGTAAAACCTTGTCTGGGAAGTACATTCAAACCTCCAAGATCCTGACACTTCCTTCAACCGGGCAACACTTTTGTATAAGTTCAAAATTAAGTCGCCGTTTTTTAGTTATTAGCCCCAAATTTTGGTTTATCTTTGCAGATTTGATTGTCAAACATGTTACTAAAAGTAAACCATCCTCATCTGGGCAGTAAATATTGGTTTGGATTTGGCCATATGGAAATTTCGCTACTTTATATGCAATTCATTTTCGAAATTTATGAACTCCTTGTGTAAAGTTATACCAAGTTTCGATGATCGGAGGATGTGCATCAGGCTAGAGTCCCCCTCGGCAATAGTTTTGGAGACATCAGACCAGTGATGTTTTGCCAATTTTTGAAGTGGGGGAACGCTCATGAAAATCAAAATTGGAAACATCCACATGACCATATATGATCAATAAAATTAAAATTTGCAGAATTGCGAATTTTCGAGTGTGTACTGTTGTGAGTCATTCTAATTGGTCTAAATCCAAAAGTGGTTAGGAATATGAGTGAATTTGAGGCACTTATTTTGTTTGCCCAATTTTGCAACCTGCAGGGGTTGCATTTGGGAAATTTTGACTTTCCTGACAAGTATATACCATATAATCTTCCAAATTTAATTCTCAACGACTAATCATGATCTTCCAGCAAGTGTAAAGTAAGTTTGGAGCTTATTGACGAACTTAATAAAGACATCCTATACAAAACTTCTAAACTAGGCTAAACAGGAGCTTCGCTCCCTTTAACAATTGATGACACTAGTATTAAACAAAGCATCATATAATTTAACTATTCTATTTCATTCTTGTTAAGTATGTTATTAACAAACCCTCGTTGAGCCCTAGATTGACGGTCTCGTCTGATTAAAAAAGACATCAAAGTTCAAACAACACGTAAACAAACAGTTGTACAACTGAGTGATCTTTAGGGGAACGCTGTTCCCTCCGGGCTTGAATTTTCTCATTGGGAAACGATGTTCCCCCAGAGAAAATAGTGGGAGAACGGCGTTTCCCCGCGTTCCCTATGGAAAACATTAATGCCATTGGGGAAACGGCGTTCCCCCAGCAAAAATAGTGGGGGAACGGCGTTCCCCCGCGTTCCCCCTGGAAAACATCACTGCATCAGACCATAAACACTAGTTGATTATGCAATAAAATTTATGGTTATTTCCGAGATCCGGGCAAATTCTAAGATCCGGGCACCCTCCGGACGAGGATGCCCGTATAGGGTAGGTTCGACTGTACACATATTCTGGAAGTTTATGAAACTTGTGTAATTTGGGACAACTACACACATTCTGGAATTCAAAAAGCTTAATATGTAATACGATATCTAATTATCTAACTACTAGTTTATATCTTATTTATCTCTCACCACTTTGTTTGGCTATAATACATACCTTACTCCCTGATTATATTTTTAATTTTTTATTGCTTTTGGAAAAATTCTGTCTAAATAAAGCAATTTATATTTTTTAAATATACTTTTATCACCCTGTTAATATGATTAGCCAACAAATTATGAGTTGTTATATTTTTTAAATAAATATCAGAGTTACCGTTTCAGAAAGATGTAATCAATATACCACATAATTAACTTATAAATGATATAAAAACTAATCCATCAAAATACACAAATTCCGGACGGGACTACTTGTTCTGGCTTATACAATGTTCAAACTTGATTCTTCTCGCAGAGTAAAAAGATAAAATGTCTTGATAACTGCCTGTTAGTAAGCTATATGAAAAGATAATTGATTAAGCAGTGAAGTAGTCTTCTGTGTTAATTAATTAATTGATTAATGAATATATAGTAGGTTGGTCTCTCAGAGCTGCACCTAGCTAATAGTATTTTCGCTGTGAGTGCACTTGGAACACACTCTGTACCTTTCCCCAACCGCGAGCCTAAGGATTGAGCGATGGTTTAAGCTTACCTGAGAGACCTAACTTATCTCTTGACACAATTAGCGGGAACTAGGTTCAGGAAATTTAGCCATTACATGAGACTGAGGGTTTGTATTAAACATAAGGTTTAATACAACTATGATGACACAACGAGAGTCTTAACTTAGCTAACTGAAATAAATAGAAATTTTGTCTAGTTATTATCTCATTACTCCCCAAAACCAGCAAACTATAGCGAGGCATACGTAGTAAATTAATAACTCTCTTTTATGGCATACGACAGCGCTATATAACAATTATTTGTTAATGTCGTTCCTAGCGGTTGTACCTAGTGTAGTGTTAGTAAATTATATAGGTATTATATTTCTTTGTAACAAAAAACCAGTTTGTATGTATTTTCTTCTATATTGCCTATTCTATTTTTATTGAGAGTATGAATGGATAAACGGAAGAATTAGAATGCGCTTTCCTAAACGTAGAAAGATAAAAACGTGTTGCGTTGCAGGTCGCGTTTCCATTATCTGGGCTCACCATGATTGGGATTGCGTTGCCTGAATAACCCCGAGCAGAGGTCCCCACATGGTTTGATGTACCTTGCCTTTGATTGCTTTCGAATTGAAGAATTAGTCAGAAGAGTGTAATAGGTAAAATACGCTATTGACGGTACCATAGAAGTTGTCGCAGTTGCTGGTGTCCCTAGGTCATAATATTTATGAAATTTACCATTGTTCCAGAGCATACACATCCAGGGGCGGATCCAGAAATTTCTGGTGGGGGGGGATCTAGAGCGCGCATAGCTCGCGATCACTCAGGGGGTTCAGGGGTGTTTACCCACCCTGGAATTATTTTGACTAAGATGGGCTCAAATATCTATATCTCGAGTTCGAATAAAGGTACAACGGTTATAAATTAAAAAGATATTTACCAAAATCAGTCGAAGTAAGTGAGGTACATATAATGTAGAGGGTCTACGAGATCTACTAATATAATATCTAAATTGCAGAATACTAGTGAGAATAACCGCATGTAATAATAGGTATATAAGTATGAACAGTACCAAAGTTCGAATAACATCTGCTTTGATTGAGTTTATTGATTAGTTTTACCTAAATTATATATCTTAAAAATCTGGTGGGGGGGATGTATCCCCCCCATCCCCCCCCCTGGATCCGCTACTGTACACATCCACCTTTTACTGCCATCAATGTCATAGCACATTCACTTGGACCTGTATTCTTGGAATAATCGGTTCTGTTATCACTAACATCAAGCATTCAATATGTCCAAACTACTCCAATCGAAATGCAATAAATGTGGTTGTAGACAGACCGATAAGTTTGAAATAAGCTCCAACCAATTTGATTCTATCCCTCCACTTCTCACCATTGAAATTGGGATCTATTGCGGTACGAGTTAGCCATCCTCTCGATCCATCTCTCAAATCACTTTTACTCACTAATTCGCCTTGACAACCAATTCTATAAATTTGACAGCATATGCGAATTACCACTCGAATTATACCCCAATTCTTCATTCATCGGAACAGTCAATACAGTATACTACACACTGCACTCGTCTGAATAACTCCTCCTGTTTTCGAAAGCGCTCAAAGGCAAGGTACATCGACCTTGTGGGGACCTCTGTCCGAGACTATTCAGGCAACGCAGTCCCTATCATGGTGAGCCCAGATAATGGAAACGCGACCTGCAACAGCAAATCCCCAGTGGCGAAAACGCGACAGAACACTAAACCATCTAAAGTGTATTGAGGGAAAGGCAACGAAACTGACGAGTCCAAGCCGGGACGAAACACAAATAATATCAGTTGATATGTAATTAATTAATTATTTTAATTGTATGTGTCTGGTTTATATAGTTTAGTATTATAATTACAATAGGTACGCTATAAGTGTACCTGCTATCTGGAATTCACCACCAGCTTAGGATTAGGAGAGTATTATCAGCTAGGTTATTGCGGTACTGGTATAGTGAAGCTGTTGTATATGTGTCCTGTCTAAGTTGTGTGTATTTACAGGCTAACTAATAATTCTTCCCTCTAGCCATTAATTTTGTATTTATATGCTTTTGTAAATTGTATCATTAATATAGTGTATTTGTAATACATTTCCGCTGCAGTGGCGCCCAAGTTTCCAAAATGTCGGGATGGGGACTCACTTGATTTGTGCTAATATTTAATAGGAAACACGGGCGTCGCACGGCTCTGAAAACTCTCCGGCCAAACAGTTAAAGTGGTCCGGCCATAACCGGACCCTCCTATATAATATAGTAGAATAAATTAAAACTGGTCCGGCGCCGGACCAGCCGGACCGCGTGCTACGCCTATGTTATATATAACAGCATAACCACAATTCTCTAAATTGAAAATTTAAATTAGATATCAATAGTTTAAAATAGCCTAATAATGAATCCATACTCGTCAATATAAATTCTAGCTATTTACTCTATTTGGCGGAAGTTCTATTATAAGTGCAAGTTTAACTCTACTATATTATTAGAAGTAATTATGCCGCACAGAATTTACGATATAGATTAAATTCTTTATTCTATAGATTTTCAAATAATAACTCGATTTTATGAGAATTTTGGCATTATATAATTATTAACTCAATAACTTTGTATTAAAGTTGAAAATCGACACGGCATAATCACAAGAACAACTAATAAGGATCATTTTTTAGGGAAAGATTTCGCTCCACGACTTATGCATTTGAGATATGCTATGGTATTCAAAGGTCACTCCCAGGAAATTTTGCGGATTATTTTTTCAAAATGTCTGCGATTTTGACCTCTAGTGGCGTCAAAAGGTTAAAGAAATGTCAGAATTAAATTTTTCTTTCGGATTTAAATAGATAGCATCTTACAGTATATTTAGAAATAGTAATAGATTAAATGTTGCCATAGTTGATTTCCTGAAATCGACATTCCATCTCCTTAATTGTGTTTGTAGGTAATCGCAGATTTCCTCCATTCGACAGATTCTCGGGATGGGAATCCATACATTCCCATCCCAGGAAAAATCTCGAGATGGGGGCCCCATCCCAGAATGGCAAGTTGGGCGCCAGTGCGCTGATTTCGTATTGCAAACCTTGTTATATAGTATATGTATAAGCATATATGATATATGTCGTAATTATGTTTTGTTTTGAGTTGGGTTTAGTATTCCACATTTTTTAAATCTGATCGGATGGTATTATTCAGTAAACATGTTCAGACCGTATGGAATAGTACATTACAATACTTTGAAAGATACCTGGAGGAGAAAGAAATATTATCTAAAATAATTTAAGATAAATTGTAAATGAGTAGGAAATTGCATTTATAGTAGCGTCTCAGTCTATCAGAGCGCTTCAAAATATCACAGCATAATTTTTAATAGAAAAAATACTAATAGAAAATAGAATAGATAGAATAGAATAGGAAAAATATAATAAATATGCAAAATACGACAGTACTCAAAATACGTCGATATTTGGTTATCCATGGTTTGGGTACTGAAAAGTACTCAAAATACGACGGTACTCAAAATATGTCGAAACAGGACTATCCTCCGAATATGAATCCTGTTTGGTCCCGTGAAGGGACAGGGCCTGGTGACATTAATTAAGAATCCGAGACAAATAGCGATTGACAACAAAACTCGTAACATATTTGTTGCTGATTGGGAAGGTAACACAATTCAAGTATTCACTGAGGATAGTAACCATCTCTACAAGATACAAACAGCTGATCTCCTACTCTCATAGCTCTGAGCCTCTGACAGACGAATATATTTTCGTATCAGCTCAAGACCAGTTAGTGAAGATAAGAAAATCAAACAATGAATCTGTGAAGTCAGTTCAAACAGAGAAGAGAGTCTGGGGGATCGACACTGATCAAAAACAAATATTTACGTATGTGAGAATGAGAACAAATTAGTTATTGTGTTTGATAACAATCTCAAATTGCGCAAAAGAATTAAACTTGAAACTTCCCAAATCAAATCCAACACAAACTTACAGCATCAAACTCACATAAACAGTGTGTATCTAATGTTTGGTAGGTATCCTCCTTTCCCTCGACAGATATTATCGCTAGAAGGAGAGCTGGAGAGGTGTTTGATACCAGAAAGTGAAATTATTCTCACTAGACAGCAGATTGGGGAATATCATTGTAGCTGACTGGAGTAAGAATCAAATCAGAATATTCAGCAAGAAGGGGAACAATACACACTATCGACAGTGATACGTTACCTGGGGATCAGAAGTTATATTATCCTTATGAATAGCAATCGGCAACAAGAATAAGATCATTGTAGCCATATGTTCAAGGAATGCTGTTTGCTAGCATTCTGAATTAGTTAATTTGTTTGTTTGTTTGTTTGTTTGTTTTGTTTTACTCATTTTAGGATGTCACAAAAGTCTGTCAGTGTCTACATTTAGTTGTGTAAGAATAGCATACAATTCCTCAATGAAAACATCATCAAATACACTATAGTCTATTTGGCACATTTCCAATTTGGCTTACTTCACTAAATATCAGCCAACACTTTTTCAATATAAGTCCTGCTTCGCAAGAGTGATTTTTTGTTATAAAAAATATAGGGCTAAAATTAATATTCCGAAAATTCGAATATTCGTTCGAAATGATTGAATTCGTTCGTTTCCAAACGAATATTAGTTTGAAACGGATTCGTTGACTACTTTTGGACAACAACATGACTTTTGTTTAGCTTGGAGTGATCGTAAATATAAGTTCCTACCTAAACTAAGCGATTATTAGCTAACTAGTGTCTAATACACTTTGTAATTATTATTAAACCATTGTAAAATTACTATAAACCTATGTTCAATGTATTTTGTGTATTGAAAATGATCTAATGCCTAGTCATCCAAACGAACGAATATTCGTTCGTTTCATTTCGAATATTCGTTTCAGCCCTAAAAATACACTGCCATTCTCTTAGATTACATTAGAAAAGGTGCTGGGAGATATACATGTAGTGTAAATATTTATTTGAGTAACAAAATAGGTTTATTCAACTATTCCACAAAATAACAGTCTAGTAAGTTCCTAATGAACCAAAAATTAAGAAATAACTTATATGTAGACCCGTGACCTTCGTTATAAAAGGCCTGTTCACAACTTGATAATTTTGGACCATGGATGTGTCCGAAGTCCATTATACTACTGGCCCATAAATGGTATAAATGGCAACCTATATAAATTTCCTCGTTAGAAATATTGTGGGTAATTATAATAATTTGTGTCCAACCATAATATTTTATTATTGTTTTGGTATTAGTATAGAAATTGTACATTATATTGCAAGTTCGATTACTATACACTCACTACTCAGTGCTTTCAGTTTGTTATTTAGTTTGATACTTGCTATGTAGTATACCAACTTTTCGCTTACATCTTGAGTTCTGTATGCTATTATTCTTTATTTATTTTCATATTTCCTTCAATAATTTCCAACTAGATTGCTATGCCTAATATGTGTTCAGCACCTGGATGTAGAAGCAACTACGCCGGCGAATCCTATACACCAGTTTTTAAACTCCCGAGAGGACCACCTGAGCTAATTCAGCAGTGGCTGAAGGCACTTTGTAGAGAAGGAGTCGAAGACTTACTGAATATACATGTTTGTGCAAAACATTTCTCTGAAGTGGACATCGAAACTACCTATTCGATTCTACAAGCAGATGGTACATTTACGACACAAAAACGAGAAGTCCCTAAACTTCGGAAAGACGCTGTGCCTCTGTTTTTGCCTAATTGCCCATCATATTTGTCTTCCACCTCTACTAAATCTCTAACCCGATTGGACAAAGGTACCAAGGATCAGAACTTCTTTTCAATGGTTCTTCAGCAAAGTCTGGAACAACGTGAAACAGAGAATGTTAAGTTTCGTCTACTAACGCTACAAGACTTGCGAGTTAAAATAAATCCTGCAAGATTGCCGAAGGGTTGGTTGTTATGGGCTTCTAGTGAAACTATGATATATTTCATCAAGCCAAAGATTTTGGATTCGATACCAATCATTGAATATTCCCTCTCCATCAATGAATCTTTAGTTGTCAAAGCATTTGCAAACAACCAACAAGTTAAACTCGCTCTTAATACGATAACTGATGTTAGACAAATCGAGGATATTCTAGAGAAATTGGAGAACGTTGAAGAAGTATCTTCACAAAACCCTAAATCTCTTCCACAGCTAATAACTAATGCAACCAATCAGCTACGTACTGCAGTTAGTAATCTTGAGAAAGAGAATGATTTCGTCCAACTAGTCCCTGATAATACCAATCGATCAAATATTTTACCGCATCTACAATTCATATTTAACCAATTGGAAAACCTTCTTGTACCCAAAAAATCATCGGAGGTATAATCTAATTACTCTGGTAATGTCATTACAGTGTCAGCTAATTTCGCCAGCATGTTACCGATATCTTCAATCTCTGGATTATATTTCTTTACCGCATCATTCAACTGTTCAACGACTATACTCCAATATTGGTTTAGACAGTGAATTCACACGTTTTCTTCAACAATCCACCTTAGATTTCAATAATATGGAACGGAGTGTGATACTGCAGATGGATGAAGTCCATGTAAAATCGGAGTATACCTATAAAGGTGGAAAGATAATCGGTTCATCTATGCAACCAGACAATCCTGCGAAAACCGTTTTCGCGATAATGGTTTCAAGCTTATACAAGAAATGGTCAACCGTTGTTTGACTACTTCCTTGTTCTAAATCATCAGCTTCTGAACTGTATCCAATAATCAAGTCCGTTATTAATGATATTGAAAATTCCAATCTAATGGTTGAGGTCATTTGCACGGATAATTATCCTATGAATGTTTCTCTCTTCAAGTTATTTTCACCAACTGGTTTATTAGAGACTATTGTTCCTCATCCTTTCAATCCGGAGAAGTCAATAGTGCTACTTTTCGATTTTGTACATATATTAAAGAGCATTCGAAATAATTGGTTGAATCAGCATGATTACAACCGTACTTTTCTTTATCCCAGCTTTGACGATTTCTCCAACAACAGCAAAGCACTATTCGAAGACATTCGTCTAATGTATCGAAGTGAACAGTACTCTGTAGCAAAACTCGCTCATCGTCTTACAGCAGGGGCCGGCAACCTTTTGAATGAAGTGTGCCAGTTTACCTATAATGTCAACATATTTATCACCTTCCGTGCCAAATATAATCCTCATAGTTCTGTCACTGGAAAATTTGTCCCAAAAATTGTCCCCGTACCAATTTTACCCAGATAATTTGGTTCGGTGGGCCAATATTCGATGGAAAATGGTCCAGGTATGAAATTTTTCGTCCCACGATGGGACCAGTATTTCATTGAATTTTGGTCATAGGACCATTTTTCCATGGAATAATGGGAACTCGGAGCAAATTACCCGAAAGAATAGTTCCGGAGACCTAAATTACATGAAAAAATGGTCTAAGGAACAATATTCCATGGAAAATGGTTCTAGCACCATTTATGCAGAGAATATTTGGCCTGATACTTTCTTCCTCTCATGACTGACCTCCAACCCGACTAATCAGTTCTTTTCCAGTCGTATCTGCTTAAACCTCGTTGAAACAGTTCAGCACTTATTCTCTACTTATTACTAATTCCATCCCATGGTGGGGAAATTTTTTTCAGGAAGTGACAATTTATCCATGATAATCTTTGTCCATCCGTCTTATGTATTTAATGACAAGTAATAACACTTTTTGGAGTTAAAACTAATGTGTCAGGTTGGCAAAAAACAGAGAAAACTGAAAATCGTCGACAAGGAAGAGTTTGAGTAAAATCACTTAGCGTGCCGTGGAGAAATACTTCGCGTGCCATAAGTGGCACGCGTGCCTAGGGTTGCCGACCCCTGTCTTACAGCAAAATCATGCTGGTCATCAAGTTTAGAACGCCAAAATGTTAGTTTAGCTCATCGCGTTTTAACTGAATCAACCGCTGCTCCACTAACAATTCAGAATTCTTCACTGCTCAAGTTTAAATCCGATACAGCAGATTTCGTTACAATTATCTCAAACGTTTGGAAAATTTTCAATATCAACACCCCGGATAAAGGGATTAGATTGAATGATGAGCTATCTCTACCATTAGTTAACAACGATCCGAGATTTCATTATCTCGGTAGAATTGTCGACTGGCTCGAACGATGGAAAACCTTTCCAGATAAAACTGGCAAACTGAGTGCCCAGACATTTACTAGTTTTCGTCATTCTTGCCTGGCTTTACCAAAAATTGTAATCCACTTAACTCATAATCGTGGATTTTCATTCGTTCTTTCATCTTTCCTACAAACTGATCCCTTAGAACACCACTTTGGTCTTTACCGAATGATGGCAGGGGGACATTACCACATCACATATTGTCAAATATTGGAGACTGAGCGTAGAATCAAGCTGTCTAACATCATCAAACTAATACCCAGAAAATGGTCGATGGATACGTTCTCAATTAAAGAGTTCTTAGATACATTCTCTTCATTTGACTATCACGTAGACACTTCACTCAATTTGGAACACTACCTATCACAACTACAAGATACTGAGGATATCGACGCCGATGTAAATACTCTACAATCTATCGTATTCATAGCTGGTTATGAGGTTCATAAATATCTCCTGAAGTCTCAAAACTGCAGTGAATGCCGTCTCGCTCTAACAGAAGAAAAAGATTTGCAAGTTGAAGAAGCTCCTGATTCAAAGTACAGGCTTGTGCAAATTATTGACCGTGGATCACTTAAATGGCCTTCAAATGAAGTTATTGATGCCATCTTGATTATATGGTCAACCTTCAGAAAGATAGAGAATAGCCATGAATTATGGGAAGAGTTCCTCATCGGACCATCTCTACCAATACTTGTAGAATTAACAATCCTTTTAGTTGAAATTCATCAAAGCGAAACATGGACATATACGTGCCCCGGTTGTGAAATTGTTGGATGGAAGATATTACGGAAACTAGTTACAGTTGCCTCTAATTGTATCTTGTCTAATAAAACAAAAAACATGAACGCACTTGGAGCATCCTGCAGTGATAATGTGCGCAAGATAAAGAAATTGAAGTCCAATTAGTAACTGACTATTAATTCTGTAATTTGTTAACTCCAATTTGTTAGTTTACTCTTGTTTTTCCACTTACGTCTTACTTTTGATAGTTTGATTAGACAAATAATCACTACTTAATGAATTGAGGGGGGTTAATTTAGACTAAAGAATCCTGATATGATGGACTTCGGACACATCCATGGTCCAAAATTATCAAGTTGTGAACAGGCCTTTTATAACGAAAGTCACGGTAGACCGTATATTTCTAGATCAGGTTTGGTTGACTTAAATACTATTACCTATAGACAACATGGTGCTTTTGCTCTACAGAATATATAGAGTCTACACATTTTAGCTTAGTTTGTATGGGCTTATATAGACTGTCTACATTACATATAAGGAACCTCAATTACTACTTATACGTCACCTATTCTCTATTTTGTTGTATTTACAAGTGTCACTCTACAGATTACTTCTTACATGACAGTGACGCTTTCACACAGCATTCCGTAAGAAACAACAAACAACTTAATCTTTAAAGTTTCACCACAAAAACCACATTTATGCATTATGTTCTCAAAATGGTTATCATCACATGTGACTAATATAATTTGATTATTTGCTTACACCTAAATACATTACTCATTATATAAATCGCTTGAACAAAAACAAGGTAACTGACTACAGTGTGAAATTATTAATTATCAATTTGTTTGGTTAATTAATAGCAAATTTGTGAAATTTCGCTTCTTATTTTCTATCTAAATATTTTTGTTAGAAATTTTCTTTTTTCGTAGAACAAGCAATTACTACTTAAGTATAACTAATAATATACGCAAAATTCTGAAATACTTCACTCGATGACTAAAACAATAAATATGTTTGGAGTGAACTAACTCTATTATGTATTATAATGGGAATAAAACCATTTATTTATTATTTACAGTAGAACTCGGTTATAATATACCCCCTATGGAAAGGAAAATAAGTACTTATTATCCGAGTGTACGTACATACCTTACATAGAAATACTTACTGTTTATAAACTTGGTTAAAATAAACTACAAATACGTACTAAGCCAAGTACATACCAGGGGCGTAGACTCGTTTTGGAGATTGGTATGGCCCTTATAGGCTGGATGTTAGGAATGGTAGAGCAATCTTGACATATATGTGTTAGATTCTATGGAAGAAAGACAATTATTGGTAGGGCCATGGCCCTACCAGCCCTACCGGAGCCTACGCCTATGCATACTAACCCAGGTACGTTATAACCGAGTTCTACTGCATTTTACAGATTTCTAATTTGTATACGCATATCATACAACATAAGTAAATTTCAAAATCTAAATATTTCCCATCAACTAATCTTGTAAGTAATACACTTTATATAAGCTTAACTCGATTGTAAATCCCACCATACACGCTGCAACTTTGTTGCAGCGTGTACAATTTTCGTGCAACATTGCTCTATGGAAATTAATTATTGCACACAATATTATTTTAAATCAGTACTAAACGTAAAATCCAATGGATTTGTTATTTTCCAATTCAATATCATGGATAAAATACACGTTGTTGTTTCCGAATTACAAATAATTATACTTCGCCGGAGGAAATTGCATTTGACTCGTAAACGCAAAAGGATTGGATTAAAAATCGAGAGACGCAAGATGCATTTCACCAATTGGTGAAAGAAATTTCTTCATTTCGTCTGTCCATTGATAAGGTATAGCCTTTTGGTATTCTTAGTTAGAACTGGATATTATATATACATTCAAACCTCCCTTATTCGGGCACTGTCGCCCGGAGGCTATCTATATCTTGGAATTTACCCGGATCTTAGAAATACAATTGCTAGTACATGTCAATCAGGGTATATTATAAGCCCATTTTTTTATTCCTAGCCCATTTTTTTATTCCCATTTTCATTTTTTTGCTCCCTTGAATAGTGTGTTTTTATCGTCTGATATCTATTTCAAGATTCCATTTCTACCGAAAATCAATTTTTTTATTCCACGAAAACAATAAAAAACATTTTTTTATTCCTTATAAAATACACTGATGTCAATCCCCGAGTATATAATCCATATTTCTAGATTCATTCAAAAAATTATAATACGGTAGTTAACGAGTCGTGGATATTTAAGAAGATTTCCATTTCTAGGAAAAGAATAAGCAGCAATACGATCAGTTAAAAAAAACAATTTCCAAATTCTAATATATACATTTCTGATCATATTATAGGTGGCTTGATTGAGGGTGCAGAGAAATTAAGCAATAAATTAATTAAGTACACATTAATGTGTCATGATTCATGAACATGTGAATTCTTCAATTGTTTTGAGTAGGGGAAAATAAGCAAAAGAAAATAATATAAAGAAATTCCAAAATTGCAGCCTGTGCCGACGCAGGTTCCTTTGGTGGCACTATATTTTGGTGGTGGTTTATTGATAGTGCCTCCAAAGGAACATGCTGTCGGCACAGGCTGCAATTTTGGATTTTTTTCGCCATGTCATCATCACTATGAAGGTGTTAAATTATTTCAAAAAGGTGTTTCAGATGGCATCGACCCTTAGAGTGGTGGAAGTTTCCATTTAGTTCACTTCATTTTAGAGATACAGTGTACTCCGCTTAATTGAGACACCGGTTAATCGGGACAACCGCTTAATTGGGACAATTCCCTCAGAACCGAATCCTTTCCATAGAAGCTAATACTAAATCTTTCGGTTAAGTGGGACATACTCCGCTTAATTGGGACAATCTAAACAATTTGGGTTCAAAGTTGGTGCTTCGTTCAATAGAAAATTCATATTGATCAGTACAAATTCTAATAATCATGGTCAATTCTGATGAAGCATAACGAAATATCTAAATAGGGTCTATTTCTTATTGATTTCCTTAAATCGAAATTTTCCGGAAATTATTACCTTGTAGTTTCGGGGTAGTTTCAAACGATTGACAGAATATTAATGTTCATACTATTGGTTTGACAAGAATAAAGGGTCCGCAGGCATTGGAGGAATAGTTGTAGCTGGTTTATAAATAAAAATGTTGTTAATCGCAGGTAGATCACTACTTTACATGATTTTTTCGGTTTATTGGGATCTCCGCTTAATTGGGACAAGAGGCCTGGAACAAACGTGTCCCAATTAAGCGGAGTAGACTGTATTCAAGATTTAGTAGAATATAATCGCTGATGACTCAACATTTTTTATGTTAGTGTTGGGTCATCACTGATGACCCAACACCAGGGTTGCCAATCCAATCCAATCGAGAAGATTTTCGATTGCCGATTGCTGCATTTTTCATCGATTGGATTATCGGTTGGATTGCTGCATTTTTCATCGATTGGATTGGTTCGATTTTTATCGATTGGATTATCGGTTGGATTGCTGCATTTTTCATCGATTGGATTGTCGATTGGATTGGTTCGATTTTTATCGATTGGATTGCAATCGATGAATTTTCATCGATTTTTTTCGATTGTTTGTTTTTTCAATTTCTAAATAATGCCAAAATTTAAAATGCTCAATTTTTGCTCGTCAATTAAACCCAATAATATATGTTTTAAGTTTGAACATATGATGAAACATAACTCTTTTTGATATAATACTGAGGAGTAAACGATCGAATTAAATCGGAGAAACAATCCAAAAAATCGATAATATTTTGGATTGTCGATTGCGATTGGATTGTCATCCGAATACTCGATTGTCGAAATTTGGATTTCCGATTGTCCAAATTTGGCTCAATTGGATTGGATTGGATTGTCAATTGGATTGGATTGGCAACCCTGGTCATCACCCAACACCAACCAACCCATTTAAATATCGAATTCACAAAATTGTAAAAACACATTTTTCTAACGATGTCATCATCACCTCAAGGTGTCAAGACCCACTTGTATAGGTTGTACGTGCCATAAGGACCAATTGATAAATTGAAAGTTTGATTCTATCTTCTATAATCTCTGAGATTTATGATATTTAATTAGTAATATAAATAATTATTACTGTTATTTATAATTTAACACCAATTTCAATGTCAACTTAAATTTATTAAGTTTGATAATTTATTTGTCACAAATAATTAATTAATTAATTTGGCTATCAAATTTCAATCCCGCATACTCGATAATCCCTAATAAACAAATTGGAAGCATCTATATAGGTCATATACTGACTGAATTAATTATAATTAATTACGTCATTTTATTAACAGTGCGAGAGTATTCTTGCAGAAGGAAATATAATCACATAATCTGTCGTTGTTATGGAATGTAAATCTCGGTTTTCAATTGGAAAATAGAAGCCTACTCAATCTGACACAAGTTGAATCAATATAATAATCACAAGTTGAAACAATCGAGTTAGATTTAACAGTGTAGTGCATCGACAAACTATCTTCAATGGCGTGAATTAGAATTGTGTTTGGTTGGAAACAGCAGTATCGATTCGCAAGTAGCGAAACAAATACAATCACAAATGCATACATGGAGAGAAATCCTGAAGCGTATTGTAGATGTTGTCCTTTTCTTGAATGAAAGAACTCTGGCCTTTCGTGGTACATCACAAAGAGTTAGTGATCCTAATAATGGTAATTTTCTTGGCATTCTCAATCTTATAAGTCACTATGATCCCCTTTTAAAAATGCACTTAGAAAAGGTTGATACAAGTTCATACAACACAAAAAGTTGGGAAGCGCATGTCTGCACACTATCTATCATCTGACTCACAAAATGAACTTATATCTGCCTGTACAAATCAAGTTCAACTCGCAATTCTGGATGAGTTAAGGTTTGCCAAGTACTTTTCAATCATTGTCGATGCTACTCCTGATTCTTCACATACTGAACAAACAACTTTCATTCTAAGATATGTTTCAATCCCACAAGTTAATATTAGTTATGAAATTCACGAACGTTTTCTGTCCTTTGTTGATTGCTCTCATATGACTGGAACTGCTATAGCTGATCTTATAAAAAGGGTATTGGAAGATAATGGTATCCCTATTAGTAATTGCAGAAGAGAGGGTTACGATAATGGTTCTAATATGGCAGGTAAATATAATGGTACTCAATCACATATACTACAAGTTAATCCTTTGGATTTTTTTGTGCTTGTCATAGCCTCAACCTATGTGGTTCTCAAGCAGCAGAATGTTGTTCCCAGGTTCAGACATATTTTTGGGTTATTCAAAAAATTTACAATATTTTCAGTAGTAGTCCAATAAGAGTGAACATATTACAACACAAACATGTGGATCTTCATTGCATAAATTGTCGCATACTCGTTGGTGCGATCGAGTCGAAAGTGTTAGACCTTTTGTTTCTCATATCCATCGAATAAAAGATGCCTTAAGTCTACTTCTAGAACTAAATCTTACAGCAGAAACTAGGACAGATGTACAAGCAGTCTCTAAATATGTTAGCATCTTTATTTGCCTACTTATGTCATTTATATGGATTAGGGTTCTAGTTGCAATTGATATTAGGAACAAAGTTTTGCAAGCCCAAAATGCTACACTAGATGTGGAAGTAAAAAATATTGATAGCTTATGATCTTGAATTTCTACGTGAAGGCTGGGCTATAATACTAAGTGAAGCAAGGTTGGTTGCAAATGAGGTTGGAATAATTGCAGAATTTCCACAGAAGCGAAAGATCAAACGAAAAGATTTTTGATGAGACTACTACAGAATAAATTCATGAAGGAGATGAAAACGAATCCAGTGCAGGGGCGGATCCAGAGTTTTAAAAAATGGGGGGTTGTTAATATATAAGCGAGCATTTCCACGGGGGGCCTGGGGGGCGTGCCCCTCAGAAAAAATCGACCCTTATACATCTGGAGATGATTTTAGATGACATTTTATGACTAGCAAACATACTATTATTATCCAATTTTATTATGTTGTTCAATTGATTCTTTTACTACTGTCACAGCGTTATTGCGAAAGTTAGTTATCTTATCCAAATACTAGTTTAGATACTACTTATTAGTACATCCTATAGCTAATCGGTGGACTTTGTAAGAGTGTGCTTCTTATCATGAGGTGCAGCACAAGTATCTGTGTAGAATGGAAACTCACAAAGTAATGCGATAGAGTTACCACTCAACACAAAAGGGGGGGTTGCAACCCCCTAAACCCCCCCCCCTGGATCCGCCCCTGCAGTGAGGAAAATAACTTCAAGCGGGAAGTATTCTATAATTTAATAGATTCAGTGATTGCAAGACTAAAAAGACGATATACCGTTGCTCGTAAAATTAATTTCCTTTTTTCCTTCTTTTGGCAATATCTCGAGCTATCTGAAAACGAACTAGAATTGAGGACAAAATCAATTATTGAAGTATATTATTTGGATATATCTGATGAGCAGTGATGGAAACAGCTAAGCTGTTAACAGCCACTGGCTGTTAACAGCAAATTAAAATCGAAGCTGTTAACAGCTAGTTGCTGACCAATGCAATAATTGAAATATTGTTATATAATCTAACCAATAATCATGAAAATATTATTATACAGTCAACTCCGCTTAATAGAGCCACCTCGGGACCAGGTTGTTTTGACCCGATTAAGCGGAGAAACCGATTAACCGAAAATATTGTAAGCCAAACTGTAATTCTGTCCTATAAATCCTGTGAAATTTTGACCCGATTAAGCGGAGAAACAGATTAACCGGTGGCTCTATTAAGCGGAGTTGGCTGTATAACCATTTAGTTTAATACGATATACTATTCAATTCGAATTTAAACATTTTAGTATAACTTTCTTTGATTGTCCCTTTTCCTTAATATTTTACTGATACTGTATCAGTATAAAAAGCTGTTAACAGCTAAAATTGGCTGTTGACAGCTCAAAATTGGCTGTTAACAGCTAGAATTGGCTGTTTACAGCTTAAATTGGGCTGTTAACAGCTCACATTGGCTGTTAACAGCATAAATTGCTGTTAATTAGGAACTTAAAGGCGACTTAAATGCAGTTAAGATTTAATGCCAATTGGGGACGAATTCTTAGCTGTTAACAGCAAACAGCCAAAATGGCTGTTAACAGCAGATTCACCACCCCTGCTGATGAGTAAATGCAAGAAGTAAAACATTTGAGAACAATTCATATTTCGAACTTTGGTAATGAATCTATGTGTCCAATTGATCTTCTGAAGAAGATACATAGTGTGAACTGGAGCCTCTATTTCCAAACTGTTGCATAGCCCTTCGTATACTTTGTACCATACCTGCAACTGTAGCTGAAGCAGAACGTCCTTCAGCAAAATGAACATAATTAAGAATTATTTACGTTCAACAATGGCTCAAGAGCGACTCACAGCCCTTGGAATGTTATCAATTGAGACCAACTGGCCAAAACATTGAACTTCGATAAACCCATAGACAAGTTTCCTAACCAAAGAGCTAGGAAGGTTCATTTCATATGATATTCAATAAAGATTTGTGATTTTCAGAAAGAACAGGGTTACTGGTTCATTTAGATTCAATAAAATATTGCTATCATAAATCCATTATATTTTCAATTAGTCTTCCATTTCATTCTTATACGATATTCCTTTATTGTATCCATTATAACAAAGGAATATTTAGATTCATTTTTGAATTGAATTTAAATATAAATCTTATTGTGTTTAATTATTGCTTATTTAGTTGAGAAAGTTTTCAATAGCACTCCATAATATGTAAGAATTATACAGGTATAAATCGGCCTATTTTATGCTCGTGGAAGAGGCCCCCGAGTGGAGCCCCGGAAGTTTGTCCCGTATCCCCCCCCATTTCAGTGGGCTGCATCTAATAATGCATTCATGGATAAGTCAACAATAACTTTTATACAATGACCTTTCACAAATATCTCCATTAGTTCGCTATCATTTTCTATGCAAATTAAGATCTTCCAAGCAGTGACAATAGATTCTAGGACTACCTCCGCGATCAGAGAGTTCAAATAGTTTGAATTTAGATATAGTATCAGATTCATCGACGAGTAAATCTCTTTCAATAGTCAATGAAACCCGGATAATGACTGAAGACCTGAAATTTAAAGTCAATGGCTGAGAGGTCTGATATAGCGCTCAAGAAAGGATAAGGTCAACTTCACTGGTAGAATCTGCGCCAATCGATGGTGAAAATGATTGAATGAACTCTTGCAAAGAAGTACTAGAATCATTCTGAAGATAGGAAACATTATAATTAGATCCTGACATCATACGATATAGTCCAAAATGATGGATCAGTCTGCAAGAAAGATGTCAA